>CM038673.1:686215144-686815144 GCA_021605145.1 Aegilops bicornis | reverse complement strand
GGGGAGAAGTTTCAGAGAGTTTTGTGGAAAAGTCTTCAGAGTTTTCTCCTTGCTTTGGTTTTCTTCCTAAGCAATTGCATCTCATACGCATGCATTATTGGTTGTTGCATTGCATGGTGATGCATAATTCCTTATATAAACTCTCTTGAAAGTGATTGCCATCAATTACCAAAATGGGGGAGATTGAAAGGACATGCGGTGCCCCCATGTGTGGTTTTGGTAATTGATGACATTCTCTATGGACTAATGGTTGCCTTGAGTTTATTTGAAGGTTTTGTCCATAGGCTTTTCTTGGAGTACATGTGTTGGTTTCAAGGAGAGTTTTGTGTCGACCAAGGTGCTATTCAAGGAATTATCCAAAGATTGGTCATGTGAGTGTTGAGCTTATTGCAAGCATGTCTTGAAGAATAAGATTGTGTGATCATTCATGTCCACCTTCAAGACATCATCCAAATGAAGAGAGTTGGAAAGATTCAACACACAAAGCGTAGAAGATGTACCGAGAGAGATCAAGTGATCCCATGGTATGGTAAGCATTGTTCATTACGCTTTGTGTGCTAACCCATGTCTTCGTGAGAGTTCTTTGTGGGGTTAGGTTGCGGTGTGCAAGTTCAAGTGATGCATCACGAAGAGATCAAGTGCTTGAAGCTTGCCGTCCATTGTGGTGACAATGGACTTGTGAAGATGAGTGGAAGAGAGGCTCACCCACAAGAGAGTATGGGGAGCAATCAACTAGTCTTCATCCCGCCAATGCAATCAAGAAAGGTGGTCCAACTTGAGGGAGTCAAGATCGTCATCATCTAGCTCAAGTGGACCATGTGCAAGGCAAAGGTTTGCCCTTGATAGGTTTTCTATTTTACCGGTCTCATGTGGAAGACCGGGTTATAGGATCGTTTGCCGTACTATCAAGGGGGGCTCTCGATGAGTTGCTTGATCGTATCGTTCGTAGAGAGCTCAAACCATTGCATCCTTGCATCATCTTTATTGGTTCTTGTTTGGTTCTTCTCCTTGTGAGATTTGGAGCTTATGGTCATTTTTATGACAAGCTCGAGTTCATCGAAAACGGAGTTCTCTTGCATCTTCTATGATGTTTTTGATGTTGGAGGGTATGCCGGTTCTTCTCGGTTGGAGGTTTCACTCCTTTGTTTGCTAAGCATACCTCCCCTGCCTCTTCTTACTATAACCAGTCGCTGTTTTGATGCTACTCGTTGTCTTGTTTCAAACAAGCTTGAGTTTGTTCAATTCGAGCTCATATGAAGAAGTTACGGCAGTTCTGGTTTTCTTGGAGTATTCTTTGCTTTCGTGGTTGTGGCTTAAGGCTGGTGCGGTAGTAGTACCGTGACCCTCAGCGGTAGTACCGCTGAAGCTCCAGCGGTAGTACCGCTCTCGGTAGTACCGCTCAAGCAGTAATACCGCTCTCGAGCAGTAGTACCGCTTGGGAGTTTCGGCCGTAATGCATTTGCGTCTGGGCTACTTCCGCCTCGATTCTCGAACGAAGTTTTTCGTGTCGGGTTTTGCGGCACTAGTAGCGGCAGAGAAGCGGTAGTACCGCTCGAGCGGTAGTACCGCTCTTCCCTAGCGGTAGTACCGCTCTGGGGCTGTGGCCTTGACCTTCTCTTCAGTGGTAGTACTGCTGGATAGGGAAGCGGTAGTACCGCCCTCGGTGATAATGCCGCCCTTCCCTAAGCAGTAGTACCCGCTCTGTCTTGAGGATTTTCGGTGGGAGTAACGGTTGGATTTTCCCCTCCTATAAAAGGGGGTCTTCTTCCCATTGAACCTTATCCTTTGAGCTCGTGTTCTTCCCCATTGTTGACCTTCTCCGAAGCTTGCTATCTCTCAATCCCTCCATGGATTCTTGCTAGTTTTTGGGGAAAAGAGAGAGGAGATCTAGATCCACATTTCCACCAATCACTTTCTCCTCTATGTGAGGGGAACCCTTGGATCTAGTTCTTGGAGTTCTTGGTGTTCTCCTTCTTGTTCTTCCTCTCATTTTCCTCCCTAGCATTAGTTGCTTTGGTGGGATTTGAGAGAGAAGGACTTGGCACTCCGTGTGCCCTTGCCATTGCATTTGTGCATCGGTTTGAGTTCTCCACGGTGATACGTGGAAGTTACAAGTTGAGAAGCTTATTACTCTTGGGTGCTTGGTGCTCTTGAGCTTGTTCCTCTTGGGTGCTTGGGCGCCCTAGGCAGTTGGTAGTGTTCGGAGCTCAATCATTGTGGTGTAAAGCTCTGCAAGCGTCGGGTCTCCAATTAGGTTGTGGAGATCGCCTGAGCAATTTGACGGGTTCCGTGACCGCCCCAAGGGTTGCCAAAGTGTACGGGTTCGGTGACCGCCCCAAGGGTTGCCATTTATTCGGGTTCGGTGACCGCCCTCAAGGGTCCCTTAGTGGAATCACGGCATCTTGCATTGTGCGAGGGCGTGAGGAGATTACGGTGGCCCTAGTGGCTTCTTGGGGAGCATTGTGCCTCCACACCGCTCCAAACGGAGATTAGCATCCGCAAGGGTGTGAACTTCGGGATACATCGTCGTCTCCGCGTGCCTCGGTTATCTCTTACCCGAGCCCCTTTACTTATGCACTTTACTTTGTGATAGCTATATTGTTCTTTGTCATATATCTTGCTATCACATAGTTGTTTATCTTGCTTAGCATAAGTTGTTGGTGCACATAGGTGAGCCTAGTTGTTTTAGGTTTTGTGCTTGACAAATTAACCGTTAGGTTTATTCCGCATTTGTTCAAGCCTAAACCGTAATTATTTTAAAGCGCCTATTCACCCCCCTCTAGGCGACATCCTCGATCTTTCAATTGGTATCGAGCCTCGTCTCTCTTTGTTGGGCTTAACCGCCTAGAGAGTAAAGATGTCGACTAGGGGATTAGGATTCTCGACACTCTTAGTTTCGATGGCACAAATTTTGATGTTTGGGTAATTCGCATGCTTAATCTCTTTAGGGTCATGGACCCAAATTTAGAGCGAATTGTAGATATGGGTTTTCTCCTCCAAAGGATCCCCAAAGGTTATCTTTAGAGGATGAGAAAACTCTTATCTCAATGCTCAAGCTTCTAATGTGCTTTTCGATGCTTTGAGCAATGTAGTTATATTTCAACTCATGCCGTTTCGGGATGCTCATGAGTTGTGGACGAAGCTTCAAGATAAATATGGTGTGTCCAAGATTTGTAGGGATGATTGTTCTCCCTCCACCTCCGGTCGTATAGCCTTCTCAACTTCTTCTACTTCACCTACATGTGGTTTGCCACAAGGTAATGATATGGTGGGTAGTGTTGGTCATTGCAATGATGATAGTATGCTTATTATGGATGATCCTTCATCACTATATTATTGCAATGCTCCTTCTTTGGGCTTTAACACTTCAAGCACTCCAAATGTTTCGCATGCTTGTGTTGATAGTCCATGCATATCATGTAGAAATTGCTTGACTAAATCTCATGATGATATGCTTGATATGTCTTGTTGCCATGATAAAAATGCATCTATTTCCTCGAATTGTTGTGCTAACAATGTAGAGGAAACCCAACACTCCATGGAACAAGATGTGGTGTTTAATGGTGCCTCAAGGGATCCTACACCATCATCTATTGCTTTTTGCCTTATGGCTAGGGCGTCAAAGGTATCTCCTACTTTGTACCCCAATATGTCTCTTGATGATGATGTTGATTCTAATGATGATGAGGATAATGATGAATAGAATGATAATGTTGCCTCCTTAAAAATTAAGGGGGAAATGATATTTAAAGCTCTTCTTAAAAATAAAATTGCTCGTTCCAACTTCATGGAAATCATGTCTATTGCTATTGAGGGCAAGAAATATATTGATGAGTTGGAATCTCATCTTGAGGAGCATGAGGTCACCATTGATAAAATGGAAGGTCTTGAGCGTGATTACGCTAATGAGATTATGGACCTCTCTCAAGCTCTTGAACTTGAACAAACCACCAAGGAATCTCTTGAGGAGACTTTTGCTCTAGAATTATCTAGAGTGAGGGAATCTCGTGATAGAGCTCTCGTGGTGGCCAATGATTTTGAAACTAAAAATGAGGAGCTTGAAGTTGTGCATGCTAAACTCCTTGAGGACTATGAGCACCTCGAAAATGGCTCAAGGGTCATTAAGAGTGAGCTCATCAAACTCACTGAGTCTCATGCTCAACTTAAAGCTTCATATTAAAAAGAGCTTGCCAAGTTGTCTTCTCCTCTTGTTGCTAATGATGATGCTTGTGCTACTAACTCTATCTCTTGTGAAGCATCCATTTTGAAGGAGAATGTTGAGCTAAGGGCTCAACTTGAGTTGCTATCTAGCAATTATGGGAAATTGGAAGAAAGTCATGAAAAGCTCTCAAGCTCTCATGATGATCTTCTAGTATCCCATAGTGTGCTAAAGATAGCCCATGAGGCCATGATTCCTAAGGTAACATATAGTGAGCCTCATGTGGATACTAGCACTACTTCTAGTCAAAATAGTATATTGCCATGTGCTAGTCCTTGTAATTCATCTACTCACAATGTTGGTACATCTTGTGATGAATTGCTTTCCTTGCCTTGTTGCTCTAATGATGAAGCTTATACTTCCTCTAGTATTTGTGTTGAGACTAACCATGTAGAGGAAATCAAAGAGCTCAAGGCCCAAGTCACTTCTTTGAAGAAAGACTTGGAAAAGTGTCATGAAGGAAGGCCACACTCAACAATATCTTGAGTGTGCAAAATCCCCCAATGACAAAGGTGGACTTGGATTCAACTCCAACAAGGAGAAGAAGTCCAAGTTGAACAAGAAGAAGGGCCAAGAACAAGTCAAGAATTCGGCCAAGATTGTTTGCTTCAAGTGCAAAGTCGAAGGGCATCATGTTAGATCTTGCCCATTGAAGAAGAAGGCCATTAGTGTCAAGCAACAAGGGAAGAGGGCACAAGTTCAATCTCATGCTCAACATCAAGTTGAAGAAAGGCCTCTTCCCAAGAAGACTCAAGTTAATGCTTCTCAAATTGAGAAATCAAGTGAGAAGAAAGTGAAGAGTAGACGTTGCTACTTATGCCGTGAGAAAGGCCACGTCGCTTCTTCATGCACTAGTGGTAACTTATCCAACCCAATTATTATTGATGATGTCTATTCTCTTGGGAAGGATAAGGTTGGCAATGTGTTTGCCAAGTTTGTTGGTACTCAAAGTGGTGTCAAGAAAAGAACCATTTGGGTGGCCAAGCCTATTGTGACTAACCTCAGATAACCCAACTTGGTTGGGGACCAACTAGCTCTAACTTGATCAATAGGTGTTGTTGGAGGTCTTTGGAGACTTGGCTACATTATGAAGAATTAAGGGACTTCATCCTTCTTGTTGTCTCAAGCCAAGTCAATTGGGTTGTCAAGTTTCTATCTTATATCCAATGTGCCTCCTTGCGGTAACTTGTACTTAAATTGTTTACATTGAAAGTTACTTGCCCCTTTGCATGTTTTGGTTTTGTTCCTTGCATGTGTTTGTATATGATGTGTCTCCAAATTGCCTTTGTGTATGTTGGTTTGCACATCATGTACTTGTGTTTCTTCGTTGAGCCTTAGTGCATCTTGTTTATTTCTTAGTTGGCTCTTGTGAGAGATTAATGGAATATCCATTATAGGGGAGTGGTGTGCTTTGTGCACCTCACAATCCTATAAATGTGTGCACATGAGTAATACCATCTAGTATTGATATTTCAAGATTATCTAGTCGCTAGGTGGTATATCTCTCATGAGAAATTCAAATTCTAAAAATTCCATTGATTATCTCGTGTTGGATCCTCTTATTGCCTCTTGTTAAGTTTTCTTCATTGGTATCACATTATGGGGGAGTAATATGCTATGTGCATATTACAAGCCGAGAAAATGTGTACATTTGAGATATTGTCACCTATAATTGATATTGTAAATTATCTTGTTCCTAGGTGACATGTTAGCTCTACAAGTTGCAATTTGCTTTTTGTTTGGAGTGAAGATGATGTCGGATATCCTTGCTATCTACCACCGGGAATTATTTCCAAATACTTCTTGTCTTTAGACTATTGGTAATCACTTATGTGTGGTAGAATTTAATTGATCATCTTTACATTGTTTTTTGTTTTTATTTGCCTTTTCTCTTGCCAAGGTTTGTGTCAACTCCTGTTGTCTTCCATACCACTTGTGGATCTTGTTAATTTCTTGTTCTTGTCCAGTGTTTTCTAGATATAGTGAAAGTGGTGATCCCACCTTGTGCATTTGTATTCAAAAGGAAATTCTTTATAATGCACAACTCGTGGGGGAGCTATCCTATTTTCTCTAGAACACTCTTCTTGTGATCCTTATCAAGTGGACCATGTGCAAGGCAAAGGTTTGCCCTTGATAGGTTTTCTATTTTACCGGTCTCATGTGGAAGACCGGGTTATAGGATCGTTTGCCGTACTATCAAGGGGGGCTCTCGATGAGTTGCTTGATCGTATCGCTCGTAGAGAGCTCAAACCATTGCATCCTTGCATCATCTTTATTGGTTCTTGTTTGGTTCTTCTCCTTGTGAGATTTGGAGCTTATGGTCATTTTTATGACAAGCTCGAGTTCATCGAAAACGGAGTTCTCTTGCATCTTCTATGATGTTTTTGATGTTGGAGGGTATGCCGGTTCTTCTCGGTTGGAGGTTTCACTCCTTTGTTTGCTAAGCATACCTCCCCTGCCTCTTCTTACTATAACCAGTCGCTGTTTTGATGCTACTCGTTGTCTTGTTTCAAACAAGCTTGAGTTTGTTCAATTCGGAGCTCATATGAAGAAGTTACGGCAGTTCTGGTTTTCTTGGAGTATTCTTTGCTTTCGTGGTTGTGGCTTAAGGCTGGTGCCAGCGGTAGTACCGTGACCCTCAGCGGTAGTACCGCCGAAGCTCGCGGTAGTACCGCTCTCGAGCGGTAGTACCGCTCAAGCGGTAGTACCGCTCTCGAGCAGTAGTACCGCTTGGGAGTTTCGGCTGTAGTACCGCTGGGCGTCTGGGCTACTTCCGCCTCGATTCTCGAACGAAGTTTTTCGTGTCGGGTTGTGCGGCACTAGTAGCGGCAGTAGAAGCGGGAGTACCGCTCTGAGCGGGAGTACCGCTCTTCCCTAGCTGTAGTACCTCTCTGGGTCCATGGCCTTGACAATCTATACAGCGCGTTAGTACCGCTGGATATGGAGCGGTAGTACCTCCCTCGTGGTAGTACCGCCTTCCCTAGCGGTAGTACCGCTCTGCAAGGGATTTTCAGTGGGGTAACGGTTGGATTTTCCCTCCTATAAAAGGGGTCTTCTTCCCCATTGAACCTTATCCTTTGAGCTCGTGTTCTTCCCCATTGTTGACCTTCTCCGAGCTTGCTATCTCTCAATCCCTCCATGGATTCTTGCTAGTTTTTGGGGAAAAGAGAGGAGATCTAGATCCACATTTCCACCAATCACTTTCTCCTCTATGTGAGGGAACCCCTTGGATCTAGTTCTTGGAGTTCTTGGTGTTCTCCTTCTTGTTCTTCCTCTCATTTTCCTCCCTAGCATTAGTTGCTTTGGTGGGATTTGAGAGAGAAGGACTTGGCACTCCGTGTGCCCTTGCCATTGCATTTGTGCATCGGTTTGAGTTCTCCACGGTGATACGTGGAAGTTACAAGTTGAGAAGCTTATTACTCTTGGGTGCTTGGTGCTCTTGAGCTTGTTCCTCTTGGGTGCTTGGGCGCCCTAGGCAGTTGGTAGTGTTCGGAGCTCAATCATTGTGGTGTAAAGCTCCGGCAAGCGTCGGGTCTCCAATTAGGTTGTGGAGATCGCCTGAGCAATTTGACGGTTCCGTGACCGCCCCAAGGGTTGCCAAAGTGTACGGGTTCGGTGACCGCCCCAAGGGTTGCCATTTGTACGGGTTCGGTGACCGCCCTCAAGGGTCACTTAGTGGAATCACGGCATCTTGCATTGTGCGAGGGCGTGAGGAGATTACGGTGGCCCTAGTGGCTTCTTGGGAGCATTGTGCCTCCACACCGCTCCAAACGGAGATTAGCATCCGCAAGGGTGTGAACTTCGGGATACATCGTCGTCTCCGCGTGCCTCGGTTATCTCTTACCCGAGCCCCTTTACTTATGCACTTTACTTTGTGATAGCCATATTGTTCTTTGTCATATATCTTGCTATCACATAGTTGTTTATCTTGCTTAGCATAAGTTGTTGGTGCACATAGGTGAGCCTAGTTGTTTTAGGTTTTGTGCTTGACAAATTAACCGTTAGGTTTATTCCGCATTTGTTCAAGCCTAAACCGTAATTATTTTAAAGCGCCTATTCACCCCCCTCTAGGCGACATCCTCGATCTTTCAAATCCTTCAAGCCCGCGGCATTTCTTCTTTGAGTAAAATACCGACAATTTGCCTCACAAGCTTGAACAATTTTCACAAAGAGAGATCGGCGCATTCAGTACCTTCTCCGGAAGAGGCGCGGTGGATATGTTGGATTCTCCCGAGATGGCGATTTCGAGGCATGCAAAGACGGCCGACAGTCGATCCTCGCCGCCTCTTTCGGTTCTCGTCTTCGTGTTCCTTCACGGCAAGGGCCATCACCAATGGCTACTGCCGATAGTTTGCAAGCAGCGTCTCAACATCCGAGTCGTCCGAATCAGACGAATCGTTGTGCAAAAACTTTTCGCACGGGCTCAATTTCATCTACATGAACAAAAATTGCACGCGCTCGTCAACCAACTATGCATAGCGCTCGGCACAAAGCACAAGCAAACACTCACCGGTGGCTCGTGGGGCGGGCGATCCCGGGCGGCGACTAGGGGCGGCTCGAGGGCGGTCGATCCCCAGCGGTGACGGCGACTGTGGGCGGCCTGCCTCGCCGGATCCGGGGTGGTGCAGCATCTCGGGGGGGGAGGGTGAGGGACGCCCCCGCGGCGCGATTCCGCCCGCAGATTTGGCTGGAATCGCCGGCGGCAGACGGGCGGAACCAATGGCGGGCGGCGCCGGAAGGAGGTGGGGAAAGGTTGCGGGCTGAAATGTCCCTCCCGCTAACCTCTTTCCTACGATATGGGGCATCGTAGGGGCGAGGCGGAAACCTGCGTATTCGCGGGTTGGGGCCGAGATGTTGCCGCGCCCCTCAAAAGATTTTATGGGCCGGCCGCGTTTGCGGGGTCTGTTCGGGCGGGATTTTCCGCGCCGACCCGCATTTTGGCGGTTATTTTGCAGGTCGGGGCTTTTTACGGGGTCTGCTAGAGATGCTCTAAGAACGGTCACATGGCAACGTTCGTGATGCCGGCGATGCTGGAGCTCAGAAGGACTCCTTTGTAGTATTATCTAGTACTGTTTTCTGGGCTTTTCTGTAAGGACGAACTATCTATGAAATCGTTATCTTCTCGGAAAAAAAAAACGTTCGTGAAGTGCAGCGAGGCACCGGATTGGGTCCCCGCAGACACCGGCCTCGCAAAGGCCTAGGCCCATCACCGGCCGTTGTCCACCGCAAAGACTTCGGGTAGTGCATATGCCGCCTCGATAGGGAGTGGTCTCTCAGTGAGACTGATGCTGCCGCCAGCGGCAGGGGCAAGGCTAAGGCTCCCGGCCAGGGTCGGCGTTGACCACGGCGGCTCTCCGCACGGCGCAGTAGGAAGCGGTGATGGCCAGACCGAGCACGCATATGAGGTCAGTGTTCGCTATAAGCTAGTTTAGTTTTTTTATGTTTATGAACGAAATATTATCCGGTTTATGCAAAATATATCGTACTTATACATTTGAATGTATTCCGTTGTGTTTACATGAATTACGTCCAAATTAGTTTGAATTGCGGATGGATGTTTTGCAGGAAGAGTTGCGAGGCTGGCCCATGTATCACTGTTCGCAAACGCGTCCGGACGTGTTCATCAACGGATAGTGTGTCTGATTTACGAGTATAGGTTGGAGATGCCCTTAGCTCTCTTGCTAATTCTCAAAAAAGAAAAAACTCGGTTGCTAGTTTTGCGTCTAATTTGTACAATTTGATGCTGTCTTTTGAGCTAGTATTTTCGTAAACCTGTTTACATTTTACTTAACCATGTGTCACCCGTAAAATAAGCCACCCCTGTAATCGGTGTGGTGATTGTATTAGGAAAAATGATGATTGCCAATGAGGCATGTTTCTGTTCGCTGAATCATCATTGTGCTTAATCAATCATGTTTCCGTGTACCAGTGGTACAGATGGTACATGACGGAGCCGTCTGATGGCAGTACTGTGAATGGGCCATGTTGTCCCCTGCTACGGGCTTCATATGACAGACCAAACGTGTAATACATGCAGCCTCTCTTATCCCAATGCGAACAGCCGGGTAGAGATTCCGTAAGCAGGCGAGCTCGGGCACGCCTATGAATTTTCGGTACAGTAAAGTACTACAAACAAGTACGTATCTTTTTCTCGGAAAAAGTCCTACAAACAAGTGTCTGCCAGTTGGTCCATGAAATTGATTTTTGGTCAGTGAGAGGAGCCAACTTATACTAGTCAAATGGCAAATTTATCCGGTTCGTACTGTCCTCCACTTCATGCACGTCAGCACGTGGCTCCAGTTCTTGCATCTCTCTGAGCTTGTTTATACGGTACACAAATGCATTACGGTACATGTCAGCCCTGTGGACATCTAATATATATACACACTTTTGACACCCTTGGGATGAGCCCTCGATTAATCGAGCAAAGATATATGACAAGCCCACAACCAAACAGAAGACACATACACATCACATGTACCGTTCTAGCTAGGAATGAGTGGTACCAGGAAAACCCATGGCAGGATTGTCCGAAAACCTAGTTACCGTT
The DNA here is from genome assembly GCA_021605145.1 of Aegilops bicornis. Classification (NCBI taxonomy): domain Eukaryota; kingdom Viridiplantae; phylum Streptophyta; class Magnoliopsida; order Poales; family Poaceae; genus Aegilops; species Aegilops bicornis. The sequence continues at coordinate 686,804,375 of CM038673.1, read as the reverse complement.
GTTTACAGTGTGTTGATCCATGTTTCGTATCTCCTTGGTCTACATCCTGAGATAACAGGAAAACAACTTGACGTAGGAAGAGGCTGACATAGGAAGAGGCCATGCATTTTCCAAGAGCCAGGCGAAGAAACATGGAGCAGGATCGTGATGAAGCACTGGTGACACAAAATTGCTTTGATAGCCACCTTTTTCCTAATGTGATGGTGACTATTTGAATGTTCAGTCACGTGGCAAGCATTGACCAGAAGTTGAATGATACCTTGCTTCCATAATTTGAATGTTCATTCGAGTTTTAAACATGGACCAAAAGCATATATATCTAGGATAAAAAGAGTGGATAGATTGAAGGACTGTATGAATGGAGTTATGGCGAGGAGTAGTTTAGGGAGCGTTTGGATCGCTTGCCTGTTTACCTCGCTAGGCAAGGCTAGCCTTGCTGATGGAGGCGAGCCAAATCGGCTCCTTGGCTCAACGGAAGAAAAGAGCTGGAAACCGCTGGTAACGAGGCAATCTTACCCAGGAACCGAATCCCACGCTTCCTTGCTGGACCAGGCTAAGCGAGGGCTTGCTCGATAATCAAACGCTTTCTAAATTTCTGATTTATAATTCATCATTTAATGTATTGCTTTATGAACCGAAAAGCAATTCCACTGCGGCACGGTATCATGTATGTGACTAAAGTGAATGATTGAGGAATTGATTGAGTGATTCTGCACAGCATGGACATTTTCACCCAAGGTGAAGTTAATTTATTACCAAACAATAATATTAGAAGGTTCCTCATATAATATTATATTTGTAAAATAGAACGACTCATCATGGATCCTGGCTAGCTAGAACCATGTCATTCATATGTTCAAGTACATAGTCATGAATATGAATCTCATTTTCTCCACCATGCATTTCCTCAACATTCAAGGTGCAGAATTTTCTGAATTAACATGTGCCATTTAAGTGCATCATTCTGCAAGGATTTCCTGAATCCTTCTATATGCCCATCATAAAGCCTTTTTCAAGTCATAGTCGCCTTTTCGCAATCTTTTGCACCTACACTCTTAAATAAACATACCACTCTCAAGACTCTTTCTTACTCTCTCGTGTCACACAAGCTTGATCCTTTCGTCCAGAGTGCAACATTGCTTTAGTTATATCCATGCAGACGTGAATGCTTATGTTGCTTCACTTCCCTCAAATGAGCGACATCAGGAAGCATGTTAACCGTTTGAGAGGATTGTGCAGTCCAAGATAATAATGTCCAAGAGGGAGTGGGGCAGTAAATACACTAGTACAGAATGACCCAACTATAACGACACATCTCTACTGAGTATGAAACCGCCTTTAGGTACCACTTTTTCATACTTCTTGGGTAGAGAAGATCCTAGAGATAGGTTACACTAGAACAATCACATATGATGTGTACCAGAAGATATATGAAGCCTGGTGGTTCCTTTGCACCAAAATGAGCCTCCATATCTAATGGTTTGTGCTAGCTATGACCGCATGTATTACACCATATTGGGTGATTAGATTGTGGTACGCCAATCATCTCGAGTGGATGGTTTAGTTTCCAAAATGCCATCACACAAACCTAACTGCATGTGCAATTCAATCGCATGCCCTCTCGCCTCCCGCTCTAGAGAATGTGGCACTAAGCATAGATGCATAGATAGTTGGTGACCTTATCTCCACCCCTACCCAAATCGCTATTGGAGGGGGGGGGGGGGGCTCCCAAACACTCACCGCCATGCCTCCACCCCAATTGGCCGGTATCATTGCTAACACCTCGCCTCTACCTCGAGAAGCCTGGGCCGTCACCTTGCCTCCACACCAATCCAGTCGACCATGGAATCCTTACTTCCTGCTTGCCTCCATCTCGAGCGATAATGCCAGGAGATCACCTCCACCTCAATATAGCCTCACAATAATTCCTCACCTCCACCCCGACTCGACCGAGCCTGATGAGGAAGCACATACGTTGTATATGCTGCTCCAAGCATGTCTAGTATGGGGAATAAATAGCATAGAACTATTACATTAGGGGCTAGGATTATAGAAAACTACCACTTTTTCAAAATTCCATAAAAGCTACCACAAATTTAGGCTTTATTTCAAAAAACTACCATGTTGAACAGACGCCTGTGTTAGTTAAATTTAATCATGATTATGAGTTTACGATTGATTGGGCCCACTCGTCAGGTGTGACATGGCATAAAAGTCAACATTGTTAGCTTTGACCGTTATGACACGTGGAACCCACATGTCGGTCCCTTCAAAAAAAAAGCAATCAGGTCCTTGTAAATCATTTTAGAAAAATAATCAGGCCCCTTAAGTTTTTTAAAGCAATTAGACCCCTGTAAGTTCTTTTAAAAAGTAATTGGGTCCTTGTAGGTTTTTTAAAAAGCACTCGGGTCCTGTATATTTTCTAAAAGCAATCGACTCCCGTAAGTTTTTAAAAAGCAATCATGTCCCTGCAAGTTTTTTAAAGCAATCAGGTAATTGAACGCGTTTAAAAATCAATTTGGTCCCTATGCGTCGGCCGGTCGCGGATCGTGCACCACCTGCACCGGACGTGGCTGCGGGCACCTACGTGCAAGACCTGTGAGGGCTGTGGCTTCGTGCAGCTGCGTCCACCACCTGTGTCAAGCGGACATGGACGCATCCAGGAGCATGTTCGATGCCTTGAAGTGGCCATGCATCACGTGCGCCGGGCATGGTGGTGCCCAAATGTGGCTACACCCGGCGTGGTGGTGGCCAACAGTTGCTGCGGCGGCCTAGGTGGTGGTCGGTTGTGTCTCAGTGTAGGCTCGACGATGGCGAGGCTCATGGCTGTGGTCGGCCATAGGCTCAGGAGAGAGAGAGATATCAGGGAAGGAGAGGGAGGGAAGAAAAAGAAAAGAAGGAAGATGGAGCTTACATGTGGGCCCCACATGTAAGTTAAATGTGAAACAATCAGTTCATTTAGGAGCGCGCCCGACTTGTCATAAACATGATCAATTTTGGACCACATGGTCATTTGGGTTTTTTGAAATCAAAACCAAATTTGTGGTAGCTTTTAGGGAATTTTGAAAAGGCCGTATTTTCTGGAACCCTAGGCCCAAATGTGGTAGTTTTATGCTATTTACTCCTAGTATAAGACTTGAACTTAATGCATATAGTTTAGTAATGTAGGTTAGAAGGCAAAGAGGCTATGCTCATTAATAAGCTTAACTAATGAATTTCAGAGATCACTCCCTTTGTGAGAATTTAATGCCATATAGTGTTGTTTCATTCATCTTCCAAACTATTACCCCATTAGACTTTCTGGAATTTTTGCTCATCTCCATCTCCATCTTCCAAACTATAGGGTTGTTTGCTGATAATTTTACTATCCTACCGTGGATATAATTCTGGCATCAGATTCTACAAGTGTCGTGTAATATCCATGGATCACTTGTTGCTTCATCCTCATTTCCATTCTGAAACATAGTGCAAAGTACCACCACCACATATGGGGCAAATTAACAATCATGCATATATGCTTGCCATTAATTAATTATACGACTGCCAAACATGGCCATGGCACGGCTATAGATCACCAGCCGACCACGCAGAAGCTTGAAAAAGATGTTACATGTGAACGATAGAGAGGACGGAGAAATCCCTGGGTGAGAAAGAGCAGGTCAAACAAGCTATGGCGCTTGTTGAACTGCAATAGCGCCGTGGGATCGATCGCTGCTGTAGCGCTCCCACACTAGTGTGATCAATACAAATGATCATTTCTTTGAATACTTTCGGGGCACAAATCTAACAAAATATGCGTTAGATATGATGGGTTGTGACAATTTCACACTATGCTGAAGAACAATGTTTACTATATCAACAAAAGTTTCAGAATTGCATGTAGCAAAAACATTAAGTGTTTCAATTTCTCTAGCACGTACGGACCATATAATACTTCAAAATATTTCTCTAACCAGTCTGAATTTCATAACAGCAAGGCATGTGACACATATATCATAATGGTCACATGCTCACATGTCAACGAGATCATCTTCATCCTCACTCTCATCATGCTCCTCGGCATCACAAGAACACCCAGCAGCAGACCCCACTTAGCGCCACATCCATAGCAGAACTGAAAGTCACACCTGTACAATTTTGCAACCATCAATTTTTAGCCATCAAGACTTTCAAGCAATAACGCTAACAAGTAACAACCTGTACCACTAAACAATTACTCCACCAAGAAAGCTTCTCTGGTTTGAGGTTAATAAAAAATATCTACACAAAATAACTCGAAAAAGCCATGCATCGTCTCGTCCAGTTTTTCTTAATATCTTCATCCCAACAGAGTCTGTCATCTCTATCCCCTGCATTGATCTGTTAACGAGCTCTTGATTTTACGGTACCTAGTTCTTTTTTAGTTGCTCCTGATTTCATTGAACGTGGACAAATTTTGGTTGCAATTCTGAACCCCGCATGCAGTCACGCGGAGAGGAAGAAGCGCAATGTTTACCTGCAGATAATGTGAAGGCAGCCATCTCGTTTGTCCACGAAGAAGTCGCACTTGGGGCACCGCCTCCACTTCCTCTCTCTGGCCATCTCCATCAGCATCAGGTCCTCCCTGCTCCTGTCCCCTCTCTTGTACGCGGCACAGTCCACGTCCGCGTGCCATGGCACGGCGCACTGGGCGCAGAACAGCCGCCTGCACACCTGGCACTCCGACTGCGTCACGGGCTTCCCACCATCACCCTCCTCGTCGTCGTCGGCCACCATCATCTCCGAGCAGTCGGGGAAGGGCAGTAGGTCCTGCGCGCGCCGACGAACATGGACTCGCACAGCGCGGCGCACCACCGCTCGAACACGTCGGCCGGGAGCGCGGCGCGGCACAGCTCCGGGTCGAGCCTGCCGCCGCAGGACGCGTCCAGGCACCGCACGGCGGCGGCGCCGGGGCCGGACTTCGAGCCTGGCGCGGACGTGGCCCGTGATGCACGCCCGCAGAAGGCGTGCGCGCAGGCGCTGCCGCCGCGGTGGAACTCCGACGGCGCCGTCGGCTCCGCGCAGATGCTGCAGCAGGGGTGCTGCGCCTTGTTGCCCGCGGTCTTCGCCATTGGATAGCGGTGCGAAGGTTTTGATGCGTCGGCGTTGCTGACGGCTAATGCTAGGCCGCCTCGATCGCTCCGCTACTTGTTAGGTTTTGTTGGGATTTGATCGTTTTGAAGCGCTTCCTTCCGGAAATTCAGGAGCTTACCTGTACCGGCTGTTCGTTTGTTTTTTGTTTTGTTTTTTTTAGACAAATCTGGACCGACTGGTGCAAAACTGCAAATGCGATTCGTAACTCGGCTGGTTGGGAAGTTTTGTTTGTCATGCGGCCCCGTCACTCGGCTCCGTTGGTCACGCCCATTTTATACTGTCACGGTCCATGTCTCGGGTGGGCTTTAAAATGCCCAAATGCGTCGCTTCAGTCACCTTCCACTACTCCACCAGCGCACCTAAAAAAAGAACTTGAGACCACAAGCATGCTATGGATATTTCCCAACCAATAGACCCCCTCAAAAAAACCCTAAAGAAAAGAAACTACTCCATCAGCGTCCCTACTATCCCTGGCCTACCGCTCTCATACTCTTTTCTTGCTTTGCTGCTACTAATGGTCCATATATACATGTTTCCCTTCGTCTACACTCATGTGCCACACAAGTTTGATCATCTTAGCCAGAGCACGCTATAGGTACGCCCATGCAGAGGCAGAATGTTGTGTTTCTTCACTTCCTCGGAACGAGGGGCATCAAGAAGCATGTTAAGCGTCTCGAGACCTTATGCGGTGGCCTTAGTTAGGTGCCACCTTTTCTCAAGAAGTTTTGGTCCTAAAATAAACGCTATAGATCAGATGCACCACAATAACTGCATCTAATGGGTACCGAAAGATAGGCATCCGTATCTAATGTGTTTAGTTAGGCCCGTCTATATTACACCATCTTAGGTAATAGAATGGTGTGTCGGTCGATATTACCTCACCTGCTTGTTCCTTGCCTCATGATCTTGCCGATTGACTGTACCTCACCTGCACCCCGAGTCGATGATGCAAGTAGCTCACCTCCACATCTACCCAGCCTGGCGATAACTCTTGGCCTGGTCCTCGCCTCTACCGTTGTCCCAACCAAACGACAAGAAGGCACGTATATTGCACATGTTGTACCAAGCATGTCTTTGTATGGTACATGTACATAAAAATTAATTCATAATGTTTAAAACTCTATGCTAGAAGTGAAATGCTGTGTCGATTAATAAGCTTGCAAATTAATTGACGTATGTTCCTTGTATTTTATTTTGTGTAATTTAGTATTTGCTTACTGAACACTATAAAGAACCCCACATCCCAAGCGGTGTCTCCAGATATGTTATTGTTGATGCTTCACATGCCCAACAGAGGATCCCAAACACCTTGTGCCGCCAAGGGCAAAAGTCACTTTACATGTTGTGGACAATTCACACTGTGTTTTATTTCGGCAAGACCACTAGTGGTGTCTCCAGACATATTACTAAATGCTTCACAGGCCTAACAGAGGATCCCAAACACCTTGTGCCGCCAAGGGGCAAAAGTCACTTTCACATGCTGTAGACAATTCACACTGTGTTATATTTCGGCAAGACTACTAGCGGTGTCTCCAGACATATTACTGTTGATGCTTCACGGTTCACATGCCCAACAGAGGATCCCAAGCACCTTGTGCCGCCAAGGGCAAAAGTCACTTTCACATGCTGTGGACAATTCACATTGTGTTTTATTTCGGCAAGACCACTATCTTATTTTTCATTGCAGACTCATCACATAAAAAGATTTAGAAGTATGTTGTGTTAGCTTTGTCTCACGACCTAGTTTTTTTTACCAAAAATGCTACACCTACGTAGGCTCTTACTTAATGTTACGTAATCTTCCTTTCTATAAACTAATCAGCCCCCCCTGATTTTCATGGGGTGGCCCTGGGCCGTTTTGACATCCAACCAAATCAGGCCACATAAGCTTTTACGTAAGTTTCGTAAGACCTTTTACGTAGATGTAGCGAAACTCTTTTTGTACCATAGTTCGTATTGCAAGTTAATACCATGCCATTGTAGGGACGTGCGATATTTTTGATGCTTCGGCGTTGCTGACTGGTATCGCTCCGATACTTCTTTAATGCTAGGCCGCCGCCATCGCTCCGATACTTCTTAGCTTAAATTTTGTTGGGATTTCATCATTTAGAAGCGCTTCCTTCCTGGAATTCAGGAGCTTGCATGCTCCTCGAATCTGAACCAACTGGTGCGTAATTCGCGACTGGGATGGGACTGTACCCATATATATCTCTGTCTCGTTGAGGAGTTTTTATTTTTGTCATGTGGGCCAGCATTAGATGTTCTATACGATGGTTGCTCAAGCCCATTTTTAGCATCATGGGCATCACTCGAGTGAACTTTTAAAATACCCAAGTGCGTGGCTTCAGGCACCTTCCAAACAACTCCCATCACCGTCCCTCCTATCCCTCCCCCGCCGCTCTTGGATTCTTGCTCACTTTGTTCCTACTACTAATTAATAATGGTCTATATAGACATGTTTCTCTTCTTCTACATTCATGTGCCACACAAGCTTGATCCTCTTAGCTAGAGCACCCTCTAGGTATGCCCATGCAGGGACTAAATTTTGTGTTTCTTTACTTCCCGGAATGAGCGGCATCAAGAAGCATGTTAAGCATCTCACGGATCTTCATGGTGGCCTTAGTTAGGTACTACTTTTTCGCAAGACATTTGGGACAAAAATGAATGCTCGAGAGAGGATGCATCGCAATAACCGCATCTAACGCATATGGGAAGATTGGTATCCATGTCTAATTGGATTAGTCACAGTCACGTTCATCACACTATAGCTCTCTCAGCACACAAACCCTAACTCTTTGCGCCAAAATCAGCCTACAGGCCTCTCTCCTCCCGCTCTAGCCAGTGTGGTACCTAGCACCAAGGTGTACTGCATTCCATCTTGCCTCCACCCTGGGCCCAACGACGGTATATCTCAAAGCAATGCTGCCTCGTGTGCACCAACAATTTATTGATGCATGCGTTAACACCTCCCCTCCACAGTACGAGCCGATAGAGCTAGCGCATCGCCTTGACCCTGATACCGTTGGTCGACAGTACCTCACCTGCTTGGCTGCTTCCCCTCCACCATGATCTTGCTGGTCAACAATACCTCGCCTCTGTTAGAATAAATCCAAGGCACTCCGTCGATCATCTGAGGACCAAGCAATCACACAAGCACGACACCGAGATTTTGTTAACGAGGTTCACCGATATGGCTACATCCCCGGGGCTTGACTACGGGCGCTCCTCCCCGTGACACCGTCACAATACCGCACCCTAGCCACCCGGGCGCCGGCACACGCCGCCGGCTCCCCCTTGCGCGCCTGTGCTATTATGTTGGCGTATGTTACACCGTGTCTACCCTCGCTATATAAGGGAGGCCTAGGATACAAGTGTCCTACGAGGACACGACTCCACATCCTATGTAAACACGATACAACTACAAGTCCAACTGTAACCTACCACTAGTAGAAAACAGGGCTTTCGTCCAGGCCAGTTTAGCCCATTAGTCCCGGTTCAATCCAGAACCGGGACCAATGGAGCTATTTGCCCCGGTTCGTGAGCCCAGGGGGCCGGCCGGGCTACGTGGGCCATTAGTCCCGGTTCGTCCGGACCTTTTGGTCCCGGTCGGTGGGACGAACCGGGACCAATGGTCCTGGCTCCTGGCCCACCACTATTGGTCCCGGTTGGTGGCATGAACCGGGACCAAAGGCTTCCCTTTAGTCCTGGCTCATGCCACCAACCGGGGCTAATGGTGCTGCCTATATATAGCCCCTCGCGCAAGAAAAGAGCACACTGCTCTGTTTTTTCTGGCCGAGGGGAGAGGGCTTAGTGGTGCTCTAGCTCACCTCCTATGCACACAAGGTGTTCGATGGAATGCCCGAGCCACACTACTTAAGGTTTCTCCTCTCCAAGCTCGACCGCCAAGCTCCATTTTCCTCAATATTTATCTAGGTTTAGCGGTCCGTCACGCCCGTCCCGTCTTCATCGCCGCCGATCACCTGCGCTGATCTCATCGCCGGCACCACCGTGGTGAGCCTCTTGTTCTTATCTTCTTTACGAAAGGAAAAATATTATTACTTGTTTGTTTAGATAGATACTTGTATTATTTTCTTACTTTTATTATTGCATCTTATATAGTGCGATGGTTTTGGTATCCGCCCCGTTCGGCCCTCGTCCTGTCTATGATTCGGATGTGGTATATATTATCTTTTCATAACTATTGGTTCATTTATTGTTTATGAAAATTATGCCGACCAACGTGACATAGATTTTATTTATCTAGGAGGTTGTTGAACCGGAAATTCCAACCGACCCTATTGTCGAGACATTAAATTTAGTTAAAGAAGAAAACAATTTCTTGAAGGAAAAAATAAAAAAACTTGAGGAGGAGAAGATGATATTGGAGTTGCATGTTGTGGATGTCGTCGATGATCACAAGATCAAGATGGATGCAATGCGCTTGAAGATGAGAAAGATTAGAAAATATGTCATTCATACCGAGGCTTGGTATCATTATGCCGTTGGATCAGTTGTTACCTTGGTTGCGATTATGATCGTATTTGTTTTCGCACTGAAATGTTTTACATAGTTTCAATGTATGGTTTAATTAATTTAGATGCTCTGCAGAGCTTTATGTTGTTAGATGAGAACTATGTATGTACTTTGGTTTTTATGTGATAATGAACTTCTATTAATTTGGTCACTTAATTATCTATTCATGATGTTCTGTAATGATTTTTGACACACTTAATTATATATAATGCACGCAGATGAACCGCAATGGATGTACGGTGCACGACACACCTCCGAGTACATTAAGGGCGTGCATGATTTTCTCAAGTGGCTGAGGCAAACAAGCAGAATGGTTTTATGTGTTGTCCATGCCCTATATGTGGGAATGCAAAGTCTTACTCTGACCGGAAAATCCTTCACACCCACCTGCTTTACAAGGGTTTCATGCCACACTATAATGTTTGGACGAGGCACGGAGAAATAGGGGTTATGATGGAAGACGGCGAGGAAGAAGAGTACGATGACAACTATGTGCCCCCTGAATACGGTGATGCTACTGAACGTCAAGATGCACCAGACGATGTAGTACCGCTCTCCGAACGGTAGTACCGCTTGGGAGTTTCGGCCGTAGTACCGCTGTGCGTCTGGGCTACTTCCGCCTCGATTCTCGAACGAAGTTTTTCGTGTCGGGTTTTGCGGCACTAGTAGCGGCAAGAGAAGCGGTAGTACCGCCTGAGCGGTAGTACCGCTCTTCCCTAGCGGTAGTACCGCTCTGGGGCTGTGGCCTTGACCTTCTCTTCAGCGGTAGTAGTACCGCTGGATAGGAGCGGTAGTACCGCCCTCAGCGGTAGTACCGCCTTCCCTAGCGGTAGTACCGCCTGCAAGGGATTTTCAGTGGGGTAACGGTTGGATTTTCCCCCTCCTATAAAAGGGGGTCTTCTTCCCATTGAACCTTATCCTTTGAGCTCGTGTTCTTCCCCCATTGTTGACCTTCTCCGAGCTTGCTATCTCTCAATCCCTCCATGGTTTCTTGCTAGTTTTTGGGGGAAAAGAGAGGAGATCTAGATCCACATTTCCACCAATCACTTTCTCCTCTATGTGAGGGGAACCCCTTGGATCTAGTTCTTGGAGTTCTTGGTGTTCTCCTTCTTGTTCTTCCTCTCATTTTCCTCCCTAGCATTAGTTGCTTTGGTGGGAGTTGAGAGAGAAGGACTTGGCACTCCGTGTGCCCTTGCCATTGCATTTGTGCATCGGTTTGAGTTCTCCACGGTGATACGTGGAAGTTACAAGTTGAGAAGCTTATTACTCTTGGGTGCTTGGTGCTCTTGAGCTTGTTCCTCTTGGGTGCTTGGGCGCCCTAGACGGTTGGTAGTGTTCGAGCTCAATCATTGTGGTGTAAAGCTCCGGCAAGCGCCGGGGTCTCCAATTAGGTTGTGGAGATCGCCTGAGCAATTTGACGGGTTCCGTGACCGCCCCAAGGGTTGCCAAAGTGTACGGGTTCGGTGACCGCCCCAAGGGTTGCCATTTGTACGGGTTCGGTGACCGCCCTCAAGGGTCCCTTTAGTGGAATCACGGCATCTTGCATTGTGCGAGGGCGTGAGGAGATTACGGTGGCCCTAGTGGCTTCTTGGGAGCATTGTGCCTCCACACCGCCTCCAAACGGAGATTAGCATCCGCAAGGGTGTGAACTTCGGGATACATCGTCGTCTCCGCTGCCTCGGTTATCTCTTACCCGAGCCCCTTTACTTATGCACTTTACTTTGTGATAGCCATATTGTTCTTTGTCATATATCTTGCTATCACATAGTTGTTTATCTTGCTTAGCATAAGTTGTTGGTGCACATAGGTGAGCCTAGTTGTTTTAGGTTTTGTGCTTGACAAATTAACCGTTAGGTTTATTCCGCATTTGTTCAAGCCTAAACCGTAATTATTTTAAAGCGCCTATTCACCCCCCCCCCCTCTAGGCGACATCCTCGATCTTTCAAATCCCTTCAAGCCCGCGGCATTTCTTCTTTGAGTAAAATACCGACAATTTGCCTCACAAGCTTGAACAATTTTCACAAAGAGAGATCGGCGCATTCAGTACCTTCTCCGGAAGAGGTGCGGTGGATATGTTGGATTCTCCCGAGATGGCGATTTCGAGGCATGCAAAGACGCCCGACAGTCGATCCTCGCCGCCTCTTTCGGTTCTCGTCTTCGTGTTCCTTCACGGCAAGGGCCATCACCAACGGCTACTGCCGATAGTTTGCAAGCAGCGTCTCAACATCCGAGTCGTCCGAATCAAACGAATCACAGTAAAAACTTTTCGACGGGCTCAATTTCATCTACATGAACAAAATTGCACGCTTGTCAACCAACTATGCATAGCGCTCGGCACAAAGCACAAGCAAACACTCACCGGTGGCTCGTGGGGCGGGCGATCCCGGGCGGCGACTAGGGGCGGCTCGAGGGCGGTCGATCCCCAGCGGTGACGGCGACCAGGGGCGGCTCGTCTCGCCGGATCCGGGGTGGTGCAGCATATCGGTGGTGGAGGGTGAGGGACGCCCCCGCGGCGCGATTCCGCCCGCAGATTTGGCTGGAATCGCCGGCGGCAGACGGGCGGAACCAATGGCGGGCGGCGCCGGAAGGAGGTGGGGAAAGGTTGCGGGCTGAAATGTCCCTCCCGCTAACCTCTTTCCTACGATATGGGGCATCGTAGGGGCGAGGCGGAAACCTGCGTATTCGCGGGTTGGGGCCGAGATGTTGCCGCGCCCCTCAAAAAATTTTATGGGCCGCCGCCGCTTTGGGTCTGTTCGGCGGGATTTTCCGCGCCGACCCGCATTTTGGCGGTTATTTTGCAGGTCGGGCTTTTACGGGTCTGCTAGAGATGCTCTAAGAACGGTCACATGGCAACGCTCGTGATGCCGGCGATCGGGAGCTCGGAAGGACTCCTTTGTAGTATTATCTAGTACTGTTTCGGGCTTTTCTGTAAGGAAGAACAATCTATGAAATCGTTATCTTCTCGGAAAAAAAAAAACGTTCGTGAAGTGCAGCGAGGCACCGGATTGGGTCCCCGCAGACACCGGCCTCGCAAAGGCCTAGGCCCATCACCGGCCGTTGTCCACCGCAAAGACTTCGGGTAGTGCATATGCCGCCTCGATAGGGAGTGGTCTCTCAGTGAGACTGATGCTGCCGCCAGCGGCAGGGGCAAGGCTAAGGCTCCCGGCCAGGGTCAGCGTTGACCACGACGGCTTTCTCGACGGGCGCAGTAGGAAGCGGTGATGGCCAGACCGAGCACGCATATGAGGTCAGTGTTCGCTATAAGCTAGTTTAGTTTTTTATGTTTATGAACGAAATATTATCCGGTTTATGCAAAATATATCGCATTTATACATTTGAATGTATTCCGTTGTGTTTACATGAATTACGTCCAAATTAGTTTGAATTGCGGATGGATGTTTTGCAGGAAGAGTTGCGAGGCTGGCCCATGTATCACTGTTCGCAAACGCGTCCGGACGTGTTCATCAACGGATAGTGTGTCTGATTTACGAGTATAGGTTGGAGATGCCCTTAGCTCTCTTGCTAATTCTCAAAAAAGAAAAAACTCGGTTGCTAGTTTTGCGTCTAATTTGTACAATTTGATGCTGTCTTTTGAGCTAGTATTTTCGTAAACCTGTTTACATTTTACTTAACCATGTGTCACCAGAAAATAAGCCACCCCTGTAATCGGTGTGGTGATTGTATTAGGAAAATGATGATTGCCAATGAGGCATGTTTCTGTTCGCTGAATCATCATTGTGCTTAATCAATCATGTTTCCGTGTACCAGTGGTACAGATGGTACATGACGGAGCCGTCTGATGGCAGTACTGTGAATGGGCCATGTTGTCCCCTGCTACGGGCTTCATATGACAGACCAAACGTGTAATACATGCAGCCTCTCTTATCCCAATGCGAACAGCCGGGTAGAGATTCCGTAAGCAGGCGAGCTCGGGCACGCCTATGAATTTTCGGTACAGTAAAGTACTACAAACAAGTACGTATCTTTTTCTCGGAAAAAGTCCTACAAACAAGTGTCTGCCAGTTGGTCCATGAAATTGATTTTTGGTCAGTGAGAGGAGCCAACTTATACTAGTCAAATGGCAAATTTATCCGGTTCGTACTGTCCTCCACTTCATGCACGTCAGCACGTGGCTCCAGTTCTTGCATCTCTCTGAGCTTGTTTATACGGTACACAAATGCATTACGGTACATGTCAGCCCTGTGGACATCTAATATATATACACACTTTTGACACCCTTGGGATGAGCCCTCGATTAATCGAGCAAAGATATATGACAAGCCCACAACCAAACAGAAGACACATACACATCACATGTACCGTTCTAGCTAGGAATGAGTGGTACCAGGAAAACCCATGGCAGGATTGTCCGAAAACCTAGTTACTGTTGTTTACAGTGTGTTGATCCATGTTTCGTATCTCCTTGGTCTACATCCTGAGATAACAGGAAAACAACTTGACGTAGGAAGAGGCTGACATAGGAAGAGGCCATGCATTTTTCCAAGAGCCAGGCGAAGAAACATGGAGCAGGATCGTGATGAAGCACTGGTGACACAAAATTGCTTTGATAGCCACCTTTTTCCTAATGTGATGGTGACTATTTGAATGTTCAGTCACGTGGCAAGCATTGACCAGAAGTTGAATGATACCTTGCTTCCATAATTTGAATGTTCATTCGAGTTTTAAACATGGACCAAAAGCATATATATCTAGGATAAAAAGAGTGGATAGATTGAAGGACTGTATGAATGGAGTTATGGCGAGGAGTAGTTTAGGGAGCGTTTGGATCGCTTGCCTGTTTACCTCGCTAGGCAAGGCTAGCCTTGCTGATGGAGGCGAGCCAAATCGGCTCCTTGGCTCAACGGAAGAAAAGAGCTGGAAACCGCTGGTAACGAGGCAATCTTACCCAGGAACCGAATCCCACGCTTCCTTGCTGGACCAGGCTAAGCGAGGGCTTGCTCGATAATCAAACGCTTTCTAAATTTCTGATTTATAATTCATCATTTAATGTATTGCTTTATGAACCGAAAAGCAATTCCACTGCGGCACGGTATCATGTATGTGACTAAAGTGAATGATTGAGGAATTGATTGAGTGATTCTGCACAGCATGGACATTTTCACCCAAGGTGAAGTTAATTTATTACCAAACAATAATATTAGAAGGTTCCTCATATAATATTATATTTGTAAAATAGAACGACTCATCATGGATCCTGGCTAGCTAGAACCATGTCATTCATATGTTCAAGTACATAGTCATGAATATGAATCTCATTTTCTCCACCATGCATTTCCTCAACATTCAAGGTGCAGAATTTTCTGAATTAACATGTGCCATTTAAGTGCATCATTCTGCAAGGATTTCCTGAATCCTTCTATATGCCCATCATAAAGCCTTTTTCAAGTCATAGTCGCCTTTTCGCAATCTTTTGCACCTACACTCTTAAATAAACATACCACTCTCAAGACTCTTTCTTACTCTCTCGTGTCACACAAGCTTGATCCTTTCGTCCAGAGTGCAACATTGCTTTAGTTATATCCATGCAGACGTGAATGCTTATGTTGCTTCACTTCCCTCAAATGAGCGACATCAGGAAGCATGTTAACCGTTTGAGAGGATTGTGCAGTCCAAGATAATAATGTCCAAGAGGGGAGTGGGGCAGTAAATACACTAGTACAGAATGACCCAACTATAACGACACATCTCTACTGAGTATGAAACCGCCTTAGGTACCACTTTTTTCATACTTCTTGGGTAGAGAAGATCCTAGAGATAGGTTACACTAGAACAATCACATATGATGTGTACCAGAAGATATATGAAGCCTGGTGGTTCCTTTGCACCAAAATGAGCCTCCATATCTAATGGTTTGTGCTAGCTATGACCGCATGTATTACACCATATTGGGTGATTAGATTGTGGTACGCCAATCATCTCGAGTGGATGGTTTAGTTTCCAAAATGCCATCACACAAACCTAACTGCATGTGCAATTCAATCGCATGCCCTCTCGCCTCCCGCTCTAGAGAATGTGGCACTAAGCATAGATGCATAGATAGTTGGTGACCTTATCTCCACCCCTACCCAAATCGCTATTGAGGGGGGGGGCTCCCAAACACTCACCGCCATGCCTCCACCCCAATTGGCCGGTATCATTGCTAACACCTCGCCTCTACCTCGAGAAGCCTGGGCCGTCACCTTGCCTCCACACCAATCCAGTCGACCATGGAATCCTTACTTCCTGCTTGCCTCCATCTCGAGCGATAATGCCAGGAGATCACCTCCACCTCAATATAGCCTCACAATAATTCCTCACCTCCACCCCGACTCGACCGAGCCTGATGAGGAAGCACATACGTTGTATATGCTGCTCCAAGCATGTCTAGTATGGGGAATAAATAGCATAGAACTATTACATTAGGGGCTAGGATTATAGAAAACTACCACTTTTTCAAAATTCCATAAAAGCTACCACAAATTTAGGCTTTATTTCAAAAAACTACCATGTTGAACAGACGCCTGTGTTAGTTAAATTTAATCATGATTATGAGTTTACGATTGATTGGGCCCACTGCCGTGGTGTGACATGGCATAAAAGTCAACATTGTTAGCTTTGACCGTTATGACACGTGGAACCCACATGTCGGTCCCTTCAAAAAAAAAGCAATCAGGTCCTTGTAAATCATTTTAGAAAAATAATCAGGCCCCTTAAGTTTTTTAAAGCAATTAGACCCCTGTAAGTTCTTTTAAAAAGTAATTGGGTCCTTGTAGGTTTTTTAAAAAGCACTCGGGTCCTGTATATTTTCTAAAAAGCAATCGACTCCCCGTAAGTTTTTAAAAAAGCAATCATGTCCCTGCAAGTTTTTTTAAAGCAATCAGGTAATTGAACGTTTAAAAAATCAATTTGGTCCCTATGCGTCGGCGTCGGTCGTGACTGCGTGCACCACCTGCACCGGGACGTGGCTGCGGGCACCTACGTGCAAGACCTGCGTAGGGCTGTGGCTTCGTGCAGCTGCGTCCACCACCTGTGTCAAGCGGACATGGACGCATCCAGGAGCATGTTCGATGCCTTGAAGTGGCCATGCATCACGTGCGCCGGGCATGGTGGTGCCCAAATGTGGCTACACCCGGCGTGGTGGTGGCCAACAGCTGCCGGCGGCCTAGGTGGTGGTCGGTTGTGTCTCAGTGTAGGCTCGACGATGGCGAGGCTCATGGCTGTGGTCGGCCATAGGCTCGGAGAGAGAGAGATATCAGGAAGGAGAGGGAGGGAAGAAAAGAAAAGAAGGAAGATGGAGCTTACATGTGGGCCCCACATGTAAGTTAAATGTGAAACAATCAGTTCATTTAGGAGCGCGCCCGACTTGTCATAAACATGATCAATTTTGGACCACATGGTCATTTGGGTTTTTTGAAATCAAAAACCAAATTTGTGGTAGCTTTTAGGGAATTTTGAAAAGGCCGTACTTTCTGGAACCCTAGGCCCAAATGTGGTAGTTTTATGCTATTTACTCCTAGTATAAGACTTGAACTTAATGCATATAGTTTAGTAATGTAGGTTAGAAGGCAAAGAGGCTATGCTCATTAATAAGCTTAACTAATGAATTTCAGAGATCACTCCCTTTGTGAGAATTTAATGCCATATAGTGTTGTTTCATTCATCTTCCAAACTATTACCCCATTAGACTTTCTGGAATTTTTGCTCATCTCCATCTCCATCTTCCAAACTATAGGGTTGTTTGCTGATAATTTTACTATCCTACCGTGGATATAATTCTGGCATCAGATTCTACAAGTGTCGTGTAATATCCATGGATCACTTGTTGCTTCATCCTCATTTCCATTCTGAAACATAGTGCAAAGTACCACCACCACATATGGGGCAAATTAACAATCATGCATATATGCTTGCCATTAATTAATTATACGACTGCCAAACATGGCCATGGCACGGCTATAGATCACCAGCCGACCACGCAGAAGCTTGAAAAAGATGTTACATGTGAACGATAGAGAGGACGGAGAAATCCCTGGGTGAGAAAGAGCAGGTCAAACAAGCTATGGCGCTTGTTGAACTGCAATAGCGCCGTGGGATCGATCGCTGCTGTAGCGCTCCCACACTAGTGTGATCAATACAAATGATCATTTCTTTGAATACTTTCGGGGCACAAATCTAACAAAATATGCGTTAGATATGATGGGTTGTGACAATTTCACACTATGCTGAAGAACAATGTTTACTATATCAACAAAAGTTTCAGAATTGCATGTAGCAAAAACATTAAGTGTTTCAATTTCTCTAGCACGTACGGACCATATAATACTTCAAAATATTTCTCTAACCAGTCTGAATTTCATAACAGCAAGGCACGTGACACATATATCATAATGGTCACATGCTCACATGTCAACGAGATCATCTTCATCCTCACTCTCATCATGCTCCTCGGCATCACAAGAACACCCAGCAGCAGACCCCCACTTAGCGCCACATCCATAGCAGAACTGAAAGTCACACCTGTACAATTTTGCAACCATCAATTTTTTAGCCATCAAGACTTTCAAGCAATAACGCTAACAAGTAACAACCTGTACCACTAAACAATTACTCCACCAAGAAAGCTTCTCTGGTTTGAGGTTAATAAAAAATATCTACACAAAATAACTCGAAAAAGCCATGCATCGTCTCGTCCAGTTTTTCTTAATATCTTCATCCCAACAGAGTCTGTCATCTCTATCCCCTGCATTGATCTGTTAACGAGCTCTTGATTTTACGGTACCTAGTTCTTTTTTAGTTGCTCCTGATTTCATTGAACGTGGACAAATTTTGGTTGCAATTCTGAACCCCGCATGCAGTCACGCGGAGAGGAAGAAGCGCAATGTTTACCTGCAGATAATGTGAAGGCAGCCATCTCGTTTGTCCACGAAGAAGTCGCACTTGGGGCACCGCCTCCACTTCCTCTCTCTGGCCATCTCCATCAGCATCAGGTCCTCCCTGCTCCTGTCCCCTCTCTTGTACGCGGCACAGTCCACGTCCGCGTGCCATGGCACGGCGCACTGGGCGCAGAACAGCCGCCTGCACACCTGGCACTCCGACTGCGTCACGGGCTTCCCACCATCACCCTCCTCGTCGTCGTCGGCCACCATCATCTCCGAGCAGTCGGGGAAGGGGCAGTAGGTCCTGCGCGCGCCGACGAACATGGACTCGCACAGCGCGGCGCACCACCGCTCGAACACGTCGGCCGGGAGCGCGGCGCGGCACAGCTCCGGGTCGAGCCTGCCGCCGCAGGACGCGTCCAGGCACCGCACGGCGGCGGCGGCGCCGGGGCCGGACTCGAGCCTGGCGCGGACGTGGCCCGTGATGCACGCCCCGCAGAAGGCGTGCGCGCAGGCGCTGCCGCCGCGGTGGAACTCCGACGGCGCCGTCGGCTCCGCGCAGATGCTGCAGCAGGGGTGCTGCGCCTTGTTGCCCGCGGTCTTCGCCATTGGATAGCGGTGCGAAGGTTTTGATGCGTCGGCGTTGCTGACGGCTAATGCTAGGCCGCCTCGATCGCTCCGCTACTTGTTAGGTTTTGTTGGGATTTGATCGTTTTGAAGCGCTTCCTTCCGGAAATTCAGGAGCTTACCTGTACCGGCTGTTCGTTTGTTTTTTGTTTTGTTTTTTTTAGACAAATCTGGACCGACTGGTGCAAAACTGCAAATGCGATTCGTAACTCGGCTGGTTGGGAAGTTTTGTTTGTCATGCGGCCCCGTCACTCGGCTCCGTTGGTCACGCCCATTTTATACTGTCACGGTCCATGTCTCGGGTGGGCTTTAAAATGCCCAAATGCGTCGCTTCAGTCACCTTCCACTACTCCACCAGCGCACCTAAAAAAAAAAGAACTTGAGACCACAAGCATGCTATGGATATTTCCCAACCAATAGACCCCCTCAAAAAAACCCTAAAGAAAAGAAACTACTCCATCAGCGTCCCTACTATCCCTGGCCTACCGCTCTCATACTCTTTTCTTGCTTTGCTGCTACTAATGGTCCATATATACATGTTTCCCTTCGTCTACACTCATGTGCCACACAAGTTTGATCATCTTAGCCAGAGCACGCTATAGGTACGCCCATGCAGAGGCAGAATGTTGTGTTTCTTCACTTCCTCGGAACGAGGGGCATCAAGAAGCATGTTAAGCGTCTCGAGACCTTATGCGGTGGCCTTAGTTAGGTGCCACCTTTTCTCAAGAAGTTTTGGCCAAAAATAAACGCTATAGATCAGATGCACCACAATAACTGCATCTAATGGGTACCGAAGATAGGCATCCGTATCTAATGTGTTTAGTTAGGCCCGTCTATATTACACCATCTTAGGTAATAGAATGGTGTGTCGGTCGATATTACCTCACCTGCTTGTTCCTTGCCTCATGATCTTGCCGATTGACTGTACCTCACCTGCACCCCGAGTCGATGATGCAAGTAGCTCACCTCCACATCTACCCAGCCTGGCGATAACTCTTGGCCTGGTCCTCGCCTCTACCGTTGTCCCAACCAAACGAGAAGAAGGCACGTATATTGCACATGTTGTACCAAGCATGTCTTTGTATGGTACATGTACATAAAAATTAATTCATAATGTTTAAAACTCTATGCTAGAAGTGAAATGCTGTGTCGATTAATAAGCTTGCAAATTAATTGACGTATGTTCCTTGTATTTTATTTTGTGTAATTTAGTATTTGCTTACTGAACACTATAAAGAACCCCACATCCCAAGCGGTGTCTCCAGATATGTTATTGTTGATGCTTCACATGCCCAACAGAGGATCCCAAACACCTTGTGCCGCCAAGGGCAAAAGTCACTTTTACATGTTGTGGACAATTCACACTGTGTTTTATTTCGGCAAGACCACTAGTGGTGTCTCCAGACATATTACTAAATGCTTCACAGGCCTAACAGAGGATCCCAAACACCTTGTGCCGCCAAGGGGCAAAAGTCACTTTCACATGCTGTAGACAATTCACACTGTGTTATATTTCGGCAAGACTACTAGCGGTGTCTCCAGACATATTACTGTTGATGCTTCACGGTTCACATGCCCAACAGAGGATCCCAAGCACCTTGTGCCGCCAAGGGCAAAAGTCACTTTCACATGCTGTGGACAATTCACATTGTGTTTTATTTCGGCAAGACCACTATCTTATTTTTCATTGCAGACTCATCACATAAAAAGATTTAGAAGTATGTTGTGTTAGCTTTGTCTCACGACCTAGTTTTTTTTACCAAAAATGCTACACCCACGTAGGCTCTTACTTAATGTTACGTAATCTTCCTTTCTATAAACTAATCAGCCCCCTGATTTTCATGGGGTGGCCCTGGGCCGCTTTTGACATCCAACCAAATCAGGCCACATAAGCTTTTACGTAAGTTTCAGTAAGACCTTTTACGTAGATGTAGCGAAACTCTTTTGTACCATAGTTCGTATTGCAAGTTAATACCATGCCATTGTAGGACGTGCGATATTTTTGATGCTTCGGCGTTGCTGACTGGTATCGCTCGATACTTCTTTAATGCTAGGCCGCCGCCATCGCTCCGATACTTCTTAGCTTAAATTTTGTTGGGATTTCATCATTTAGAAGCGCTTCCTTCCTGGAATTCAGGAGCTTGCATGCTCCTCGAATCTGAACCAACTGGTGCGAATTCGCGACTGGGATGGGACTGTACCCATATATATCTCTGTCTCGTTGAGGAGTTTTTATTTTTGTCATGTGGGCCAGCATTAGATGTTCTATACGATGGTTGCTCAAGCCCATTTTTAGCATCATGGGCATCACTCGAGTGAACTTTTAAAATACCCAAGTGCGTGGCTTCAGGCACCTTCCAAACAACTCCCATCACCGTCCCTCCTATCCCTCCCCCGCCGCTCTTGGATTCTTGCTCACTTTGTTCCTACTACTAATTAATAATGGTCTATATAGACATGTTTCTCTTCTTCTACATTCATGTGCCACACAAGCTTGATCCTCTTAGCTAGAGCACCCTCTAGGTATGCCCATGCAGGGACTAAATTTTGTGTTTCTTTACTTCCCGGAATGAGCGGCATCAAGAAGCATGTTAAGCATCTCACGGATCTTCATGGTGGCCTTAGTTAGGTACTACTTTTTCGCAAGACATTTGGGACAAAAATGAATGCTCGAGAGAGGATGCATCGCAATAACCGCATCTAACGCATATGGGAAGATTGGTATCCATGTCTAATTGGATTAGTCACAGTCACGTTCATCACACTATAGCTCTCTCAGCACACAAACCCTAACTCTTTGCGCCAAAATCAGCCTACAGGCCTCTCTCCTCCCGCTCTAGCCAGTGTGGTACCTAGCACCAAGGTGTACTGCATTCCATCTTGCCTCCACCCTGGGCCCAACGACGGTATATCTCAAAGCAATGCTGCCTCGTGTGCACCAACAATTTATTGATGTATGCGTTAACACCTCCCTCCACAGTACGAGCCGATAGAGCTAGCGCATCGCCTTGACCCTGATACCGTTGGTCGACAGTACCTCACCTGCTTGGCTGCTTCCTCCACCATGATCTTGCTGGTCAACAATACCTCGCCTCTGCTAGAATAAATCCACGGCACTCCGTCGATCATCTGAGGACCAAGCAATCACACAAGCACGACACCGAGATTTTGTTAACGAGGTTCACCGATATGGCTACATCCCCGGGGCTTGACTACGGGCGCTCCTCCCCGTGACACCGTCACAATACCGCACCCTAGCCACCCGGGCGCCGGCACACGCCGCCGGCTCCCCTTGCGCCTGTGCTATTATGTTGGCGTATGTTACACCGTGTCTACCCTCGCTATATAAGGGAGGCCTAGGATACAAGTGTCCTACGAGGACACGACTCCACATCCTATGTAAACACGATACAACTACAAGTCCAACTGTAACCTACCACTAGTAGAAAACAGGGCTTTCGTCCCGGCCAGTTTAGCCCATTAGTCCCGGTTCAATCCAGAACCGGGACCAATGGAGCTATTTGCCCCGGTTCGTGAGCCCAGGGGCCGGCCGGGCCACGTGGGCCATTAGTCCCGGTTCGTCTCGACCTTTTGGTCCCGGTTGGTGGGACGAACCGGGACCAATGGTCTCGGCTCCTGGCCCACCACTATTGGTCCCGGTTGGTGGCATGAACCGGGACCAAAGGCTTCCCTTTAGTCCTGGCTCATGCCACCAATCGGGGCTAATGGTGCTGTCTATATATAGCCCCTCGCAAGAAAAGAGCACACTGCTCTGTTTTTTCTGGCCGAGGGGAGAGGGCTTAGTGGTGCTCTAGCTCACCTCCTATGCACACAAGGTGTTCGATGGAATGCCCGAGCCACACTACTTAAGGTTTCTCCTCTCCAAGCTCGACCGCCAAGCTCCATTTTCCTCAATATTTATCTAGGTTTAGCGGTCCGTCACGCCTGCCCCTCCCGTCTTCATCGCCGTCGATCACCTGCGCTGATCTCATCGCCGACACCACCGTGGTGAGCCTCTTGTTCTTATCTTCTTTCTGAAAGGAAAAATATTATTACTTGTTTGTTTAGATAGATACTTGTATTATTTTCTTACTTTTATTATTGCATCTTATATAGTGCGATGGTTTTGGTATCCGCCCCCGTCGGCCCTCGCCCTGTCTATGATTCGGATGTGGTATATATTATCTTTTCATAACTATTGGTTCATTTATTGTTTATGAAAATTATGCCGACCAACGTGACATAGATTTTATTTATCTAGGAGGTTGTTGAACCGGAAATTCCAACCGACCCTATTGTCGAGACGTTAAATTTAGTTAAAGAAGAAAACAATTTCTTGAAGGAAAAAATAAAAACTTGAGGAGGAGAAGATGATATTGGAGTTGCATGTTGCGGATGTCGCCGATGATCACAAGATCAAGATGGATGCAATGCGCTTGAAGATGAGAAAGATTAGAAAATATGCCATTCATACCGTGGCTTGGTATCATTATGCCGTTGGATCAGTTGTTACCTTGGTTGCGATTATGATCGATTTTGTTTTCGCATTGAAATGTTTTACATAGTTTCAATGTATGGTTTAATTAATTTAGATGCTCTGCAGAGCTTTATGTTGTTAGATGAGAACTATGTATGTACTTTGGTTTTTATGTGATAATGAACTTCTATTAATTTGGTCACTTAATTATCTATTCATGATGTTCTGTAATGATTTTTGACACACTTAATTATATATAATGCACGCAGATGAACCGGCAATGGATGTACGGTGATGCACACACCTCCGAAAGTACATTAAGGGCGTGCATGATTTTCTCAAGTGGCTGAGGCAAACAAGCAGAATGGTTTTATGTGTTGTCCATGCCCTATATGTGGGAATGCTAAGTCTTACTCGACCGGAAAATCCTTCACACCCACCTGCTTTACAAGGGTTTCATGCCACACTATAATGTTTGGACGAGGCACGGAGAAATAGGGGTTATGATGGAAGACGGCGAGGAAGAAGAGTACGATGACAACTATGTGCCCCTGAATACGGTGATGCTACTGAACGCCAAGATGCACTGCAGACGATGTGCACGATGGTGCCGGAACGGGCGGTTGCTGAAGATCAAGAGGAACTAGACGATGTGCCCGATGATGATGATCTCCGCCGGTCATTGTCGATGCCAGACACAATGCGAAAGTCAAAAGGAGAAGATGAAGTTCGATCGCATGTTAGAGGATCACAAAAAGGGTTGTACCCCAATTGCGAAGATGGCAACACAAAGCTCGGTACCGTACTCGAATTGCTGCGGTGGAAGGCGAGAGAATGTTGTGCTCGATAAAGGATTTGAGAAGCTACTGAAAATAATGAAGAAGAAGCTTCCAAAGGATAACGAATTGCCCGACAAGTACATACGCAGCAAAGAAGGTCGTATGCCCTCTAGGATTGGAGGTGGAGAAGATACATGCATGCCCTAATGACTGCATCCTCTACCGTGGTGCCTACAAGGATCTGAACGCATGATGCGGTATCACGGTGCATTGCGGTATAAGATCGACGAGATGACCTCGGTGATGTTGACGGCGAGCCTCCCGGAAGAGGGTTCCTGCGAAGGTGATGTGGTATGCTCCTATAATACCACGGTTGAAACATCTGCTCGTAAACGGAGAGCATGCCAAGTTGATGCGATGGCACGTGAGGACCGTAAGAAAGACGGGAAGTTGAGAGCACCACCGACGGGTCTCAAAGGAGAAAAATCGAGAGAAAGTACTGGGATGAGTTTGCAAAGGACCCAAGGAACGTATGGTTTGCTTTAAGCGCGGATGGCATTAATCCTTTCGGGGAGCAGAGCAGCAATCACAGCACCTGGCCCGTGACTCTATGTACGTATAACCTTCCTCCTTGGATGTGCATGAAGTGGAAGTTCATTATGATGCCAGTTCTCATCCAAGGCCCTAAGCAACCCGGCAACGACATTGATGTGTACCTAAGGCCATTAGTTGAAGAACTTTTACAGCTGTGGAATGGAAACGGTGTACGACGTGGGATGAGCACAAAAGGAGGAATTTGACCTAAAGGCGTTGCTGTTCGTGACCATCAACGATTGGCCCGCTCTCAAGAACCTTTCGTGACAGACAAACAAGGGATACCACACATGCACGCACTGTTTACTTGACACCGATAGTATATACCGGGAAGCTGCAGGAAGAATGTGTACACAGGCCATCGCCGATTTCTTCCGACCAACCATCAATGTCGAAAGAAAGGCAAGCATTTCAAAGGCGAGGCAGATCACCGGAAGAAGCCCGCCATGCGCATTTCAGTGATCATGTACTTGCTATGGTCAATGATTTACACGTAATCTTTGAAAAGGGTCCGGCGGACTAGCTGTTCCGAATGACGCCGAGAATCACGCACCCATGTGGAAGAAGAAATCTATATTTTGGGACCTACCCTCTGGAAAGACCTAGAGGTCCGCTCTTCGATCGTCGTGATGCTCGTGACGAAGAACATTTGCGTGAATCTGCTAGGCTTCTTGGGCGTGTATGTGAAGACAAAAGATTCACATGAGGCTCGAGAGGACCAGCAATGCTTGCACAAAAAAGAGGGCATGCATCCGAAGCAAAGATGAAGGTCCCGCCAGCTACGCTCTTTTAAAGAAGAGAAAGAAATATTCTTTCAATGCCTGCTCAAGATGAAGGTCCCGACTGGCTTCTCGTCGAATATAAAGGGAATAATAAATATGCCAGAGAAAAAGTTCCGAACCTAAAGTCTCATGACTGCCACGTGATTATGACGCAATCGCTTCCGGTTGCATTGAGGGGCTTCTACCGAAAACGTCCGATTAGCCATTGTGAAGCTATGTGCATTCCTCAATGCAATATCTCGTAAGGTGATCGATCCAGAAATCGTATCAACGCTAAGGAGTGATGTGGGCGCAATGTCTTGTCGGTTTCGAGCTGGTGTTCCCACCATCCTTCTTCAATATCATGACGCACGCCCTAGTTCATCTAGTCGACGAGATTGTCATTCGGGGCCCGTATTTCTACACAATATGTACCCCTTTGAGAGGTTCATGGGAGTCCTAAAGAAATATGTCCGTAACCGCGTTAGGCCAGAAGGAAGCATCTCCATGGGCCATCAAACAGAGGATGTCATCGGGTTTTGTGTTGACTTCATTCCTGGCCTTAAGAAGATAGGTCTCCCTAAATCGGATATGAGGGGAGACTGACTGGAAAAGGCACGCTTGGAAGGGACTCAATTATATGCAGGGACGGATATTCTTGGTATCAAGCACACTACACAGTTCTACAGAACTCTACCTTGGTGACCCCGTATGTCGATGAACACAAGAACAGTCTGCGCTCCAAACACCCGGAGCAAAGGCGACGATCGGATTACATGTGAACACATCAGGACTTTCAGCAGTTGGTTGGAAACACGTCTCAGAGGTGACAGCACTGTTTGTGATGAGCTATACTTGTTGTCCATGGGACCATCTTCGACTGTAATGATTTGGAAAGGATACGAGATAAATGGGAATACATTTTACACGATTGACCAAGATGAAAAGAGCACCAACTAAAACAGCGGTGTCCGCTTTGATGCAGCAACCGACAAGGGAAATGACACATATTATGGTTACATAGTAGACATATGGGAACTTGACTACGGAGTAGATTTTAAGGTCCCTTTGTTTAAGTGCAAGTGGGTCAATTTGTCAGGAGGGGAATGCAGTAGACCCACAAAGACGGAATGACAACAGTGGATCTGAAAAATCTTGGGTACACTGACGAACCGTTCGTCCTAGCCAATGATGTGGCACAGGTTATTTATGTGAAGGACATGTCTACCAGGCCGAGAAAAAGAAAAGATAAGGAAGCGAATACATCATACAATGAGCCAAAGCGCCACATAGTTCTTTCAGGAAAAAGGGACATCCTGAGAGTGGAGGGCAAGACAGACATGTCTGAAGAGTATGAAAAGTTTCATGAAATTCCTCCTTCAAAGTCAAGGCTGACCCAAGCATCCTGATAAACGATGAAGATTATCCATGGTTACGCGCAATAATAAGAAAAGCGACACAAGCGAAGAAAAAGTGAAGACTTTCCCCAAGAACTATTATGATGATACCATGCCAACTTTGTAATGCATTTAGTATGATACCATTGTCCGCTTTTGTACATGCACATGCTATGCCAACTTTTTCAGAGTTCATTTGAAAACTATGAATTTGAAAACCTCGCCAAATCAAGGGCGCCACACCGGTTTATAAGCCCGCCCCTCTACACAACGCTTTTATTGTAAGCGTAAACAAAATAAAATAAATAAAGCAACAAAGAAAACAAAAAAAGTGTTTTCAAATTTGAAAACTAATGGCACTAACAGAAAGTTTATAAATTTTTCTAAAACTAAAAGCAAAAAGAATTAAAAAATAAAGAAAAAAAACAAAAAAAATAAATAATGCAGAAAACAGAACAAAAAACTGGAAAAAATAAAAATAGGAACAATAAGTATTTTGTTGTAAGTAGAAACAAAATAAAATAAATAAAGCAACAAAGAAAACAAAAAAGAGTTTTCAAATTTGTAAACTAATGGCACTAACAGAAAGTTTATAATTTTTCTAAAACTAAAAGCAAAAAGAATTAAAAAATAAAGCAAAAAACAACAAAAACTAAATAATGCAGAAAACAGAACAAAAAACTAAAAAAATAAAAATAGCAACAATAAGTATTTTGTTGTAAGTAGAAACAAAATAAAATAAATAAAGCAACAAAGAAAAGAAAAAGAGTTTTCAAATTTGAAAACTAATGGCACTAACAGAAAGTTTATAATTTTTCTAAAACTAAAAGCAAAAAGAATTAAAAAATAAAGCAAAAAACAACAAAAATAAATAATAATGCAGAAAATAAAACAAAAAAACTGGAAAAAATAGTGCCGCCTACTGGGCGAGAAACCCTACATGGGCCAGGATGCAGGCCCTCAGGAGGCCAAGTAGGCCCACAGGCACATAGCTAGTGACAGATTAGGCCCGAAAGCCTGCAGTTGAGAGGAGCTCGGGAAGGTGGGCGCAACAGCGCTTATAAACCACTCTCGAGCTCTCTCAACTAGCGAGGTGGGACTAAACTTTTGGGCGCGGGGCAGCTCAAGGCCTTTGGTCCCGGTTGGTGGCACCAACCGGGACTAGCAGTGGTTTAGTCCCGGTTGGTGCCACGACCGGGACTAATGCCCCTTTAGTCCCGGTTGGTGCCACCAACCGGGACCAAAGGTCGCCGCTTCCGCCCTTTGGGCTGCTGAAAATTGGCCTTTGGTCGGTTGGTGGCACCAACCGGACTAAATGAGCATTAGTCCCGGTCGTGGCACGAACCGGGACCAAAGCCTTTCTATATAAGCAAAGACTTGGCGTTTTTCAGATTTCATCGTGGTTCCCTGACGACGCCGGGCTGCAAAGCTTCGCCCGACGCCGCTGCCCGTGCTTCGCCGTCGCCGTCGCCGCGCCTGCCCGTGTTCGCCGTCGCCCGTCGCCCAGCCTGCCCCGTGCTCGCTGTTGCCTCGCCTCTGCCCGTCCGCCCCACGCGCGCCTCGCGGCCCCGCCGTCGCCTCGAGCTCCTCACGGGCTCGCCGTCGCCGCCGCTCCTCGTCAGCCGTCGCCCTGCCCCTGCCCGCCCCGCCCGGGCGCCTCGCCTGCCCAGCTGTGAGCCGCCGCCCGACTCTTTTAATGTTTAAGCTCTTTTTTTTTATGCACTGTTTTTTTATGTTTTAATTTTTTTGTTCATATGTGATGTATATGTGTATGTGGCTATAATGTATATGTGTATGTGAACAATGCAAAAGATAGTTTTTTAGAAAAATTAGGATTTTTTTCTGTTCATAGATTTTTGGTGATATTAATTATTGTAAATATGCAAATGTTTGTATATTCATATGAGCAATGAATTAGGCAATACTACTTAATGTATTTTTAAGAAGGAAGAAGAAGAAAAAGAATGAGAGGAAAAAGGAAATAAGAAGAGGAAGAAAGGAGAAGAAGAGTGGAGAGGAAGAAGAGGAGAAATAAATAAGAAGAAGAAAAAAGAAGAAAAAGAAGAGGAGAAGAAGAAAGGAATAGAGGAGAAGAAGAAAAAAATAGAAAAAAATTCTATTTTTTCTTCTTCTCCTCTATTCTTTTCTTCTTCTCCTCTTTTTTTTTCTTCTTCTTTTTCTTCTTCTTCTACCTTCTTCCTTCTTCCTCTTTTCTTCCTTTTTCCTTATTTTTCTTTCTCGAGGGATAAGAAGAAAAATAAGAGGAGAAGAAGAAAGAAAGGAATAGAGGAGAAAGAAGAAACTTTGACACGAGGGGGGGGGGTACCGATACCCCCTCCCCGATAACATTATTTTCCCATGTATATGTATGTTGCGTCGTTGTCGATATAACGAGGGTGTCGAGGATCGCCGAGGGGTCGACGGTCGGGAACTAGGGTAGAGGGTCGAGGGTCGTTAAGGGGTCAAGGGTCGAAGGTTTCAGGGTCAAGGGTCGCTAAGGGGTCAAGGGTCGAAGGTTTCAGGGTCGAGGGTTCCTATAGTGTCAAAGTATTGAAGAAATCCATGGCTTCATCATTAGCCGGAAGTAACCATGGCATGATGGTGCAGAAGTCCTCCAAAGTTATTACGGAATGGAGTCCCGGATAGGATAATTTGCCTTTTGTATGAATCTCAGCAAAGGCCTTTCAAATAACGATATTCGGAAGGTTCTTGCTGAACTTTGTACCAAAAGCTTAATTATCCTATCTGGGACTCCGTTCCAAAATAACTTTGGAGAGCTTCGTACCATCATGCACCTGTTACTTTCACCTAATGATGAAGACATTGTTTTGTTGAATCCTTTGACACTAGGCAACCTCCCGACCCCTCGGCGATCCTCGACCCCTTGACCCTCGACCACTCGGCGATCCACGACGCTCTACCCTCATCATGCAAGGCCGATGCCCATGTCACTTGTGGGACATAGATGTAGTGTTCAACGCCGACCCCTCCCGAAAGCTTCAACACGTGGGGGGGTCGATATTACCCCTCCTAGCTTGAAGGCGTTCTCGAGGCACCCCCTAACCCTTGAAGCATTGTCGAGGCCACCCCAAACCCTAGAGAAGCAGCGTCGAGGCCACTAATATGATTCCTTGTAGTGATTAGCTAGCTAGTTCTACCTTTGCCACTAATATATCCATATCTGTCATGTTTGAATAATAATTGCCATGTTGTAAATATTTGTAGAAACTATGGACACCCCCCGAGACGAAGCACAAGAAGCATTGTTGAGGGACATAATCGCACAAGGAAGTGATGCCGTACGCTCGTTGATGTTTCTCAACGACAACGATGGTCTGGAAGGAGAGGGTGAAGAAGCAGCTGGCTATGATTTACATGGCTCCTATGACCCAATGCCGGTGCAAGAAGGAGAGGGTGAAGAAGTAGACCGTGAGGACGGCTCCGGTGATCACCAAACCGAGTCCGGCCAGGTATATATATTAGTTAAGCATGTGCTGACTAGCTCTCGTCTTTGTTTTGGTATGTACAAATATTAATTAACTCTCGTCTTTGTTCTTTTTCTCGCCCTCCGGATCGAGCACAACTTCGGAAAAGAGACGCGGCCCGACGAAAAAGTTGAGCTCGGATGAAAAGTTTGAGATCATACAAATCGCACGCGACGGCCAACCGATTGAACCCTGCCGGACAAAGAAGGCATTTGTTGCTCGGCGGGGTTCGGTTAGGGACAAGATCCCGATCAGCATCCACCAATGGTATAAGCCTAAGAACGAAGACACTGAGGTGTCTTGTGTCAATGATATGCAGAAAAATGATCTTTGGACTGAGCTGAAGTCAAAGTTTACCCTACCGCTAGAGGATGATCCGGAGAAGCCAGTAATAGAGCCATCAATCAAGTCTTTTGCTGTTAAGAAGATGGCAGAACTATTCAGGAATTGGAAGAAAGAACTTCGAAGACGTATGTCGAAAAAAATGAGACACCAGAATTCAAGGGCAAATATGAGAAGATCGAGATGATCGCCCGCATTTGTGGCCTACAAGACATCGGAAAAGAGTAAAAAGATGTCGGCGACAAACAAGAGAAATGCTGCGAAGAAGAAGCTTCACCATCGCACGGGGTCGTGGCTACCTCAGAGTTCGCCTAAGTGGGCCAAGGCTGAGAATGATCTGCTTGATAAAGGGATCGAACTAGAGACAATGAACTGGCCAGACCGTTGCCGGACTTGGTTCTTCGGGGCCGGCGGATCCTTGGACCCTATAACAGGGAAGTGCATTTGGACGGACGAACAATTGGACATACCAGTCAAGAGGCTTCAGCAATATATCGAAGCAGCGAAGCAAGGGACGTTCGTTCCAGACAGGGAGAAGGACGAGCTCACAATGGCCCTCGGGAATCCTGAGCACCCTGGACGGACACGAGGCACGCCAGGCTCCGTTTCGTGGAAGGCTGGATTTTCGGACGCAGGGGGTTACAAAACCCATGAGAGGAGGAAGAAACTGGAGCAGAGCCAAATGCAGGCGCTGCACGAAAGGGTAATGGGGCTAGAGGAACGAGAAGAGGAACGAGAAGCAGCAGATCGCAGCAAACGACCCGCCAAGCTTCCCCGGCTACCTCGCCATCTCGGCGAAGAAGCAGCGTGGCTTCCACCGAGCTGCTTCAGCCAGAGCAGCATGCCTTGACGGCTCCTGCCATCTATCCCGTGGATACTATCACGGATGCTGAAAATTGCCACCTTATGGCGCAATGGAGCAATTTGAAGGTCAAGGCGGCTGTTGGCTCTGTTTATTCTACTAAACCCGACTCAACTTTTCACTGCCGGCCGATTCCAGAAGGATATGCTAAGGTGATGGTCGATGAAATAACGGAGGGATTTGAGGACCTCCGGCTTGACCACCCTACCGGTGAAGGGGAGTATCGGCTGGGTTCTCGCTCAAGACTCCATGCCTATGGCGGAAGGATCTCATCAACCTTCCGAACTGGACGCCTCCGCCTCCTCCTCCTCCGGCGAGTCAGGGCACTCCGCCTCCTCCACCGCCTCCTCCTCCGGCGAGTGACGATCAGGGCACTCGGCCGGCTCCTTCTCCGGCGCGTGGCGGCACTCCGCGTCCTTCTCCGCCTGCACCATTTTCTCAGAGCAGCCAGCCTCCTCCTTCTCCGCCTCGTCAGCAAGGGCGGAAGAGACCCGTCGCCGCTCCGGCTTCTCCGGCGCGTCGTAGTCCTTCTGCTCCGCCTCGTAAGCAAGGAAAGAAGACATCCGCTCCGTCTGCTTCCGCCGGGCGTCTAGCAGTACAGCCAAAGGCGGGAGGAGATACAGATTCGGTCCTTCTCTGAAGACTCTAGAGAAGTTATCGTACGAGAGGACCGAGGAGAAAACGCGAAGATCGCGCAGACCGAAGTGGATGACTGGTTTCAAGGGTTGAAATCAAAGAGACATCCACCTCCGGAGGAGAAGGTAGATCCGGTGAAAGCGAAGCGCACTTGCTGCCCCGACAAAACCACCCAAGTCTCCGCCAAAGGCAACTATGAGCGCATTATTGGAAAGGCATTTGCCAAGCGGAGAGGTCGGGAAGTACTGTCGGTGATCAAAGGATGAAAGAACGACGAGCTGGGAAACAAATTGCCCAGCTCGGCGAACAAGTAAGCAATCGTGCCCCCGCTCAAGGTGCTCGCTAGCGACATCGTCGATCCGAGGATGGTGCCGGTTATGGCAATCCTGCAGATTACCTGCCCGACGATGTACATTATGATTTCTTGGAGGTGCAAATACAAAGATACGAGTAATGGGAAGCCTCTCGTCAAAGATGAAAGTTCTCTATCAACGATGATGCGAAGATTGCATGATTGGTACATGAAAACCTGCAAAGAGTCTGAGGGGAGGAGTACTTTGTATGTGAGAGTTAAAAAGGAGCATGACCTCCTTGGAATTGAACTGTTGCCTATTCCATTTGAGGAGTTATATTAGTTTTTCAATCAATTGGCCCTCGATAAAGCAACGGTCACCTGCTACTGTCTGTAAGTAGTACTACTTTTGTCATTAAGTCTCTCTATATAACTCAGCCCTTTCATTGCATGTATTTATAATTATCCTCACTATATTATGCAGATTGAAGATCGCCGAATTGAAGAAAAGACAAGTGGGTGATATTGGGTTCATTAACACATATCTCATAGATGCAACTGAGGTTAAATTTCGTGTCGAAGATACCGAGGCCAACTTGCTACAATCGTTGGTAATAAATGAACACAAAGATATAATACTCTTTCCTTACAACTTCAAGTGAGTGTTACTGTCTTGTGGCATATTCGGTTTCCTTATTAGTCCAGGTTATAGTAATGTAATATTGATGAGTTATGCATGTGTGCAGCTACCACTATATTCTCCTAGAGATTAAGCTTGAGAAGGGAGTAGTAACTGTCTTAGACTCCAAGCTTAAAAGATCCCAAGGAGTATGCGGACATGACCGAACTGCTCGAGAAGTAAGTTAAATCGATCATTATCCACCATATCAGCAACTTTGTTCATTTTTGATATCAAGTAATTGTTTTCTTTGTATGGCAGGGCTTGGAGAAAATTCACCAAAAAGCTCCGGGACTACCAAGAAGCTGCAATTTAGACACCAAAAGTAAGTACTATATAGTAGCATATTCCACGCGCATCTCCTAGTGATTCAAGCGCTAGTTTCATCAATACCATTTAGCATGCTTGCTAATTATCAGTTTGATTGACCTCTGTTTCTTGTAAAGTGGTTGTGCAGGAACAAGGGAATGATTTCTGTGGATACTACGTTTTGAGTCCATCCGCCACACGACCTGTGAGAGGGGCTACTCCGACAAACAATATGAAGTGCGTAAATAAAATATTCATAATTTTATTTTATTACCATCATTTGTGTTGAGTTTCATTCATTCATATATATATATATATATATATATATATATATATATATTGACCCCTGTCTTAAAATTAGATGTTACGGAAGCGGGATGAACTCCTAGCACCAGATCGCATGCGAGCAATTCAAGAGGAATTGGCGGCATTCTTTCTTGACCACGTGATCGCTGAAGACGGAGAATACTATGTGGACCACGCGTCCGTATTTTAAAAGATAATTATTGTATATATGTAGCCAGTAGTGTCGGATAGATATACGAGAACTTGTTGTTCGACCAATCTCTCGGAGAAGGAGAGGTGGTCGATATCACTTCTCTCTGTATGCATATATGTTCATGACGATCTTCTATTTGCTTAAATACTAGCTAGCTAGCGTGTCTAGCTAGTCCTCTCTATAATGTATGTATAGTACGAAGCGTCGACCAAGCACGGACAAAAGAAAGGACACTTTTCTCTATTAATTAGCTAGCTATAGCACAATATATGAAACACCTAAATTAACCCCCAAAACCCCCAAACCCCCCTTTTAAAAAACAAAAACCACAGCCATAGAAATGTCGACGTGGATGTTTATTGGTCCCGGTTGGTGCCACCAACCGGGACCAAAGGCCCTCCTACCTGGGCTCAGCGGACAGGCCACGTGGAGGCCCATCAGTCCCGGTTCTGGATTGAACCGGGACTAAAGGGCCAGGGTATTAGTACCGACCCTTTAGTCCCGGTTCATGAACCGGGACTAAAGGCCCTCACCAACCGGGTCAATAGGCCCCTTTTCTACTAGTGTACCTTGTACACTATATTCGACACAACTCTAACAAACTTCACCTTGGCGAATATTCTCCACCACCTTGAGTTCGTCCATGCGTCAAACTTCCGTGTACATTGGACTTGAGTTTATCCCATGAGCACCGCTGCTACTCCAAAGACTCCATGTGACTCCACCTGCAACTTGTAGTCCCTTCTTTTCTTGACCACAATCAACACTCGAGCAAAATTAAGTTCCTTGTCACTCTAGTCCGTGCTCCCAACTTCCAGAGTATCAGTCCAACATCATCACACACTGATCAACGACACGCATGAAAGTGAACAACTGACATATTGGGTGTCAGACATAAGAGTTACTTGAACTCAACATCACCGCTCTTCCTTGACCGTCCTGTCTGAAACTTGAAAGAATTTCACCATTGCTTATAGTCATCCCAAGTCAAATTCGCAGTTGTCTCACCACATGTATGACCACCAGAGCCCTGGCCCATCTCCATGTCCGCGCGTACCGCACACCTCGCCGCTATTACCACGTCGAGCCTCCGCTGTCCCGGTCGAGCCTCAAGGGT
This sequence comes from Aegilops bicornis, assembly GCA_021605145.1. Classification (NCBI taxonomy): domain Eukaryota; kingdom Viridiplantae; phylum Streptophyta; class Magnoliopsida; order Poales; family Poaceae; genus Aegilops; species Aegilops bicornis. The sequence continues at coordinate 686,768,998 of CM038673.1, read as the reverse complement.
CGCGAAACCACACTACTCAACCCCCACTGCAGAGTACCATCGATCATCACCGACCGATGACGAGTTTCATGCTTCCATCAGACCACTGGGCTCCAGTCCGAACTGCATGTCACTCGCTTTTCCCGCTGAATAGGCTTTGATTCCCTGGATCCTTACACCGTAGCCCCTCAATCCAGCTCCACCTTCAACATGACTCCATGGTAGATGATCAGTCCACCCGTCGACTTCAAGCTCACATGCGTCCGCCATCTTGAATCAACCCCACGCCATAGTCTTGTCGAAGTCGCACAAGCCCTCGGGGCCTGCGTCACGTGTTTCCATGCCCAGAAGTCAGTCACCATCAGCATCACACTCATATGTCGTTATCGCCGATCCCACCACCGTCCTCTATACCAACCGACATCCAAGGCGATCCGTCAGACTAGCTTGTCCGACCAAGCCGAACTCATTCGACTGTACGACACACTCAAGGCTCCCAAACCATCTTCCGCGAATTTTCATCCATCACATGACAATTCCATCTTAGCTTACATGACTTCCTGAACTCCTTCAAACATCCCTGTCGCACCAACAATCTTTCACCCATGTCTGCCATAACTCAAGGTTTTCAGTTCCACGAACTTCTCCACCTCAAACCTGACACCCATTGACGCCATGGTTCTTTGTACGGCGGACCCGTGAAAATCCGAGATATCAACATGATGCCCAAGTACACGAACAGTCTCCGTGTACTAATAGCAATTCCAACCAAAAAACACTCTTGGCCTTCCGTGGCTCAACTTCCAATGCTAGTTAGTAGTATTTGCTTTGTCTACCTCTGCCTTCCAACGGACGTACATCAATCAATGGATTTTTCTACCTTCCGCCGAATCGATCTACCGCCTATGTCCGTGTCGCACTTCTCTTATTTTTGTCCAAAACAAATCCCAGTCTGTACGCAGCTCACACACGTCAATCAACATCTCCAGCGAACCAGCGACATTGGCCGTTGCAAGGCCCTTCCCGGCAGCGCACCATGGGCCTTCCAGCCATCGGTTGCATCTGCGGACGAACTCGCTACCAGTTCATCCACACTGATGCCTTCGATCATAACCTCCAGATTAATAATCGTCGCCTCCAAATAACCTAGCTCATGATACCACTTGTTAGAATAAATCTGAGGCACTCCGTCGATCATCCGAGGACCAAGCAATCACACAAGCACGACACCGAGATTTGTTAACGAGGTTCACCGATATGGCTACATCCCCGGGGCTTGACTACGGGCGCTCCTCCCGTGACACCGCCACAATACCGCACTGGCCACCCGGCGCCAAGACACGGCGCCGGCTCCCCCTTGCGCGCCGGTGCTATTATGTTGGCGTAGGTTACACCGTGTGTCTACCCTCGCTATATAAGGGAGGCCTAGGATACAAGTGTCCTACTAGGACACGACTCCACATCCTATGTAAACACGATACAACTACAAGTCCAACTGTAACCTACCTTGTACACTATATTCGACACAACTCTAACAAACTTCACCTTGGCGAATATTCTCCACCACCTTGAGTTCGTCCATGCGTCAAACTTCCGTGTACATTAGACTTGAGTTTATCCCATGAGCACCGCTGCTACTCCAAAGACTCCATGTGACTCCACCTGCAACTTGCAGTCCCTTCTTTTCTTGACCACAATCAACACTCGAGCAAAATTAAGTTCCTTGTTACTCTAGTCCGTGCTCCCAACTTCCAGAGTATCAGTCCAACATCATCACACACTGATCACTGACCTGCATGAAAGTGAACAACTGACATATCGGGTGTCAGACATAAGAGTTACTTGAACTCAACATCACCGCTCTTCCTTGACCGTCCTGTCTGAAACTTGAAGGAATTTCACCATTGCTTATAGTCATCCTGAGTCAAATTCGCAGTTGTCTCACCACATGTATGACCACCAGAGCCCTGGCCCGTCTCCATGTCCGCGCGTACCGCACACCTCGCCGCTATTACCACGTCGAGCCTTCGCTGTCCCGGTCGAGCCTCAAGGGTCGCGAAACCACACTACTCAACCCCCACTGCAGAGTACCATCGATCATCATCGACCGATGACGAGTTTCATGCTTCCATCAGACCACTGAGCTCCAGTCCGAACTGCATGTCACTCGCTTTTCCCGCTGAATAGGCTTCGATTCCCTGGATCCTTACACCGTAGCCCCTCAATCCAGCTCCACCTTCAACATGACTCCATGGTAGATGATCAGTCCACCCGTCGACTTCAAGCTCACATGCGTACGCCATCTTGAATCAACCCCACGCCATAGTCTTGTCGAAGTCGCACAAGCCCTCGGGGCCTGCGTCACGTGTTTCCATGCCCAGAAGTCGGTCACCATCAGCATCACACTCATATGTCGTCATCGCCGATCCCACCACCGTCCTCTATACCAACCGACATCCAAGTCGATCCGTCAGACTAGCTTGTCCGACCAAGCCGAACTCATTCGACTGTACGACACACTCAAGGCTCCCAAACCGTCTTCCGCGAATTTTCATCCATCACATGACAATTCCATCTTAGCTTACATGACTTCCTGAACTCCTTCAAACATCCCTGTCGCACCAACAATCTTTCACCCATGTCTGCCATAACTCAAGGTTTTCAGTTACACGAACTTCTCCACCTCAAACCTGACACCCATTGACGCCATGGTTCTTTGTACGGCGGACCCGTGAAAATCCGAGCTATCAACGTGATGCCCAAGTACACGAACAGTCTCCGTGTACTAATAGCAATTCCAACCAAAAAACACTCTTGGCCTTCCGTGGCTCAACTTCCAATGCTAGTTAGTAGTATTTGCTTTGTCCTGCCTCTGCCTTCCAACGGACGTACATCAATCAAATGATTTTTCTACCTTCCGCCGAATCGATCTACCGCCTCTGTCTGTGTCGCACTCCTCTTCTTTTTATCCAAAACAAATGTCAGTCTGTACGCAGCTCACACACGTCAATCAACATCTCCAGCGAACCAGCGACATTGGCCGTTGCAAGGCCCTTCCCGGCAGCGCACCATGGGCCTTCCAGCCATCGGTTGCATCTGTGGACGAACTCGCTACCAGTTCATCCGCATTGATGCCTTCGATCATAACCTCCAGATCAATAATCGTCGCCTCCAAATAACCTAGCTCATGATACCACTTGTTAGAATAAATCCGAGGCACTCCGTCGATCATCCGAGGACCAAGCAATCACACAAGGACGATACCGAGATTTGTTAACGAGGTTCACCGATATGGCTACATCCCCGGGGCTTGACTACGGGCGCTCCTCCCCGTGACACCGTCACAATACCGCACCCTGGCCACCCGGGCGCCGGCACACGGCGCCGGCTCCCCCTTGCGCGCCTGTGCTATTATGTTGGCGTAGGTTACACCGTGTGTCTACCCTCGCTATATAAGGGAGGCCTATGATACAAGTGTCCTACTAGGACACGACTCCACATCCTATGTAAACACAATACAACTACAAGTCCAACTGTAACCTACCTTGTACACTATATTCGACACAACTCTAACAGCCTCCTCTACACCTCCATCCCGAGTCGACGATCCCAGTAGCTCATGTCCACCTAGTATGGCGATGATGCCTCGCCTGCTCTTTGTAACATAGGGTCTAGCATATTGTATATGTACACATATTTGTATACATATATAATTGTATTATGATCATCTATATAAAGAGACATGAGGCTGGATGTTAGCCACCCACGCAAAATCCTAAACCTACCTCTTCAACTTGGTATCAGACAGGTCGGGCCGCCGCCGCATGTCCCTCGCGCCGCCGCCCGATCCCAAATTCCGCGTCGCCGCCGCTGCTTGCTAGCTAGCTTCCGCATAGCCGCCGCTGCTTGCTAGCTAGCTACGCATTACATGCAGGATCCATCCAGCTGCTTGCTAGCTAGCCACAGGTTGTCAGCATACACTATGCGCCGCCCGATCCATCCGCCGCCGCCGCGAGTATCTTCGCCGCCGCCGCGCGCTGCCCTCCTCCGCGCCGCCGCGATGTCGTCCGCCGCCCTTTCGCTCTCCAACAGCGTCGGCACCATCACCTCGCCCGCGGCTGCCACCGAGGCTGCCTCGTCGGCCTCGCCGCTGGCGCGGCTGCGGGCCCGTCGGCCTCGTCTGCTGACACGACCGCGGGCCCGACTGGGTCGCCCGCTGCGTCTCCTGTCTCGCCCGGGTCGGCCCAGCCCGCCTCGCCTGCGTCGGGCGTCGCCGGGTCGCCAGCCGCATCCCCTGGGCTGCCGTCCCCGCCTGGCTTCCCCTTGTCGTCTGGTTCGGCCCAGCCCGACGCGTCTCCCCGGCCCGTGTCACCTGTTGCTGAAAATGGTTCAGCCGCGACCCCACTGGTCGGGTTCCCGTTGTCGCCACCACCATCTACCGACGATGCAGCTCCCAGGCACACTATGGTCACTCGTCACCGCGATCATACGCATAAGGCCAAGACATACACGGATGGCATGGTGCGGTACGACACTCGTCGACGTGCATTCTTTGCCGCACCCACTTCTCATCGTGATGCTCTTGGTGAACCGGCTTGGCGTGCCGCCATGTCTGCGGAATTTTCTGCCCTTTGTCACACGAACACATGGGTGTTGGTGCCTCGGCCTCCTGGTGTTAATGTTGTGAGCTGCAAATGGATCTTTAAGACCAAGCATCGTCCAGATGGCTCTGTTGACAAGCACAAAGCTCGCCTTGTTGCTCGTGGTTTTACTCAACAGCAAGGGATCGACTATAGAGATACTTTCAGCCCCGTGGTGAAGCCTGCCATAGTTCGTCTGGTCCTCTCTCGCTATCTCCCGCGGGTGGAGTCTTCGACAGATTGATGTGAGTAATGCCTTTCTTCATGGTTTTCTGGCCGAAGATGTCTACATGCAGCAGCCCCCTGGTTTTGAGGATGCTCGTTATATCTCTCATGTCTGCAAACTCCAGAGGTCCATCTACGGGCTCAAACAGTCGCCGCGTGCCTGTTATGCTCGGTTGAGTCAGCGGCTCTCATAGCTTGGTTTTGTTCCCTCCAAGGCAGATGCGTCCCTGTTCATCTTTTCACATGGTGCTATTCAGATATACATGCTGGTGTACGTTGATGCTGGTTCTACACCTACTGCGGTGGATCGCCTTGTGCAGTCCTTGTCTACGAGTTTTCCAATCAAAGACGTGGGCCGGTTGGAGTACTTCCTTGGTTTGGAAGCGTCCTTTCATTCATGGGGAATGACATTGACGCAGAAGAAGTATGCACTTGATCTCCTTCATCGCGTCAACATGGAGAACTGCAAGTCCACTTTCACTCCACTTGCTACATCAGAGAGCCTTTCGTGTCATAGTGGTGCATTGCTGAGTACCGACGACTCTTTCAGGTATTGCAGTGTAGTTGGAGCACTTCAGTATCTGACACTCACTCGTCCAGATATCTCCTTTGCCATGAACAAAGTGTGTCAGTTCCTGTCTCAGCCTACGGAGGTTCATTGGGAAGCAGTTAAGCGTATTCTGAGGTATGTCAAAGGTATGCTAGAGACGGGACTAAAGATTCGTAAGTCCAGATTTACTGGAGTCAGTATATTCACCGATGCAGACTGGGCAGGTTGTGTTGATGACAGGCGTTCAACTGGTGGCTTTGCTATATTTGTTGGACCCAATCTTATATCTTGGAGTTCCAAGAAGCAGCCTACGGTCTCGAGGTCTAGCACCGAGGCAGAGTATAAGGCATTGGCCAATGGCGCGGCTGAAGCCATTTGGATAGACACAGTTCTCACAGAACTTGGAGTCACACGGCAGCGCACACCCATATTGTGGTGTGATAACTTAGGGGCAACTTACCTGACGGCGAATCCAGTGTGTCATGCTTGGACCAAACACATTGAGATTGATTTCCATTTCGTGAGGGAACGAGTAGCTGGTGGTAAACTGGAAGTTAGGTTTATCTCTAATGATGATCAGCTAGCGGATGTATTTACTAAACTCGCTACTCGACAGATGCTAGACCGCTTTAGAATCAATCTGAATCTTGTATGTAGTTCAGATTGAGGGGGTATGTAAAATAGGGTCTAGCATATTATACATGTACACGTATTTGTATACATATATAATTATATTATGATCATCTATATAAAGAGACGTGAGGCTAAATGTTAGCCATCCACACAAAACCCTAAACCTACCTCTTCAACTCTCTTCGCCTATACTCCATCCTTGACAAAGCTAGAGGAGGACACGTATGTTGCACATGTTGTACCAAGCATGTCTTTGTATGGTACTTGTACTTAATACATAAAGTTCTAGACTCGGCTAGGAGTTAAGATGACATGCCGATCAGTAAGCTTAACGAACTAACTGAAGTATGTTCATAGTATTTTATTTGTACTTTCTCCGTTCCAAATTATTTGTCGTAAGTATGGATGTATCTAGATGCATTTTAGTTCTAGATACATCCATTTCTGCGACGAGTAATTTGAAATGAAGGGAGTATTATTTAATATCACACAGGCTGGACCACTATATTTCTGGGTGAGTACTTTGGAGATATTACTAGTTTGTAGTAGTTGCAGCAGCAACAGCCGTAGAAAGCAGTAGTAGCAGTACATAAGCGCATGAGTGAGGATCTGGTGACCACGGGGTGCGGTGCCCCACTATTACCGAAAAAGAGTTTCCCCCTTTGTATTCTAAAGCAACCAATATCGAGTACAGATAACGCTGTGGCGAGCAGCACAACACACCAAGAAAAAAAAAGAAACAAATGCAAACCACGGCAGCTTGGCAAAGCGCGGATGACCCGCCACCGCGACGCCCACCAGAAACAAATTACCACTGACCAAGGCTCCGATCCGCCGTGTACCAAGCAGCAACTCCAAGAAGAGATGCGACGCCGACGGCGCTGCTGCCCGGACGAGTCCTCAGGTTTCCCCGGGCACGGGGTGGGAGGTGGGGGTGGATACCAACGACACCCTTCGGGAAGGAATGGTGGCACCCGCAGGTGTCACCGCGTCGGGGCCGAAGCCGGCAGGGATTTCTCCCGCATTCCAATCCCCAACCGCCCAACCGGACGGAACCGACCCGCCAAACCGTCGCCCATCACCATGCGCCAACGCAGTAGCGCTGCCACCCACGCCACCTCGCTACGAACACCACCACGAGGCCGAGAGGACCGGAGAGAAGCTCATCACGACGGGAGCAGCATCATCGACACCGAGCGGGAGGGAACCACCTCCACCGCCGTCGTGCGGGAGGCCCGTGCCTCCGGCACCATCACGGTAGCCGTTCGGACGCGGCAGCGGGCATGCCGGCCACCCCTGGCCCAGCCAGGCCTGAAGCGGGCCCGTTAAGCCCCGCCGGCCGCGATGCCGCAGGCCGGCGTTGTCGCCGCCGGGTGCCCCACTATTGTGGATCGCCGGATCTGAATTGAACGGTGCGGTGGCAAGAACATGTTGTGGTGCTTAATGGAGTTGAATTAGGAAAAAGGGGCTTGGGCAGAGTACGGATGCGGATGGGGATTGTATTGGGTACGGCACACACAAGTTAGATGGGCGATATGGAGATATGTAGGGGACCTAGGCTCCAAGCATACGTACTTCGCTAGCTACAACTGCTCCACGGTTGCAAGCATGCAAGTGTAGCTTAGCTGTAGTTGTACTTTTACGTTAGAAAACTGATTTTTCTTGCAAAATTTTATTTAAAATTCTAGCTTTCTTGCAAATTTGTGAATATTCAAATTTTCAGGATTTTTTTTATCTGTCGCTGCTGGGCCCCCGTGTTCGGATTTTTTAACATGATTTGAACGTCTATTACTAAGATCCTTTACTGTCCGGAAAAATTACTAAGATCTTTCCCTGAACGGAAATTTTCATAAAAAAGATGAGGATGACGCCCAAGTTTTCCTCGGAGTATTCTTTTCTCTTGTTCTTTTTCTTTGATTTAACTTCTCCTCATCCTCCTCTTCCTTTCTTCTTCTATCCGTACACAGCATCTCTACCCCGTATACACACAGCTGCATGCCAGTGGCGGAGCCAGGAATTTGGTGTTGGGTATTCAATGGATTTTTTTTTGCAATGCAATGTAAATGTGTACTAAATAACTAAGCTCCCTGGGGTATAAAGCCCCAGGAGCGATTCGGCTAAATCTGTTCTTCCACACCTCAATTGTTTTGTGCACTGTGAAACTTCCTTTGGAGAGGATCAAACCCATTTGAGAAATCGTACTCTTCTCAATAATCGTGTACAAAAATTGATATGTAGGATAACTGCCTATGTAATCTATTTGCTGCTCATGTGAGGCAGTTAGGATGCTCCTAAACGTCTATGTTAATTGTTGTTTGCAGGTTCAGGAGCATACTTTTCTAAGTCCATTAATTGTTGCTGCTATACAGTCACAACCAATGAGTTTAGGTGTGGATTAGAGAATGGGGAAATACTACTCCCTCCGTTCCCAAATATTTGTCCTTTTAGACATTTCAAATGGACTACAACATACGGATGTATTAGACATTTTAGAGTGTAGATTTACTCAATTTGCTTCCTATGTAGTCATTTGTTGAAATCTCTAAAAAGACAAATATTTAGGAACGGAGGTAGTATTACCGTATAAGGCATACTATATGGAACGCTTCTAGTAGAACAATAAATGTGCAATACCTAGCAATACCAATAAGTCAATGACCATATGGTAGCAAAACATCATTGTGGCAATATCTCTAACCTCAACACAAGAAGCACTTGGTGAGGATGCATAAGTTTTTTTCTTTGCCTTTCAAGCCTTTTCCCACATTGTAAATAAGCTAACACCCTTGTTCTTTATCTACGTTACAAGAACACAAGATAAAGAACAGTGGCAGTAGCATGCACCTAGCAGATTAGGATTTGTTCACTTAAAAGATTTAGCATCTAGCATCTAGTAGATTAGCTTCTATTTACACAAAGGTAATGCTAATATATGCTAAATCAGAGTAACTAAATAGGGATAGAAACCGGTGGCATAAATTCGTTCTAAATTAGTGCAGAAAATTACCTCTTCCCAATCCAGTGGTGAGCGCCGGAGACGAGCTCACGTACTAGTATGTTAGGAAGACGAGCTCACATCCTAGCACTTTAATATCTCCGACCATGTTGTAGGTACTGTCATGTACTAGTATGTTAGGAGTAACAGTTGTATGCATCCATTGCATCATTCGGTGCAATTAAAGACATGGGCACCATTGCTAAGAAATTGATAATTCTTGCCACATATAGGTAGGTACACCATCACAACCACATAGATATAGAGCTCCTTCTTCTACTTGCCGAAGAGTGTAAGAACCTTTTACTTCAAGTTCAACATTTGTACTACCTTGTTTCATCCCTCCATTGACATGTTGCAACTTTCACGAATGACATACAAACCGAAGAGCTCCTTCTTCTACTTAATACACTTTATGAAGGAAATATGCCCTAGAGGCAATAATAAAGTTATTATTTATTTCCTTATTTCATGATAAATGTTTATTATTCATGCTAGAATTGTATTAACCGGAAACATGATACATGTGTGAATACATAGACAAACATATAGTCACTAGTATGCCTCTACTTGACTAGCTCATTAATCAAAGATGGTTATGTTTCCTAACCATAGACATGTGTTGTTATTTGATTAATGGGATCACATCATTAGGAGAATGATGTAATTGACATGACCCATTCCATTAGCCTAGCACTTGATCGTTTAGTATGTTGCTATTGCTTTCTTCATGACTTATACATGTTCCTGTAACTATGAGATTATGCAACTCCTGCCACCGGAAGAACACTTTGGTGCTACCAAACGTCACAACGTAACCGGGTGATTATAAAGGAGTACTACAGGTGTTTCCAAAGGTACATGTTGGGTTGGCGTATTTCGAGATTAGGTTTTGTCACTCCGATTGTCGGAGAGGTATCTCTGGGCCCTCTCGGTAATGCACATCACTATAAGCCTTGCAAGCAATGTAGCTAATGAGTTAGTTACGGAATGATGCATTACGTAACGAGTAAAGAGACTTGCCAGTAACGAGCTTGAACTAGGTATTGGATACCGACGATCAAATCTCGGGCAAGTAACATACCGATGACAAAGGGAACAACGTATGTTGTTATGCGGTTTGACCGATAAAGATCTTCGTAGAATATGTAGGAGCCAATATGAGCATCCAGGTTCCGCTATTGGTTATTGACCGAGAATAGTTCTAGGTCATGTCTACATAGTTCTCGAACCCGTAGGGTCCGCACGCTTAACGTTACGATGACAGTTTTATTATGAGTTTATAAGTTTTGATGTACCGAAGGAGTTCGGAGTCCCGGATGAGATCGGGGACATGACGAGGAGTCTCGAAATGGTCGAGATGTAAAGATCGATATATTGGACGACTATATTCGGACTTCGGAAAGGTTCCGAGTGATTCGGGTATTTTTCGGAGTACCAGAGAGTTACGGGAATTCGCCGGAAGAAGTATTGGGCCTTATTGGGCCATACGGGAAAGAGAGAGGGCTGCCTAGGGCAGGCCGCGCGCCCCAAGGCCTAGTCCGAATTGGACTAGGGGAGGCCGCACCCCTCCTTCCTTCCCTTCTCTCTTCCCTTTCCTTCTCTCCTACTCCTACTACATGGAAGGTCTCCTAGTTGGACTAGGAAAGGAGGGAATCCTACTCGCGGTGGGAGTAGGACTCCTCCCTGGCGCGCCCTCCCTTGGCCGGCCGCCCCCTCCCCCTTGCTCCTTTATATACGGGGGCAGGGGGGCACCCCACAACAACACAAGTTGATCTACGGATCGTTCCTTAGCCGTGTGCGGTGCCCCCCTCCACCATATTCCACCTCGGTCATATCGTCGCGGAGTTTAGGCGAAGCCTTGCGCCGGTAGAGCATCATCATCGTCACCACGCCGTCGTGCTGACGGAACTCATCCCCGACACTTTGCTGGATCGGAGTCCGGGGATCGTCATCGAGCTGAACGTGTGCTGAACTCGGAGGTGCCGTACGTTCGGTACTTGGATCGGTCGGATCGTGAAGACGTACGACTACATCAACCGCGTTGTCATAACGCTTCCGCTTACGGTCTACGAGGGTACGTGGACATACACTCTTCCCTCTCATTGCTATGCCATCACCATGATCTTGCGTGTGCGTAGGAATTTTTTTTGAAATTACTACGTTCCCCAACAGTGGTATCAGAGCCAGGTTTTATGCGTTGATGTCATATGCACGAGTAGAACACAAGTGAGTTGTGGGCGATATAAGTCATACTGCTTACCAGCATGTCATACTTTGGTTCAGCGGTATTGTGAGATGAAGCGGCCCGAACGACATTACGCCAGACGCTTACGCGAGACTGGTTTCACCGCTTGAGCACTCGTTGCTTAAAGGTGACCGCGGGTGTCTGTCTCTCTCAGTTTAGTTGAACCGAGTGTGGCTATGCCCGGTCCTTGCGAAGGTTAAAACAGCACCAACTTGACAAACTATCGTTGTGGTTTTGATGCGTAGGTAAGAACGGTTCTTGCTCAGCCCGTAGCAGCCACGTAAAACTTGCAACAACAAAGTAGAGGACGTCTAACTTGTTTTTGTAGGGTATGTTGTGATGTGATATGGTCAAGACGTGATGCTATATTTTAAAGTTATCGGCAACTGGCAGGAGCCATATGGTTGTCACTTTATTGTATGAAATGCAAAAGCCATGTAATTGCTTTACTTTATCACTAAGCGGTAGCGATAGTCGTAGAAGCAATAGTTGGCGAGACGACAACGATGCTACGATGGAGATCAAGGTGTCGCTACCGGTGACGATGGTGATCATGACGGTGCTTCGGAGATGGAGATCACAAGCACAAGATGATGATGGCCATATCATATCACTTATATTGATTGCATGTGATGTTTATCCTTTATGCATCTTATCTTGCTTTGATTGACTGTAGCATTATAAGATGATCTCTCACTCAAAATTATAAAGAAGTTTTCTGCCTGAGTATGCACCGCTGCGAAAGTTCTTCGTGGCCGAGACACCACGTGATGATCGGGTGTAATAGGCTCTACGTTCAAATACAACGGGTGCAAAACAGTTGCGCACGAATACTCAGTTAAACTTGACGAGCCTAGCATATAACAGATATGGCCTCGAACACGGAGACCGAAAGGTCGAGCGTGAATCATATAGTAGATATGATCAACATATTGATGTTCACCGTTGAAACTACTCCATCTCACGTGACGATCGGACATGGTGTAGTTGATATGGATCACGTAATCACTTAGAAGATTAGAGGGATGTCTATCTAAGTGGGAGTTCTTAAGTATTATGATTAATTGAATTTTAATTTATCATGAACTTAGTCCTGGTAGTATTTTGCAAATTATGTTGTAGATCAATAGCTCGCGTTGTTGCTTTCATATGTTTATTTTAATATGTTCCTAGAGAAAACTGTGTTGAAAGATGTTAGTAGCAATGATGCGGATTGGATCCGTGATCCGAGGTTTATCCTCATTGCTGCACGTAAGAATTATGTCCTTAATGCACCTCTAGGTAACAGACCTATTGCAGGAGCAGATGCACGTTATGAACGTTTGGCTAGCTCAATATGATGACTACTTGATAGTTTAGTGCACCATGCTTAACGGCTTAGAATCGGGACTTCAAAGACGTTTTGAACGCGTCATGGACCATATGAGATGATCCAGGAATTGAAGTTAATATTTCAAGCAAATACCCGAGTTGAGAGATATGAAGTCTCCAACAAGTTCTATAGCTAAAAGATGGAGGAGAATCGCTCAACTAGTGAGCATGTGCTCAGATTGTCTGGGTACTTCAATTGCTTGAATCAAGTGGGAGTTAATCTTCCAGATAAGATAGTGATTGACAGAATTCTCTAGTCACCATCACTAAGTTACTAGAACTTCGTGATGAACTATAGTATGCAAGGGATGACGAAAACGATTCCCGAGCTCTTCGTGATGTTGAAATCAACAAAGGTAGAAATCAAGAAAAAGCATCAAGTGTTGATGATTGAAAAGACCACTAGTTTCAAGAAAAGGGCAAAGGGAAAGAAAGGGAAACTTCAAGTAGAATGGCAAACAAGTTGTCACTCCCGCGAAGAAGCCCAAAGCTGGACCAAAGCCTGAAACAGAGTGCTTCTACTGCAGAGGAAATGATCACTGGAAGCGGAACTGCCCCAAGTATTTGGCGGATAAGAAGGATGACAAAGTGAACAAAGGTATATTTGATATACATGTTATTGATGTGTACTTTACTAGTGTTTATAGTAGCCCCTGAGTATTTGATACTGCTCGGTTGCTAAGATTAGTAACTCGAAACAGGAGTTACAGAATAAACAGAGACTAGTTGAAGGGGAAGTGACGATGAGTGTTGGAAGTAGTTACAAGATTGATATGATCATCATCGCACACTCCCTATACTTTTTGGATTAGTGTTAAACCTAAATAAATGTTATTTGGTGTTTGCGTTGAGCATGAATATGATTTGATCATGTTTATTGCAATACGGTTATTCATTTAAAGTCAGAGAATAATTGTTATTCTGTTTACATGAATAAAACCTTCAAATGGTCATACACCCAATGAAAATAGTTTGTTGGATCTCGATCGTAGTGATACACATATTCATAATATTGATGCCAAAAGATGCAAAGTTAATAATGATAGTGCAACTTATTTGTGGCACTGCCGTTTGAGTCATATCGGTGTAAAGCGCATGAAGAAACTCCATAAAGATGGATTTTTGGAATCACTTGGTTATGAATCATTTGATGCTTGCGAACCGTGCCTTTTGGGCAAGATGACTAAAAACTCCGTTCTTCAGAACAATGGAACGAGCTACTGACTTGTTGGAAATAATACATACCGATGTATGCGATCCAATGAGTGTTGATGCCCGTGGCAGTTATCATTATTTTCTGACCTTCACAGATGATTTGAGCAGATATGGATATGTCTACTTGATGAAACATAAGTCTGAAATAGTTGAAAAGTTCAAAGAATTTCAGAGTGAAGTGGAAAATCATCGTAACAAGAAAATAAATTTTTTTGCGATTTGATCGTGGAGATGAATATTTGAGTTGCGAGTTTGGTCTTCAATTAAAACAAAGTGGAATAGTTTCACAGCTCACGCCACCTGGAACACCACAGCATAATGGTGTGTCCAAACATCGTAACCGCACTTCATTGGATATGGTGCGATCTATGATGTATCTTACCGATTTACCACTATCATTTTGGGGTTATGCATTAGAGACAGCTGCATTCACGTTTAATAGGGCACCATCTAAATCCGTTGAGATGACACCGTATGAACTATGGTTTAGCAGTAAACCTAAGCTGTCGTTTCTTAAAGTTTGGAGTTGCGATGCTTATGTGAAAAAGGTTTTCAACCTGATAAGCTCGAACCCAAATCGGAGAAGTGCGTCTTCATAGAATACCCAAAGGAAACTGTTGGGTACACCTTCTATCACAGATCTAAAGGCAAAACATTCGTTGCTAAGATGGATCCTTTCTAGAGAAGAAGTTTCTCTCGAAAGAAGTGAGTGGGAGGATAGTAGAACTTGATGAGGTAATTGTACCTTCTCCCTTATTGGAAAGTAGTTCATCACAGAAATCAGTTCAGTGATTCCTACACCAATTAGTGAGGAAGTTAATGATGATGATCATGAAACTTCAGATCAAGTTGCTACCAAACCTCGTAGGTCTTCCAGAGTAAGATCCGCACCAGAGTGGTACGGTAATCATGTTCTGGAAGTCATGTTACTAGACCATGATGAACCTACGAACTATGAGGAAGTGATGATGAGCCCAGATTCCGCGAAATGGCTTGAGGCCATAAAATCTGAGATAGGATCCATATATGAGATTAAAGTGTGGACTTTGGTTGACTTGCTCGATGATAAGCAAGTCAAGTTAAATAAATGGATCTTCAAGAGGAAGACAGACACTGATAGTAGTGTTACTATCTACAAAGCTCGACTTGTCACAAAAAGGTTTTCGACAAGTTCAAGGAGTTGACTACAATGAGATTTTCTCAACTGTAGTGATGCTTAAGTCTGTCCGAATCATGTTAGCAATTGCCACATTTTATGAAATCTGGCAAATGGATGTCAAAACTACATTCTTTAATGGATTTATTAAAGAAGAGTTGTATATGATGCAACCAGAAGGTTTTGTCAATCCTAAAGGAGCTAACAAAATGTGCAAGCTTCAGCGATCCATCTATGGACTGGTGCAAGCATCTCGGAGTTGGAATAAACGCTTTGATAGTGTGATCAAAGCAGATGGTTTTATACAGACTTTTGGAGAAGCCTGTATTTACAAGAAAGTGAGTGGGAGCACTACAACATTTCGATAAGTATATGTGAATGACATATTGTTGATCGGAAATAATGTAGAATTATTACGCAAAGCATAAAGGAGTATTTGAAAGGAGTTTTTCAAAGAAGGACCTCGGTGAAGCTGCTTACATATTGAGCATCAAGATCTATAGAGATAGATCAAGACGCTTGATAAGTTTTTTCAATAAGTACATACCTTGTCAAGATTTTGAAGTAGTTCAAAATGGAACAGTCAAAGAAAAGTTCTTGTCTGTGTTGCAAAGGTGTGAAATTGAGTAAAGACTCAAATCCCGACCACGGCAGAAAATAGAAAAGAGAATGAAAGTCATTCCCTATGCCTCACCATAGGTTCTATAAAGTATGCTATGCTATGTACTAGACCTATTGTATACCATGCTCTGAATTTGGCAAGGAGTACAATAGTGATCTAGGAGTAGATCATCGGACATTGGTCAAGAACATCCTTAGTGAGGACTAAGGAAATATTTCTCGATTATGGAGGTGATAAAAGAGCCCGTCAGAAAGAGTTACATCGATGCAAGATTTTTACACTGGATCCAGATGACTCTAAGTCTCAATCTGGATACATATTGAAAGTGGGAGCAATTAGCTAGAGTAGCTCCGCACAGAGCATTGTAGACATAGAATAGTTGCAAAATACATACGGCTCTGAATGTGACAGACCCGTTGACTAAGCTTCTCTCACGAGAAAAACATGATCATACCCTAGTACTCTTTGGGTGTTAATCACATAGCGATGTGAACTAGATTATTGACTCTAGTAAATTCTTTGGGTGTTGGTCACATGACGATGTGAACTATGGGTGTTAATCACATACAGATGTGAATATTAGTGTTGAATCACATGATGATGTGAACTAGATTATTGACTCTAGTGCAAGTGGGAGACTGAAGGAAATATGCCCTAGAGGCAATAATAAAGTTATTATTTATTTCCTTATTTCATGAAAATGTTTATTATTCATGCTAGAATTGTATTAACCGGAAACATGATACATGTGTGAATACATAGACAAACATATAGTCACTAGTATGCCTCTACTTGACTAGCTCATTAATCAAAGATGGTTATGTTTCCTAACCATAGACATGTGTTGTTATTTGATTAATGGGATCACATCATTAGGAGAATGATGTGATTGACATGACCCATTCCATTAGCCTAGCACTTGATCGTATAGTATGTTGCTATTGCTTTCTTCATGACTTATACATGTTCCTGTAACTATGAGATTATGCAACTCCCGTTTACCGAAAGAACACTTTGGGTGCTACCAAACGTCACAACATAACTGGGTGATTATAAAGGAGTACTACAGGTGTTTCCAAAGGTACATGTTGGGTTGGCGTATTTCGAGATTAGGTTTTGTCACTCCGATTGTCGGAGAGGTATCTCTGGGCCCTCTCGGTAATGCACATCACTATAAGCCTTGCAAGCAATGTAGCTAATGAGTTAGTTACGGAATGATGCATTACGTAACGAGTAAAGAGACTTGCCAGTAACGAGCTTGAACTAGGTATTGGATACCGACGATCAAATCTCGGGCAAGTAACATACCGATGACAAAGGGAACAACGTATGTTGTTATGCGGTTTGACCGATAAAGATCTTCGTAGAATATGTAGGAGCCAATATGAGCATCCAGGTTCCGCTTATTGGTTATTGACCGAGAATAGTTCTAGGTCATGTCTATATAGTTCTCGAACCCGTAGGGTCCGCACGCTTAACGTTACGATGACAGTTTTATTATGAGTTTATAAGTTTTGATGTACCGAAGGAGTTCGAGTCCCGGATGAGATCGGGGACATGACGAGGAGTCTCGAAATGGTCGAGACGTAAAGATCGATATATTGGACGACTATATTCGGACTTCGGAAAGGTTCCGAGTGATTCGGGTATTTTTCGGAGTACCAGAGAGTTACGGGAATTCGCCGGAAGAAGTATTGGGCCTTATTAGGCCATACGGGAAAGAGAGAGGGGCTGCCTAGGGCAGGCGCGCGCTTCCAAGGCCTAGTCCGAATTGGACTAGGGGAGGCCGCACCCTCCTTCCTTCCCTTCTCTCTTCCCTTTCCTTCTCTCCTACTCCTACTACATGGAAGGTCTCCTAGTTGGACTAGGAAAGGAGGGAATCCTACTCCCGTGGGAGTAGGACTCCTCCTGGCGCGCCTCCCTTGGCCGGCCGCCTCCCCTTGCTCCTTTATATACGGGGCAGGGGGCACCCCACAACAACACAAGTTGATCTACGGATCGTTCCTTAGCCGTGCGGTGCCCCCTCCACCATATTCCACCTCGGTCATATCGTCATGGAGTTTAGGCGAAGCCCCGCGCCGGTAGAGCATCATCATCGCCACCACGCCGTCAGGCCGACGGAACTCATCCCCGACACTTTGCTGGATCGGAGTCCGGGATCGCCATCGAGCTGAACGTGTGCTGAACTCGGAGGTGTCGTGACGCTCGGTACTTGGATCGGTCGGATCGTGAAGACGTACGACTACATCAACCGCGTTGTCATAACGCTTCCGCTTACGGTCTACGAGGGTACGTGGACATACACTCTCCCCTCTCGTTGCTATGCCATCACCATGATCTTGCGTGTGTGTAGGATTTTTTTTTGAAATTACTACGTTCCCCAACACTTTAGGCGTCATGATCCATGTTCTCTATGCTCTAGCTTTCTCCGCATACAAACCTTAACTCCACAAGCAAAATCAGCCTCTAACTCTCTCTCTCTCCTCCCACTCTAGCGAGCGCGGTACCTAGCATGGAGCTTCAGTGCATTGGCCATCTTGCCTCCACCCTGGAGCCAATTACAATGATCTTGGAGCACCGCTACCTCGTGTCCACCCTAATTTACCAATGCATGTGTGACACCTCCCCTCCACACCACAAGCCAATAGAGCTAGTGCCTCACCCCCACACTATATTTTTTAGAAAAGAAGGAAGACCCCGGCCTCTGCATCTGTGCGATGCATGCAATCATTTTATTAATTATTCACAAAACCTTACAAAGTAATACATCCTCAAGTCTCAAGCCACCATCTTGGCAACATTTGTTACTACTCCTATCCATTTGATAAAGGGGTCGCCTCCACACTGATACAGCCAGGTGACGGTACCTCACCTCCTTCTCATCTCTACCATGATCTTGCTGGTTGACAATACCTCGTCTGCTAATTACCTCCATCCTAAGTCAACGATGCTAGTAGCTCACCTCCACCTCTACCTAGCCTAACAACCACACCTCGGCCGCTCTTCGCCTCTACCTTGTCTAGACCAAGCCAGAGGAGGGCATGTATACATGTTCCACATGTTGTCCCAAGCATGTCTTTGTATGGTACTTATACTTGATACATAAAGCGTAAAACTCAAGGCTAGAAGTGAAGATGTTATGCTGATTAGTAAGCTTAATGAATTAATTGAGGTTTGTTTCTAGTATTTTCTTTTGTCTTATTTAATATCACACAGGCTGAACTACTGAAGCAGTAAATCTACATTTTCTTACTGAATACGTCAATGAGCCCCCTCATCGTAAGCCAAGGTTTTAATTATCTCCATCGAAGTCCTCTCGAGGTATGGTGTGTCCTGGTCATTGAAAGATCACTGTGATGGTGATGGTTTCATTAAAAAATCATAAAGGAAGTTTTTTTCAGGTAGCAGCAAGATGGGCGCGCAGGGGCTGTGTCACCCAGAAAAAACATCAGACTCTGTTATCTTTTCCTGACACCTCCCTAGCAGCCTCTTCCAAGAATAATCTCTCTCTCTCTCTCTCTATATATATATATATATATATATATATATACATATTAATAGGTACATTGAAAACTTTAGTACTCCCTCCGTTTCTAAATATAAGTCTTTATAGAGATTTCATTATGAACCACATACGGATGTATATAGATGTATTTTAGAGTATAGATTCATTCATTTTGCTCCGTATATGGTCCATAGTGAAATCTCTCCAAAGACTTATATTTAGAAACGGAGGAAGTATCATATAGTAGTTATATTGGTACTATATAGACACATTGTTCTTGTTCTAGTGGCGTGTACTTGTGAGTTGTGACCCCAATTGATCGGTAACTTCACTACAAGGATATAGATAGTTTTTTCAAGACCAGCAACGACTGAAAAACAAGGCGGACTACTACTGATTTGTCAGCTATATGCAACATGGGAAGTGCATCTTAGGCTTCCATGTACTGGTTTATATAGAGACTCGGAGAGATGGAAGTAGTCGAGGCACCTGCATCAGGTGAATGTGAGTAGGAACAGGAAATAAATTAGCCTCTCGTTGGCCTGTTGGCTCCTCACCAAGCAATTCAATTTCTCAGACCTAGTCACAATCACATGTTGTTGGTACTCTCGTGTACTATGTTAGGAGTAATACTTGTTACCAAGTCACAATCACATGTTGTAGGTACTCTCGTGTACTATGTTAGGAGTAATACTTGTTACCAAGTCACAATCACATGTTGTAGGTACTCTCGTGTACTATGTCAGGAGTAATACTTGTATGCTTGATTACATCAGTCGATGCAACTAAAGACGTGAGGACAATTGCAAGTAAATTAATAATTCTCGCCACATATAGATAGGTACACCATCACTGCCACATAGATATAGAGCTCCCTTCTACTTGCCCAAGAGTGTAAGACCCTTTTAGTTGCAGCTCATCATTTTTACTACCTTGTTTCATCCTTCCGTTCGCATGTTGTTGCACATCTCTCACACTAAGTTTAATAGTAATGTGGAGAATCAGGGGCTTCCGCCGGCCAGACCTATCATTCATCCTCCTAACTAGTTATGCAAGCTCAGTCGTGCACTTCCTTTTCATAGACGGAGTCACGTAGCAGTAGTAGCATGCGAGCTATAAGTTGTATTTCCTTCCCAGCCATTTGAAATTTCAGCGACAAGATAGCACACCATAACTATATGACGACATCACACTTGATGCTTGCATACCGATGTTAGACACTGGAATGAGCGGCAGCGGGAATGTGAGCCGAACGATCACCGCGCAGCAAGAAAGGCCACCTCCAATAACGCCTGGCTCCTTGTTCACAGAAATAGCGCCTGGCTCACCATAGGACAGCAAAGTTTGGTTGCCACGTGTCAAACATGATAGGAGTTTGGCTAACAGAAACCATATTCCCTGTTGGTAACAATCTGCAAGAGTTTTCAACCATTTCCATGTAAACTTGCGTTCACTGTCCAACATCAACTACTTTAGTACATTTTAAAATTCAATATCTTTTTGTTTAGGGATGGGTGGCTGAGGGATTGTCGCAGTGGCCTTATTCAAGTGCCACGTTCTTGGACGTTTTTGGCAATAGCTTATGCCAGTGATGTAGCTACACTACTGGAATCGTGAACTTTGCCTAGTGCCCTGTGTACTAGGCAATGGACGAAAAACACTAGGCAAAGTGTTTGTCAAGTGTAACACTAGGCAAAGTGTTTTCTGAGTGTAACACTAGGCAAACAAGACTCGGCTATAGCCATGTCGACAAAGCTAACTTTGCCGAGTCCTTTCCTATGGGTACTCGGCAAACGTGTGAAAAAACCTTTGCCTGATGCAAAAGAATGTGTACGCGGCAAACAAATTACACATGCGGAGCAACACTTTAATGGCCACGCCTCATAGCATGCAGGTTTGCCTCAGTGGCGGTTCCAGGAATTTGGAATCATGCATTCATGTGTATTCATTTTGCCAAAATCATTGTTGTTTTTTAAAATTGTCACTGTTTTGCCAAAATCAACACTGTTTTGTAAAAATCATGGGTATTCAAATGAAGACCCAGGAATACTCCTAGCGTCGCCCCTGGTTTGCCTAGGGTTGTTTTCCTGCTCTAGGCAAAAGGTTTGCCGAGTGCAACACCATGCAAACACCTGGCCATTGCCAGAAAGCCGCGTGGCATCCAGGTTAGCCTAGTTCACTTTTCCGGCTCTAGGCAAAGAAAATCATTGTTGAGTGCAAATCTAGGCAAACCCCTGCCCTAGGAGCTACCTGTTGCTGACGCGTGTCCTGTTTGCCTAGTGTTACACTCCACATCTTTTGCCGAGTGTAACACGCAAACAGTACATCATCTTTTATTAAAAAAAGCTCTGCAAATATAGATATTAGATATAAGCTTGAATAAGCCAGGTTATGCATACAGGAAAATTTAGCATGATAGATCAAATTCAGGAAGCAACAGCATGAACCAACCCATAGTATAGTATTTATGTTCTTATCTCAGCTTAATTACAAAGGCACAACAACTTCTGCTAATTACCCATAGCTATGATTAATTAGTCAGTTTAATTATTTCTGAGACGAGCAAGTAAGATCCTTCTAATATAATATTATATTTCCTTATCAAACCCTCCTAGGTAATAAGAAATCAAATCAAGTGTGTACCAAAAGTCAAAGGATTGGGCCTGGTGGTTCCTATCCACCCACAAAATGGGCATCCCTCTCTAACGGGTTTCATCAGACCAGGTAATTACAACGTCTTAATCTATAGGATCGCGGTTTGCTAGAAATATTAACCATCTCTAGTTGACGAGTTGTTTTCCAAACCACCATAGACATATATCCATCTAGATGGTTTGATACCAACTTATCCGATATTGTTCATCTTGTGTTTATATATTGTTGGTACCACACCTCATGTTCCACACCCTAGCTCTCTCGGTACACATATCCTAATTCCATAAGCAAATCAGGCTCTATCCCTCTTTGCCTCCCTCTCTGGCTAGCGCGGAAGTAGCATAGAGATGTAGTGTGTTGGCCACTTACCTACACCTAGTCACAAAGGCGCGGGATCTCGGACAACCGCTACCTAGTGTCTACCCCAATTCACCGATACATGTGCTCTGGCTCCTCCTCTCCACCACGAGCCGACAGAGCAACCGACTCGCCTCCACCCTGATCCAGCCAATTGACAATGCACCGCCCCTCCCCTTCACCCTTATCAAGGTGGTCCAAAATACCATGCCTACTCCTCGCGGCCACACATAGTTGACGGTGCCAGTAGCTCACCTCTTCTTATCAACCCAGTCCAGCTGCGATGCATGGCCTGCCCCTCGCCTCCACTTCGATCGGATCAAGATGGAGGAGGGTGTCTATGTTTTCAGGCATTTGCTGGATGGTTAGGGGTTGAGCCACACCAAGAACATGGAAGACTCTGTTAAATTTTCCTGACACCTCCCATTGCCAGGCTCCCTGCTACCAGGTAGTACATAGACGCATTGCTCTTGCTTTAGTGGCATGTACAGTACTTGTGAGTTGTGACCCCTATTGATCGGCGATTTCACTTCAAGGATATAGATAATTCTCAAGACGAGCAGTGACCAAAAAAAAACAAGGTAGAGTCAGGCTGCCACGATGCTAGCATGTACTGCTTTATACTCCCTCCGTTTCTAAATAATTGTCTTTTTAGCCACCTCAAATGGACTACAACATACGGATGTATGTAGACATGTTTTAGAGTGTAGATTCACTCATTTTGCTCCGTATGTAGTCATTTGTTGAAATCTCTAGAAAGACAATTATTTAGGAACGGAAGGAGTATATACTAGGGTAGATGTAAGAAGTGGAGGCATGTGCATGTGGTTAATCTGAGTAAGAACGGGAAACAAATTCCCATCTCGTTCGTCAGTTGGCAAGTCACTGAGCAATTCAATTTCTCAGACAAAATCAGAGTCACTTGTTTATAGGTATTCTTGTGTACTATACGTGAGGAGTAATAGTTGTATGCATTGATTGCATCAGCCGACGCAAAAGGCAGGGAGCATAATTGTTAAGAAATTAACAATAATCGTTACCTATAGGTAGGCATTGCTCTTTCTTCCTTTTCTACTACTATAAAAGTCTATATAAACGTGTTTCTTTTTGTTTTCACTCACGTGCCACACAATTTTGATCGTCATGGCCAACGTGCACTATAGGTATGCCTATGTAGAGGCAGAATTTTGTGTTTTCTTACCTTCTCGAATCATGGTCACCGTCTGAGCGATCTTTGCAGTGGCCTTAGTTAGGTAACACGTTCTCTCATACATTTTGGCCAAATAGACACTAGAGATGGGCTACAGCACAATAATTGCATCTGATGTATACCAACAAGATGACGCTGGTTCTTATCCACCAAAACAAAAATGTGCCTCCATATCTAACGGGTTTTCTTTGGCCCAGCTATATTACACTGTGCTAGGCTACATTATTGAGGTTTGCTAGAAATATTCAACCATTTGTGATGGCCAAGTTGTTTTCTGAATCACCGGAGACGTATATCAATCTAAGGCGGATCGATACCAACCTATCAGATATTTGTGGTCATATACATATTTGTATAATTTGGACCCATGGCTCATGTTCCACGCTTTGTCTTTCTCACCACAAACAAAACCTAAATCCATGTGCAATTGGGTACCTAGCCCTCTCGCTCAGCGCTCTTGTCGGCGCAACAACAAGTACGAAGACACATTGGATTGAAATTACCTACACATCGGCCCAACGGCGTGGATCTCATAGTGCCGCTGCCTAGTTTCTAGCCCAATTCGCAGGTGCTTGTGCTGACACCTACCCTCTACCTAAGCCACCGCCTTGCCTCCACCTTGGTTTAGCCGGTCGACAATACCTCGCCTCCACCATGAGTAAACGGTGGTGGTAGCTCGCCTCCACCTTAACCAATCCAAGCGACGACACCTCGCCTGCTGCTCACGTCCATCCCAACCTGACCAAGCCAGTGGAGGGCAGGTATCATGAAGTAAATTGCAAAAAACCACCACAATTGAGGACTCTAATTCACAAAACCGCCATCATTCGATTTTTTTTCAAAAAACCATCAACGTTGGGGTGACAGTTTTCAAAAAACGCTGATTGGACGATTAGAACTGTTTGAGACAAAACCTGACTGGTGGGTCCTGATGGCAGGACCACGTGGCGGCGGAAGCCAGACGGCGCTACAGTCCCCCCGTCTCCCTCCGACCTTTCCCCGCACGGAGCCGTCGGGTGAGGAGCGCCTCGCGCCTCAGAACACGCACGACCCCGGCCAGCTTGACCGTCGGCCGACGAGCTTCCCAGCACCGCCATGCTTCGCGTCGGCGAGCTGTCCGATGGCGTCAGTGGCGGCCGGCGAGGCTGCATGTCTAGGGCTGTACATTAGTACACGCTGCGACAGCCGCCTAGTGCCCATGGCCATGTCTCGGCCGCCGTGGAGCGTGCCATGGAGGATGGCGTGGTCGGGATGGCGCGTGGCGCCATTATCCCCAGCGAGCCGTGCCTCTCTCGCTGTCCGGCATGCGCGGCGGCGGCGCCATTATCCCCGGCAAGCCATGCCTTTCTTGCGCGGCGTCGCCGCGCTTATCCCCGGCGAGCCGAGCCATCCGTTTGTCCCTTGCGAGAACGCCTCCAGCAGCTCGGACTCCCGGCCACGCATCGTCGGCCATGTGCCCCATCGACATGGCGACCTCAACCGGATGGGCTCCGGCGCCGCAACCTGAGAGCAGACCAAGGAGGAGGACGAGGACGACTCCGGCGACCTCCGTGGCCAGGGCCGTTGCGCCAGGAGCCCGTGCAAGACCCGCCTCGCCGGCCACATGCACCGCCGGCATGGCGAACTCGACCAGACTGCGGATGGACTTGAGCTCTCCTCACCCGGACCGAGCCGCGTGCGATGGACTCCGGCCGGCCGCGCTTCCCCGCCGAGCTGCCGCCATTACTGGCGGCGACGCCCTAGCCGTCATCCTCCCCGTCGGCGTAGACCCACGCAGCCACAACCACGATGCCCGGAGATGCTCGTCAGGTAACGCACATAAAGTGTTTGTTGGAATGCCTGTAAGAGAAACATAGACAGAGGTAGATGTATTTTTTTATTAGTGAAGAGAGATCACAATGACATGCGGGGCCCATGTCTATTTTAACGGTCAACCAAACTCCAGTCAAACGCCATTAGTTTCGGTTGCCACGTCATCGCTTACAGTGGGACCTGCCTGTCAGTTTTAGAGTCAGCAAGTGTTTATCTGAGCGATCAGCGTTTTTTGAAAACTGTCACCTCAATGTTGGCGGTTTTTTGAAAAAAAAAACGAATGGTGGCGGTTTTGTGAATTAGCATCCCCAATTGTGGTGGTTTTTTGCAATTTACTCGGTATCATGCACATGTTGCAACAAGCATGTCCTTGTATGGTACCTCTACTTAATACATATAGTTTTATTTGACAGAACCTCATCAACAGGGCAGAGTGCTCCTACAATTTCATAAAGAAGAATGTGGTTGGCCCCGTTTCAAAAAAAAAAAGGCCGAAAACCACTAACACTTACTTATAATTTAAAACTCCGGGCTAGAACTGAAGAGGCTATTTCTGATAAATAAGCTAAACTAATTAATTGAGATAATCACACTCCAATAAAAAATATTTTCAATATATCTTGACTTCTTTAGCATATATAACTAAGGTCTATCGGTCGAGTTCCCGTTTTCTTTTTTGTTGAGTTTAGCATCTCCTCCTTTCCTTGTCTTCATTCTGATTGATTCAGTTCTTCGCGCAAGCACTTTGTTCTCCTCTTACTATAATCATCCCACTCAATCTTTTACACCGATGTTTCGTACTCTCTCAACCAGGTCCGTTGGATAAGATTACAAAGTGTTTGTTAAAGACCAACTCACGAGACCCAGTCGACATGCTTTCTCCTCTCGTGCAACAAGAAACGGCTTGCACCTCAAGTGTGCCCCTATTAATTAATTAGTTAGTACTCTCTCGAGTCAAAAAACACGATAATTCAAAACCATGCCTGCGCTTAACTTCACCCCGTGAACAGTAAAAAGCAGCAAACAAATTTTAAAAAACAGCTTTTTTTTTCATGCAAGATGCTCAAGTGTGTGATGTCCATGCAAAATTTTAGGGTATTCGGACATTCGAGGAGCTCGTGGCAGAAAAGACAAAATTGGCTATGAACAGTGTTTTTTCAAATATTTCTCAAACACTCAGGATTTGTCTTTTTTGCTACGAGCTCCTCGAATGGCCAAACTTCACCAAAATTTTCACACACATCACGCGCAGGTGCATCTTGCACTCCAAAAAAATTCAGATGTTTATTTATTTATTGCTATTTTGCCGATTTTACTGTTCGTCGGTGGGAACATCTGAGCTCGATCGGGAGCCAAAATGAAGCATCCTGGTAATAGAGGCTAACAACGCGGATGAGGTATGTTCCTAGTATGTTGTCGTTGGGATGGGGATTACTCCTAATTAGCTGCTACTTCAAGTTGTATGTTGTCGTTGCTCTGATTTGTGTGATGTTGTTTGGATGAAGAAGAAGGGGCAGTGTTGTTTCTGCAAAGAGATTTTTGTTGCTTATATATATAGAACAAAGAAATAGAGATAAAGCTGCTGCTACTTATAGATTGTTGTTAATTTTTTTTACTTTTGTAGTTACTTGGATCCCTCTTAGGATTTTGCATACTCTAAAAAAATTCCTTATCAGTACAAGACCACTTGGACGTCCTATTACGGAACCAAATAAAAACTCAGGCATATCCAATCTCTACTGAGCCTTTGTATTCCAAGATATATTGTCAAAGTTTGTATTTAATTTTCTGTACCTTACAACCGGCTCAGTTCAACAGCAAAAAAAAAAAAGTCTCAGTTTTGTTTAGCCTGTCAACTTCCCAATATTCGCCCACAATGCAAAGCCTTTCTCTGTACTGGAAGCAAGTACAGATCAGAACTACATTTTATCAGGTAACAAACAAAAACAACAATATGATCTTCTTTTCTATTACTCCATCCTTTTCAAAATATAAGACGTTTTAGCTTTTCTCTATTTTCTCAGATTCATATGCATCTAGACGCTGCGTTTTAGTGTGTATATTCACTCGTTTTAATCCGTATTTATCATATGTTGCAACTCCCAAACAAATGTGATTAGAGCAATAGTACAAGTTACAAAATTATTCTCTGGTTCCTCAGAAAACCCTGACAAACGGTGTCAAATCTACATCACTGACGAAAAGTAAGAAAACTATGTTACTGCATGCTAACACTTTAATAAATTTGTTATTCCACTATTGACTATTTTTTTCCCTTTGCCTTATAGCCAACGCGCTTTGGTGATGCTTTGGGGTACACACGCCACTTCCTTCAACGCTACAAGACTAGTGGAGAATTCTGCTACACAACACATAATTGCTCTTTTCGCTGGTGTTACAGTAAGCCACTACTCAGGTTAGTTAACCTGATGCCAAGTCCTCTCAGACCTACCTTTCATAGACAGTTCTCTGAATTTGATAAAGTTAAATGCAGCAAATCCTCATGTGGTTCTTGAAAACCACGGTTTCTTAATTTCATATAGTTTAGTCCTCTCTATGTCTCACAACTGCAAAAAAGATAATATTTTTTCCAGAAAAAGGAAAGAAGTATTTTAATGCAGCCTACATTGTTTTTCAAGAGTAGTATCTCTTCCTCTATAGGATCATACAATGATCCTTCAAAACTTCCATTGAGCTGATGCTTTTCTGTTAATTGAATTTTTTAATAAGCTTCCGTCCATCCTTCAAATTTGACGGATCATGCATCCTATCATTTCTATAACAATCTTTTACATGTACTTAATTTGCTTCTTCGCTCATCTAAATTTAATATTTAGGTATAGAGATATGTAATCTTGGTTTATCCTGGATGACTTGAAATCGTACTTTGTGCATTGTCACTGCTCGGTGTGGTACACTCTTGCGTAAAGGTTCATGTGTACTGTGTGTCCAACCAAAAGTCAACATGTTTGGTCTAATTATCTACAGAGCGTCCGCTTGGTTCCGTATGTGGTCGTTACTTACTGATACGGACTCCAGGGTGCTTTTGATTACTGGGTGCAACCAATGAGAGACGGTAGCACGGGCTATCTACAACCGGTTTGGATGGCGGTTTATTAATAGGATAGATGTTTAGTCGTTTGATCCTGTTCATTGTTGGTTGTGGCTTTGTTTATTTATTTTGCTTTTTATGCTCCTTCTGCAAGTTGTACTACATTGTGGACCTTTGGTTGCTGGACTTTTAATAAAATGGCTGCATGCACCGTTATGATGTAGACGCCGGGGGTCTTTCCTCCTTTTCAAAAAAAAGAAAACAATTTTGGTCTGATGGTTCTCTCATATACACTAGTAGAAAAAGGGCCTATAGTCCCGGTTGGTGAGGGCCTTTAGTCCCGGTTCATGAACCGGGACTAAAGGGTCGGTACTAATACCCTCACCCTTTAGTCCCGGTTCTATCCAGAACCGGGACAGATGGGCCTCCACGTGGCCTGTCCGCTGAGCCCAGACAGAGGGCCTTTGGTCGGTTGGTGGCACCAACCGGGACCAATAAACATCCACGCGTCGACATTTCTTTGGCTCTGATTTTTGTTTTTTTTCAAAGGGGGTTTGGGGGTTAATTTAGGTGTTTCATATATTGTGCTATAGCTAGCTAATTAATAGAGAAAAGTGTCCTTTCTTTTGTCCGTGCTTGGTCGACGCTACGTACTATACATACGTATAGAGAGGACTAACTAGACATGCTAGCTAGCTAGTAATTAAGCAAACAGAAGATCGTCATGAACATATATGCATACAGAGAAGTGATATCGACCACCTCTCCTTCTCCGAGAGATTGGTCGAACAACAAGTTCTCGTATATCTATCCGACACTACCGCTACATATATACAATAATTATCTTTTACAATACGGACGCGTGGTCCACATGGTATTCCCGTCTTCAGCGATCACATAGTCAAGAAAGAATGCCGCCAATTCCTCTTGAATTGCTCGTATGCGATCTGGTGCTAGGAGTTCATCCCGCTTCAAACATCTAATTTTAAGAAAGGGGTCAATACATATATATATATATATATATATATATATATATATATATATATATATATATATATATATGAATGAAACTCAACACAAATGATGGTAATAAAATAAAATTGTGAATATTTTTATTTACGCACTTCAAATTGTTTGTCGGAGTAGCCCCTCTCACAGGTCGTGTGGCGGATGGACTCGCAAACGTAGTATCCACAGAAATCATTCCCTTGTTCCTGCCACAACCACTTTACAAGAAACAGAGGTCAATCAAACTGATAATTAGCAAGCAAATGCTAAATGGTATTGATGAAACTAGCGCTTGAATCACTAGGAGATGCGCGTGGAATATGCTACTATATAGTACTTACTTTCGGGTGTCTAAATTGCAGCTTCTTGAGTCCCGGAGCTTTTTTGGTGAATTTTCCCCAAGCCCTGCCATACAAAGAAAACAATTACTTGATGTCAGAAATGAACAAAGTTGCTGATATGGTGGATAATGATCGATTTAACTTACTGAAGGAAATATGCCCTAGAGGCAATAATAAAGTTATTATTTATTTCCTTATATCATGATAAATGTTTATTATTCATGCTAGAATTGTATTAACCGGAAACATAATACATGTGTGAATACATAGACAAACAGAGTGTCACTAGTATGCCTCTACTTGACTAGCTCGTTAATCGAAGATGGTTATGTTTCCTAATCATAGACATGAGTTGTCATTTGATTAATGGGATCACCTCGTTAGGAGAATGATGTGATTGACATGACCCATTCCATTAGCTTAGCACTTGATCGTTTAGTATATTGCTATTGCTTTCTTCATGACCTATACATGTTCCTGTAACTATGAGATTATGCAACTCCCGTTTACCGAAGGAACACTTTGGGTACTACCAAACGTCACAACGTAACTGGGTGATTATAAAGGAGTACTACAGGTGTCTCCAAAGGTACTTGTTGGGTTGGCGTATTTCGAGATTAGGTTTTGTCACTCCGATTGCTCGGAGAGGTATCTCTGGGCCTTCTCGGTAATACACATCACATAAGCCTTGCAAGCATTACAACTAATGAGTTAGTTGTGAGATGATGTATTACGGAACGAGTAAAGAGACTTACCAAGAACGAGATTGAACTAGGTATTGGATACCGACGATCGAATCTCGGGTAAGTAACATACCGATGACAAAGGGAACAACGATATCGTTATGCGGTTTGACCGATAAAGATCTTCGTAGAATATGTAGGAACCAATATGGGCATCCAGGTTCCGCTATTGGTTATTGACCGAGAATGGTTCTAGGTCATGTCTACATAGTTCTCGAACCCGTAGGGTCCGCACGCTTAAAGTTTCGATGACAGTTATATTATGAGTTTATGAGTTTTGATGTACCGAAGGAGTTCGGAGTCCCTGATGAGATCGGGGACATGACGAGGAGTCTCGAAATGGTCGAGACGTAATGATCGATATATTGGACGACTATATTCGGAGTTCGGAAAGGTTCCGAGTGATTCGTCTATTTTTCAGAGTACCTGAGAGTTACGGGAATTGGCCGGGGTGTATATTGGCCTTATTGGGCCATACGGGAATAGAGGAGAAAGGCCAAATGGGAGGAGGCCTGCGCCCCCCTCAGTCCGGGTGGACAAGGCGCAGCCCCTTTCCTTCTCCTTCTCCCTCTTTCCCCTCTCCTACTCCAACAAGGGAGGTGGAATCCTACTAGGACTAGGGAGTCCTAGTAGGACTCCACACCATGGCGCGCCTCCTAAGGGCCGGCCTCCTCCTCCCTCCCTCCTTTATATACAGGCGGGGGCACCCCATGAACACACAAGTTGATCTACGGATCGTTCCTTAGCCGTGTGCGGTGCCCCCTCCACCATATTCCACTTGGTCATATCGTCGCGGAGCTTAGGCGAAGCCCTGCGCCGGAGAAGTCATATCGTCATGGAGCTTAGGCGAAGCCCTGCGTCGGTGGAGCATCATCATCGCCACCACGTCCTGCCCGTCGACGGAACTCATCCCGACACTTTGCTGGATCGGAGTCCGGGGATCGCCATCGAGCTGAACGTGTGCAGAACTCGGAGGTGCCGTGACGTTCGGTGCTTGGATCGGTCGGATCGTGAAGACGACGACTACATCAACCGCGTTGTTATAACGCTTCGCTTTCGGTCTCACGAGTGCGTGGACAGACACTCTCCCTCTCGTTGCTATGCCATCACCATGGTCCTGTGTGCGAGGGAAATTTTTGAAATTACTACGTTCCCCAACGGTGGCATCCGAGCCTGGTTTTATGCGTTGATGTCATATGCACGAGTAGAACACAAGTGAGTTGTGGGCGATATAAGTCATACCGCTTACCGGCATGTCATACTTTGGTTCAGCGGTATTGTGAGATGAAGCGCCCGGACCGACATTACGCAGACGCTTACGCGAGACTGGTTTCACCGCTCCGAGCACTCGTTGCTTAAAGGTGACCGGGCGGTGTCTGTCTCTCTCACTTTAGTTGAACCGAGTGTGGCTACACCCGGTCCTTGCGAAGGTTAAAACAGCACCAACTTGACAAACTATCGTTGTGGTTTTGATGCGTAGGTAAGAACGGTTCTTGCTCAGCCCGTAGCAGCCACGTAAAACTTGCAACAACAAAGTAGAGGACGTCTAAGTTGTTTTTGCAGGGCATGTTTTGATGTGATGTGGTCAAGACGTGATGCTATATTTTATTGTATGAGATGATCATGTTTTGTAACCGAGTTATCGGCAACTAGCAGGAGCCATATGGTTGTCGCTTTATTGTATGAAATGCAACGCCATGTAATTGCTTTTACTTTATCACTAAGTAGTAGCGATAGTCGAGAAGCAATAGTTGGCGAGACGACAACGATGCTACGATGGAGATCAAGGTGTCGCTACCGGTGACGATGGTGATCATGGCGGTGCTTCGGCGATGGAGATCACAAGCACAAGATGATGATGACCATATCATATCACTTATATTGATTGCATGTGATGTTTATCCTTTATGCATCTTATCTTGCTTTGATTGATGGTAGCATTATAAGATGATCTCTCACTAAAATTATCAAGAAGTGTTCTCCTGAGTATGCACCGCTATGCGAAAGTTCTTCGTCTTTGAGACACCACGTGATGATCGGGTGTGATAGGCTCTACGTTCAAATACAACGGGTGCAAAACAGTTGCGCACGCAGAATACTCAACTTGACGAGCCTAGCATATAACAGATATGGCCTCGGAACACGGAGACCGAAAGGTCGAACGTGAATCATATAGTAGATATGATCAACATAGTGATGTTCACCATTGAAACTACTCCATCTCACGTGATGATCGGACATGGTTTAGTTGATTTGGATCACGTAATCACTTAGATAACTAGAGAGATGTCTGTCTAAGTGGGAGTTCTTAAGTAATATGATTAATTGAACTTAAATTTATCATGAACTTAGTCCCGGTAGTATTTTGCAAATTATGTTGTAGATCAATAGCTCGCGTTGTTGCTTCCCTATGTTTTTATATGTGTTCCTAGAGAAAATTGTATTGAAAGATGTTAGTAGCAATGATACGGATTGGATCCGTGATCTGAGGTTTATCCTCATTGCTACGCAGAAGAATTATGTCCTTGATGCACCTCTAGGTGACAGACCTATTGCAGGAGCAGATGCAGACGTTATGAACGTTTGGCTAGCTCATAGTTTAGTGCACCATGCTTAACGGCTTAGAATCGGGACTTCAAAGACGTTTTGAACGTCATGGACCATATGAGATGTTCCAGGAATTGAAGTTAATATTTCAAGCAAATACCCGAGTTGAGAGATATGAAGTCTCCAACAAGTTCTATAGCTAAAAGATGGAAGAGAATCGCTCAACTAGTGAGCATGTTCTCAGATTGTCCGGGTACTTCAATCGCTTGAATCAAGTGGGAGTTAATCTTCCAGATAAGATAGTGATTGACAGAATTCTCTAGTCACCATCACTAAGTTACTAGAACTTCGTGATGAACTATAGTATGCAAGGGATGACGAAAACGACTCCCGAGCTCTTCGTGATGTTGAAATCGACGAAGGTAGAAATCAAGAAAGAGCATCAAGTGTTGATGATTGACAAAGACCACTAGTCTCAAGGAAAAGGGCAAAGGGAAGAAGGGGAACTTCAAGAAGAACGGCAAGCAAGTTGCTGCTCGAGTGAAGAAGCCCAAGTCTGGATCTAAGCCTGAGACTAAGTGCTTTTGCTACAATGGAACTGGTCACTGGAAGCGGAACTACCCCAAGTATTTGGCGGATAAGAAGGATGGCAAAGTGAACAAGGGTATATTTGATATACAGGTTATTGATGTGTGCTTTACTAGTGTTTATAGTAGCTCTGAGTATTTGATACTTGTTCGATTGCTAAGATTAGTAACTCAAACAGGAGTTACTGAATAAACAGAGACTAGTTGAAGGAAGTGACGATGAGTGTTGGAAGTAGTTCCAAGATTGATATGATCATCATCGCACACTCCTATACTATCGAGATTAGTGTTTATAGTAGCCCCGAGTATTTGATACTTGTTCGGTTGCTAAGATTAGTAACTCAAACAGGAGTTCTGAATAAATGTAAACTAGTTGAAGGGAAGTAACGATGAGTGTTGGAAGTAGTTCCAAGATTGATATGATCATCATCGCACACTCCTATACTTTCGGGATTAGTGTGGAACCTAAATAAGTGTTATTTGGTGTTGAGCATAAATATGATTTGATCATGATTATTGCAATACGGTTATTCATTTAAGTAAGAGAATAAGTTGTTGTTCTGTTTACATGAATAAAACCTTATATGGTTACACACCAACAAAAATGATTTGTTGGATCTCGATAGTAGTGATACACATATTCATAATATTGAAACCAAAAGATGCAAAGTTAATAATGATAGTGCAACTTATTTGTGGCACTGCCGTTTAGGTCATATTGGTGTAAAGCGCATAAAGAAACTCCATACTGATGGGTTTTTGGAATCACTTGATAACGAATCACTTGATGCTTGCGAACCATGCCTCATGGGCAAGATGACTAAAACTCCGTTCTCCGGAACAATAGAGCGAGCAACAGATTTGTTGGAAATCATACATACTGATGTATGTGGTCCGATGAATATTAAGGCTCATGACAAGTATCATTCTTTTACGATCTTCACAGATGTTTTGAGCAGATATAGGTATATCTACTTGATGAAACATAAGTCTGAAACATTTTCAGAGTGAAGTGGAGAATCATCGTAACAAGAAAATAAAAGTTTCTACGATATGATCGCAGAGGTAAAATATTTGAGTTACGAGTTTGGTCTTCAATAAAGTGGAATAGTTTCACAGCTCACGCCACCTGGAACACCACAACGTTATGGTGTGTCCGAACGTCGTAACCGCACTTTATTTGATATGGTGTGATCTATGATGTATCTTACCGATTTACCACTATCATTTTCGGGTTAAGCATTAGAGACAGCTGCATTCACGTTTAATAGGGCACCATCTAAATCCGTTGAGATGACACCGTATGAACTATGGTTTAGCAGTAAACCTAAGCTGTCGTTTCTTAAAGTTTGGAGTTGTGATGCTTATGTGAAAAAGTTTTCACCTGATAAGCTCGAACCCAAATCGGAAAAGTGCGTCTTCATAGAATACCCAAAGGTAACTATTGGGTACACCTTCTATCACAGATCCGAAGGCAAGTTTTTCGTTGCTAAAATGGATCCTTTCTAGAGAAGAAGTTTCTCTCGAAAGAATTGAGTGGGAGGAAAGTAGAACTTGATAAGGTAATTGTACCTTCTCCCTTATTGGAAAGTAGTTCATCACAGAAATCAGTTCCGGTGATTCCTACACCAATTAGTGAGTAAGTTAATGATGATGATCATGAAACTTCAGATCAAGTTGATACCAAACCTCGTAGGTCTTCCAGAGTAAGATCCGCACCAGAGTGGTAAGGTAATCATGTTCTGGAAGTCATGTTACTAGACCATGATGAACCTACGAACTATGAGGAAGTGATGATGAGCCCAGATTCCGCGAAATGGCTTGAGGCCATGAAATCTGATATAGGATCCATGTATGAGAACAAAGTATGGACTTTGATTGACTTGCTTTATGATCAGCAAGCCATGTTAAATAAATGGATCTTCAAGAGGAAGATGGACACTGATAGTAGTGTTACTATCTACAAAGCTAGACTTGTCGAAAAAGGTTTTAGACAAAGTTCAAGATGTTGAATACAATGAGATTTTCTCACTTGTATCGATGCTTAAGTCTGTCGAATCATGTTAGCAATTGCCACATTTTATGAAATCTGGCAAATGGATGTAAAAACTACATTCTTTAATGGATTTATTAAAGAAGAGTTGTATATGATGCAACCAGAAGATTTTGTCAATCCTAAAGGAGCTAACAAAATGTGCAAGCTCCAGCGATCCATCTATGGACTGGTGCAAGCATCTCGGAGTTGGAATAAACGCTTTGATAGTGTGATCAAAGCATATGATTTTATACAGACTTTTGGAGAAGCCTGTATTTACAAGAAAGTAAGTGGGAGCACTACAGCCTTTACGATAAGTATATGTGAATGACATATTGTTGATCGGAAATAATGTAGAATTATTCCGCAAAGCATAAAGGAGTGTTTGAAAGGAGTTTTTTCAAAGAAAGACCTCGGTGAAGCTGCTTACATATTGAGCATCAAGATCTATAGAGATAGATCAAGACGCTTGATATGTTTTTCAATGAATACATACCTTGACAAGATTTTGAAGTAGTTCAAAATGGAACAGTCAAAGAAAGAGTTCTTGCCTGTGTTACAAGGTGTGAGATTGAGTAAGACTCAAAACCCGACCACGGCAGAAGATAGAAAGAGAATGAAAGTCATTCCCTATGCATCAGCCATAGGTTCTATAAAGTATGTCATGCTATGTACCAGATCTATTGCATACCCTACCACTAAGCTTGGCAAGGGAGTGCAATAGTGATCTAGGAGTAGATCAATGGACAGCGGTCAAAATTATCCTTAGTAGAATAAGGATATGTTTCTCGATTATGGAAGTGAAAAAGGGTTCGTCGTAAAGGGTTACGTCGATGCAAGTTTTAACACTAATCTAGATGACTCGAGTCTCAATCTGGATACATATTGAAAGTGGGAGCAATTAGCTAGAGTAGCTCCGCAGAGCATTGTAGACATAGAAATTTGCAAAATACTTACGGCTCTGAATGTGACAGACCCGTTGACTAAAATTATCTCACAAGCAAAACATGATCACACCTTAGTACTCTTTGGGTGTTAATCACATAGCGATGTGAACTAGATTACTGACTCTAGTAAACCCTTTGGGTGTTGGTCATATGTCGATGTGAACTATGGGTGTTAACCACATATAGATGTGAACTATTGATGTTAAATCACATGGCGATGTGAACTAGATTATTGACTCTAGTGCAAGTGGGAGACTGAAGGAAATATGCCCTAGAGGCAATAATAAAGTTATTATTTATTTCCTTATATCATGATAAATGTTTATTATTCATGCTAGAATTGTATTAACCGGAAACATAATACATGTGTGAATACATAGACAAACAGAGTGTTACTAGTATGCCTCTACTTGACTAGCTCGTTAATCGAAGATGGTTATGTTTCCTAACCATAGACATGAGTTGTCATTTGATTAATGGGATCACCTCATTAGGAGAATGATGTGATTGACATGACCCATTCCATTAGCTTAGCACTTGATCGTTTAGTATATTGCTATTGCTTTCTTCATGACCTATACATGTTCCTGTAACTATGAGATTATGCAACTCCGTTTACCGAAGGAACACTTTGGGTACTACCAAACGTCACAACGTAATCGGGTGATTATAAAGGAGTACTACAGGTGTCTCCAAAGGTACTTGTTGGGTTGGCGTATTTCGAGATTAGGTTTTGCCACTCCGATTGTCGGAGAGGTATCTCTGGGCCTTCTCGGTAATACACATCACATAAGCCTTGCAATCATTACAACTAATGAGTTAGTTGTGAGATGATGTATTACGGAACGAGTAAAGAGACTTACCAGTAACGAGATTGAACTAGGTATTGGATACCGACGATCGAATCTCGGGTAAGTAACATACCGATGACAAAGTGAACAACGAATATCGTTATTCAGTTTGAACGATAAAGATCTTCGTAGAATATGTAGGAACCAATATGGGCATCTAGGTTCCGCTATTGGTTATTGACCGAGAATGGTTCTAGGTCATGTCTACATAGTTCTCGAACCCGTAGGGTCCGCACGCTTAAAGTTTCGATGATAGTTATATTATGAGTTTATGAGTTTTGATGTACCGAAGGAGTTCGGAGTCCCTGATGAGATCTGGGACATGACGAGGAGTCTCGAAATGGTCGAGACGTAAAGATCGATATATTGGACGACTATATTCGGAGTTCGGAAAGGTTCCGAGTGATTCGGGTATTTTTCGGAGTACCGGAGAGTTACGGGAATTCGCCGGGAGTATATGGGCCTTATTGGGCCACATGGGAATAGAGGAGAAAGGCCAAAGGGAGGAGGCCTGCGCCCCCTCAGGTCCGAGTTGGACAAGGGCGCAGCCCCTTTCCTTCTCCTTCTCCCCTCTTTCCCCTCTCTTACTCCAACAAGGGAGGTGGAATCCTACTAGGACTAGGGAGTCCTAGTAGGACTCCACACCATGGCGCGCCCCTCCTAAGGGCCGGCCTCCTCCTCCCTCCCTCCTTTATATACGGGGGCAGGGGGCACCCCATGAACACACAAGTTGATCTACGGATCGTTCCTTAGCCATGTGCGGTGCCCCCCTCCACCATATTCCAGTTCGGTCATATCGTCGCGGAGCTTAGACGAAGCCCTGCGCCGGAGAAGTCATATCATCGCGGAGCTTAGGCGAAGCCCTGCGTCGGTGGAGCATCATCATTGTCACCACGCCGTCAGGTTGACGGAACTCATCCCGACACTTTGCTGGATCGGAGTCCGGGATCGCCATCGAGCTGAACGTGTGCAGAACTTCGGAGGTGCCGTGACGTTCGGTGCTTGGATCGGTCGGATCGTGAAGACGACGACTACATCAACCAGCGTTGTTATAACGCCTTCGCTTCGGTCTCACGAGTGCGTGGACAGACACTCTCCCCTCTCGTTGCTATGCCATCACCATGGTCCTGTGTGTGCGTAGGGAAATTTTTGAAATTACTACGTTCCCCAACACTTACTTCTCGAGCATTTCGGTCATGTCCGCATACTCCTTGGGATCTTTTCGTCTCGAGTCTAAGACAGTTACTACTCCCTGCTCAAGCTTAATCTCTACGAGAATATAGTGGAACCTGCGCACGCATGCATAACTCATCAATATTACATTTCTATAACCTGGACTAAATAAGGGAAACCGAATATGCCACAAGACAAGAACACTCACGTGTAGTTGTAAGGAAAGAGTATTGTATTTTTGTGTTCATTTATTTCCAACGATCGTAGCAAGTTGGCCTCGGTTTCCTTCGCATACGATATTCAACCTCATTTGCATCGATGAGATATGTGTTAATGAACCCAATATCACCCACTTGTTTTTTCTTCATTTCTGCGATCTTCAATCTGCATAATATAGTGAGGATATTTATAAATACATGCAATGAAAGAGCTGAGTTATATAGAGATACTTAATGACAGAAGTAGTACTACTTACCATGCAGTAGCAGGTGACCGTTGCTTTATCGAGGGCCAATTGATTGAAAAACTGATAGAACTCCTCAAATGGAATAGGCAACAGTTCAATTCCAAGGAGGTCATGCTCCTTTTAACTCTCACATACAAAGTATTCCTCCCTCGAGACTCTTTGCAGGTTTTCATGTACCAATCATGCAATCTTCGCATCATCGTTGTTAGAGAGCTTTCATCTTTGACGAGAGGCTTCCCGTACTCGTATCTTTGTATCTGCACCTCCAAGAAATCAAATTGTACATCGTCAAGGTGTAATCTTCAGGATTGCCATAACCGGGCACCATCCTCGGATCGACGATGTCGCTAGCAGGCACCTTGAGCGGGGGGCACGATTGCTTCGCTTGTTCGCCGAGTTGGGCAATTTGTTTCCCAGCTCTTCGTTCTTTCATCCTTTGATCACTGACAGTACTTCCCGATCTCTCCGCTTCGGCAAATGCCTTTCCAATAATGCGCTCATAGTTGCCTTTCGGCGGAGACTTGGGTGGTTTTGCCAGGGCAGCGAGTGCGCTTCGCTTTGACGGATCTACCTTCTCCTCCGGAGGTGGATGTCTCTTTGCTTTCAACCCTTGAAACCAGTCATCCACTTCGGTCTGCACGATCTTCGCTTTTCCTCCTCGCTTCCTCAGACGGTAACTTCTCCGGAGTCTTCAGAGAAGGACCGAATCAGATCTCCTCCGCCTTTGGCTGTACTGCTAGACGCCCGGCAGAGCAGACGGAGGCGGATGTCTTCTTTCCTTGCTTACGAGGCGGAGGCGAAGGACTACGACGTGCGGAGCAGCCGGAGCGGGCGGCGGGTCTCTTCCGCCTTGCCGACGAGGCGGAGAAGGAGGAGGCTGGCTGCCGGACGCGCCGGTGCAGGCGGAGAAGGAGACGGAGTGCCGCCACGCCGGGAGAAGGAGCCGGCCGAGTGCCCTGATCGTCACTCACGGAGGAGGAGGCGGAGTGCCCCGACCACGCCGGAGGAGGAGGAGTGCCTGACTTCACGGAGGAGGAGGAGGAGGCGGAGGCGTCCGATTCGGAAGGTTGATGAGATCCTTCCGCCATAGGCTTGGAGTCTTGAGAGCGTAACCCAGCCGATACTCCCTTCACCGGTAGGGTGGTCAAGCCGAGCTCCTCAAATCCCTCCGTTATTTCATCGACCATCACCTTAGCATATCCTTCGAATCGGCGGCGGTGAAAAGTTGAGTCGGGTTTAGTAGGATAAACAGAGCCAACAACCGCCTTGACCTTCAAATTGATCCATTGCGCCATAAGGTGGCAACTTTCAGCATCCGTGATAGCATCCACGGGATAGCTGGCGAGGAGCCGTCAAGGCATGCTGCTCGCTGAAGCAGCTCGGTGGAAGCCACGCTGCTTCTCCGGTGAGATGGCGGGGTAACCGGGGAAGCTTCGCAGGTCGTTTGTTGTGATCTGCCGCTTCGCTCCTCTTCTCGTTCCTCTAGCCCCATTACCCTTTTCGTGCAGCGCTTTGCATTAGGCTGTGCTCCAGCTTTCTTCCTCCTCTCATGGGTTTTGTAACCCCTGCGTCCCGAAATCCAGCCTTCCAAGAAAGGGAGCCTGGCGTGCCTCGTGTCCGGCCTGTGGTGCTGTGGATTCGAGGGCCATTGTGAGCTCGTCCTTCTCCTGTCTCGACGAACTTCCCTTGCTGCGCTGCTTCGATATAATTCTTAAGCCTCTTGATCGATATGTCCAATTGTTCGTCCGTCCAAATGCACTTCCCGTTATAGGGTCCAAGGATCCGCCGCCTCAAGAACCAAGTCCGCAACGGTCCCGCCAGTTCATTGTCTCGGTTCGATCCCTTTATCAAGCAGATCATTCTCAGCCTTGGCCCACTTAGGCCGAGCTATGAGGTAGCCACGACCCCGTGCGATGGTGAAGCTTCTTCTTCGCAGCATTTCTCTTGTTTGTCGCCGACATCTTTTTACTCTTTTCCGATGTCTTGTAGGCCACAAATGCGGGCGATCATCTCCGATCTTCTCATATTTGCCCGTGAATTCTGGTGTCTCATTTTTTTCGACATACGCATCGAGGTCTTTCTTCCAATTCCTGAATAGTTCGCCATCTTCTTAAGAGCAAAAGACTTGATTAATGGCTCTATCACTGGCTTCTCCGGATCATCCTCTGGCGGTAGGGTAAAATTTGACTTCAGCTCAGTCCAAAGATCATTTTTCTGCATATCATTGACACAAGACACCTCGGGGTCTTCGTTCTTAGGCTTATACCATTGGTGGATGCTGATCGGGATCTTGTCCCTAACGAGAACCCTTGACCGAGCAACAAATGCCTTCTTTGTCCGGTAGGGTTCAATCGGTTGGCCGTCAGCGATTTGTATGATCTCAAACTTTTCATCCGTGCTCAACTTTTTCTTCGGCCTCGCCTCTTTACGAAGTTGTGCTCGATCCGGAGGGCTAGAAAAAGAACAAAGACGAGAGTTAATTAATATGTGTACATATATACCAAAACAAAGACGAGAGCTAGTCAAGACAGGCTTAACTAATATATATACCTGGCGGACTCGGTTTGGTGATCACCGAGCCGTCCTCACGGTCTACTTCTTCACCCTCTCCTTCTTGCACCGGCATTGGGTCATCGGAGCCATGTAAATCATAGCCAGCTGCTTCTTCACCCTCTCCTTCCAGGACCATCGTTGTCGACGTTGAGAAACATCATCGAGGAGACGGCATCACTTCCATGTGCGATTATGTCCCTCAACAACGCTTCTTGTGCTTCGTCTGGGGTGTCCATAGTTTCTACAAATATTTACAACATGGCAATTATTATTCAAACATGACAGATATGGATATATTAGTGCCAACGTAGAACTAGCTAGCTAATCACAATAAGGAATCATATTAGTGGCCTCGACGCTGCTTCTCTAGGGTTTGGGGTGGCCTCGACAACGCTTCAAGGGTTAGGGGGTGGCCTCGAGAACGCTTCAAGCTAGGAGGGGTACGTAATATCGACCCCCCCCCACGTGTTGAAGCTATCGGGAGGGGGTCGGTGTTGAACAGTACATCTATGTCCCACAAGTGACGTGGGCATCGACGCCCGCGGTAGGGTAGAGGGTCGTGGATCGCCGAGCGGTTGAGGGTCAAGGGGTCGAAGATCGCCGAGGGGTCGGGAGGTTGCCTAGTGTCAAAGGATTCAACAAAACAATGTCATCATCATTAGGCGAAAGTAACAGGTGCATGATGATGCGAAGCTCTCCAAAGTTGTTTTGGAGCGGAGTCCCAGATAGGATAATTCGCTTTTGGTACAAAGTTCAGCAAAAGGCAAATTATCCTATCCGGACTCCATTCTAGAACAACTTTGGAGGACTTCGTACCATCATGCCATGGTTACTTCCGGCTAATGATGAAGCCATGGATTTCTTCAATACTTTGACACTATAGGAATCCTCGACCCTGAAACCTTCGACCCTTGACCCATTAACGACCCTCGACCCTCTACCCTAGTTACCGACCCTCGACCCCTCGGCGATCCTCGACACCCTCGTTATATCGACAACGACGCAACATACATATACATGGGAAAATAATGTTATCGGGGAGGGGGTATCGGGACCCCCCCCCCCCTCGTGTCAAAGTTTCTTCTTTCTCCTCTATTCCTTTCTTTCTTCTTCTCCTCTTCTATTTCTTCTTATCCCTCGAGAAAGGAAAATAAGGAAAAGGAAGAAAAGAGGAAGAAGGAAGAAGGAAGAAGAAGAAGAAAAAAAAGAAGAAAAAAAAAGAGGAGAAGAAGAAAAGAATAGAGGAGAAGAAGAAAAAATAGAAAAAAATTCTATTTTTTCTTCTTCTCCTCTTTTCCTTTCTTCTTCTCCTCTTCTTTTTCTTCTTTTTCCTCTCATTCTTTTTTTCTTCTTCTTCCTTCTTCCTTCGGATCCTAGAACCCTCGAACCCTCGACCCTAGAACCCTCGAACCCTAGAACCCTCGAACCCTCGACCCTAGAACCCTCGAACCCTCAAACCCTTGTGCCTCGAAACCTCGACCGGCCTCGGCGACCCTCGACCCTCAAAACATTGACCCTCGACCGGCCTCGGCGACCCTCGACCCCTCTGTGACCCTCTCGACCCTCTAGCCTAGTTCCCTAATCGCCCCTCAGCGATCCTCGACACCCTCGTTCCCGATAAAAGAAGAAGAAGAAGAAGAAGAAGAAGAAGAAGAAGAAGAAGAAGAAGAAGAAGAAGAAGAAGAAGAAGAAGAAGAAGAAGAAGAAGAAGAAGAAGAAGAAGAAGAAATGAGAAGAAGAAAAAGAGAAGAAGAAGAAAGAAGAAGAAAAATAGAAGAAAAGAGAGGAGAAGAAGAAGGAAAAGAGGAGAAGAAGAAATTTTTTGTTCTTCTCCTCTATTCCTTCTTCGTCTCCTTTTCTTCTACTTCCCCTTCTTATTATTTTCTCCTCTTCTTCTCCTTCTTCCTTCTTCCTCATATAAACTATGTCCTTATGTTCCTTCGTCCTCGACGACCCTAACTCTAAACAGTACAACTTCCTCGACGTCCCCGCCTCTCTCATGAACAAAATAAAATCTATGAATAAAAAAAAACATCATATTCTATGAACAAAAAGCATCATATTCCATCCACATCGATCCATGCATACATCATATATATGATCATATCTATGAACAAAAAAATTCATATGATCATCTATGAACAAAAAACATCACATATATATGCAGAAAAAAATTAGATCAACACATATGCAAAAAGCATCATACATATATCCATACATCAATATATATACATGAAAAAAAACATTAGATCAACACATATGCCAAAAAAAATCATGGCGGCGGGCGGCAGGGGGTGGCAAAGTGCTGGGCTCATCAGGCGGAGGCGACGGCGAGGTCGCGCGACGGGGCGGGGGAGGCGGAGGCGACGGCGAGGTCGGGAGGCGGAGGCGACGGCGAGGTCGGGAGGCAGGGCGGCGACGGCGAGGTCGGCGAGGTCGGCGAGGTCGCTGAAGGTGGGCGGCGACGGCGAGGGCGCCGGGCGACGGGCGGGACGGCGACGACGAGGCGGCGACGTTGGGGCAGATGAGGTGCGGCGACGACGGCGGGGCAGACGGCGACGGCGAAGCGACGACGGGCGACAACGAAGCGCGGGCGACGGCGATGGTGACGACGGGCGTATGACGGCGACGACGCGGCGTAAGCTGGGCAACTGGCGGCGTCGGGAGGTTAGGGGCAAATGGGCGATGAATCTGAAATATCCCAAGTGTTTTCTTATATAGCAAGGG
Source organism: Aegilops bicornis (assembly GCA_021605145.1). NCBI lineage: Eukaryota > Viridiplantae > Streptophyta > Magnoliopsida > Poales > Poaceae > Aegilops > Aegilops bicornis. The sequence continues at coordinate 686,724,795 of CM038673.1, read as the reverse complement.
CATTAGTCGGTTTGTGACACAAACCGAAGAATGCCACCTTTAGTCCCGGTTGGTGCCACCAACCGGGACCAAAGGCCAAATTTCAGCAGCCCAAAGGGCGGGAAGCGGCGACCTTTGGTCGGTTGGTGGCACCAACCGGGACTAAAGGGGGCAATGGTCACGGTTGGTGCCACCAACCGACCAATGTCTTTAGTCCCGGGTTGGTGCCACCAACCGGGATCAATGGCCTTGTGTTGCCCTCGCCCAAAAGCTTAGTCCCACATCGCTAGTCAAGGGCGCCTGCACCGGTTTATAAGCTGGTGTGCCTCCCTTTCGAGCTCCTCTCTAATGCAGGCTTTGGGGCCTAAACTTGCTGTGGGCCTATTGGGCCTCAAGGGCCTGAATCCTGGCCCTTCGGGTTTCTTGTCGTATTCCGGCCGTGGGGGCCAAGTTGGTGGCAATTTTTTTTGCTTTATATTTTATTTCTTTTTGCTTTTAGTTTTAGAAAAATATAAACTTTCTATTAGTGCCATTAGTTTTAAAATTTGAAAACACTTTTTTGTTTTCTTTGTTGCTTTATTTATTTTATTTTGTTTCTACTTACAACAAAATACTTATTGTTGCTATTTTTATTTTTTCAAGTTTTTTGTTTTGTTTTCTGCATTATTTATTTTCTTTTGGTTTTTGCTTTATTTTTTAATTCTTTTTGCTTTTAGGTCAGCAAAATTATAAACTTTCTGTTAGTGCTTTTAGTTTTAGAAAAAATATAAACTTTCTGTTTGTGCCATTAGTTTTAAAATTGAAAACACTTTTTTGTTTTCTTTGTTGCTTTATTTATTTTATTTTGTTTCTACTTACAACAAAATGCTTATTGTTGCTATTTTTATTTTTATTTTCAAGTTTTTTGTTTTGTTTTCTGCATTATTTATTTTCTTTTGGTTTTTGCTTTATTTTTTAATTCTTTTTGCTTTTAGGTCAGCAAAATTATAAACTTTCTGTTAGTGCCATTTGTTTTAGAACAATTATAAACTTTTTGTTTGTGCCATTTGTTTTATAAAATTTGAATTCTTTGAAATTTGTGTGAATCACAAGTTTGTGAGCTCAACAAGGCGTAGAGGGACGGACTTATAAACCGGTGTGAGCGCCCTTCGGTTGGCGAGGTTTTCAAATTCATAGTTTTCAAATGAACTCTGAAAAAGTTGGCATAGCATGTTCATGAACAAAACGGACAATGGTATCATACTCGTGTGTTACAAAGTTGGCATGGTATCATCATAATAGTTGCGGAGAAAGTCTTCACTTTTCTTCGCTTGTGTCGCTTTGCTTATTGCGCCCGTAACCATGGATAATCTTCATCGTTTATCAGGATGCTTGGGTCAGCCTTGACTTTGAAGGGAATTTCATGAAACTTTTCATACTCTTGAGACATGTCTGTCTTGCCCTCCACTCCTGTGGATGTCCTTTTTCCCGAAAGAACTATGTGGCGCTTTGGCTCATTGTATGATGTATTCGCTTCCTTATCTTTTCTCTTCCTCGGTCCGGTAGACATGTCCTTCACATAGATAACCTGTGCCACATCATTGGCTAGGACGAACGGTTCGTCGGTGTACCCAAGATTTTTCAGATCCTTGTTGTCATTCCGTCTTGTGGGTCTACATTCTCCCGCCTCTGACAGATTGACCCACTTGCACTTAAACAAAGGGACCTTAAAATCTACTCCGTAGTCAAGTTCCCATATGTCTACTATGTAACCATAATATGTGTCATTTCCCTTGTCGGTTGCTGCATCAAAGCGGACACCGCTGTTTTGGTTGGTGCTCTTTTTATCTTGGTCAATCGTAAAATGTATTCCCATTTATCTCGTATCCTTTCCAAATCATTACAGTCGAAGATGGTCCCACGGACAACAAGTACAACTCATCACAAACAGTGTTGTCACCTCCGAGACGTGTTTCCAACCAATCGCTGAAAGTCCTGATGTGTTCACATGTAATCCAGCCGTCGACCGCTTCCGGGTGTTTGGAGCGCAGATCGTTCTTGTGTTCATCGACATACGGGGTCACCAAGGTAGAGTTCTGTAGAACTGTGTAGTGTGCTTGAGACCAAGAATAACCGTCCCTGCATATTATTGAGTCTCTTCCAAGCGTGCCTTTTCCAGTCAGTCTCCCCTCATACCGCGATTTAGGGAGACCTATCTTCTTAAGGCCAGGAATGAAGTCAACACAAAACCCGATGACATCCTCTCGCTTGATGGCCCATGGAGATGCTTCCTTCGGCCTAGCACGATTACGAACATATTTCTTTAGGACTCCCATGAACCTCTCAAAGGGGTACATATTGTGTAGAACACGGGCCCCGTAATGACAATCTCGTCGACTAGATGAACTAGGACGTGCGTCATGATATTGAAGAAGGATGGTGGGAACACCAGCTCGAAACCCGACAAGACATTGCGCCACATCACTCCTTAGCGTTGCTATACGATTTCTGGATCGATCACCTTACGAGATATTGCATTGAGGAATGCACATAGCTTCACAATGGCTAATCGGACGTTTTCGGTAGAAGCCCCTCAATGCAACCGGAAGCGATTGCGTCATAATCACGTGGCAGTCATGAGACTTTAGGTTCTGGAACTTTTTCTCCGGCATATTTATTATTCCCTTTATATTCGACGAGAAGCCACCGGGACCTTCATATCGAGCAGGCATTGAAAGAATATTTCTTTCTCTTCTTTCGTAAGAGCGTAGCTGGCAGGACCTTCATCTTTTGCTTGGAGGCATGCCCTCTTTTCGCAAGTAAGCGTTGCAGGTCCTCTCGTGCCTCGTGTGTATCTTTTGTCTTCCCATACACGCCCAAGAAGCCTAGCAGGTTCACGCAAAGGTTCTTCGTCACGTGCATCACGTCGATCGAAGAGCGGACCTCTAGGTCTTTCCAAGAGGGTAGGTCCCAACATATAGATTTCTTCGTCCACATGGGTGCGTGATTCTCGGCGTCATTCGGAACAGCTAGTCCGCCGGGACCCTTTCCAAAGATTACGTGTAAATCATTGACCATAGCAAGTACGTGATCACCGGTACGCATGGCGGGCTTCTTCCGGTGATCTGCCTCGCCTTTGAAATGCTTGCCTTTCTTTCGACATTGATGGTTGGTCGGAAGAAATCGACGGCGGCCTGTACACATTCTTCCTGCAGCTTCCGGTATATACTATCGGTGTCAAGTAAACAGTGCGTGCATGCGTGGTATCCCTTGTTTGTCCGTCCCGAAAGGTTACCGAGAGCGGGCCAATCGTTGATGGTCACGAACAGCAACGCCTTTAGGTCAAATTCCTCCTTTTGTGCTCATCCCACGACGTACACCGCTTCCATTCCACAGCTGTAAAAGTTCCTCAACTAATGGCCTTAGGTACACATCAATGTCGTTGCCGGGTTGCTTAGGGCCTTGGATGAGAACTGGCATCATAATGAACTTCCGCTTCATGCACATCCAAGGAGGAAGGTTATACATACATAGAGTCACGGGCCAGGTGCTGTGATTGCTGCTCTGCTCCCCGAAAGGATTAATGCCATCCGCGCTTAAAGCAAACCATACGTTCCTTGGGTCCTTTGCAAACTCATCCCATTACTTTCTCTCGATTTTTCTCCACTGCGACCCGTCAGCGGGTGCTCTCAACTTCCCGTCTTTCTTACGGTCCTCACTGTGCCATCGCATCAACTTGGCATGCTCTCCGTTTACGAGCAGACGTTTCAACCGTGGTATTATAGAAGCATACCACATCACCTTCGCAGGAACCCTCTTCTGGGAGGCTCGCCAATCAACATCACTGTGGTCATCTCGTGCGATCTTATACCACAATGCACCGCATACCGGGCATGCGTTCAGATCCTTGTAGGCACCACGGTAGAGGATGCGATCATTAGGGCATGCATGTATCTTCTCCACCTCCAATCCTAGAGGGCATACGACCTTCTTTGCTGCGTATGTACTTGTCGGGCACTTCGTTATCCTTTGGAAGCTTCTTCTTCAATATTTTCTGTAGCTTCTCAAATCCTTTGTCAGGCACAACATTCTCTGCCTTCCACTGCAGCAATTCGAGTACGGTACCGAGCTTTGTGTTGCCATCTTCGCAATTGGGGTACAACCCTTTTTTGTGATCCTCTAAAATGTGATCGAACTTCAGCTTCTCCTTTTGACTTTCGCATTGTGTCCTTGCATCGACAATGACCCGGCGGAGATCATCATCATGGGGCACATCGTCTGGTTCCTCTTGATCTTCAGCAGCTTCCGTAAAGCACCATCGTGCACATCATATGGTGCATCTTGATGTTCAGTAGCATCACCGTATTCAGGGGCACATAGTTGTCATCGCATACTCTTCTTCCTCGCCGTCTTTCATCATAACCCCTATTTCTCCGTGCCTCGTCCAAACATTATAGTGTGGCATGAAACCCTTGTAAAGCAGGTGGGTGTGAAGGATTTTCCGGTCAGAGTAAGACTTCAGATTCCCACATATAGGGCATGGACAACACATAAAACCATTCTGCGTGTTTGCCTCAGCCACTTGAGAAAAGCATGCACGCCCTTAATGTACTCGGAGGTGTGTCTCACACCGTACATCCATTGTCGGTTCATCTGCGTGCATTATATATAATTAAGTGTGTCAAAAATCATTACAGAACATCATGAATAGATAATTAAGTGACCAAATTAATAGAAGTTCATCATCACATAAAAACCAAAGCACATACATAGTTCTCATCTAACAACATAAAGCTCTGCAGAGCATCTAAATTAATTAAACCATACATTGAAACTATGTAAAACATTTCAATGTGAAAACAAATACGATCATAATCGCAACCAAGGTAACAACTGATCCAACGGCATAATGATACCAAGCCTCGGTATGAATGGCATATTTTCTAATCTTTCTCATCTTCAAGCGCAGTGCATCCATCTTGATCTTGTGATCATCGACGACATCCGCAACATGCAACTCCAATATCATCTTCTCCTCCTCAAGTCTTTATTTTTTCCTTCAAGAAATTGTTTTCTTCTTCAACTAAATTTAACCTCTCGACAATAGGGTCGGTTGGAATTTCGGTTCAACAACCTCCTAGATAAATAAAATCTATGTCACGTTGGTCGGCATAATTTTCATAAACAATAAATGAACCAATAGTTATGAAAAGATAATATATACCACATCGAATCATAGACAGGACGAGGGCCGACGGGGCGGATACCAAAACCATCGCACTATATAAGATGCAATAATAAAAGTAAGAAAATAATACAAGTAAGAATATTTTTCCTTTCGTAAAGAAGATAAGAACAAGAGGCTCACCACGGTGGTGCTTGGCGATGAGATCGGCGCTGGTGATCGACGGCGGTGAAGACGGGACGGGCGTGACGGACCGCTAAACCTAGACAAATATTGAGGAAAATGGAGGTTAGAGGTCGAGCTTGGAGAGGAGAAAGCTTAAGTAGTGTGGCTCGGGCATTCCATCGAACACCTTGTGTGCATAGGAGGTGAGCTAGAGCACCACCAAGCCCTCTCCCCTCGGCAAGAGAAAACAGAGCACTGGAGTGCTCTGCTTTCATGGCAAAGGGGGGTATATATAGGCAGCACCATTAGTCCGGTTGGTGGCATGAGCCGGGACTAAAGGTAAGCCTTTTGGTTCGGTTCATGCCACCAACCGGGACCAATAGTGGTGGGCCAGAGCCAGGACCATTGGTCCCGGTTCGTCCCACTAAAGGGACCAAAAGGTCCGGACGAACCGGGACCAATGGCCCACGTGGCCCGGCCCCCCTGGGCTCATTTAACCGGGCAAATAGCTCCATTGGTCCCGGTTCTGGATTGAACCGGGACTAATGGGCTAAACTGCCCTGGACGATAGCCCCTTTTTCTACTAGTGATAGGAATATTTGATATGGTATGTAATTGAGGTTTCTGACTTACAATCTGACTTTTCTACTTATCAAGTAACCATGTCACTACCACTATGCCTTCTATGAGAACTTGGGGCCATCTATGCTGATTCTTTTCTTTCTAAAACTATACCATTATGGAATGTACTCATAACTTTGTTTGATCTTTAATTAGTTAGGGAATAAATACTGCAGCTGAACAAGCCTTCAATATTTGATAAGAATTTACATCTCTGTCCGGCTTATTCATAATTCCTGGATCATAACTCACAAGTCATTTAATTCCACCTACTACTTAAAATAACCTATATATTTCAGATCTTACATATGATCTTGAGGTGAGTTTAATGCAGATTTTTTGTTTAAGGTTAAATCTTCATTCATAGTTGATTTATCCACTTGCATAAATTTGAATATATAGAAAACGTACCACCTTTTACGTACTACATTTTCTTTCAAAGGAATAGATAAAAACGTACTTTTTTAACATGGCAGCCATCTGTTGATGGGACCTGATTGATTTCAACCAGAGCTTGCAAACTTCAGTTTTAGAACTAATAAGAAACTTTATATTGTGTTGATTGCCCTCTACTTAGGCTTTATTTCTTCCATGATAATTCTATAATCATGTTTTTTTGTTATATGCAAGAGACCAAAGCAGGATATTTGTTTATGATGTTGAGAAGGTTGGTGCTTCTAATTTCATGGTGTTCATTAAGGTAAGGCAGCACATGTGAGAGCGGCGTCCTGCATTTTGTGTCGTTCGATCTGGCAAGGGGATTTGTGCCAAAAGCAATAGCAGTCCTTGAGAAAAAGGTGTATTCATTGGTTCATAAGTGCGAAAACCTCAGTACAGGGTGAGCTGAGGTCAGGTCCCTTCACAATTTATTCGTGAATCGATGGTACAGAAAAGTTTAGCTCATTTGTACATATGTACTGAACGTTTGGATTACTAAATTGGACACCGTTTGTCAAAAAAAAACTGGACACCGTGTTTTGAAACTCGGAGTTGTTGGTCAAATTGATGATGGTTTCCAGTGTAGCGTGATGGAGTTCCCTCTGGATCCTCCCTGATCTATGTTTGAAATAAAAACATTGTTGTTTTGCTCTTCCAATTTGTAGCTTGCCTAATTTGGAGGATCCAGTGAAGCTGGTAGCCATGGATCATTGGGCTGAAGAAGAGGTAAACCATAAACAAGGTGACGTTCAGAGATGAACACTTTTTGTTTCTAGATTAGTGTCAAATGCTGTGTAGCATTGCTGGTGAAAATTAGAGTACTGAAAAACTGTAGTTAGGCAAGAAGTTGGCATAGCGATTATGTTATTCAAAGCAAGGGCTGGCTGCTATCCTCCAGATCGATGCCTTGTGCGAGCAAAGTAGGTGCCGTTCAGAAATTCATCAGGAAATATGCCGAGATCATGGGGGATGTATTATAAAACCAGAACTGGGTGCAACTCTTGAATCACTAGGCGAAGCATAGTTACTACTGTAACCTGCATTCATGACATGTATTCATGAGAGCAATGTTTTGGTACAGGATATGGGAATAGCAGACTTAACGGAGAGAAGACTGAAGTGTATGTAAGAACTGTCTGTGGATGCATGGTAATAATGAAGGCCTGCATATTTCTAGTTGATCATTAAATCTTGTAAAAGAATCAAATGTCCTCTGCCATTTTGTGTTGCAATTTCTGGTTTTTCATGAGCAGTCCATTGGACGAGTGGATTTTTGAGGACATGCTTTTTTCTATTTTTATTATGGCCGCCACATTATTATTTTTTTTTATTTTTTTAAGGAAGCAGCCACATTAATTAGTTGATTCTTGCGATTTTTCCTGATCTAATAAGGCCTTGCAGTGATCTTTGGGCACAGAGACACTGATCTTGAAGTTGTTGCCTCCGGCATCACCCCCCCCCCCCTACCCCCCGTCGCCTCCCCGAGCGGGGCAACCGGGGGGCCCTTCCCTGTTCCCCTCCAGCACTCCTCCCTCCTACCGCCGCCATCAGCGTGCGCCGTCAGGCCTTGCCCGCGTGGTGCCGGTGGCGGTGGGTCTGCCTATCCCCCCCCCCCCCTGCTCGGGCGATGGTGGCTGCCGGCGGTGCTCCTCGGCTGGTGATGGTGCGACTTGCCGACAGGGTTCCGTGGGGCACGGACGATTCTGATGCGGCGGCGCGGCCATTGGCCGCGGGGCGCGTGGTGGTGCAGCTGGCCGCCGGCCTCCGCTCCGCCTAGATCTGGGCCCCATCTGGGTTAGGGCGGGCCGGCGCTCCGGCGCCCGGCGGCACGGCTCCCTGGTGGAGGTGGCGCGGCGTCGGGGGCTAGGGGTTGTGGCAGCTTCGTCGGCCATTGTGCTACAGCGTTGCGGCAGGGGTTGTCCAGTTCCTTGGGGGTCCGGGCGGGCCTGTGTGGGCCTGGTAAGCTCCTGTCGTCATGTCTGGTCGGCTACGCGGCGGCGGTGGTGGTAGTCCCCTCCCGTCGGCTGAGTTGCGGATGCTCCCGAGCCCGTTGGCTCCTCGTCCCGCCTCCAGGTCTCGTGTCGGTTGCTCATAGAGACGGCGATGACGGCTCGGTCACCATGGTGGCACATGTTGGTGGGCGGTAGTTCTGGTGGAGCACTTCAGATCGTCCGGGTGGTGGTGGTTGTTTGGGTTGGGAGAAATTCCTGGTGGCTCGTTCGTCATCGACGCGGTGACGCCTCCGGGCTCCGCCAGACCTTCCTGAAGGGCGTCAGATATACCCCTTCCCCACTGCCCTCTGCGTACCGGGGGAAACACTTGGACTTGTCCGGGCATCAGCGGCGTCGTCGTCGCATTCCTTCCTGATGGTGTTGCTCGGTATGCGACGCCTCAGAGTGCTAGAAGCGCGGTGGTACTTCTCCGGAGGGTGCAGCGGTCGTCGGTCATCTTTGTTTCGTCGATCTGCGTTGTCGGCATTTGTTTGATTGTTTCTCTTTCTTTTTCTCTCTTTTCCTTTTGGGCTTGTTTGTATTGCAGCCCCAGCTCGTTGTATCGGATGATTGCTTTATAATCTAAAGCACGGGGAAACCATTTATCGTCAGTTAAAAAAAGAAAGATGGGTTCCTTAACGGGTTGATATATACTCCTACTTTTTTGCAGAGATATGATTTCCTATTGGAACAATCAAATCTTGATGTCAGTTCCTAATTGGTTTCACTTCTACTATTTACTAACTTAGGAAAAGTCAGGTTAATGTTGTTTCCAACAAGTTATTTTAGGGCATCTCCAGCCGTTCGGCCCCCCAGGGCGCCTAAATAGAGCGGCCTGGGGGCGTGCCGGCGCTAGTTCGGCCCCTAGGGGCGACCTAGCTCCCAGTCACGCCCCCACGCCACCGCCCTGTGGATGCGGGAAATTTAAACTTGGTCGTTCCCGCTCTCAAAAGACGCCGCAAATCCCGCGATCGGACGTAGTCTGGCGTTACAAAAAATAGAGCGCCGCCGCCGCAAGTTCGCATGCGCAACGATTCACTCGGCGGGGTCGGCTCCAGGCGTTGGCGGAGTCAGCGTGCGCGGGCTCGTCGGTGTCGGAGCTGCTTCGGTGCTGGGCTGCGTCGGCGCGGCTTCGGCACTGCTGGGCGGCGATGTAGAGGCGTCGTTCGGGCTTGGCGTCCGTGTGGTCGTGGGCGTCGTCGGCGTCGTCGGCGTTGCCGTCGGCAGCTCGTTCAGGATGAGGCCGCGCTGCACCAGGTACCACGTAGCCGAGCTCGGCCTCCATGTCGCCGTTGAGGTCCACTACCTCGTCCTGGGTGGCGAACCCGGGAGACGCGGCGGCCGCGGTCGATCCTGTCGCGATGATGTCGTCCATGTCGGCTCCCGTGTCGTCGGCGTCGCCGAGGTGCGAGAAGGGTAGCGGTCCACGGTAGAGATGGGGCGTCGGTGTGGACGCGTAGGCGGCGGGCGGCGAGTAGTTGTATGGAGGGTACTGCACGCCGACGAAGGCGGGCGGGGGCGCAGAAGCGGGTGACCATGAGGAAGGTTCCTTTTGGGCTGAACCCACTGCGGCGTGTCGCCGTCGGCGTGGCCGGCGACGATGAACCCCATGGAGATCCGGCGCCTTGCTGTCCCTGTAGCGATCGGGCGTGGCTGATCACGGGTGGATTCATCCCGCCGGTCGACCGATGAGGAAGACGCCGCTGCGCCAGCGTTGTCGCTGGGCCTTCTTGGCTATGGCCTGTTCCGCTGTCGGCGGTGATCGCCAGCGCCGCTGAACTTCCACCTCCACCCGGCGCTCGACAGGCCGGTGGCTTCGATGGCGGCGCCCTCGGCTTCCTCTACTGGCTGAGCCACGGCGCGGTCGCGTTGCCACAAGGCATGGCGTACTTCTTTGGCGGCTTGGCGTACTTCTTCGCGGCGAGCGGGAGGGGGTTTGGCGGGAGAAAGGGAGAGAATGGCGGGAGGAAGGCGAGCGAGCGGGAGAGATGCGAGGGAAAAGCGTCAAGAAACGGCGGGAAAAGGCCCTCGGGTCGCCTCCAGGGCGGGCCCACGCGCCTTTTTCGCTTGTGCCTTCCCAGCGCCCCAGGCGCGGGTTCGCCTGGGTCCGCGGCACCAGTTTTGGCCCGAGCCGCTAAAACGGGCTTCAGGGGCCTTGTTGGGGCCTTTTTGGCGCCGGCGCGGCAAAATCGCCTGGGGAGGGCCTGTTGGGGGCGCGGCTGGAGATGCCCTTACACTCCATGTGAGAACTAAGCTTGGTACAAACTGCTGAGCTAACAAGGCCAGATAATTATTGTAGGGCTCCATGCATTGGTTTTTGCTGTCTAAGTGTGTACAAAGTTCAATTGGTGTAGTGTATATTTCATTCTGGTTAATTTCAATTCGGTTCTAATTGTACTAAAGGTTTCACTTATGCTCTACTAGACATTGTGATTATACATGTTTCCAAGTGATTCCGATCTGGACATCCGAATTTTTGTAGTGATATCTTCTCAGTGTACCAGCTCGGCCTCCTCGGATGTAGTTGATCCACCTCAATGTTTCTGTATCCATGACTATGCAAAAATTCGACCAATAAGTAATTAGTGCACTACTATCTCCCCCTTTAAAAATATAGAACAAACAGACCATGCAATGGGCACTCAAAAATACAAAAAGAACAACTCTTGAACAAATCAATAGAGCACGGCGTGCCGCCGCGCATTACATGCTAGATATATATATAGGCAGATTAGTACAGTAGCGCTAACCTTCAACCTCTGGTCTAGGCGAGTCGTGCCCTATTAGTTTGCGCGTTCCTATGTTCTCGTTCGCCAGCCGTTGACCTGTTGAAGGTTCTGTTTTACTTGATGCTTTGGCTAGTTTGTTCACTCGCTAGGTACCGGTCCAACAAAAAAAATCAAGTTTTATATACAATAAATAATTTATTTATTTTCAATGGCCACAGAAAACATAAAAAACTTTCCAAATTTCAGTGGCTCATGAATTTAAAGAAAAGATATTTGCAAATTTCAAAAAAGCTTGCGCATTTGAAATTTATTGACGGATTTGAAATTTTTTCCTAAATCTTAAAAATGTTCATGAATTTTAAAAACCATTTGTGAATCTTCAAAAAGTTCACAATATTAAAAAGTGTGCATGAATTTGAAAAAAGTTCAATAATTTGTAAAAATAAAAAACTTCAAATATATTTCTAAGTTTAGAAAAATTCATGGATTTAAAAATGTTCAACAATTTTAGTAAAACATTAATTCCTAGAAGTTCATGGATTTGAAAAAATAAATAAATTATGAAATTAGTTCATAAATTTAACTAAAAATGAGGGGGGGAAATGAAGAATAAAGAAAAGTAGAAAGGGAAAGAAAAACAAAACCGTGAAAGAAATAACAGCAGAAAATATGAACTAACCGAAGTGAAAACTTAAAAAAAGTAAATAAAAAAACAGGAAATAAAACAGAAGGGTCCCAAACGTGGTGAGTGCAAATTACTGCGTATGACCTCTACCTGGCGGTGTGAGCGCCCAATAAGGGATTCCCGAACGGCTGCCTCTATGTTAGCCTCTAGTGGGCGGACTCGCTAAAGGGTTTTTATTTCTCCTTTTTTGGTTTTTTCTAGTGCGAGGTTTTTGTTTTATTTTTTCCTAGGTACTATATTAAAATATCTGAAATGCTCTAAAATATAGATCTGCATATGGAACAATTACTTTGTATAGTTTTTGAAAAATGTACACAAAAAAATCATGGATTTTAAAATTGTTTTTAAATTTTATGAAAATGTTGGTAACTTTTAAAAAATCATAAAGTATTAAATATTGTTTAACTGTTTGAAAAAAATGTGTTTTCAAAATTGTTCTATTATTTTTATAAAAATAACTTGTTATATTTGGAAATTTTCTAACTCTTAACAAACTTTTCCACGCTTTCAAAAAATGTTCATGGCATTTAAGTAGAATTTGTGTGGAAAGGTTCACTGTGTATTAAAAAAATGTTCATTGTGCTTTGTGAAATGTACAGTGTGTATTTTAGAGAAGAGAAATGTTCAATGTGTATCTGAAAAATGTTTAACATGTATACAAAACAAAATTAACATGTATTTCAAAAAGTCCACATGTATTTTAAAGAAGAAGAAGAAGAAAAGAATAAAAAGTAACAAAAATAACCTGGAACAAACCAAATGAAAACTGAAACAGAAAACACAGAGAGAAATAAAAGGAAAGAAAAACTCCATGCGGTAGCTTCTAAGATCCGTCTGAACCACTCGATAGAAACTTCCCAAAACCGCCGCCGTAAGTGACAAAATCACACACTAGTGGCCTATACTGGTGATTGATTATTGTGAGACGATACTCGGTCTCGTGATAGGCGAGACATAGCTCTCACGTAGCTCGTACTTCCAGACATCCGATTAATAGAGATGAACGGGGAACGTGGAAGAGATCGGGAGCGTTGCTATTGTTTATATGGAATCTTGCGGGAGGAGTCCTTATCATGCTCCTATACTATTTTCACTTACCTCAACCTGCACAAGTTGGAATGAACTTCATATGGACGATTTTTTGACAGGAGTTCCACCGAAGTATCGATGGACGACAAGGTGCTCAAACATATATTTGAGCATCACAAATAATTATGTATACCACAAAAAATCTGTTCCATGCATGAAAATTGGCAAGTACAAAAATTGCGCGATGAGGCGCAAAAAAGGCGCAAGTGATGTTGGGAAACGTAGCTTACAATTTTAAAAAAAATCTACGCTCACGCAAGATCTATCTAGGAGATGCATAGCAACGAGAAGGGGAGAGTATGTCTATGTACCCTCGTAGACCGAAAGCGGAAGCGTTTAACTACGCGGTTGATGTAGTCAAACTTCTTCTCGTTCCGACCGATCAAGCACCGAACGTACGGCATCTCCGAGTTCTGCACACGTTCAGCTCGATGACGTCCCTCAAACTCTTGATCCAGCAAAGTGTCAAGGAAGTTGATGAGTTCCGTCAGCACGACGGCGTGGTGACGGTGATGGTGAAGTGATCCGCACAGGGCTTCACCTAAACACTACGAGAATATGATCGAGGGTGTAATCTGTGGAGGGAGGAGCCGCATACGGCTAACAGATGTTGTTGTGTGTTCTCGGTGCCCTCCCCCCACATATATATAGGTTGGAGGGAAGGAGAGGCAGCCAAGGGGGCGCCCCAAGTAGGAGGAATCCTACTTCGGCCCCTCCCCTATTCGGCCTCCCCTTCCATAAGTTTCGGAGGGGGGAGAAAGGAGGAGGGAGGAGGGAAGAAATGGGGAGGGCGAATCCCTCCCTTTCCTTCTCTCTTCCCCTCTTTCCTTCTCCTCTTGTTCGGCCCATATGGGGGCGCAACAGCCCCTGATGGCTGTTGTGTTTCCCCTCTTGGCCCATTAGGTCCATACCTTTTGTCGGGGGTGCCCGGAACCCCTTCCGGTGACCCGATATATACCGGGTACCCTCCGGAACACTTACGATGTCCGAATACTATCGTCCTATATATCTATCTTTATCTCTCGACCATTTCGAGACTCCTCGTCACGTCCGTTATCTCATCCGAGACTCCGAACAACATTCGGTCACCAAATCACATAACTCATATAATACAAAATTGTCATCGGATGTTAAGCGTGCGAACCCTACGGGTCCGAGAAGTATGTAGACATGACCGAGACACATCTCCGGTCAATAACCAATAGCGGAACCTGGATGCTCATATTGGCTCCTACATATTCTACGAAGATCTTTATCTGTCAAACCGTTATGACAACATACGTTATTCCCTTTGTCCATCGGTATGTTACTTGCCCTAGATTCGGTCGTCGGTATCTTCATGCCTAGTTCAATCTCGTTACTGGCAAGTCCCTTTACTCATTCTGTAATATACATCATCATGTAACTAACTCATTAGTCACTTTGCTTGCTAGGCTTCTTATGATGTGCATTATCGAGAGGGCCGAGAGATACCTCACTACAGGAATCAGGCACTTTGACGTCAGCCAGCAGACGGCAACAGGTCCTGCTGAATAGGATATGTCAAAGGCATGGATGGAGGACGGCAAAGAACTTTGTCGTCTGCCAGCGGACGGCAAACAGGTCTGGTTGAATGGGCTACGGCAAAGGCCTCTTTGCCGTCTGCTGGCAGACAGCAAAGATGAAAAGGTCTTTGTCGTACCCTAGCTGACGGCAAAGAACCTGGACGGCACACGTGGCAGCTTAGGGCCGTTAAGGGGTTAACTGTGTGTTTTTGCCATCTGTTGGATGACGGCAAAGATGCAAAGTTCTTTGCCGTCAGCAAGCGGACAACAAAGAAACCATATAGGCCAGCCAAGTGCCCCAGGTTGCACATGTACGTGCCATGTGGTAGCTTTGTCGTCAACTGGCTGACGGCAAAGTGCATGTATAGCCCCCTTTTTTAATTCATTCAATTTGACAGAATTTCACACACACACACACACACACACACATACACACACACACACACACACACACACACACACAGATTTGAAAGTAATTTCAACAAGCATACCAACAATACCTTTCCAACAGAGAAACATACAAGTTTCCAACAACATATCCAACATACAATGATTTCCAACAAGAAGTTTCCAACAACGTATCCATATATACAACATACCGAAAACAAGTTTCCAACAACATATCCATATAGACACACATATTCAAAAGAAGTTTCCAACAAGTTTCCACAAACAAAAAAGGAAGCATAAAAAGAAGAGGGTACTCCATCAATGAAAGCTTCCTCATCTAAAGCAAATTTGCAAATTGGGAAAGATGAAAGTTAGAAGAAGAAGAAGAAGAAGAAGAAGAAGAAGAAGAAGAAGAAGAAGAAGAAGAAGAAGACTAGCTAGAAGAAAAAGAAGAAAAGGAGGAAGAAAAATAAGAAGAAGAAGAAGAAGAAGAATTTAGCTTCTCTTTCTTTTTCTCCTATCCTCTTCTTTATATTTTTCTTCTTCTAACTAAGGTAGGTAAAAATACCATTTTTAGCTAAGCTAGGTAAAAATGCTAAGTGCTTAGCTCATTTTAGAGGTAAGCTAGGTAAATAGGTCATTTTGGAGCTAACCTAGGCAAAATGGATCATATTGGAGCTAACCTAGGTAAACTTGGTCATTTTGGAGCTAACCTATGTAAAATGGATCATATTGGAGCTTACATAGGTAAAATTGGTCATTTTGGAGCTAACCTAGCATTTTATGAGTTAACTAAGCATATTAGAGCTAATTTACCATTTTAGAGCTAACTTAGAGCTAACTTAGGTCATTTTGGAGCTAACTTCGGTAAAATTGATCATTTTGGAGCTAATTAGGCTTATTATGTCATTTTCTAGGAAAGTAAGCTAACTATATGACATATATGAGGTTACCAAGATTGTTATGCCATTTCAAACCTAAGTAAGCTAATTATGCCATTTTTTACATAAGTAAGCTAAGTGTATGTAATTATTGAGCAAACCTAGGTAACAAAGCATATTAGAGATAACTTAGTATATTAGAGCTAACTTAGGTCATTACGGAGGAAACAAAGCTAAGTCTAGATCATTTTGGAGATCTGACATACCTGACATACTTGAAGGAAATATGCCCTAGAGGCAATAATAAAGTTGTTATTTATATTTCCTTATATCATGATAAATGTTTATTATTCATGCTAGAACTTTATTAACCGGAAACTTAGTACATGTGTGAATACATAGACAAAACATAGTGTCCCTAGTATGCCTCTACTTGACTAGCTCGTTAATCAAAGATGGTTATGTTTCCTAACCATAGAAATGTGTTGTCATTTGATGAACGGGATCACATCATTAGGAGAATGATGTGATGGACAAGACCCATCTATTAGCTTAGCATTATGATTGTTACAGTTTCATTGCTACTACTTTCTTCATGACTTATACACGTTCATCGGACTATGAGATTATGCAACTCCCGAATACCAGAGGAACACCTTGTGTGCTATCAAACGTCATAACGTAACTGAGTGATTATAAAGATGCTCTACATGTGTCTTCGAATGTGTTTGTTGGGTTGGCATAGATCGAGATTAGGATTTGTCACTCTGTGTATCGGAGAGGTATCTTTGGGCCCTCTCGGTAATTCTCATCACTATAAGCCTTGCAAGCAATGTGATAAATGAGTTAGTTGCGGGATGAAGCATTATGGAACGAGTAAAGAGACTTGCCGGTAACGAGATTGAACTAGGTATGATGATACAGACGATCGAATCTCGGGCAAGTAACATACCGAAGACAAAAGGAACAACGTATGTTGTTATGCGGTTTGACCGATAAAGATCTTCATAGAATATGTAGGAACCATTATGAGCATCCAGGTTCCGCTATTGGTTATTGACCGGAGAAGTGTTTCAGTCATGTCTACATAGTTCTCGAACCCGTAGGGTCCGCACGCTTAACGTTCGATGCGATTTGTATTATGAGTTATGTGTTTTGATGACCGAAGTTTGTTCAGAGTCCCGGATAAGATCACGGACGTGACGTGGAGTCTCGAAATGGTTGAGACGTAAAGATTTATATATTGGAAGGCTATATTCGGACATCAGAAAGGTTCCGAGTGATTCGGGTATTTTTTGGAGTACCGGAGAGTTACGGGAATTCGCCGGGGGAAGTTAATGGGCCTTGTTGGGCTTTAGTGGATAGAGGGAAGAAGGGTCACGAGGTGGCGCGCCCCTCACCCCAAACCGTATTGGAAAATGGGTGGGCGCCCCACCCCCCCCTTTCTTTCTCCCTCTCCCTCCTTTCCTTCTTTCCTACTCCGAAAAGGAAAGGGAATCCTACTAGGACTTGGGTGTCCTAGTAGGACTCCCTACACTTGGCGCGCTCCTAGGAGGGTCGGCCTCTCTCCCTCCCTCCTTTATATACGTGGGCAGGGGGCACCCCAAAGGTACACAAGTTGATCTTTAGTCGTGTGCGGTGCCCCGCTCCACAGTTTTCCACAGTCTTCGCCGGTAACTTCATCATCACCGTCACCACGCCGTCGTGCTGATGGAACTCTCCCTCGGCCTTAGCTGGATCTAGAGTTCGAGGGACGTCACCGAGCTGAACGTGTGTAGACCGCGGAGGTGCCGTGCGTTCGGTACTTGATCGGTTGGATCGCGAAGACGTTCGACTACATCAACCGAGTTACTTAACGCTTCCGCTTTCAGTCTACGAGGGTACGTGGACATACTCTCCCCTCTCGTTGCTATGCATCACCTAGATAGATCTTGCGTGATCGTAGGAGGATTTTTTGAAATTACCGCGTTCCCGAACAATACTTCACTCCTCCTTCTTCTCCTCCTCCTTCATCATCCTGATGCGCTTAGAGCGGCGAGGCAGTTGGATGTAGTCTTCTACCACAATTGGCATGGTCATGTTGCCCAGCTGTGGGATAGAGAGGGCATTGTCAGGCACCACCACCATCGCAAGGCCATCTTCAGGCAGCACCATCGCTAGGTCATCGTCAGCCACCACCATCTCTTGCCCATCGTTAGCCACCACCATCGCTTGCCCATCGTCAGCCAACACCATACCTTGGCCATCGTCAGCCAGCACTATCGCTAGGTTATCGTCAGACAGATTAGGCTGCACCTCCTCATCCCCACTCTGCTCCTCTTCTTCCCCACTCCATTCTGGATCATCCTCGCTGTTACTTTTGTTGTAGCCAGAGTCGGTGCTGTTTTGGCTATAGCCAGAGTCGCTGCTGCTGCTCCCATTGCCTGACCAAATGCAACAATGACCGTTAACAATCGATGTGAGACAAAGCCAAATGTAGAGGAAGAAGAGTTAGAACATACTGGCATCGTCGTCGTCCTGGTAGCGCATGAGGCACATAGTCGTGTTGAACACCTTCACGGTGAGCATGGCGTCGCCGTCGTACCTGAAGAGAAGGAAATACCTGTGCCGCAGGTCGTAGGCACGGTAGAACTGCTCCCAGCCACGACACATGTACATGTGGCCGTACCTGATCACCAGTTGCACGTCCCAATGCCTGCGAAGCCCGCTGCCAGCCTGTCGCAGCTTCACATTCTTTGGTCGATGGTTGTCCAGCATCTTCATGAAAGTGTCAGGCAGCCTCTGCAGCGTGGGACAAGGAGTGATGTAGCAAACAGCAGAGTTATCATAAAGATATGGGTGAAGGGGAGATCTCTCCTTTTACATACCTGCCTCCTGGATGAATTCTCAAGTATGATACTGAAAAACTCGAAAGCATCCAACTCGTACTCCGGTGTGGTAGAGCGCAGCCTGCGGTGGCGGCCTCCCCCATCTCTGATAAGCAGCAGAAGAGACCAACTAGTACCCTTACAACATTATCATACAACATTACAGCAGCACAAGTTTTGAGCAGAAGATAATCAACTACACTTAATTAATTTGGTAGGTTAGTTGGCAATAGTTGGAACAGAGCCAAGTTTTTAGACATGAAAGAAAACTGAGAGAAAAAAAGCAATGCACTTGTGCTCAACAACATCAACAGAGCATAGTAATCTAGAAAACAAAGCATATTTTAGGTGGCTCTAGGTTGACATACTGTTGACATGGATTTTGACCAAGATAAAATAAATTTATAAAGTGCATAAAATATAGATGCAAAGCGGGAAAATCCGTTTTATAATGAAAAGAATCAATTTTAAAATATATAATTGACTGCTCAGAATGAGGACTGACAAAATAGGATATGATATATTTATGAATGTCGGTAACGCACATATTAACCGACGATTGGGAAATACGATTTAAACTTCGTCAAATTTTGTCATCAGGAAAAAATATAAATGACACATGGCTCGCACGCATGCCGCCGCCACTAACGGCGAAAATACAAACATAAAATTGCCATGAGGAACGCTAAGATCGGCAAATGTTGGCTATATGAAAATGTTCGGTTCTGTTCCATCGACAAACTAAAATATTGAAACGATGCAAAAAAAATTGCGCTAATGAAATATACGCGCAATATACTTGGTCAAATATTCATCTGATCAAATAATCGTCTGATAATCCATATGACGCTAGACCTTGAGTTGCATGCAAAAAAAAAAATATTGACATGCACACCCTGACTCCAGGCCTTAATGAACTATTTAATAGCTAATCGTGCTTAGTCAAAAAAAAAGAAATATGGTCACGTATGCATGGACATGCTTCTCACAAGGCTGCTGTGCATGCATGCGAATAGTGCTACAAGGCCCACACAATGATTTAAAATAGTCTAAGCCCACATGAGCTAACCAGAAACAAATTGCCCAAGTACTTCACTTACACACGTATATATGCATGAACCATCAGCCCACTCACACATACAAGCAAATGGGACTAAAACATAGCCTAATTAAGCCCATACGGGGTGATGGGACGTTGCCGGTTAATTAGCAATAAATAAATAGAGAAAAGGAAAGGAGCAATGCCACGCTTGCACGATCTCACGATCGCACGATCACAGAACGTGGGCGTGCGCATGCAGCCACATCTCTTCGCTGCTCTCCCTGCTATAAATACATGGTCACCAAGCGCACAAAAGGGTTGGACTGCTCATTCTCTCTTGTTCTACTGCTGCTACACATACACTGCTGCAAGAAAAATCCCCACACACATACGTGAGGAGAAGGAGGCTGGGAGGAGTGGAGCAAGAAGGTGAGATTCATGGTTCTCTCCTAATCCCTTTGCTTCTCTGATTGGTGCTCTTCCCTATGCTTGCTCAATTTTTGCTCTTGGTTTGGTCATATTGACATGAGCCAAGTAGCTTCTCCCCATATGATGATTCTTGATTTGGTCACAATGACACAGATCATGAATTCTTTTCCATGCTACCCAATTTTTGCTCTTGGCTTGGTCATATCGACATGAGTCAAGCAGCTTTCTACTTGATATGATGGTTCTTGATTTGGTCATATTGACACAGATCTAGAACTTTTCTTCAAGTAGCATGATCCTTGCTTTTTCCTCCATATGATGGTTCTTGATTTGGTCATATTGACACGGATCTTGAATTTTTCTCCAAGTGACATGATTCTTGCTCTTGGTTTGGTCATATTGACACATCCCAAGTAGCCTTCATCCTCCACATATTTTTGTTAATTTGCTCTTGGCATGGTCATGTTGACACATGTCAAGTAGCACTCTAACAAGTAATATTCTCTATAAATTTGATAGTTTGTTCTTGCCATGGTCATGTTGACACATGTCAAGAGATATCCTCACAAATTTGATAGTTTGTTCTTACCATGGTCATGTTGACACATGTCAAGAAATACAAGTTGCATGAAAATTGCCTCTGGTTTGGTCATATTGACACAAATCAAGGTATTTATTCCCTTATGTAGAGTGAAGACTTTGTTCTCAATGAATCACGACAGGGTATGACTCGGGAAAATCAACATAAGAAATGATGAACAAATAAAATGCATATAAAAATATTGCAAAACAATAGGTTCTCGTCAAAAGACACCATACTTAGTCGCATGTTCTATGATCACATGCGGCGCATGATATCTTGAAAATGAGTCATGTAGCACGAATCAACCTTGTTCAAACCTGGGTGTATAGAAAATAATATCCCAACTTCATGATACATAAACAAATGCTGTCCAAATCGTAAATGGTGTTATATCAACCAGATGTCTACAAAATAGACTAAAGGGGTGCACTATATAAAAAATGCATCGGCCCCAAATAGTGCTAGCGGCATCATTGACAAAATAACCAGATATGGGCGAATCTAGTGTATGTGCATGCAAAGTGAAATGGACACGTCGTACCTAGCTAATTCTAGGTTAATTGACGTACATCCACCCAACTAAAATAAATTGTATGGTCCCTTCATACGGACATACATTAAGAAAAAACTAAAAGATGACCAGAGTCATAATCTGATTCTGATTGCACTTGAAATATTGTAGTGCACTTGCATATGCCACCAAAACAAATTAAATATTCTTTTATCTGCTCCATATATGTGTATGCTCAAAAGGTCGCATCTAGCTTATCTTCGCATAAGATGAAAGTTAGATCATGCATCCCCATACGGGTTGCAAATGTTAAGGAAACGTAGATGTCATCTACTCATAAAACAAAGAGTACTACAATTGTTAGTACTAAAGTAGTTGCATTGCACAGAACACGTGCATGACTATATGTCCCATACGCACGCATCATGATGTTTGAAGACTCATTTAAAAGATTGGCTAACCATTAAGATGACTTTCTCATACAAAGTAAAGAAAATAAATCAAAGTCTATACCTTGGTTAGTCAACAAGGAAAAGTAAGTGAAGTCATTCAAGCATGCATATATGTACTGCTAATATCAGTCTGAGTCAAATAAAAGCGAAATATAAAAGTCATCGCATATGATAACATCAACGAAGTCCAAGGCTTCCCCAAGCATGCCGGGCGTCCGACGATCGCGAGGAGGATTTTTCTTGTAGTATGTTGTAATAGGAATGTGATGCAATCCTATGTAATAGATATGTTGGAATTCTTAATCAGGGGTTTTCTCTTCGGAGATGTAATTAACAGAATTTTTATGTAAATGTAAGAGTTCTGGAAATAATGTACCTGCAATCTTTGATCTCCATTTTATTTATGCATTTAAATTATTCACTCTGTATCAATGACGTGGACGCGTATTTTCACGCTCGCCATTTTTCCCGTCATCACATACTAGAGTTGAGCACAATATTTATTAGTAGCACTATTCGTCAACCTGTGCCTTTGCACGGGCTGGACACAAAAATGTTGACTTTAGATGAATTTCATATAATAACTATTTTAACTTCTTTCGGTCAGCAACCTAGGCAACTAGTGAAGGAAATATGCCCTAGAGGCAATAATAAAGTTATTATTTATTTCCTTATATCATGATAAATGTTTATTATTCATGCTAGAATTGTATTAACCGGAAACATAATACATGTGTGAATATATAGACAAACAGAGTGTCACTAGTATGCCTCTACTTGACTAGCTCGTTAATCAAAGATGGTTATGTTTCCTAACCATAGACATGAGTTGTCATTTGATTAACGGGATCACATCATTAGGAGAATGATCTGATTGACATGACCCATTCCGTTAGCCTAGCACTTGATTGTTTAGTATGTTGCTATTACTTTCTTCATGACTTATACATGTTCCTGTAACTATGAGATTATGCAACTCCGTTTACGGAGGAACACTTTGTGTGCTACCAAACGTCACAACGTAATCGGGTGATTATAAAGGTACTCTACAGGTGTCTCCAAAAGTATATGTTGAGTTGGCATGAATCGAGATTAGGTTTTGTCACTCCGATTGCTCGGAGAGGTATCTCTAGGCCTTCTCGGTAATACACATCACATAAGCCTTGCAAGCATTGCAACTAATGAGTTAGTTGTGAGATGATGTATTACGGAACGAGTAAAGAGACTTGCGGTAACGAGATTGAACTAGGTATTGGATACCGACGATCGAATCTCGGCAAGTAACATACCGATGACAAAGGGAACAAAGTATGTTGTTATGCGGTTTGACCGATAAAGATCTTACGTAGAATATGTAGGAACCAATATGGGCATCCAGGTTCCGCTATTGGTTATTGACTGAGAATGGTTCTAGGTCATGTCTACATAGTTCTCGAACCCGTAGGGTCCGCACGCTTAACGCTTCGATGACAGTTCATTATGAGTTTGTAAGTATTGATGTACGAAGGTTGTTGAGTCCCGGATGTGATCACGGACATGACGAGGAGTCTCGAAATGGTCGAGACATAAAGATTGATATATTGGAAGCCTACATTTGGACATCGGAAATGTTCCGAGTGAAATCGAATTCTCGAGTACTGGAGGTTACGGAACCCCGGGAACTATATGGGCCATAGTGGGCCTTGGTGGAAAGGAGAAAGGGCCAGCCCTAGGTGGCGTGGCGCCTCCCCCTTCCCCTAGTCCTACTAGGACTAGGAAAGGTGGGCCGCCCCTCTCTCTTTCCCCTCCGGAGAATCCTATTCCAACTAGGATTGGGGGAATCCTACTCCCGGAGGGAGTAGGACTCCCTGGCGCGCCTCCTCTAGGCCGGCCGGCCCCCTCCCCCTTGGCTCCTTTATATACGGGGGCAGGGGGGCACCCAAGATACACAAGTTGATCTACGGATCGTTCCTTAGCCGTGTCGGTGCCCCCTCCACCATATTCCACTTCGGTCATATCGTCATGGAGCTTAGGCGAAGCCCTCGCCGGAGAAGTCATATCGTCATGAGCTTAGGCGAAGCCCTGCGTCGGTGGAGCATCATCATCGCCACCACGCCGTCGTCGACGGAACTCATCCCCGACGCTTTGCTGGATCGGAGCCGGGGATCGTCATCGAGCTGAGCGTGTGCAGAACTCGGAGGTGCCGTCGTTTGGTACTTGGATCGGTCGGATCGTGAAGGCGTGCGACTACATCAACAGCGTTGTTATAACGCTTCGCTTTCGGTCTCACGAGTGCGTGGACACACTCTCCCTCTCGTTGCTATGCCATCACCATGATCTTGCGTGTGCGTGGGAAGTTTTTGAAATTACTACGTTCCCCAACAGTGGCATCCGAGCCTGGTTTTATGCGTTGATGTCATATGCACGAGTAGAACACAAGTGAGTTGTGGGCGATATAAGTCATACTGCTTACCAGCATGTCATACTTTGGTTCAACGGTATTGTGAGATGAAGCGGCCCGGACCGACATTACGCGTACGCTTACGCGAGACTGGTTTCACAGCTCCGAGCACTCGTTGCTTAAAGGTGACCGGCGGGTGTCTGTCTCTCTCACTTTAGTTGAACCGAGTGTGGCTACGCCCGGTCCTTGCGAAGGTTAAAACAGCACCAACTTGACAAACTATCGTTGTGGTTTTGATGCGTAGGTAAGAATGGTTCTTGCTCAGCCCGTAGCAGCCACGTAAAACTTGCAACAACAAAGTAGAGGACGTCTAACTTGTTTTTGCAGGGCATGTTGTGATGTGATATGGTCAAGACGTGATGCTATATTTTATTGTATGAGATGATCATGTTTTGTAACCGAGTTATCGGCAACTGGCAGGAGCCATATGATTGTCGCTTTATTGTATGAAATGCAAACGCCATGTAATTGCTTTACTTTATCACTAAGCGGTAGCGATAGTCGTAGAAGCAATAGTTGGCGAGACGACAACGATGCTACGATGGAGATCAAGGTGTCGGCGGCGGTGGCGATGGTGATCATGGCGGTGCTTGGAGATGGAGATCACAAGCACAAGATGATGATGGCCATATCATATCACTTATATTGATTGCATGTGATGTTTATCCTTTATGCATCTTATCTTGCTTTGATTGACGGTAGCATTATAAGATGATCTCTCACTAAAAATTATCAAGAAGTGTTCTCCACGAGTATGTACCGTTGCTAAAAGTTCGTAGTACCCGGACACCACGTGATGATCGGGTGTGATAAGTTCTCGTCCATCTACAACGGGTGCAAGCCAGTTTTGCACACGCGAATACTCAGGTTAAACTTGACGAGCCTAGCATATGCAGATATGGCCTCGGAACACGGAGACCGAAGGTCGGCGTGAATCATATAGTAGATATGATCAACATAGTGATGTTCACCATTGAAAACTACTCCATCTCACGTGATGATCGGTTATGGTTTAGTTGATTTGGATCACGTAATCACTTAGATGACTAGAGAGATATCTATCTAAGTGGGAGTTCTTAAGTAATATGATTAATTGAACTTTAATTTATCATGAACTTAGTCCTGGTAGTATTTTGCAAATTATGTTGTAGATCAATAGCTCGCGTTGTTGCTTCCCTATGTTTGTTTCTTTCATATGTTTATTTTAAAATGTTCCTAGAGAAAATTATATTGAAAAATGTTAGTAGCAATGATGCGGATTGGATCCGTGATCTGAGGTTTATCCTCATTGCTGCACAGAAGAATTATGTCCTTAATGCACCGCTAGGTGACAGACCTATTGCAGGAGCAAATGCAGACGTTATGATCTTTTGGCTAGATCTATATTATGACTAATTGATAGTTTAGTGCACCATACTTAACGGCTTTGAATCGGGACTTCAAAGGCGTTTTGAACGTCATGGACCATATGAGATGTTCCAGGAATTGAAGTTAATATTTCAAGCAAATACCGAGTTGAGAGATATGAAGTCTCCAACAAGTTCTATAGCTAAAAGATGGGAGAGAATCGCTCAACTAGTGAGCATGTTCTCAGATTATGCAGGTACTTCAATCGCTTGAATCAAGTGGGAGTTAATCTTCCAGATAAGATAGTGATTGACAGAATTCTCTAGTCACCATCACTAAGTTACTAGAACTTCGTGATGAACTATAGTATGCAAGGGATGAAGGAAAAAATTTCCGAGCTCTTCGTGATGTTGAAATCGACGAAGGTAGAAATCAAGAAAGAGCATCAAGTGTTGATGATTGACAAGACCACTAGTTTCAAGAGAATGGCAAAGGGAAAGAAAGGGGAACTTCAAGTAGAATGACAAGCAAGTTGTCACTCCCACAAAGAAACCCAAAGCTGAACCAAAGCCTGAAACTGAGTGCTTACACTGCATAGGAAATGGTCACTGGAAACTGAAATACCCCAAATATTTGGTGGATAAGAAGGATGGCAAAGTGAACAAGGGTATATTTGATATACAGGTTATTGATGTGTGCTTTACTAGTGTTTATAGTAGCCCTGAGTATTTGATACTTGTTCGGTTGCTAAGATTAGTAACTTTCGAAACAGGAGTTCTTGAATAAACAGAGACTAGTTGAAGGAAGTGACGATGAGTGTTGGAAGTAGTTCCAAGATTGATATGATCATCATCGCACACTCCCTATACTATCGAGATTAGTGTTTATAGTAGCCCTGAGTATTTGATACTTGTTCGGTTGCTAAGATTAGTAACTCGAAGCAGGAGTTACAGAATAAACAGAAACTAGTTGAAGGGGAAGTAACGATGAGTGTTGGAAGTAGTTCCAAGATTGATATGATCATCATCGCACACTCCCTATACTATCGGGATTAGTGTTGAACCTAAATAAATGTTATTTGGCGTTTGCGTTGAGCATGGATATGATTTGATCATGTTTATTGCAATACGGTTATTCATGTAAGTTAGAGAATAATTATTGTTCTGTTTACATGAATAAAACCTTCTATGGTCATACACCCAATGAAAATGGTTTGTTGGATCTCGATCGTGTGATACACATATTCATAATATTGAAACCAAAAGATGTAAAGTTAATAATGATAGTGCAATTTATTTGTGGCACTGCCGTTTGGGGTCATATCGGGTTAACGCGCATGAAGAAACTCCATAAAGATGGATTTTCGAAATCACTTGGTTATGAATCATTTGATGCTTGCGAACCGTGCCATTTGGGCAAGATGACTAAAACTCCGTTCTCGGAACAATGGAACAAGCTCTTGACTTATTGGAAATAATACATACCGATGTATGCGATCCAATGAGTGTTGATGCTCGTGGCAAGTATCGTTATTTTCTAACCTTCACATGATGATTTGAGCAGATATGGGTATATCTACTTGATGAAACATAAGTCTGAAATAGTTGAAAGTTCAAAGAATTTCAGAGTGAAGTGGAAAAATCATCGTAACAAGAAAATAAAGTTTCTGCGATCTGATCGCGAAGACGAATAATTGAGTTACGAGTTTGGTCTTCAATTAAAATAATGTGGAATAGTTTCACAGCTCACGCCACCTGGAACACCACAATGTTATGGTGTGTCCGAACGTCGTAACCGCACTTTATTGGATATGATGCGATCTATGATCGGTTTACCACTATCATTTTGGGGTTATGCATTAGAGACAGCTGCATTCACGTTTAAAAGGGCACCATCTAAATACGTTGAGACGACACCGTATGAACTATGGTTTAGCAGTAAACCTAAGCTGTCGTTTCTTAAAGTTTGGAATTGTGATGCTTATGTGAAAAAGTTTTCACCGATAAGCTCGAACCCAAATCGGAAAAGTGCATCTTCATAGAATACCCAAAGGTAACTATTGGGTACACCTTCTATCACAGATCCGAAGGCAAGTTTTTCGTTGCTAAGATGGATCCTTTCTAGAGAAGAAGTTTCTCTCGAAAGAAGTGAGTGGGAGGAAAGTAGAACTTGATGAGGTAATTGTACCTTCTCCCTTATTGGAAAGTAGTTCATCACAGAAATCAGTTCGATGATTCCTACACCAATTAGTGAGGAAGTTAATGATGATGATCATGAAACTTCAGATCAAGTTGCTACCAAACCTCGTAGGTATTACAGAGCAAAATCCGCACCAGTGTGGTATGGTAATCGTGTTCTGGAAGTCATGTTACTAGACCATGATGAACCTACGGAGTATGAGGAAGCGATGATGAGCCCAGATTCCGCGAAATGGCTTGAGGCCATGAAATCTGAGATGGGATCCATGTATGAGAACAAACTGTGGACTTTGATGGAGTTGCCCGATGATCGGCAAGCCATATTATATAAATGGATCTTCAAGAGGAAGACAGATGCTGATAGTAGTATTACTATCTACAAAGCTCGACTTGTTGCAGAAAGGTTTTCGACAAGTTCAAGGTGTTGACTACAATGAGATTTTCTCAACTGTAGCGATTCTTAAGTCTGTCCGAATCATGTTAGCAATTGCCACATTTTATGAAATCTGGCAAATGGATGTCAAAACTACATTCTTTAATGGATTTATTAAAGAAGGGTTGTATATGATGCAACCAGAAGTTTTTGTCAATCCTAAAGGAGCTAACAAAATGTGCAAGCTCCAAATGATCCATCAATGGACTGGTGCAAGCATCTCGGAGTTGGAATATACGCTTTGATGTGTTGATCAAAGCATATGATTTTATACAGACTTTTTGGAAAGGCCTGTATTTACAAGAAAGTGAGTGGGAGCACTACAGCCTTTCTGATAAGTATATGTGATTGACATATTGTTGATCAGAAATAATGTAGAATTATTCGCAAAGCATAAAGGAGTGTTTGAAAGGAGTTTTTCAAATAAAGACCTCGTTGAAGCTGCTTACATATTGAGCATCAAGATCTATAGAGATAGATCAAGGCGCTTGATAAGTTTTTCAATGAATACATACCTTGACAAGATTTTGAAGTAGTTCAAAATGGAACAGTCAAAGAAAGAGTTCTTGCCTGTGTTACAAGGTGTGAGATTGAGTAAGACCCAAAACCCGACCACGGCAGAAGATAGAAAGAGAATGAAAGTCATTCCCTATGCATCAGCCATAGGTTCTATAAAGTATGTCATCTTTGTGGACCAGATCTAGTACATACCCTACCACTAAGCTTGGCAAGGGAGTGCAATAGTGATCTAGGAGTAGATCAATGGACAGCGGTCAAAATTATCCTTAGTAGAATAAGGATATGTTTCTCGATTATGGAAGTGAAAAAAAGGTTCGTCGTAAAGGGTTACGTCGATACAAGTTTTAACACTAATCTAGATGACTCTGAGTCTCAATCTGGATACATATTGAAAGTGGGAGCAATTAGCTAGAGTAGCTCCGTGCAGAGCATTGTAGACATAGAAATTTGCAAAATACTTACGGCTGAATGTGACAGACCCGTTGACTAAAATTATCTCACAAGCAAAACATGATCACACCTTAGTACTCTTTGGGTGTTAATCACATAGCGATGTGAACTAGATTACTGACTCTAGTAAACCCTTTGGGTGTTGGTCACATGTCGATGTGAACTATGGGTGTTAACCACATATAGATGTGAACTATTGATGTTAAATCACATGGCGATGTGAACTAGATTATTGACTCTAGTGCAAGTGGGAGACTGAAGGAAATATGCCCTAGAGGCAATAATAAAGTTATTATTTATTTCCTTATATCATGATAAATGTTTATTATTCATGCTAGAATTGTATTAACGGAAACATAATACATGTGTGAATATATAGACAAGCAGAGTGTCACTAGTATGCCTCTACTTGACTAGCTCGTTAATCAAAGATGGTTATGTTTCCTAACCATAGACATGAGTTGTCATTTGATTAACGGGATCACATCATTAGGAGAATGATCTGATTGACATGACCCATTCCGTTAGCCTAGCACTTGATTGTTTAGTATGTTGCTATTACTTTCTTCATGACTTATACATGTTCCTGTAACTATGAGATTATGCAACTCCCGTTTACCAGAGGAACACTTTGTGTGCTACCAAACGTCACAACGTAACTGGGTGATTATAAAGGTACTCTACAGGTGTCTCCAAAAGTATATGTTGAGTTGGCATGAATCGAGATTAGGTTTTGTCACTCCGATTGTCGGAGAGGTATCTCTAGGCCTTCTCGGTAATACACATCACATAAGCCTTGCAAGCATTGCAACTAATGAGTTAGTTGTGAGATGATGTATTACGGAACGAGTAAAGAGACTTGCCGGTAACGAGATTGAACTAGGTATTGGATACCGACGATCGAATCTCGGGCAAGTAACATACCGATGACAAAGGGAACAAAGTATGTTGTTATGCGGTTTGACCGATAAAGATCTTCGTAGAATATGTAGGAACCAATATGGGCATCCAGGTTCCGCTATTGGTTATTGACTGAGAATGGTTCTAGGTCATGTCTACATAGTTCTCGAACCCGTAGGGTCCGCACGCTTAACGTTTCGATGACAGTTCATTATGAGTTTGTAAGTATTGATGTACCGAAGGTTGTTCGGAGTCCCGGATGTGATCACGGACATGACGAGGAGTCTCTAAATGGTCGAGACATAAAGATTGATATATTGGAAGCCTACATTTGGACATCGGAAATGTTCTGAGTGAAATCAGGAATTTACCGAGTACTGGGAAGGTTACCGAACCCCCGGGAACTATATGGGCCATAGTGGGCCTTGGTGGAAAGGAGAAAGGGCCAGCCCTAGGTGGCCGCGCGCCTCCCCCCTTCCCCTAGTCCTACTAGGACTAGGAAAGGTGGGCCGGCCCCCTCTCTCTCTTTCCCCCTCCGGAGAATCCTATTCCAACTAGGATTGGGGGGGGGGGGGGAATCCTACTCCCGGAGGGAATAGGACTCCCTGGCGCGCCTCCTCTAGGCCGGCCGGCCCCCTCCCCCTTGGCTCCTTTATATACGGGGGCAGGGGGGCACCCAAGATACACAAGTTGATCTACGGATCGTTCCTTAGCCGTGTGCGGTGCCCCCCTCCACCATATTCCACTTCGGTCATATCGTCGCGGAGCTTAGGCGAAGCCCTACGCCGGAGAAGTCATATCGTCGCGGAGCTTAGGCGAAGCCCTGCGTCGGTGGAGCATCATCATCGTCCTGCGCCGTCGTCTTGTGGAACTCATCCCCGACGCTTTGCCGGATCGGAGCCGGGATCGTCATCGAGCTGAGCGTGTGCAGAACTCGGAGGTGCCGACGTTCGGTACTTGGATCGGTCGGATCGTGAAGACGTCTGTTGCATCAACCGCGTTGTTATAATGCTTCCGCTTTTGGTCTACGAGGGTACGTGGACACACTCTCCCCTCTCGTTGCTATGCCATCACCATGATCTTGCGTGTGCGTAGGAAATTTTTTGAAATTACTACGTTCCCCAACAACTAGCACTTGACTATAATAATAAAGCATTGTTTCTTGAGGGCCATGAAAATAAGAACAACATATACACGACTACTGCCCGGTGTACTGTATTCACCCTCAACGAGACCATAACTCTTAATAGCTAAAAAAAACTTGACATGGAAATATACTCTGAAATTTTGAAACAAGTCTGAAACTACTCTGAAATTGTTAATTTCTGAACCTATATGACAGCCACCAGATCTTCTGTGTTTCTGCACTTATTACTACCGATGCGGATCTTCAACTACAATCAAGAGGGAGCATTCAATCTGAACCAAAAACAAAAACTAAATAGAACTTGTGGAGTGACCCCTTGCTTTGAAAACTAGAGACTTGACTGGTATTTTAGCAATGTTCAACTTCTGCTTGATCTAAAATTAGGACCAGCGGGTTGTTAACGCTGTACCATATGTCAAAATGAGTGGTGTATAATTGCACACCACCCTTGATCTGCCAACATGTTTAGGTATTGCGTTGTAGACATACCCGGTCCTTAGAACAATGCTACGTCTTGAGCTTGCGTTGGTTTTCCTTGAAGAGGAAAGGGTGATGCAGCACAGTAGCGTAAGTATTTCCGTCAGTTTTTGATAACCAAGGTATCAATCCAGTAGGAGACTCCTCAACAAGTCCCACGAACCTACACAAACAAACAAAGAACTCGCAACCAACGCGATAAAGGGGTTGTCAATCCCTTCACGGCCACTTGTGAAAGTGAGATCTGATAGAGATAATATGATAATATAAATATATTTTTGGTATTTTATAATATAGATGCAGAAAATAAAGATGCAAATAAAAGTAGATTTGAAGCAAATATGATAAGAGATAGACCCGGGGGCCATAGGTTTCACTAGTGGCTTCTCTCAAGATAACATAAGTATTACGGTGGGTGAACAAATTACTGTCGAGCAATTGATAGAAAAGCGAATAATTATGAGACTATCTAGGCATGATCATGTATATAGGCATCACGTCCGCAACAAGTAGACCGACTCCTGCCTGCATCTACTACTATTACTCCACACATCGACCGCTATCCAACATGCGTCTAGAGTATTAAGTTCATAAGAACAGAGTAACGCATTAAGCAAGATGACATGATGTAGAGGGATAAACTCAAGAAATATGATATAAACCCCATCTTTTTATCCTCGATGGCAACAATACAATACGTGTCTTGCAACCCTTTACATCCTTTGGGTAAGAACACCGCAAAATTGAACCAAAAGCTAAGCACTTCTCCCATGGCAAGAAAGATCAATCTAGTAGGCCAAACCAAACCGATAATTCGAAGAGACTTGCAAAGATAACTCAATCATACAAAAGAATTCAGAGAAGATTCAATTATTATCCATAGATAAACTTGATCATAAACCCACAATTCATCGGATCTCGACAAACACACCGCAAAAAGAGATTACAACGAATAGATCTCCACAAGAGAGGGGGAGAACATTGTATTGAGATCCAAAAAGAGAGAAGAAGCCAACTAGCTAATAACTATGGACCCGAAGGTCTGTGGTAAACTACTCACAACTCATCGGAGGGGCTATGGTGTTGATGTAGAAGCCCTCCATGGTGGATTCCCTCTCCGGCAGAACGCCGGCGACGGCTCCAAGATGGGATCTCGCGGATACAGAAGGTTACGGTGGTGGAAATTGTGCTTCAGTTTCTCCTTGGATGTTTTCGGGGTATGTAGGCTTATATAGGAGGAAGAAGTACGTCGGTGGCCGCCCGAGGGGCCCACGAGACAGGGGGGCACGCCCTATAGGGGGCGCGCGCCCTACCCTCTCGTGGCCGCCTCGGCTGCTTCTTGACTTGCACTCCAAGTCCTGTGGATCACGTTTGTTCCAAAAATCACGCTTCCGAAGGTTTCATTTCATTTGGACTCCGTTTGATATTCCTTTTCTTCGAAATACTGAAATAGGCAAAAAAACAGCAATACGGGCTGGGCCTCCGGTTAGTAGGTTAGTCCCAAAAATGATAATAATGTATAAAATAAAGCCCATAAACATCCAAAACAGGTAATATAATAGCATGGAACAATCAAAAATTATAGATACGTTGGAGACGTATCAAACAACTGGATGCAAAATAAGTCCCTGTTGTTGAACCCTAGTCCATCAACTTAGCGTTGAAGCTCCAGTGCCGCACCATATTCGTCTAAGATATTGAGCTAACCTAGGGCAGGCCTTTTGATTGTGCTATCATTTTTGCATCATGGGCAGACAGTATCGATCAAATCAAAACTAACTAGAACTGTACATATGAACATAGCACAAAGATCATAACAGATTTTGAAACCTAGGTGGAGAGAGTGACCAAATCAATGCATCAAAAGTGCAATTGGGGCACCATGAAGACCGGGCACACTTAGTTGAGGGCGAGGAGCGCTCGAGGTCGAGGTCGGGGTGGCGCGGGGCGGAGGAGGGGGTCGCCGGGGCGGCGCGGCGACGAGGTTGGCGCAGGGCGGAGAGGGGGTCGCCGGGGCGGCGCGGCGATGTGGGTGGCGTGGGGCGACGGTGGCACGGGGGCGGGGAGGCCGGCGACGGGGGTGGCACGGGGCAGCGGCTGCTCGGGCTCGGGGAGGAGAAAGGGTACAGAGAGAGAATGGTCGGGTGCAGGTGTGTTTGATTTTTAGTTAGGGCACGGTTCTTTGCCGTTTGCTAGCAGACGACAAAGAGCCTACCTAACGGACGCCATTTTAAGCACTTTCTTTGCTGTCTGCTAGATGATGGCAAAGAAAGTGGTCGTTAGGTGGTTCTCACCAGTGGGCCACCCTGCCTCTTTGCTGTCCGCTGGCTGATGGCAAAGCTTTTATGCCGTCCGCTAGCTGACGGCAAATGCGCTCTTTGCCATCAGCTCTTTCTTTACCGTCGGCTTTCTGTATACTGATGGCAAAGACCTTCTTTGCCGTGAGTTACGACAAAGACCCTGATTCCAGTAGTGCCTCTCTGATACTCGGAGTGACAAATCCTAATCTCGATCTATGCCATCCCAACAAACACCTTTGGAGATACATGTAGAGCATCTTTATAATCACCCAGTTACGTTGTGATGTTTGATAGCACACAAGGTATTCCTCCAGTATCTGGGAGTCGCACAATCTCATAGCCAAAGGAATATGTATTTGACATGAAGAAAGCAATACCAATAAAACTGAACGGTCAATATGCTAAGCTAACGGACGGGTCTTGTCCATCACATCATTCTCCTAATGATGTGATCCCGTACAAAAAATGAAAACACATGTCTATGGTTAGCAAACTTAATCATCTTTGATTAACAAGCTAGTCTAGTAAAGGCCTACACTAGTAGAAAATAGGGCTTTCGTTCGGGCCTGGCCAGCCCATTAGTCCCGGTTCAGTCAAGAACTGGGACCCATGGGGGCATTCGTCCCGGTTCATGAGCCCAGGGGGGCGGCCGGGGCCTCGTGGACATTGGCCCCAGTTCGTATGGACCCATTTTTCCCAGTTCCTAGCATGAACCAGGACCAACGGTCCTCGCTCCTGCCCCACAACCATTGGTTCTGGTTCGTGGCTCGAACCGGGACAAATGAGTTGCCTATATATACCCCATCGCCACAGCAGAGCACTCCATACTGCTCTGTTTTTTCTGGCCGGTGAGGGGAGGGCGTTTGGGTGCTCTAGCTCACCTCCTATGCACATGAGGTGTTCGATGAAATGTCCGAGCCATGCTAGTTAATCATTCTCCTCCCGAAACTCTACCTCCGAGCTCCATTTTCCCCAAGATTTGTATAGGTTTAGCGGTCCGTCACGTATTGTCCCCGTCTTCACCGTTGTCGATCGCCCGCGCTGATCTCGTCGCCGGCACCACCGTGGTGAGCCTCTTGTTCCTATCTTCTTTCTGAAAGAAAAAAATTCTTACTTCAGATAGTTACTTATCTAATTTTCTTACTTTTATTATTTCTTGTTATTATATAGTGCGATGGTTTTAGTATCCGCCCCCGTCGGCCCTCGTCCTGTCTATGATTCGGATGTGGTATATATTATCTTTTGATAACTATTTGGTTCATTTATTGTTTATGACAATTATGCCGACCAACGTGACATAGATTTTATTTATATAGGAGGTGGTTGAACCGGAAATTCCAACCGACCCTATTGTCGAGAGGTTAAATTTAGTTGAAGAAGAAAACAATTACTTGAAGGAAAAATTATGAAAAATTGAGGAGGATAAGATGATATTGGAGTTGCATGTTGCGGATGTCGTCGATGATCACAAGATCAAGATGGATGCAATGCGGTTCAAGATTAGAAAGATTAGAAAATATGACATTCATACCGAGGCTTGGTAACATTATGCAGTTGGATCAGTTGTTACCTTGGTTGCGATAATGATCGCATTTGCTTTTGCATATAAACGTTTTACATAATTTCAATGTATGGTTTAATTAGATGCCCCGGAGAGCTATATGTTGCACATGCTATGTGGGTGAAATCCCTTTGTAACAGACGAGTTTCCGTATGAAACCCTGATACTTCGAAAGAGATTGTCTGTTTTGTACATGAAGTGCATCCAGGTTTTGCCGTAAGCCTCTGTACTTTCTTGCACATGCTATGTGGGTGAAATGATGATACCATGCCAACTTGGAACCTTTTCAGAGTTCATTTCAACTGTTTTTCCATTTCATGGTCTTATAGCTCAAAATAACCAGTAAATGCATGAAAAATAACACATGAAGTCCGAAAGGGTTGTAAATTGATGATGCGGCTTTGAATGGGGTATTTTGAACACAGAAAAACTATGGAGTTCAAATAAGTTCAAAAAAATGAAATCCCTTTGTAACAGACGAGTTTCCGTATGAAACCCTGATACTTCGAAGGAGATTGTCTGTTTTGTACGCGAAGTGCATCCAGTTTTTGCCGTAAGCCTCTGTACTTTCTTGCGAATGCTATGTGGGTGACATGACGATACCATGCCAACTTGGAACCTTTTCAGAGTTCATTTCAAATGCTTTTCAATTTCATGGTCTTCTAGCTCAAAATAATCAATAAATGCATGAAAAATAACAAATGAAGTCAGAAAGGGTTGTTATTGATGATGTGGC
The DNA here is from genome assembly GCA_021605145.1 of Aegilops bicornis. NCBI lineage: Eukaryota > Viridiplantae > Streptophyta > Magnoliopsida > Poales > Poaceae > Aegilops > Aegilops bicornis. Next base: position 686,688,727 of record CM038673.1, on the reverse strand, counting down.
TTTGAATGGTGCATTTTGAACACAGAAAAACTATGGAGTTCAAATAAGTTCAAAAAAATGTAATCCCTTTGTAACAGACGACTTTCCATATGAAACCCTGATACTTCGAAGGAGATTGTCTGTTTTGTACACGAAGTGCATCCAGTTTTTGCCGTAAGCCTCTGTACTTTCTTGCACATGCTATGTGGGTGAAATGATGATACCATGCCAACTTGGAACCTTTTCAGAGTTCATTTCAAATACTTTTCAATTTCATGGTCTTATAGCTCAAAATAATCAGTAAATGCATAAAAAATAACAAATGAAGTCAGAAAGGGTTGTAAATTGATGATGTGGCTTTGAATGGTGCATAAACTATGGAGTTCAAATAAGTTCAAAAAAATGAAATCTCTTTGTAACAGACGAGTTTCCGTATGAAACCCTTATACTTTGAAGGAGATTGTCTGTTTTGTACACGAAGTGCATCCAGTTTTTGCCGTAAGCCTCTGTACTTTCTTGCACATGCTATGTGGGTGAAATGATTATACCATGCCAACTTGGAACCTTTTAAGAATTCATTTTAAATGCTTTTCAATTTCATGGTCTTATAGCTCAAAATAATCAGAAAATGTATGAAAAATAACAAATGAAGTCAGAAAGGGTTGTTATTGATGATGTGGCTTTGAATGGTGCATTTTGAACACAGAAAACTATGGAGTTCGAAAAAATGAAATCCCTTTCTAACAGACGAGTTTCCATATGAAACCCTCATACTTCGAAGGAGATTGTCTGTTTTGTACATGAAGTGCATCCAGTTTTTGCCGTAAGCCTCTGTACTTTCTTGCACATGCTATGTGGGTGAAATGATGATACCATGCCAACTTGGAACCTTTCCAGAGTTCATTTCAAATTCTTTTCAATTTCATGGTCTCATAGCTCAAAATAATCGGTAAATGCATGAAAAATTAACAAATGAAGTCAGAAAGGGTTGTAAATTGATGATATGGATTTGAATGGTGCATTTTGAACACATAAAAACTATGGAGTTCAAATAAATTCAAAAGAATGAAATCCCTTTGTAACAGATAAGTTTCTGTATTAAATCCTGATACTTCAAAGGAGATTGTCTGTTTTGTACACAAAGTGCATACAGTTTTTTCCATAACCTCTGTACTTTCTTGCACCTGCTATGTGGGTGAAATGATGATACCATGCCAACTTGGAACCTTTTCAGAGTTCATTTCAAATGCTTTTTAATTTCATGGTCTTATAGCTCAAAATAATCGGTAAATGCATGAAAAATAACAAATGAAGTCAGAAAGGTTTGTAATTGATGATGTGGCTTTAAATGGTGCATTTTGAACACAGAAAAACTATGGAGTTCAAATAAGTTCAAAAAAATGAAATCCATTTCTAACAGACGAGTTTCCGTATTAAACCCTGATACTTCAAAGGAGATTGTCTGTTTTGTACACAAAGTGCATACAGTTTTTGCCATAAGCCTCTGTACGTTCTTGCACCTGCTATGTGGGTGAAATAATGATACCATGCCAACTTGGAACCTTTTCAGAGTTCATTTCAAATGCTTTTCAATTTCATGGTCTTATAGCTCAAAATAATCAGTAAATGCATGAAAAATAACAAATGAAGTCAGAAAGTGTTGTAAATTGATGATGTAGCTTTGAATGGTGCATTTTGAACACAGAAAAACTATGGAGTTGAAATAAGTTCAAAAAATGAAATCTCTTTGTAACAGACGAGTTTTCGTATCAAACCCTGATACTTCGAAGGAGATTGTCTGTTTTGTACGCGAAGTGCATCCAGTTTTTGCCGTAAGCCTCTGTACTTTCTTGCACATGCTATGTGGGTGAAATCATGATACCATGCCAACTTGGAACCTTTTCACAGTTAATTTCAAATGCTTTTCAATTAATAGTCATGTAGCTCAAAATAATCAGTAAATGCATGAAAAATAACAAATGAAGTCAGAAAGGGTTGTAAATTGATGATCTGGCTTTGAATGGTGCATTTTGAACACAGAAAAACTACGGAGTTCAAATAAGTTCAAAAAAATGAAATCCCTTTGTAACAGACGGGTTTCCGTACGAAATCCTGATACTTCGAAGGAGATTGTCTGTTTTGTACGTGAAGTGCATCCAGTTTTTGCTGAAAGCCTCTATACTTTCTTGCACATGCTATGTGGGTGAAATGATGATACCATGCCAACTTGGAACCTTTTTAGAATTCACTTCAAATGCTTTTTAATTTCATGGTCTTATAGCTCAAAATAATCAGTAAAAGCATGAAAAATAACAAATGTAGTCAGAAATGGTTGTAAATTGATGATGTGGCTTTGAATGGTGCATTTTGAACTCAGAAAAATTATGGTGTTCAAATAAGTTCAAAAAATGAAATCCCTTTGTAACAGACGACTTTCTGTATGAAACCCTAATACTTCGAAGGAGATTGTCTGTTTTGTACACGAAGTGCATCCAGTTTTTTCCGTAAGCCTATGTACATTCTTGCACATGCTATGTGGGTGAAATGATGATACCATGCCAACTTAGAACCTTTTCAGAATTCATTTCAAATGCTTTTTAATTTCATGGTCTAATAGCTCAAAATAATCACTAAATGCAAAAATAACAAATGAAGTCATAAAGGGTTGTAAATTTATGATGTGGCTTTGAATGGTTCATTTTGAACATAGAAAAACTATGGAGTTCAAATAAGTTCAAAAAAATTAAATCCCTTTGTAATAAACGAGTTTCCGTATGAAACCCTGATACTTCGAAAGAGATTGTCTGTTTTTTACACGAAGTGCATCCAGTTTTTTTTCGTAAGACTCTGTACTTTCTTGCACATGCTATGTGGGTGAAATGATGATACCATGCCAACTTGGAACCTTTTCAGAGTTCATTTCAAATTCTTTTCAATTTCATGGTCCCATAGCTCAAAATAATCAGTAAATGCATGAAAAATAACAAATGAAGTCAGAAAGAGTTATAAATTGATGATGTGGCTTTGAATGGTGCGTTTTGAACACATAAAAACTATGGAGTTCAAATAAGTTCAAAAAAATGAAATCCCTTTGTAACAGACGAGTTTCCGTATGAAACCTTGATACTTCGAAGGAGATTATGCATTTTGTACGAAGTGCATCCAGTTTTTATCGTAAGCCTCTGTACTTTCTTGCACATGCTTTGTGGGTCAAACGATGATACCATGCCAACTTGGAACCTTTTCAGAGTTCATTTCAAATGCTTTTTAATTTCATGGTCTTATAGCTCAAAATAATCGGTAAATGCATGAAAAATAACAAATGAAGTCAGAAATGTTTGTAAATTGATGATGTGGCTTTAAATGGTGTATTTTGAACACAGAAAAACTATGGAGTTCAAATAAGTTCAAAAACATGAAATCCATTTCTAACAGACGAGTTTCCGTATTAAACCCTGATACTTCAAAGGAGATTGTCTGTTTTGTACACAAAGTGCATACAGTTTTTGCCATAAGCCTCTGTACTTTCTTGCACCTGCTATTTGGGTGAAATGATGATACCATGCCAACTTGGAACCTTTTCAGAGTTCACTTCAAATGCTTTTCAATTTCGTGGTCTTATAGCTCAAAATAATCACTAAATGCATGAAAAATAATAAATGTAGTCAGAAATGGTCGTAAATTGATGATGTGGCTTTGAATGGTGCATTTTGAACACTGAAAAACTATGGAGTTCAAATAAGTTCAAAAAATGAAATCTCTTTGCAACAGACGAGTTTCCGTATGAAACCCTGATATTTCGAAGGAGATTGTCTGTTTTGTACACGAAGTGCATCCAGTTGCCGTAAGCCTCTGTACTTTCTTGCACATGCTATGTGGGTGAAATGATGATACCATGCCAACTTGGAACCTTTTAAGAGTTCATTTCGAATGCTTTTCAATTTTATGGACTTATAACTCAAAATAATCAGTAAATGCATGAAAAATAACAAATGAAGTCAGCAATGGTTGTTATTGATGATGTGGCTTTGAATGGTGCATTTTGAACACAGAAAAACTATGGAGTTCAAATAAGTTCAAAAAAATGAAATCCCTTTGTAACAGACGAGTTTCCATATGAAACCCTCATATTTCGAAGGATATTGTCTGTTTTGTACATGAAGTGCATCCAGTTTTTGCCGTAAGCTTCTATACTTTCTTGCACATGCTATGCGGGTGAAATGATGATACCATGCCAACTTGGAACCTTTCCAGAGTTCATTTCAAACTCTTTTCAATTTCATGGTCTCATAGCTCAAAATAATCAGTAAATGCATGAAAAATAACAAATGAAGTCAGAAAGGGTTGTAAATTGATGATGTGGCTTTGAATGGTGCATTTTGAACACAGAAAAACTATGGAGTTCAAATAAGTTCAAAAAATGAAATCCATTTGTAACAGACGAGTTTCCGTATTAAACCCTGATACTTCAAAGGAGATTGTCTGTTTTGTACACAAAGTGCATACAGTTTTTGCCATAAGCCTCTGTACTTTCTTGCACCTGCTATGTGGGTGAAATGATGATACCATGCCAACTTGGAACCTTTTCAGAGTTCATTTCAAATGCTTTTCAATTTCATGGTCTTATAGCTCAAAATAATCAGTAAATGCATGAAAAATAACAAATGAAGTCAGAAAGGGTTGTAAATTGATGATGTGGCTTTGAATGGTGCATTTTGAACACAGAAAAACTATGGAGTTGAAATAAGTTCAAAAAATGAAATCCCTTTGTAAAGACGAGTTTCCGTATCAAACCCTGATACTTCGAAGGAGATTGTCTATTTTGTACACTAATGCATCCAGTTTTTGCCGTAAGCCTCTGTACCTTCTTGCACATGCTATGTGGGTGAAATGATGATACCATGCCAACTTGGAACCTTTTCAGAGTTCATTCCAAATGCTTTTCAATTTCATGGTCTTATAGCTCAAAATAATCAATAAATGCATGAAAAATAACAAATGAAGTCATCAAGGGTTGTAAATTTATGATGTGGCTTTGAATGGTTCATTTTGAACATAGAAAAACTATGGAGTTCAAATAAGTTCAAAAAAATTAAATCCCTTTGTAACAGACGAGCTTCCGTATGAAACCCTGATACTTCGAAAAAGATTGTCTGTTTTGTACACGAAGTGTATCCAGTTTTTTTCGTAAGCCTCTGTACTTTCTTGCACATGCTATGTGGGTGAAATGATGATACCATGCCAACTTGGAACCTTTTCAGAGTTCATTTCAAATTCTTTTCAATTTCATGGTCCCATAGCTCAAAATTATCAGTAAATGCATGAAAAATAACAAATGAAGTCACAAAGAGTTATAAATTGATGATGTGGCTTTGAATGGTGCGTTTTGAACACATAAAAACTATGGAGTTCAAATAAGTTCAAAAAAAATGAAATCCCTTTGTAACAGACGAGTTTCCGTATGAAACCTTGATACTTCGAAGGAGATTGTCTGTTTTGTACACGAAGTGCATCCAGTTTTTATCGTAAGCCTCTGTACTTTCTTGCACATGCTTTGTGGGTGAAACGATGATACCATGCCAACTTGGAACCTTTTCAGAGTTCATTTCAAATGCTTTTCAATATCATGGTCTTATAGCTCAAAATAATCAGTAAATGCATGAAAAATAACAAATAAAGTCAGAAAGGGTTGTAAATTGATGATGTGGCTTTGAATGGTGCATTTTTAACACAGAAAAACTATGGAGTTGAAATAAGTTCAAAAAAATGAAATCCCTTTGTAACATACGAGTTTCCGTATCAAACCCTAATACTTCGAAGGAGATTGTCTGTTTTGTACACGAAGTGCATCCAGTTTTTGCCGTAAGCCTCTGTACTTTCTTGCACATGCTATGTGGGTGAAATCATGATACCATGCCAACTTGCAACCTTTTAAGAGTTCATTTCAAATCCTTTTCAATTAATGGTCATGTAGCTCAAAATAATTAGTAAATGCATGAAAAATAACAAATGAAATCAAAAAGGGTTATAAATTGATGATGTGGCTTTGAATGGTGCATTTTGAACACAGAAAAACTATGGAGTTCAGATAATTTCAAAAAAATGAAATCACTTTGTAACAGACGGGTTTCGTACGAAATCCTGATACTTCGAAAGAGATTGTCTATTTTGTACACGAAGTGCATCCAGTTTTTGCCGAAAGCCTCTATACTTTCTTGCACATGCTATGTGGGTGAAATGATGATACCATACCAACTTGCACTAGTAGAAAAGGGGCGTATTGACCCGGTTGGTGAGGGCCTTTAGTCCCGATTCTTGAACCGAGACTAAAGGGTCGGTACTAATACCCTTGCCCTTTAATCCCGGTTCTATCCAGAACCGGGACTGATGGGCCTCCACGTGGCCTGGCCGCTGAGCCCAGGCAGGAGGGCCTTTGGTCCCGGTTGGTGGCACCAACCGGGACCAATAGGCATCCACGCGTCAGCATGTCTATGGCTCTGGTTTTTGTTTTTTTTCTTGAAAAGGGGGGGGGGGTTGGGGGGTTTTGGGGGGTTAATTTAGGTGTTTCATATATTGTGCTATAGCTAGCTAATTAATAGAGAAAAGTGTCCTCTCTTTTGTCCGTGCTTGGTCGACGCTACGTACTATACATACGTATACAGAATGCCGCCAATTCCTCTTGTCCGTGCTTGGTCGACGCTATTGGTCCACATAGTATTCTCCGTCTTCAGCGATCACGTGGTCAAGAAAGAATGCCGCCAATTCCTCTTGAATTGCTCGCATGCGATCTGGTGCTAGGAGTTCATCCCGCTTCCGAAACATCTAATTTTAAGAAAGGGGTCAATACATACATACATATATATATATATATATATATATATATATATATATATATATATGAATGAAAGAAACTCAACACAGATGATGGTAATAAAATAAAATTGTGAATATTTTTATTTACGCACTTCATATTGTTTGTCGGAGAGCCCCTCTCACAGGTCGTGTGGCGGATGGACTCGCAAACGTAGTATCCACAGAAATCATTCCCTTGTTCCTGCCACAACCACTTTACAAGAAACAGAGGTCAATCAAACTGATAATTAGCAAGCATGCTAAATGGTATTGATGAAACTAGCGCTTGAATCACTAGGAGATGCGCGTGGAATATGCTACTATATAGTACTTACTTTCGGGTGTCTAAATTGCAGCTTCTTCGGTAGACCCGAGCTTTTTGGTGAATTTTCCCCAAGCCCTGCCATACAAAGAAAACAATTACTTGATATCAGAAATGAACAAAGTTGCTGATATGGTGGAAAATGATCGATTTAACTTACTTCTTGAGCATTTCAGTCATGTCCGCATACTCCTTGGGATCTTTTCGTCTCGAGTCTAAGATAGTTACTACTCCCTGCTCAAGCTTAATCTCTAGGAGAATATAGTGGAACCTGCGAACGCATGCATAACTCATCAATTACATTACTATAACCTGGACTAATAAGGGAAACCGAATATGCCACAAGACAGTAACACTCACTTGTAGTTGTAAGGAAAGAGTATTATATTTTTGTGTTCATTTATTTCCAACGATCGTAGCAAGTTGGACTCGGTTTCTCCGGCACGATATTTAACCTCATTTGCATCTATGAGATATGTGTTAATGAACCCAATATCACCCACTTGTCTTTTCTTCATTTCGGCGATCTTCAATCTGCATAATATAGTGAGGATATTTATAAATACATGCAATGAAAGAGCTGAGTTATATAGAGATACTTAATGATGAAGTAGTACTACTTACAGACAGTAGCAGGTGACCGTTGCTTTATCGAGGGCCAATTGATTGAAAAACTGATAGAACTCCTCAAATGGAATAGGCAACAGTTCAATTCCAAGGAGGTCATGCTCCTTTTAACTCTCACATACAAAGTACTCCTCCCTCGGACTCTTTGCAGGTTTTCATGTACCAATCATGCAATCTTCGCATCATCGTTGATAGAGAGCTTTCATCTTTGTGAGAGGCTTCCTGTACTCGTATCTTTGTATCTGCACCTCCAAGAAATCATAATGTACATCGTCGGGCAGGTAATCTGCAGGATTGCCATAACCGGGCACCATCCTCGAATCGACGATGTCGCTAGCAGGAACCTTGAGCGGGGGCACGATTGCTTGTTCGCCGAGCTGGGCAATTTGTTTCCCAGCTCGTCGTTCTTTCATCCTTTGATCAACGACAGTACTTCCCAACCTCTCCGCTTCGGCAAATGCCTTTCCAATAATGCGCTCATAGTTGCCTTTGGCGGAGACTTGGGTGGTTTTGTCGAGGCAGCGAGCGCTTCGCTTTGACCGGATCTACCTTCTCCTCCGGAGGTGGATGTCTCTTTGCTTTCAACCCTTTAAACCAGTCATCCACTTCGGTCTGCGCGATCTTCGCGTTTTCCTCCTCGCTCCTCTCAGACGGTAACTTCTCCGGAGTCTTGAGAGAAGGACCGAATCAGATCTCCTCCCGCCTTTGGCTGTACTTGCTACACGCCCGGCAGAAGCAGACGGAGCGGATGTCTTCTTTCCTTGCTTACGAGGCGGAGGAGAAGGACTACGACGCGCCGGAGCAGCCGGAGCGGCGGCGGGTCTCTTCCGCCCTTGCTGACGAGGCGGAGAAGGAGGAGGCTGGCTGCTCGGGCGCGTCGGTGCAGGCAGAGAAGGAGCCGGCCGAGTGCCCTGATCGTCACTCGCCGGAGGAGGAGGCGGTGGAGGAGGCGGAGTGCCCTGACTCGCCGGAGGAGGAGGAGGAGGCGGAGGCGTCCAGTTCGGAAGGTTGATGAGATCCTTCCGCCATAGGCATGGAGTCTTTAGCAGAACCCAGCCGATACTCCCCTTCACCGGTAGGGTGGTCAAGCGGAGGTCCTCAAATCCCTCCGTTATTTCATCGACCATCACCTTAGCATATCCTTCTGGAATCGGCCGGCGGTGAAAAGTTGAGTCGGGTTTAGTAGGATAAACAGAGCCAACAACCGCCTTGACCTTCAAATTGCTCCATTGTGCCATAAGGTGACAATGTTCAGCATTCGTGATAGCATCCACGGGATAGCTGGCAGGAGCCGTCAAGGCATGCTGCTCTGGCTGAAGCAGCTCGGTGGAAGCCACGCCGCTTCTCCGCTGAGATGGCGGGGTAGCTTCGGGGGAAGCTTCGGCAGGTCGTTTGTTGTGATCTGCTGCTTCTCGTTCCTCTAGCCCCATTACCCTTTCGTGCAGCACCTGCATTAGGCTCTGCTCCAGTTTCTTGCTCATCTCATGGGTTTTGTAACCCCCTGCGTCCGGAAATCCAGCCTTCCACGAAGCGAACTGGCGTGCCTCGTGTCCGTCCGGGGTGCTCGAGATTCCGAGGGCCATTGTGAGCTCGTCCTTCTCCCTGTCTAGAACGAACTTCCCTTGCTGCGCTGCTTTGATATAATGCTGAAGCCTCTTGACTAGTATGTCCAATTGTTCGTCCGTCCAAATGCACATCCCTGTTAGAGGGTCCAAGGATCCGCCGGCCCCGAAGAACCAAGTCCGGCAACGGTGCGGCGATTCATTGTCTACGGTTCGATCCCTTTATCAAGCAGATCATTCTCAGCCTTGGCCCACTTAGGCCGGGCTACGAGGTAGCCACGACCCCGTGCGATGGTGAAGCTTCTTCTTCGCAGCATTTCTCTTGTTTGTCGCCGACATCTTTTTACTCTTTTACGATGTCTTGTAGGCCACAAATGCGGGCGATCATCTCGATCTTCTCATATTTGCCCTTGAATTCTGGTGTCTCATTTTTTTCGACATACGTATTGAGTTCTTTCTTCCAATTCCTGAATAGTTCTGCCATCTTCTTAAGAGCAAAAGACTTGATTAATGGCTCTATTACTGGCTTCTCCGGATCATCCTCTAGCGGTAGGGTAAAATTTGACTTCAGCTCGGTCAAAGATCATTTTACGCATATCATTGACACAAGACACCTCGTGGTCTTCGTTCTTAGGCTTATACCATTGGTGGATGCTGATCGGGATCTTGTCCCTAACCGTAACCCCGTGACCGAAAGCAACAAATGCCTTCTTTGTCCGGTAGGGTTCAATCGGTTGGCCGTCGCGAGCGATGTGTATGATCTCAAACTTTTCATCCAAGCTCAACTTTTTCTTCGGGCCTCGTCTCTTTACCGAAGTTGTGCTCGATCCGGAGGGCGAGAAAAAAGAACAAAGACGAGAGTTAATTAATATGTGTACATACCAAAACAAAGATGAGAGCTAGTCAAGACAAAGCTTAACTAATATATATACCTGGTCGGACTCGGTTTGGTGATCACGGAGCCGTCCTCACGGTCTACTTCTTTACCCTCTCCTTCTTGCACCGACATTGGGTCATCGGAGCCATGTAAATCATAGCCAGCTGCTTCTTCACCCTCTCCTTCCAGACCATCATTGTCGTTGAGAAACATCAACGAGCAGACGGCATCACTTCCTTGTGCGATTATGTCCCTCAACAACGCTTCTTGTGCTTCGTCTCGGGGGGTGTCCATAGTTTCTACAAATATTTACAACATGGCAATTATTATTCAAACATGACAGATATGGATATATTAGTGGCAAACGTAGAACTAGCTAGCTAATCACAATAAGGAATCATATTAGTGGTCTCGACGCTGCTTCTCTAGGGTTTGGGGTGGCCTCGACAACGCCTCAAGGGTTAGGGGGTGGCCTCGAGAACGCTTCAAGCTAGGAGGGGGTAATATCGACCCCCCCCATGTGTTGAAGCTATCGTGAGGGGGTCGGCGTTGAACAGTACATCTATGTCCCACAAGTGACGTGGGCATCGGCCTTGTGAGGGTAGAGGGTCGTGGATCGCCCGGCGGTCGAGGGTCAAGGGTCGAAGATCGCCGAGGGTCGGGAGGTTGCCTAGTGTCAAAGGATTCAACAAAACCATGTCTTCATCATTAAGTAATGTAACAGGTGCATGATGGTACGAAGCTCTCCAAAGTTATTTTGGAACGGAGTCCCAGATAGGATAATTCGCTTTTTGGTAGAAAGTTCAGTAAAAACCTTCCGAATATCGTTATTTGAAAGGCCTTTGCTGAGATTCGTACAAAAAGGCAAATTATCCTATCCGGGACTCCATTCCAGAATAACTTTGGAGGACTTCGTACCATCATGCCATGGTTACTTCCGGCTAATGATGAAGCCATGGATTTCTTCAATACTTTGACACTATAGGAACCTCGACCTGAAACCCTCGACCCTTGACCCCTTAACGACCCTCGACCCTCTACCCTAGTTCCCGACCCTCGACCCCTCGGCGATCCTCGACACCCTCGTTATATTGACAACGACGCAACATACATATACATGGGAAAATAATGTTATCGGGGAGGAGGTATTGGTACCCCCCCCCCCCTCGTGTCAAAGTTTCTTCTTTCTCCTCTATTCCTTTCTTTCTTCTTCTCCTCTTCTTTTTCTTCTTATCCCGCGCGAAAGGAAAATAAGGAAAAGGAAGAAAAGAGGAAGAAGGAAGAAGGAAGAAGAAGAAAGAAGAAGAAGAAAAAAAGAGGAGAAGAAGAAAGGAATAGAGGGAGAAGAAGAAAAATAGAAAAAATTTCTATTTTTCTTCTTCTCCTCTATTCTTTTCTTCTTCTCCTCTTCTTTTCTTCTTTTTCTTCTTCTTATTTATTTCTCCTCTTCTTCCTCTCCCTCTTCTTCTCCTTTCTTCCTCTTCTTATTTCCTTTTTCCTCTCATTCTTTTCTTCTTCTTCCTTTCTTAAAGATACATGAAGTAGTATTGCTTGTTTTTTTTTAAATAATGATCAAATATAAATTTTAGAAAAAATTAAAGGTTTTTCCTAATTCATTGTTCATATGAATATACAAACATTTGCATATTTACAATAATTAATATCACCAAAAAAATCTATGAACAGAAAAAAAAGTATTTTCTAAAAATCTATCTTTTGCATATATTCATGAACATATATATACACAGAGAACATATATACATACATATATACATTTTTATAAAAATGCAAAAACAAAAATCTATCTTCTGCAGGCGTGGCGGCACGTGGGCGCCAAATAAGCAGCAGGCAGCGGCGCTGTGGTCATGGGCAGGGCGGCGCGGTGGGCTGGTGGGCGGTGCAATGGCCGCAGGTGGGCGGCGGCGCTGGGCGGTCACAGCAGATGGGCGCTGGATGGGAGGGGCGCGAGCAGCAGGTTTCACAGGGGCGGCGGCGACGGCGAAGGCGAGCAGCCTGACGGCGTCGGTGGCGGCGGCGACGGCGAAGGCGAGCAGCCTGACGGTGTCGGTGGCGGCGGCAACGGCAAGGTGGAGCAGGGGCGTCGGGCGGCGACGGCGATGAGGAGGAGCAGGGGGCGTCGGGGGAGAAGTGGGTGATTTGGTCGAAAACTGCTAAGTGCTGCTTATATAGCAAATCCTTTAGTCCCGGTTGGTGGCGCCAACCGGGACTAATGCCCCCCTTTAGTCCCGGTTGGTGCCACCAACCGGGACCAAAGGCCAATTTTCAGCAGCCCAAAGGGCGGGAACGGCTTTTGGTCGGTTGAGGCACCAACCGACTAAAGGGGGAATTAGTCCCGGTCGTGGCACCAACCGGGACTAAACCCCCCTTTAGTCCCGGTTGGTGCCACCAACCGGGACCAAAGGCCTTGTGCTGCCCCGCCCTCAAAAGTTTAGTCCCACCTCGCTAGTTGAGAGAGCTCGAGAGTGGTTTATAAGCGCTGTTGTGCCAACCCTCTCGAGCTCCTCTCAACTGCAGGCTTTCGGGCCTAATCTGTCACTAGCTATGTGCATGTGGGCCTACTTGGCCTCCTGCGGGCCTGAATCCTGGCCCATGTAGGGTTTCTAGTCGTATTCAGGCCATGGGGGCCCAGTAGCCGGCACTTTTTTCCCAGTTTTTTTGTTTTGTTTTCTGCATTATTATTTATTTTTTGTTGTTTTTCGCTTTATTTTTTAATTCTTTTTGCTTTTAATTTTAGAAAAATTATAAACTTTCTGTTAGTGCCATTAGTTTTCAAATTTGAAAACTCTTTTTTTGTTTTCTTTGTTGCTTTATTTATTTTATTTTGTTTCTACTTACAACAAAATACTTATTGTTGCTATTTTTATTTTTTTCAGTGTTTTGTTCTGCTTTTCTGCATTATTTAGTTTTTGTTGTTTTTTGCTTTATTTTTAATTCTTTTTGCTTTTAGTTTTAGAAAATTATAAACTTTCTGTTAGTGCCATTAGTTTTCAAATTTAGAAACTCTTTTTTTGTTTTCTTTGTTGCTTTATTTATTTTATTTTTTTTCTACTTACAACAAAATACTTATTGTTGCTATTTTTATTTTTTTTAGTTTTTTGTTCTGTTTTCTGCATTATTTATTTTTTGTTGTTTTTTCTTTATTTTTTAATTCTTTTTACTTTTAGTTTTAGAAAAACTAGTAGTGTGACCCGCGCATTTGCGCGGCTAGATTTATTATGTATTGTCTTCCTTTTATATTTACATGTGTACTATATTTAGATTTACATGTTGGTGTACTTATTAGCTAGAGATTTGAAATTATAGATATTACAGATAGTGGCATGCCACAACTACACCATGTTGAACTTGTTTGTTTTTGTTGTGACTTTTTTGGTATTGACTTGATCGTGTGACATTGAAAATCTGATATTCTTAGCCTGCCATGAAAATATAGCATTTCTTTCTAATATACATCCTTCTCTTGCACACTACTCACCCATGGTGTTTATATTTTCACATTTTTTGATAATTTTCTACACAAAGTTAAATCAACCCGGGTGACATATACTTAAAGGCTTTTTGTATCTTCCTCTACCCATCTTGCGCACTTGTCCTTAGAAAAAATAAAACTCATTTATAGCTTGGTCACTCTCGTTATACCTTGAACATTGGCTGTACTTTCTTATTTATATTTGTTGCAATGTATGTCTGCTATGGTATTTTCATACATGCACATAAATTTGATTTTTCAAAGTTGAACACTTCTTGTTGGTACTACCTACTGTGGTCTCCAAGAGTGATTTTAAATCGTGTGTGCCTATTAGTTCATCAACCACTTTCCATACTACGAAATATACTCATGTTTGTACTTTTAAGTGCGTTATTTTAGCACGGGTTCTCCTTCGATGCATATTTGGTGCTACCAAATGGAAATCAAATAAAATAGTCCTTTTAATTTTAAATTGCACATGTCCTCGGATGCCAATTTTAAAATAATTTTTTAACACGTATTTATGAGGTTGATTTTATGTTTATGGGTAAAAACTTCATAATTGCTCATGTTATCTTCTGAATTATTTTACAATTTGAGATGGCCTCTAGTATATTACTATAATGATATGCTACTTGCCCAATCCAAATATTTCTTCTATATTTACAGACAAATTTAGAACACATGAACCACATGTATTATATGTTTTTATCTATGTTTGAATGACCCAAATCAAATATTTTATTTTGATTATACACTGCGTATGCTAGGAAATGTGCCCGTGCATTGCAACGGGAGAAATAAATTCTCGCATGCCCCTAGTAACCCATTCGATTATGTTGGCATTTCTCCTCTTTGTCACCATCACCGATGTTGCTCATATTGTCCATCTAATCGTTACGAACGTGATCAATCTAAGGCGATGTGATTTTCATCATACTCTGGCACAATGCCCGTGTGTCGCTATGGAGTAAACGCTGAACAATGGGTATTATTCCTTGTGCGTTTGTGATCGGTGCCAGTAGGTCTAGCGCATTGGGCTTCTGCTAAGCAGCTCATGCTTCAGCTAGCACATTGGGTATCGTGAGGCCCTCCTCTTTGATTTAGAGTATATAGTAAAAATATCATATTGACCATGGCACTACCATACTGTAGCGGTAGCCGGGCTACCGTTAAAGTCCTTTAGATGGCCTCATCGACAGATCATGGATGCCATTGGGGCACTATCGATCCGCCAGTCGCCTAGGCACATGGAACATATGGATGATTGGGTGCAAATAATACACAAAAACACATGAATCAACGCACATGCATGTTTTGAGTTCCGTATGCCTTTTTTTTTCTCTTCACTCGAACCAATTCGCCTAGTCGACTTCTTGTATTTTTTGTGAGTTGTGTATCCACTCCAATAATACTATCGTCAAGTATACTTAGGGATGAATATCTTGGCAAGATATGAAGTTCTTATATCTTGAAATGAAAAAACCGGCCTACTTCTTTTTGGTATTTTGGACTAAATTCTTTTGTTCCTTGATTCTCAATCAAACCCTCGGATGCGAACATATCAGTCCACAAAAAAGTAGATTATATACATAGATGTATCCCGGCACACATATATAGTTGTATTTGACATGTGTTAATTTGTCATTAGGAGATTATAACTATACTTGAATTTATTTCAGCATATATATTAATTTAAACAATTGGGATTTTTTTCCTTTGGCTAATTATTTTTGGAAAGTAAAAATACATAATATATATTTATATAGATTTATTCTATGGACAGGGCTATATATATAAAAATTAATGCATCTGTCATTTGGAGATAATAAATATACTTGATTTTTTTCCATGGTAAATACACTTGAATTTGATTCAAAATTGTGACAAAATATCTTTAAAAAAAGAATTTGAGACCTGTTATTTTTCCTCCGTAATTATTTAGTTATTAATAAAAATTTATCATAGGATAGCATTTAGAAAAAATGAAAATATACACGAAGAAAAAACTCAGGCGCATATCCTACAAAATTGCAACGGGCAGATCATGGATATATTAAACGGGTATAAAAGACGTATGTATCCTTGTTGGTCACGTTGTGTTAAGATGCATTGTTTTTGGACTTCCATCGTGCATGGACTTCCTTACGTGTTTACCCAGTGCATGTTGAATCGGATTGGCTTTTTTTAGAAGAGGCTAATTTTGGTTTGAGTTGCCGGTTGGCTACCTATTTTGTGCCGCCTACGGACGTTGGCCAGCCGGACTGTACGGTCTACTTTTCTATCCACCAATGTTGGACTCCTAATATGGTTCACACATGTATACGTGCATACGTGTGACAGTCCATTGTGTTGGGATATGCTGCTACATACGCGTTGGCATGTTACGTAAAACTTTTAAATCTCAACCGTTATTGTCCTAATCAAACGGATGAAATAATTTTAGCACATGTGGACGAACGTGGTGGCTCGTTTTACTTCTGTATTATGTATATAATAGATTATAAACTTTCTGTTAGTGCCATTAGTTTTCAAATTTGAAAACACTTTTTTGTTTTCTTTGTTGCTTTATTTATTTTATTTTGTTTCTGCTTACAACAAAACGGTGTGTAGAGGGACGGGCTTATAAATCAGTGTGAGCGCCCTTCGGTTGGCGAGGTTTTCAAATTCATAGTTTTCAAATGAACTCTGAAAAAGTTGGCATAGCATGTGCATGTACAAAAGCGGACAATGGTATCATACTGCCTGTTACAAAGTTGGCATGGTATCATCATAATAGTTGCGGGAGAAAGTCTTCACTTTTTCTTCACTTGTGTCGTTTGCTTATTGCGCCGTAACCATGGATAATCTTCATCGTTTATCAGGATGCTTGGGTCAGCCTTGACTTTGAAGGGGGAATTTCATGAAACTTTTCATACTCTTCAGACATGTCTGTCTTGCCCTCCACTCCCAGGATGTCCCTTTTTCCTGAAAGAACTATGTGGCGCTTTGGCTCATTGTATGATGTATTCGCTTCCTTATCTTTTCTTTTCCTCGGTCTGGTAGACATGTCCTTCACATAGATAACCTGTGCCACATCATTGGCTAGGACGAACGGTTCGTCGGTGTACCCAAGATTTTTCAGATCCACTGTTGTCATTCCGTCTGTGGGTCTACCTGTACCCGCCTCTGACAGATTGACCCACTTGCACTTAAACAAAGGGACCTTAAAATCTACTCCGTAGTCAAGTTCCCATATGTCTACTATGTAACCATAATATGTGTCATTTCCTTGTCGGTTGCTGCATCAAAGCGGACACCGCTGTTTTGGTTGGTGCTCTTTTCATCTTGGTCAATCGTGTAAAATGTATTCCCATTTATCTCGTATCCTTTCCAAATCATTACAGTCGAAGATGGTCCCTGGACAACAAGTACAGCTCATCACAAACAGTGCTGTCACCTACGAGACGTGTTTCCAACCAACTGCTGAAAGTCCTTATGTGTTCAAATGTAATCCATTCGTTTCACTGCTCCGGGTGTTTGTAGCGCAGACTGTTCTTGTGTTCATCGACATACGGGGTCACCAAGGTAGAGTTCTGTAGAACTGTGTAGTGTGCTTGAGACCAAGAATATCCGTCCCTGCATATTATTGAGTCTCTTCCAAGCGTGCCTTTTCCAGTCAGTCTCCCCTCATACCGCGATTTAGGGAGACCTATCTTCTTAAGGCCAGGAATGAAGTCAACACAAAACCCGATGACATCCTCTGTTTGATGGCCCATGGAGATGCTTCCTTCTGGCCTAAGCGCGATTCTGAACATATTTCTTTAGGACTCCCATGAACCTCTCAAAGGGGTACATATTGTGTAGAAATACGGGCCCCAGAATGACAATCTCGTCGACTAGATGAACTAGGACGTGCCTCGTGATATTGAAGAAGGATGGTGGGAACACCAGCTGAAGCCGACAAGACATTGCGCCACATCACTCCTTAGCGTTGGTACGATTTCTGGATCGATCACCTTACGAGATATTGCATTGAGGAATGCACATAGCTTCACAATGGCTAATCGGACGTTTTACGGTAGAAGCCCCTCAATGCAACCGGAAGCGATGCGTCATAATCACGTGGCAGTCATGAGACTTTAGGTTCTGGAACTTTTCTTTGGCATATTTATTATTCCCTTTATATTCGACGAGAAGCCAGTCGGGACCTTGATATCGAGCAGGCATTGAAAGAATATTTCTTTCTCTTCTTTCGTAAGAGCGTGGCGGCAGGACCTTCATATCGCTTCGGAGGCATGCCCTCTTTTTCGTGCAAGCGTTGTAGGTCCTCTCGTGCCTCATGTGTATCTTTTGTCTTCCCATACACGCCCAAGAAGCCTAGCAGGTTCACGCAAAGGTTCTTCGTCACGTGCATCACGTCGATCGAAGAGCGGACCTATAGGTCTTTCCAAGAGGGTAGGTCCCAAAATATAGATATCTTCTTCCACATGGGTGCGTGATTCTCAGCGTCGTTCGGAACAGCTAGTCCGCCGGGACCCTTTTCAAAGATTACGTGTAAATCATTGACCATATCAAGTACGTGATCACCGGTACGCATGGCGGGCTTCTTCCGGTGATCTGCCTCGCCTTTGAAATGCTTGCCTTTCTTTCGACATTGATGGTTGGTCGGAAGAAATCGGCGATGGCAGTACACATTCTTCCTGCAGCTTGGTATATACTATCGGTGTCAAGTAAACAGTGCGTGCATGCGTGGTATCCCTTGTTTGTCTGTCACGAAGGTTACCGAGAGCGGGCCAATCGTTGATGGTCACGTAACAGCAACGCCTTTAGGTCAAATTCCTCCTTTTGTGCTCATCCCACGACGTACACCGCTTCCATTCCACAGCTGTAAAAGTTCTTCAATTAATGGCCTTAGTTACACATCAATGTCGTTGCCGGGTTACTTAGGGCCTTGGATGAGAACTGGCATCATAATGAACTTCCGCTTCATGCACATCCAAGGAGGAAGGTTATACATACATAGAGTCACGGGCCAGGTGCTGTGATTGCTGCTCTGCTCCCGAAAGGATTAATGCCATCCGCGCTTAAAGCAAACCATACATTCCTTGGGTCCTTTGCAAACTCATCCCGATACTTTCTCTCGATTTTTCTCCACTGCGACCCGTCGTGGGTGCTCTAAACTTCCCGTCTTTCTTACGGTCCTCACTTTGTGCCATCGCATCAACTTGGCATGCTCTCCGTTTACGAGCAGACGTTTCAACCGTGGTATTATAGGAGCATACCACATCACCTTCGCAGAACCCTCTTCCGGGAGGCTCGCCGTCAACATCACTGAGGTCATCTCGTGCGATCTTATACCGCAATGCACCGCATACCGGGCATGCGTTCAGATCCTTGTAGGCACCACGGTAGAGGATGCAGTCATTAGGGCATGCATGTATCTTCTCCACCTCCAATCCTAGAGGGCATACGACCTTCTTTGCTGCGTATGTACTGTCGGGTAATTCGTTATCCTTTGGAAGCTTCTTCTTCATTATTTTCGTAGCTTCTCAAATCCTTTATCGAGCACAGCATTCTCGCCTTCCACTGCAGCAATTCGAGTATGCACCGAGCTTTGTGTTGCCATCTTCGCAATATGGGTACAACCCTTTTTTGTGATCCTCTAACATGCGATCGAACTTCAGCTTCTCCTTTTGACTTTCGCATTGTGTCCTTGCATCGACAATGACCCGGCGGAGATCATTATCATCGGGCACATCGTCTGGTTCCTCTTGATCTTCAGCAGCTTCGCCCGTTCCAGCACCATCGTGCACATCGTGCAGTGCATCTTGATGTTCAGTAGCATCACCGTATTCAGGGGCACATAGTTGTCATCGTACTCTTCTTCCTCGCCGTCTTCCATCATAACCCCTATTTCTCCGTGCCTCGTCCAAACATTATAGTGTGGCATGAAACCCTTGTAAAGCAGGTGGGTGTGAAGGATTTTCCAGTCAGAGTAAGACTTCGTATTCCCACATATAGGGCATGGACAACACATAAAACCATTCTGATTGTTTGCCTCAGCCACTTCGAGAAAATCATGCACGCCCTTAATGTACTCGGAGGTGTGTCTGTCACTGTACATCCATTGTCGGTTCATCTGCGTGCATTATATATAATTAAGTGTGTCAAAAATCATTACAGAACATCATGAATAGATAATTAAGTAACCAAATTAATAGAAGTTCATCATCACATAAAAACCAAAGTACATACATAGTTCTCATCTAACAACATAAAGCTCTGCAGAGCATCTAAATTAATTAAACCATACATTGAAACTATGTAAAACATTTCAATGCGAGAACAAATACGATCATAATCGCAACCAAGGTAACAACTGATCCAACGACATAATGATACCAAGCCTCGGTATGAATGGCATATTTTCTAATCTTTCTCATCTTCAAGCGCATTGCATCCATCTTGATCTTGTGATCATCGACGACATCCGCAACATGCAACTCCAATATCATCTTCTCCTCCTCAAGTTTTTTATTTTTTCCTTCAAGAAATTGTTTTCTTCACAACTAAATTTAACCTCTCGACAATAGGGTCGGTTGGAATTTCGGTTCAACAACCTCCTAGATAAATAAAATCTATGTCACGTTGGTCGGCATAATTTTCATAAACAATAAATGAACCAATAGTTATGAAAAGATAATATATACCACATCCGAATCATAGATGTGATTTAGCGCCCGACGGGGCGGATACCAAAACCATCGCACTATATAAGATGCAATAATAAAAGTAAGAAAATAATACAAGTATCTATCTAAACAAACAAGTAATAATATTTTTCCTTTCAGAAAGAAGATAAGAACAAGAGGCTCACCACGGTGGTGCCGGGCGATGAGATCGGCGCGTGTGATCGTGGCGATGAAGACGGGACGAGGCGTGACGGACCGCTAAACCTAGATAAATATTGAGGAAAATGGAGCTTGGCGGTCGAGCTTGGAGAGGAGAAACCTTAAGTAGTGTGGCTCGGGCATTCCATCGAACACCTTGTGTGCATAGGAGGTGAGCTAGAGCACCACCAAGCCCTCTCCCCTCGGCCGGAAAAAAGCAGAGCAAAGGTGCTCTGCTCTTGTGAGGGGCTATATATAGGCAGCACCATTAGCCCGGTTGGTGGCATGAGCCGGGACTAAAGGGAAGCCTTTGGTCCCGATTCATGCCACCAACCGGGACCAATAGTGGTGGGCAGAGCCAGGACCATTGGTCCCGGTCGTCCCACCAACCGGGACCAAAAGGTCCGGACGAACCGGGACCAATGGCCCACGTGGTCTTGCCCGGCCCTGGCTCACGAACCAGGGCAAATAGCTCCATTGGTCCCGGTTCTGGATTGAACCGGGACTTATGGGCTAAATTGGCCTGGACGAAAGCCCTGTTTTCTACTAGTGTTGGAACCTTTTCAGAGTTAACTTCAAATGCTTTTCAATTTCATGGTCTTATAGCTCAAAATAATCAGTAAATGCATGCAAAATAACAAATGAAGTCAAAAAGGGTTGTAAATTGATGATGTGGCTTTGAATGGTGCATTTTGAACTCAGAAAAATTGTGGTGTTCAAATAAGTTCAAAAAATGAAATCCCTTTGTAACAGACGAGTTTCCGTATGAAACCCTGATACTTCGAAGAAGATTGTCTGTTTTGTACACGAAGTGCATCCAGTTTTTGCCGTAAGCCTCTGTACTTTCTTGCACATGCTATGTGGGTGAAATGATGATACTATGCCAACTTAGAACCTTTTCAGAGTTCATTTCAAATGCTTTTTAATTTCATGGTCTTATAGCTCAAAATAATCACTAAATGCATGAAAAATAACAAATGAAGTCTAAAAGGGTTGTAAATTGATGATGTGGCTTTGAATGGAGAATTTTGAACACAGAAAAACTATGGAGTTCAAATAAGTTCAAAAAAATGAAATCCCTTTGTAACAGACGAGTTTCCATATGAAACCCTCATACTTCGAAGGAGATTATGCATTTTGTACATGAAGTGCATCCAGTTTTTGCCGTAAGCCTCTGTACTTTCTTGCACATGCTATGTGGGTGAAATGATGATACCATGCCAACTTGGAACCTTTCCAGAGTTCATTTCAAATTCTTTTCAATTTCATGGTCTCATAGCTCAAAATAATCAGTAAATGCATGAAAAATAACAAATGAAGTCAGAAAGGGTTGTAAATTGATGATGTGGCTTTGAATGGTGCATTTTGAACACATAAAAACTATGGAGTTCAAATAAGTTCAAAAAAATGAAATCCCTTTGTAACAGATGAGTTTTCGTATTAAACCCTGATACTTCAAAGGAGATTGTCTGTTTTGTACATAAAGTGCATACAGTTTTTGCCATAAGCCTCTGTACTTTCTTGCACCTACTATGTGGGTGAAATGATGATACCATGCCAACTTGGAACCTTTTCAGAGTTCATTTCAAATGCTTTTCAATTTCATGGTCTTATAGCTCAAAATAATCAGTAAATGCATGAAAAATAACAAATGAAGTCGGAAAGGGTTGTAAATTGATGATGTGGCTTTGAATGGTGCATTTTGAACACAGAAAAACTATGGAGTTGAAATAAGTTCAAAAAATGAAATCCCTTTGTAACAGACGAGTTTCCGTATCAAACCCTGATACTTTGAAGGAAATTGCCTGTTTTGTACACGAAGTGCATCCATTTTTTGCCGTAAGCCTCTGTACTTTCTTGCACATGCTATGTGGGTGAAATCATGATACCATGCCAACTTGGAACCTTTTCAGAGTTCATTTCAAATGCTTTTCAATCAATGGTCATGTAGCTCAAAATAATCATTAAATGCAAGAAAAATAACAAATGAAGTCAGAAAGGGATGTAAATTGATTATGTGGCTTTGAATGGTGAATTTTGAACACAGAAAAACTATGGAGTTCTAATAAGTTCAAAAAAATGAAATCCCTTTATGGCGGCGGGTTTAATGACGAAATCTGATACTTGAAGGATATTATGCATTTGTACACGAAGTGCATCCAGTTTTTGCCGAAAGCCTCTATACTTTCTTGCACATGCTACGTGGTTAAATGATGATACCATGCCAACTTGGAACCTTTTCAGAGTTCATTTCAAATGCTTTTCAATTTCATGGTCTTATAGCTCAAAATAACCAGTAAATGCATGAAAAATAACAAATGAAGTCAAAAAGGGTTGTAAATTGATGATGTGGCTTTGAATGGTGCATTTTGAACTCAGAAAAATTATGGTGTTCAAATAAGTTCAAAAAATGAAATCCCTTTGTAACAGACGAGTTTCCGTATGAAACCCTGATACTTCGAAGGAGATTGTCTGTTTTGTACACAAAGTGCATCCAGTTTTTACCGTCAGCCTCTGTAATTTCTTGCACATGCTATGTGGGTGAAATGATGATACCATGCCAACTTAGAACATTTTCAGAGTTCATTTCAAATGCTTTTTAATTTCGTGGTCTTATAGCTCAAAATAATCACTAAATGAATGAAAAATAACAAATGAAGTCAGAAAGGGTTGTAAATTGATGATGTGGCTTTGAATGGAGCATTTTGAACACAGAAAAATTAGGGAGTTCAAATAAGTTCAGAAAAATGAAATCCCTTTGTAACAGACGAGTTTCCGTATGAAACCCTGATACTTCGAAGGAGATTGTCTGTTTTGTACACAAAGTGCATCCAGTTTTTGCCGTAAGCCTCTGTACCTTCTTGCACATGCTATGTGGGTGAAATGATGATACCATGCCAACTTCGAACCATTCAGAGTTCATTTCAAATGATTTTCAATTTCATGGTCTTATAGCTCAAAATAATCAGTAAATGCATGAAAAATAACAAATGAAGTCAGAAAGGGTTGTAAATTTATGATGTGGCTTTGAATGGTTCATTTTGAACATATAAAAACTATGGAGTTCAAATAAGTTCAAAAAATGAAATCCCTTTGTAAGAGACGAGTTTCTCTATGAAACACTGATACTTCGAAGGAGATTGTCTGTTTTGTACACGAAGTGCATCCAGTTTTTTTCGTAAGCCTCTGTACTTTCTTGCACATGCTATGTGGGTGCAATGATGATACCATGCCAACTTGGAACCTTTTCAGAGTTCATTTCAAATTCTTTTCAATTTCATGGTCTCATAGCTCAAAATAATCAGTAAATGCATGAAAAATAACAAATGAATTCAGAAAGGGTTGTAAATTGATGATGTGGCTTTGAATGGTGCATTTTGAACACAGAAAAACTATGGAGTTCAAATAAGTTCAAAAAAATGAAATCCCTTTGTAACAGACGAGTTTCCGTATGAAACCTTGATACTTCGAAGGAGATTGTCTGTTTTGTACATGAAGTGCATCCAGTTTTTCCCATAAGCCTCTGTACTTTATTGCACATGCTTTGTGGGTGAGACGATGATACCATGCCAACTTGGAACCTTTTCAAAGTTCATTTCTAATGCTTTTCAATTTCATGGTCTTATAGCTCAAAATAATCATTAAATGCATGAAAAATAACAAATGAAGTCAGAAAGGGTTGTAAATTGATGATGTGGCTTTGAATGGTGCATTTTGAACACATAAAAATTATGGAGTTCAAATAAGTTCAAAAAAATGAAATCCCTTTGTAACACACGAGTTTCCGTACGAAACCTTGATACTTCGAAGGAGATTGTCTGTTTTGTACACGAAATGCATCCAGTTTTTGCCGTAAGCCTCTATACTTTCTTGCACATGCTATGTGGGTGAAATTATGATACCATGCCAACTTGGAACCTTTTCAAAGTTCATTTCAAATGCTTTTCAATTTCATGGTCTTATAGCTCAAAATAATCAGTTAATGCATGAAAAATAACAAATGAAGTCAGAAACAAAATAAAATAAAATAAATAAGTAATTTGAAACAAAATAATATACACTTTAATAAAATAGATAAGTAGAAACCAAAAATGTTTTAATAACATAAATAAAATTTATGAAACTAAAATTATCAAAGTATTTTCTGTTCAAAACATTATAAGCAACCTCTAGTATTATTGAAACTAAAATTATATAAAATTGATGCAACTAAAATTATCGAAGTATTTTCTATTCAAAATCATTAAAAGAAAAAAGAATTTTCATAAAGAACTTTTTTTGTTAGAAACTTTAATAGCAAAAAGAATTATCATAAAATAAAATTAATAAGTAATTACAAACACAATAAAATAAAATAAATAAGTATTTTGTTGTAAGTAGAAACAAAACAAAATAAATAAAGCAAAAAATAAAACAAAAAATATGGGAAAAAATAGAAAATTTGCCACCAACTGGGCCACCATGGCCTGAATACGATTAGAAACCCATCCATGGGCCAGGATTCAGGCCCGCAGTAGGCCCAGAAGGCCCATCAGGCATAGCAGTAACAATTAGGCCCGTAATTATGGAATGGAGAGGAGCTCGAGAGGGGTGCGGTAGTGGGGCTTATAAACCACTTAGCGCCCCTCTCAACTAGCGAGGTAGGACTAAACTTTGGCCGCTACGCGGGCAGCACAGGGGCCTTTGGTCCCGGTTGGTGGCACCAACCGGGACTAAAGGGGGTGCATTGGTACCGGTTCGTGGCACCAACCGGTACCAATGCCTGTAACCAGTACCAATGCACCTTTAGTCGGTTGGTGCCACCAACCGACCAAAGGCCTTTTGTTTCCGCCCATTGGGCTCTGAAAAGAGACCTTTGGTCCCGGTTGGTGGTACTAACCGGGACTAAATTAACATTGGTCCCGGTTGGTGCCAAGAACCGAGACCAAAGCCTTTGCTATATAAGGAACACTTAGCAGTTTACGCAAAAATCACTTCTTCTCATACTGGCCTTCACGCTGCTCCTCGTCGCCGTCCCTTGGCGCTGCCCAGCCGCCGTTGCCTGCGCCCTCTCCGGCGCCATCGCCGGTCGCCGCCCTGCCCGACGCCGTCGCCGCGCGCCCTCGCCCGGCGCCGTCATCGCTCGCCGCTTGACGTCGTTGCTGCTCGCCGCCTCTGACGCCGCCGCCCGCCCTGCCCCAATCTTGTCGCCCAGCCCGCCCCTTGCCGTCGCCTGGCGCGCCCCCTGCCCCGTCGCCGACCCCGCGCCCCTGCCCCTCCTCACCTTGGTCTGCCACTTAGCAGTTTCTTGTTTTTTTTTCATATATGTGATGATTTATATGCGTGTTTTTTTTAATATATATGATTGTTATCATAATTGTTTTTGTTCTTATATATGATGATTTTTTATAGAATATGATGTTTTTTTTTTCAGATTATATGTATATGATTTTTTTATAGAATATGATGTTTTTTCTTTTTTATAAAAATGTATATATGTTTGTATGTTCTCTGTGTATATATTTTCATATATGCAAAAGTTAGATTTAGTACATTTTAGGTTAGTTTCATTTTTAGAAAAGTTTTATATATCTAGCTAGGAAAGGAAGAAGAAGAAAAGGAATGAGAGGAAAAAGGAAAATAAGAAGAGGAAGAAAGGAGAAGAAGAGGAGAGGAAGAAGAGGAGAAATAAATAAGAAGAGGAAAAAAGAAGAAAAAGAAGAGGAGAAGAAGAAAGGAATAGAGGAGAAGAAGAAGAAAATAGAATTTTCTTCTTTTTTTTTCTTCGATCGCTTCTCTTCTATTCCTTTCTTCTTCTCCACTTTTTATTTCTTCTTTTGTCTTCTTATTTTTTATCGGGTATATGTCATTGTCGATAAACCCCCTCCCGATAACTTCAACACGAGGGGGGGTGTTGATATACCCCCTCCCCAATAACATTATTTTCTCATGTATGTATGTCGTCGTTGTCGATATATACCCCCTCTCGACCGTGATAACTTATACCACTGGAGCACCCCCCCCGGCCCTCTCGCTCGACCAGAACTCTCGAGGACACCCAAACCCTAGAAAGAAACGATGTTGGTCTCCTACCCCCTCCCTTCGCGCCCCTACCCGACAAACTCTCTCGAGGCCACCCAAATTTACCAAGTTAAAAGAGCGTTGTCATTGAGGCCACCCCAAACCCTTGAAGTGTTGTGTCGAGGCCACCCCAAACCCTTGAAGCATTGTAAAGGCCACCCCAAACCCTAGAGAAGCAGCGTTGAGGCCACTAATATGATTCCTTATTGTGATTAGCTAGCTAGTTCTACGTTTGCCACTAATATATATCCAGCTGTCATGTTTGAATAATATTTGACATGTTGTAAATATTTGCAGAAACTATGGAGCACCCCCGAGACGAAGCAATAGAAGCGATGTTGGGGGACATAATCACAAAAGGAAGTGATGTCGTTGCGTCATTTCTCAACGACACCGATGGTCTGGAAGGACAGGGTAATGAAGAAGGCTATAATTATGATGGCTCCGGTGACCCATTAATGCCGGTACAAGAAGAGGGCTATGATTATGATGGCTCCGGTGACCCAATGAAGGTACAAGAAGGAGACCATGATGACAGCTCCGGTGACCGAACCGAGTTCGGCCAAGTATATATATATATATATATATATATATATATATATATATATATATATATATTAGTTAAGCCCGTGCTGACTAGCTAATTGATGCATTCATTGTTTCCATATGTACACATATTAATTAACTCTCGTCTTTCTTCTTTTCTCTAGCCCTACGGATCGAGCTCAACTTCGGTAAAGAAATGAGGCCCGAAGAAAAAGTTGCGCTCGGGTGAAAGGTTTGAGATCACAGCAATCGCGCGCGATGGCAAGCCGATTGAACCCATCCGGATAAGGGATGCATTTCGTGCTCAGTGCGGGGTTCTCGTTAGGGACAAGATACCGATCAGTATCCACCAATGGTTAAAGCCTAAGAAAGAAGACCCTGAGGTGTCTTATGTCTCCGATATGCAGAAAGAAGATCTTTGGACAATGCTTAAGGAAAATTTCACCCTACCACCAGAGGAGGATCCGGAGAAGCTAGTTAAAGAGCAATTGATAAAGTCTCATGCTCTTAAGAAGATGGCAGAACTATTCAGGAGGTGGAAGAATGAGCTGAAAACAGAGTTTGGCGACGAAGAAAAGACACCAAAATTCACCGGAAAGTATGAGAAGATCAGAGATCACTGGCCCGCATTTGTGGCCCACAAGACATCGGAAAAGAGTAAGAAGATGTCAACGACAAACAATAAAAATGCTGCGAAGAAGAAGCATCACCATCGCACGGGGTCAGGTAGCTACCTCAAAGCCCGACCTTTGTGGGACAAGGCTGAGAATGACCTGATTGCTAAAAGGGTCGAACCAGAGACATTGAACTGGCCAGACCTTTGCCGGACTTGGTTCTTCGGGGTTGGCGGAACCTTGGACCCTGTATCAGGGAAGTGCGTTTGGACAGAAGGGCAACTGCGAATACCCGTCATGAGGCTTAAGGAGTATATCGAGAAAGCGCAGCAAGGGACGTTCGTTCCAGACAGAGAGAAGGACGAGCTCACAATGGCCCTCGGGAATCCTGAGCACCCTGGACGGACACGAGGCACGCCAGGCTCCGTTCCGTGGAAGGCTGGGTTTCCGGACGTAGGTGGTTACAAAAGCCAGTAGAGGAGGAAGAAAGTGGAGCATAGCCAACTGCAGGAGCTGCACGAAAGGGTACAAGGGCTAGA
Organism: Aegilops bicornis; assembly: GCA_021605145.1. Classification (NCBI taxonomy): domain Eukaryota; kingdom Viridiplantae; phylum Streptophyta; class Magnoliopsida; order Poales; family Poaceae; genus Aegilops; species Aegilops bicornis. Next base: position 686,660,387 of record CM038673.1, on the reverse strand, counting down.
GGAACGAGAAGCAGATCGCAGCAAACGAATCACCGAAGCTTCCCCTGAAGCTACCCCGCCATCTCAGCGGAGAAGCAGTGTGGCTTCCACCGAGCAGACTCAGTAGCTGGAGCCTGTCTTCATGGCTCCTGCTAGCTACCCCGTGGATGCTATCACAGAGTCTCAACATTGCCTCCTTATGGCGCGATGGATGACATTGAAAGTCAAGGCGGCTGTTGGCTCTGTTTTACCTACTGGACCTGGCACAACCTACCATGGTCGGTCGATTCCAGAAGGATATGCTAGGGTGATGGTGGATCAAATAACGGACGGATTTGAGGACCTTGAGCTTGACCACGCTACGGGTGAAGGGGAGATTCGGCTATGTTCTTCTCTGAAGACTCCACGCCTATGGCGGAAGGAGCTCATCAACCTTTCGAACTGGACGCCTCCGCCTCCTCCTCCTCCTACGGCAAGTCAGGGCACTCCGCCTCCTCCTCCGGCGATTGATCAGGGCACTCAGCCACCTTCTCCGACGCGTGGCGGCACTCCGCCTGCGCCGGTGCGCCCGAGCAGCCAGCCTCCTCCTTCTCCGCCTCGTCAACAAGGGTGGAAGATACCCGCCGCCGCTCGAGCTGCTTCGGCGCATCGTCCTTCTCCTCCGCCTCGTAAGAAAGGAAAGACAGCCGCAGCCGCTCCGTCTGCTCCGCCGTCTAGCAGTACACCCAGAGGCAGGCAATACAGATACGGTCCTTCTCTGAAGACTCCAGAGAAGTTACCATACGAGAGGAGCCAGGAGGAAAACACGAAGATCGTGCAAGCCGAAGTGACCAACTTCTTTAAAGGGGTGAAAGCAAAGAAAAATCCACCTCTGGAGGAGAAGATAGATCCGGTAAAAGTGAAGCGTACTCTAGCTGCCCTGAAGAAACCACCAAAGTCTCCGGTGAAAGGCAACTATGAGCGCATTCTTACAAAGTCATTTATCGAAGCAGAGCGGTCGGGAAGTACTGTCAGTGGTCAAAGGTTAGCAGAACGACGAGCTGGGAAAAAAGTTGCCTAGCTCGGCGAACAAGCGAACCAATCGTTCCCCCCACTCCAGGTGTCTAGCGATATCGTTGCTAATCATCCGGGCGGGACAATGGTGCCCGGTTATAACAATCTTGAAGATTACCTGCCCGACGATGTACGTTATGATTTCTTGGAGGTGGACGAACACAAATACGTGTACGGAAAGCCTCTCATCAAAGATGGAATATCTCTAACAACAATGATGCGAAGATTCCATGATTGGTACATGAAAACCTGCAGAGAGTCTGAGGGGAGGAATATTTTGACGCTGAGAGTTAGAGAGGAGCATGACCTCGTTGGAATTGAACTGCTGAATGTTCCATTTGAGGAGTTCTTCGAGTTTTTCAATCTAAAGGCCCTCGATAAGTTAATGATCACTTGCTACTGCCTATAAGTAGTACTACTTTTGTCATTAAGTCTCTATATATAGGACAGCTCTTTCATTGCATGTATTTTTAATTATCCTCACTATATTATTCAGATTGAAGATCGTCGAATTGAAGAAAAGACAAATCGGTGATATTGGGTTCGTTAACACAAATCTCATAGATGCATATATGGTTAAATTTCAGGCCAAAGATACTGAGGCCAAGCTGCTACAATCGTCTGTATTGAATCAAACAAAGCTATAATACTCTTCCCTTACGAATTCCAGTGAGTGTTACTGTCTTGGGCATATTCGGTTTCCCTTATTAGTCGAGGTTATAGTAATGTAATTGATGAGTTATGCATGTGTGCGCAGCTTCCACTATATTCTCCTAGAGATTAAGCTTGAGCAGGGGCTAGTAACCATCTTAGACTCGAGACGAAAAGATCCCAAGGAGTATGTGGACATGACTGAAATTCTAGAGAAGTAAGTTAAATCGATCATTATCGCACCATATCGGCAACTTCAATTTGTTCATTTCCTGATATCAAGTAATTGTTTTCTTTGTCTGGCAGGGTTTAGAGTAAATTCACCTTAAAAACTCCGGAACTGCCGAAGAAGCTGCAATTTAGACATCCGAAAGTAAGTACTATAGTAGCATGTTCCACGCATCTCCTAGTGATTCAAGCGCTAGTTTCATCAATACCATTTAGCATGCTTGCTAATTATCAGTTTGATTGACCTCTATTTCTTGTAAAGTGGTTGTGACAGGAAAAAGGGAATAATTACTGTGGATACTACATTTGCTAGTCCATCCGCCACACGACCTGTGAGCGGGGCTACTCCGACAAACAATATGAAGTGCGTAAATAATAGTATTCACAATTTTATTTTATTACCATCATTTGTGTTCAGTTTCATTTATTCATATATATGTATTGACCCCCTTCTTCAAATTAGATATTTCGGATGCGGGATGAACTCCTACCACCAGATCGTATGCGAGGAATTCAAGAGGAATTGGCGGCATTCTTTCTTGACCACGTGATCGCTAAAGACGGAGAATACCATGTGGACCCTGATCAGTTCGTTTTTAATTAGGAGATTATATTGTAAGAGTTACTTATATTGTATATATGTAGCCAGTAGTGTCGGATAGATATATGAGAACTTGTTGTTCGACCAATCTCTCAGAGAAGGAGAGGTGGTCGATATCACTTCTCTCTGTATGCATATGTTCATGACGATCTTACATTTCCTTCATTTGCTTACTAGCTAGCGTGTCTAGTCCTCTCTATACGTATAGTACGTAGCATCGACCAAGCACAGAGATAAGAGAGGACACTTCTCTGTATTAATTAGCTAGCTAACACAATATATGAAACACCTAAATTAACCCCCCTTAAAAAAACAAAAACTCCAACACCTGAAATGCTGACGCGTGGATGCCTATTGGTCCCGGTTGGTGCCACCAACCCGGACCAAAGGGCCTCCTGCCTGGCCTCACCGCACCGGCCACGTGGAGGCCCATCTGTCCCGGTTTGTATAAGAACCGGGACTAAAGGTCAAGGGCATTAGTAACGACCTTTTAGTCCCGGTTCCAGAACCGGGACAAAAGGCCCTTACGAACCGGGACAATTGGCCCTTTTTCTACTAGTGTTACTAAGGACACGGTGTTTTGTCTATATATTCACACATGTATCAAGTTTCGGATTAATACAATTCTAGCATGAATAATAAACATTTATCATGATATAAGAAAATATAAAATAGCAACTTTATTATTTCCTCTAGTGCATACTAGTATGCTTGCAGCATAATCTGGCGTCTTTATGTTACGGTGTGATTTTGGCCCCAGAAATTAAGTCATTGAGTGCCCGGAGAAACAATTCAAGACAAATGAACATTGTGCATGTAGAAAATGAGAAACAAAATACTTGTAATTAGCATAAGAAAGCTTCTTATGTTCATACACTTCTTATGTTCATACACAGTAGCTATCATATGCATAGAAAATATGTCATTTTCACAAAATTGGGGTACCCATTGCTATTTTTTACTAAAGGAATATTTTTAGCTTCCACCCAAAAATGAACACGAGTTATGTGCACGATGCACTGATTTAATTTGTTTAATTCTATATATTTTCACTGCTTGTCAGACTTGGTAGTACGGAGCTACTTATTTCTCCAGCCACATGCCATGTACATATGATGTTTCCTGCTTTGGTAAAACAATTTTCACAACTCTAGGGGATGCGACCGTAGCGTGGTGACTTAGGCTCCTGAAACAGACATGCAGTGGGGTCCGTAACTGGTGCTAACCCGTGGAAGGGTGCTCCTTATATAAAAAACAAGAAAAGCATATAGCGGGGTCCGTGAGTCAGTGCTGACTCTGTGGATGTTTCTGGAACGGCCCAGTTAACACCGAATGCTACTGTAGCTGCGAATCCCAGCGCTCTAGGCCGTCGGATGCAACTCAATGGAAGGCCACAAATGCATTTCAGTGCCTGAATTCAAATTTTCAAAAATGGTACACTTATATATATAATTGTAGTATAGATTTCCTTCAAGTGGTGCGTGTTTCCATCTTCAGCACCTTAGAGCATCTATAATCACATTGGTCAAATCTAACCCCTCAAGAATTTGCGGGCGAGATTTAAGTGGTATGGTTGTAGATGCTCTTAGTTGGAATAAAAAACTTCTTGTTCAAGTCTGATTATGCATCTTTGGGGTGACAAAGCACGTAGCATGAGCCTTATCTTCAAACAAAAATGAGATCCATGGGCACTAGCACCAGGACATATTTTCCACCCGGGTGAGATTGCAAAAATTCACTCCTGACTGGAGTTGAACCCCGGTCTGCAAGGAAGAACCACTGCACCCTTGCCACTAGGCTACAGAGCCTAGTCCTCGCATGAGCCTCATCTTTATGCACTCCGCCTGGCTGTGATTATTGAGTTTATTTGTCTACTTGACGGCATCTTTGGTCAAGGGTCACGGTGAGCATCTCATGACAGGAACGATGAGCTGGAGATGCCCTTCCAGGATAGATAATCAATGGAGTCCACTGCAGCGCGAGGGGCCGAGCGCGCGCACGTTGCCCTGCAGTGACTTGGACATCGGCAAAGGCGTCATGTGCTAACAGCAGGGTGACGCTGCATCATGCAATATCGAACAACATCGGAGCGCGTCGCGCTGGAACTCAATTTTGCAAACGTTTGACACTCGATTCCGCTGTGAACGGGGGAAATGGGTTTTTCTGTTTTAGCTCACGGGCTAAAGAGGTTGAGGGAAGATCAACAGGCTTTTTTTTTTGCGAGTAGATCAACGGATTACCGATACCATCAGGGAGCTCGCTAAATAGGCAGATGCTTCGGAAGCCATAGCACTGGTAACTATGTAGTACAAAGACTTTGCCCTATTGATGTCATAGATAATAGAAATAAAATTAGCGCACTATAGTAAAATAGCGCGAGCCTTAAAATACGATAATAACATGCTATATCGTTATAGCGTGCTATTAACGAGACATTGTAGACTGATTTATTTACCGATCCATTCTCAGCATGCTATGGCATGCTATAAGAGGCGATATAGCACGCTATTTTTTCGGTGGCCATAGCAGGGGCTAAAGAGGCGTGTTGTTGGCAAGATCTACGTTATCTAATCTGCAAATTTGTCTAAGTTGCCTCTGTGGACTTGTTAATAATACTATAAGTATAATGCAAGGTGGGCTGCCAGACCGTGTCTAGTGTGGTGTCGTCGATTCGAAGAAGGGAAGGTCACAAGTCGGAAGCGATGAGGTTTTCCCTCCAATCCATAGGGTCTATTGGTGTCGGCTTGACACAAGTAATTTTTCAAATTCATTAATTAGATTTGCGCTAATCACCATTGCTTTGGAGATGGCACCATCAATTTTTTTTACCATCGCCCCACAGTATTTTGAGTTATAGATGATTTTCGAAATTGCTTTCGGTTGGCTACTAGTGCCGTACGTGGTGACAAGAGCCAAGTTGCCAGAGGACGACTTGGTGCGTTTGGATTGATTTTTTTTTTTTTTGAGGGCATGGATTTAAATTAGTTATAGCCTTGCTGAGAGCAAAGCAAACTAGCTTCAGTGGCTACAAAATCATCTCCCAGCCCGGATAGCCGAAGTGGCACCTTTGGCAAGTACTACCTCTGTTCAAAACATAAGACGTTTTTACAGGAAAAAAAGGTGTACTAGTAAATATGAGGAAGATGCTGCGTAACTGCTCATGACTATCACAGCTTCTCATATGGGAAATTTTTACATTGAGCCAACCGATCCCGTGCGACCGTCCACCGCCTCACTCTCCGTCGGATGGAGAGCGACCCATTGCGTCTCTAATTTTCTGCAATTGGTGCTTTGTTTCAGAAATGGGATTTGCAACTAGCCTTTTGTTACAAACGGAAAGGGCTAGATCCCTCAGCGCACGGACTAGGGAGGGAGACGATGGCTAAGCCGAGCGCCGCCGCCTGTACGCCGTCGTCACCAAACGCATCCATGTTGGATCTTCGCCAACAAATGCCTCCCCGCCGACAGAATCAACGAATCCGACGAGATCCACCACGCTAGCGAGACCTGCCAGGTTGGATCTTCGCCGCCAAACACCTCCCCACTGACTGGATCGACGAATCCGGCGAGATCCGCCACGCAAGCAAGATCCACCAAGTCGGTCGTGGAGCACCATGAACTTCGCCGCCCTCCTGTCACCACCGACGCTGGCAGCAACCACATCAACTGCGCACGTACGTCCAAGTCCACTACGTGATCGGCCATGTGTCGTTGTTTGCAACAACACCTCCGAGACACGTTTTCTGCAACAACGACGTTGTTGTGGAACGGTGGCAGCAAACGACGATTGTGCACATGCGCGGCGCGGCCGTAGATGTTGCAATTTTTCTACAAGGATCTTGCTGTAGAAAATTAGACGCGGCGGCGGGAGTTGTTGTTGCAATTTCTGAAACAAAGATCATGTTGCAGAAAATTAGAGAAGAGGTTTTGCAACATAGGTCTTGTTGTAGGAAATTAGAGAGAGTAGTTTTGCAATAAGAGTCTTGTTGCACAAAATCTGAGAAAAAGTGATTTTGTAACAAAGGTCTTAGTTGTAGGAAATTAGAAAACAGAAACATTATAGACTGTTCGCATCACCAAATCGGTCGGCTCGCGGTGTGGCGGATTTTTTAAATCTTTTAAAAAGATCACCAACCGACTCGTAGCATGGTCCTTCTCGTATTCCGTGATTAGCTGTAACACATCAACCAAAGAAATAGCCTAGCCCTTGCAAGTTGTACCTTGTGCTAGCTATAAATCCTTGCCTAGCTAGACATTGTAAACGGCGGATCCACAGTTCCAAACACACATGTATATACACCAGCAAGTCCTACAAAGTCCTGGATCCAAATGACTCTATAGTAAAGTTGAACGATTTACCATGTCTATTGAAAGATGAATCAGCACGATGCAGCGGCACCAACTCCCCACGTTCGATTCCTCCTCAACTCTCAACTGCCAATCCAATGTGCCGAAGGAAAATAATCGTTATGCGGTGCCATCTCAACTGAACCAGCTAAAAAACCAGAGTAAGCTAGAACCGGTTCAGTTAGATTAGGGGGTTAAGCATGCCCAAAAAGGTCAGGAGTGATTTGTCACAAACCCCATAGTTGAGGGAGTATACAAACTTATCTACCTTTGAAACAAAAACTTATCTCCCTTGCGTGGGATAAAGAAACCTGGTCTTGTCAAGTCTGGTTCGATGTATTTGGTGTTACACAAAGCACGTGATACGCTTCATCTTATGCGGAAACTCCACATGGTTGTGATTGTTGAGCTCATTTGTTTACTTGACGCCATCTTTCTTCGAGGTCGCGGTGAGCATCTTGTGACAGGAACGCTGAGTTGCAGAGGCTAGCATAAAATAGGTGGTGTGGCGGCCCGTCCCCGAAGGATAAGGGCATCGCCCGCATCCATCTGGACCGTGCTGTCCGTACAACGGGAGTCATCCAACGCGAACTTGTATCGGTCCGCAGGACGGGCCGGATGTGATTTCTCTTGCAAAATAGAGAAAAAAGTAGGGGAGCTTTGCGAGAGTCCGGACAGGCGTAATGTAGGAATATAACAACCCGGGCCTATCCAAAACTCTTCCTTTACCCTGCGACTCCATCCTTCCGATTTTCTCTCTTTCCTTCGCCGCCGCTACACCACCCCGGCCACCACGCCACACCCCTGCCAGAAATCTGCATCTCCGTCACATCCAGTGCTCCAGCAGGCCTCCACCCTTCTTCCCCTTCGTCTTTGTTCAACCCCTTTCCTCCGATCACCCCGCCAGTTACCGTTCGCTACTGCTATTTTCAGCATGCCCGACAACTGTTCGATGAATCGCCGGAGCTAAAACAGTTGTCCCTTCTTATTTCTAGCAATAGATTCAGATATTGAGTACATATACGAGTAGTATGTTGAGTCGTCAGACGAGGAGGAATGCTCCGACGAGACCGCGATGATGCAGGCGGTCCTTGAAGACGCGGAGCGTGCGGAGGAGCATGTTCTCAATTTCCAGGCCTCGATCATGGGTCGTCGAGTGCTCAACAGCAACAGGGGGCGCGACCATTTGACACTGATGGCCGACTACTTTGCTCCTGATGCACTCTGCATTGACAATTTTCGCCAGTGTTTTCGGATGCGCAAGACCGTCTTCGATTATTTGTACCATGGCGTCCGGTCCTAGGATGACTACTTCATCCCGAAGAAGGATGTTGTGGGAACTATTGGCTTCTCTCATTGCCAGAAGTGCACGGCCGCACTCCGGATGCTTGCATATGGCACGGCCACTGATTCGTGAGATGTCTACCTACAGATGTCTGAGAGCACATGCGGAGATTCCAAGGTCAGGTTTGCAACTATCGTGGTCGAGGTGTTCGGACCTCAGTACCTAAGAGAACCAACTATGGTAGACACTGAGAGGCTCTTGGCAATCTCAGAAGCAAGAGGGTGGCCAGGTTTGCTTGGATCTCTTGACTGCATGCATTGGAAATGGAAGAATTGCCGGAAGGCTTTACAAGGGCAATATCAGGGTCATGTTAAGAAGCCCACGATCATTCTCGTAGTGGTTGCATCACAAGATCTTTGGATTTGGCACACTTTCTTTGGCATGCCCGGATCTCACAATGACATCAAGGTGCTGCAATGATCACTATTTTTTGCTAAGCTGACTGAAGAAATGGCTCCTCCTTCCCACTATACTGTTAATGGACATTAGTACAACATGGGCTACTATCTGGTTGACGGTATCTATCCTCCATGGGCTACCTTTTTCTGCACAATCTCAAAACCAGTTGGCCAGAAAAAGGCTCACTTGGCCCAAAGACAAGAAGCACCTAGAGGATGTTGAGAGGGCATTAAGAGTTCTGCACGCCCATTTCGCAGTTGTTCGTGGACCTACTAAACAATGGGATCCGAAAACCTTGTGGGAGGTGATGACATGTTGTGTGATCATGCACAACATGATTGTCGAGGATGAGGGTGACGATGCTGCCGCAGCTCTGGAATTTGAGAACATGGAAGGTCCTATCCAACTTTTGGACCAGAATCCGACCACATTTGAGAAGTTTATTAAAATACATCAACAAATTCGGCATCGACCAATTCACGAACAGCTGAACGAATATCTGATTGAGCATTAGTGGGCGGTGAAAGGGGACAACAACGTTGGGATGTAATATTTGAACTTTTCTAAAATATGAACTAGTGCAGCATGCGGCTATTTTGAACATCTTTACCCTTTGCATGCGGCTATTTAATCGTGCAGACTTGGGAAAACTGCGGAAGGCCGGATGTATGCGGTTATGGTTGGATGGATACCTCCCGCATCCGTGTCCACAGACTGGCCCGCCTTGTCCGTGGATGGATGCGAAAGGATTTTTGTGGGTTGCAGCTGGAGATGCCCTAAGGGTGCTTCTCCGGATCCTGAGCGACTGACCCAAGGGTTGGTGAGGGAGTCCCGGACTAGGGGGTGTCCGGATAGCCAGACTATCGTCGCGGCCGGACTCCAAGACTATGAAGATACAATATTGAAGACTTCGTCCCGTGTCCGGATGGGACTTTCCTTGGCGTGGAAGGCAAGCTTGGCGATACGGATATGTAGATCTCCTACCATTGTAACCAACTCTGTGTAACCCTAACCTATCCGGTGTCTATATAAACCGGAGGGTTTTAGTCAATAGGACGAACAACAATCATACCATAGGCTAGCTTCTAGGGTTTAGCCTCCTTGATCTCGTGGTAGATCTACTCTTGTACTACCCATATCATCAATATTAATCAAGCAGGAGTAGGGTATTACCTCCATCGAGAGGGCCCGAACACAGGTAAAAACATCGTGTCCCTTGTCTCCTGTTACCATCCGCCTAGACGCACGATTCAGGACCCCTACCCGAGATCCGCCGGTTTTGACACCGACATTGGTGCTTTCATTGAGAGTTCCTACGTGTCATCACCGATAGACCCGATGGCTCCTTCGATCATCAACAACGACGCGGTCCAGTGGTGAGACCTTTCTCCCGGACAGATCTTCGTGTTCGCGGCTTTACCGCTGGGCCAATCCGGCCATCTGGAGCACATCGAAGCTACGCCCCTGGCCGTCAGGTCAGATTTGGAAGTTTGAACTATACGGCCGATATCCGTGGAGACTTGATCTTCGACGGATTCGAGCCGCAGCCAAGCGTGCCGCACTGTCTCGATGGGCATGATCTAGCTCTGCAGCCGAACAGTGCCCTGGAGGCCGCACCAGCATCCGCTCTAACCCTTAATCCGGAGCCGGATTCCCCGATCGAGGACGAGTGGTTGGACACCGCCTCGGGGGCTACAATCTCTACGGCGATTGAGCCGAACTCCATCCCTGTCCTTTACGAAGACCTTGACCTGTGGTGCCGGACTCCTCTCCGAACTCCGAACCCTCCGCGCCCCTGCCAATCGGATCCGATTGGGCGCCGGTCATGGAGTTCACGGCCGCAGACATCTTTCAGCACTCGCCCTTTGGCGACATCCTGAATTCACTAAAGTCTCTCTCTTTATCCAGAGAGCCTTGGCAGGACTACGGTCAGGAAGGTTGGGATGCGGACGACGAAGAAACTCAACGCCCACCCACCACCCACTTCGTAGCCACTGTCGAAAGATTACACGACGTGCTCGACTTCGACTCCGAAGACATCGACGACATGGACGACGATGTAGGAGACAACAATGAACCAGCACCTATAGGATGCTGGACAACCACCTCATCCCATGATGTATACATGGTGGATACACCTAAAGGAAATGAAGACGAGGAACAACGGGATGCTACGGAGGATAAATCCCTCGAAAAGCAGTCAAAACGGCAACGTAAACGCCGAACAAAGTCCCGCCTCAACAAAGACCCACCTATAGAGCAGGGCGAACCGGTGGACAACGAACAAGCTATCGAGCAATCGTCCGAACAAGACAACTTGGATAAACAATCTGTCCCCGGCGAAGACAACAGTCCGGACGATCTGACGCCGGACAAACTATTGGAGCAAAATGACCTCCAGAAAAGGCTCGTCGCCACTGCGCGTAGCCTGAAAAAGCAGAAGCGGAAGCTCAAAACAGCGGAAGATGCACTCAGGATCAGATGGAGAAAGTATTCAGCACCGCAGACAAGTACGGCGACAGTCGCCGAACAAAGAGCTACCCGAAAAGAAAGCTATTGCCCGAATTCGACGAGGAGGCCTTAGAGCCCCCACAATTAAAAAGTAAGAAGGCCTCCCGGTCGTATGGACGACCCCACGGCAAAAGTAGAGCGGCGAATGGTGCCGCACACAAGCCAATATGCGATCCGCATAAGGATTCACATCAAAAGGATGGCCCAGTTAGGTCCATCTATGGGCCAAGAAAGCATGGTCGTCAAAGCAATGCAATACGCCAAAATTCCGAAGATCACGACACACCCAAATATAGGGGCGCCGCACACCCCCTATGTTTCACCGATGAGGTGCTGGATCATGAATTTCCAGCGGGATTCAAACCCGTAAACATAGAGGCATACGACGGAACAACATACCTCGAGATGCGGATTGAGGATTACATCCTCCACATACACATGGCTAGAGGAGATGATCTCCACGCCATAAAATACTTACCCTTAAACTCAAAGTGCCAGCTCGGCATTGGCTTAAAAGCCTCCCGAAAATACCATTGGAAGCTGGGAAGAGCTTGAGGATGCATTTCGGCAAATTTTCAGGGGACTTATGTCCGCCCTCAGGATCTGAGCGATCTAAGTCACATAACTCAACAGCCACGAGAGTCAGCCCGGAAATTCTGGAACAGGTTCCTTACTAAAAGAACCAAATAGTCGACTGTCCGGACGCCGAAGCCTTAGCAGCTTTCAAACACAACGTCCGAGACGAATGGCTCGCCAGACACCTCGGCCAAGAAAAGCCAAGAACAATGGCCGCATTAACAAGCCTCATGACCCGCTTTTGCGCGGGAGAGGTGATGGGTAACGTAGTAATTTCAAAATTTTCGTACGATCACACAAGACCATGGTGATGGCATAGCAACGAGAGGGAAGAGTGTCCGTCCCACGCATCGTGAGACCGAAAGCGAAGCGTTATAACAACGCGGTTGATGTAGTCGTGCGTCTTCACGATCCGACCGATCCAAGCACCGAACGACGGCACCTCCGAGTTCTCGCACACGTTCAGCTCGATGACGATCCCGGACTCCGATCCGGCAAAGTGTCGGGGATGAGTTCCGTCAGACGACGGCGTGGTGACGATGTAGATGCTCCACCGACGCAGGCTTCGCCTAAGCACTTTGTGACGATATGACTTCTCCGCGCAGGGCTTCGCCTAAGCTCTACGATGATATGACCAAGTGGAATATGGTGGAAGGGGCACCGCACACGGCTAAGGAAAGATCCAGAGATCAACTTGTGTGTCATGGGGTGCCCCCTGCCTCAGATATAAAGGAGACAAGGGGAGGTGGCCGGCCCTAGAGGGCGCACCAGGAGGAGTCCTACTCCCACCGGGAGTAGGACTCCCCCTCCTAGTTGTAGTAGGATTGGGTTGGGGGAAAGGGGAAGGGGCGCCGCCCCCCTTCTCCTTGTCCTATTCGGACTAGAGGGGGGAGGGGGCGCGCAGCCCACCTGGCCGGCCCTTCCTCTTCTCCCTTGTGGCCCATGAGGGCCCATATACCCCGGGGGTTCCGTAACCCCTGCTTTCACTCGGAACCCTTCCAAGTCCAAACATAGGCTTCAATATATCAATCTTTATGTCTCGACCATTTCGAGACTCCTCGTCATGTCCGTGATCACATCCGGACTCGAACAAACTTTGGTGCATTAATACTTATAAACTCATAATGAATCATCGAAGCGTTAAGCGTCACGGACCCTACGGGTTCGAGAACTATGTAGACATGACCTAGAACCATTCTCGGTCAATAACCAATAGCGGAACCTGGATGCCCATATTGGTTCCTACATATTCTACGAAGATCTTTATCGGTCAAACCGCATAACGACATACGTTGTTCCCTTTGTCATCGATATGTTACTTACACGAGATTCGATAGTCGGTATCCAATACCTAGTTCAATCTCGTTGCAGTAAGTCTCTTTACTCGTTCCGTAATACATCATCTCACAACTAACTCATTAGTTGTAATGCTTGCAAGGCTTAAGTGATGTGCATTACCGAGAAGGCTCGAGATACCTCTCCGTCAATCGGAGTGACAAAACCTAATCTCGAATTACGCCAACCCAACAAGTACCTTTGGAGACACCTGTAGTACTCCTTTATATTCACCCAGTTACGTTGTGACGTTTGGTAGTACCCAAAGTGTTCCTCCGGTAAACGTGAGTTGCATAATCTCATTGTTATAGGTTCATGTATGGGTCATGAAGAAAGCATTAACTAAACGATCAACTGTTAAGCTAACGGAATGGGTCATGTCAATCAGATCATTCAACTAATGATGTGACCTTGTTAATCAAATAACAACTCCTTGTTCATGGTTAGGAAACATAACCATCTTTGATTAACAAGCTAGTCAAGTAGAGGCATACTAGTGACATCTTGTTTGTCTATATATTCACACATGTATTATGTTTCGGTTAATACAATTCTAGCATGAATAATAAACATTTATCATGATATAAGGAAATAAATAATAACTTTATTATTGCCTCTAGGGCATATTTCCTTCAGTCTCCCACTTGCACTAGAGTCAATAATCTAGATTACAAAGTAATGATCCTTACACCCATGGAGTCTTGGTGCTGATCATGTTTTGCTCGTGGAAGAGGCTTAGTCAATGGGTCCGCAACATTCAGATCCGTATGTATTTTGCAAATCTCTATGTCTCCCACTTGGACTTGGTCCCGAATGGAATTGAAGCGTCTCTTGATGTGCTTGGTCCTCTTGTGAAATCTGGATTCCTTTGCCAAGGCAATTGCACCAAGATTGTCACAGAAGATCTTCATCGGTCCCGATGCACTAGGTATGACACCTAGATCGGAAATGAACTCTTTCATCCAGACTCCTTCATTTGCTGCTTCCAAGCAGCTATGTACTCCGCTTCACATGTAGATCCCGCCACGACGCTTTGTTTAGAACTGCACTAACCGACAGCTCCACCGCTTAATAAAAATACGTATCCGGTTTGCGATTTAGAATCGTCCGGATCAGTGTCAAAGCTTGCATCGACGTAACCATTTACGACTAGCTCTTTGTCACCTCCATATACGAGAAACATATCCTTAGTCCTTTTCGGTATTTCAGGATGTTCTTGACCGCTGTCCATGATCCATTCCTGGATTACTTTGGTACCTTCCTGCCAAGCTTACAGCTAAGCATATGTCGTCTGGTACACATCATTGCATACATGATAGAGCCTATGGCTGAAGCATAGGAACATCTTTCATTTTCTCTCTATCTTCTGCTGTGGTTGGGCATTGAGTCCGACTCAATCTTACACCTTGTAACACAGGTAAAAACCTTTCTTTGCCTGATCCATTTTGAACTTTTTCAAAACTTTATCAAGGTATGTACTTTGTGAAAGTCCAATCAAGCCGTCTTGATCTATCTCTATAGATCTTGATGCCCAATATGTAAGCAGCTTCACCGAGGTCTTTCATTGAAAAACTTTTATTCAAGTATCCTTTTATGCTATCCAGAAATTCTATATCATTTCCAATCAGTAATATGTCGTCCACATATAATATTAGAAATGCTACAGAGCTCCCACTCACTTTCTTGTAAATACAGGCTTCTCCAAAAGTCTGTACAAACCCATATGCTTTGATCACATTATCAAAGCGTTTATTCCAACTCCGAGAGGCTTGCACTGGACCATAAATTGATCATTGGAGCTTGCACACTTTGTTAGCACCTTTTGGATCGACAAAACCTTCTGGTTGCATCATATACAACTCTTCTTCTAGAAATCCATTCAAGAATGCAGTTTTTACATCCATTTGCCAAATTTCATAATCATAAAATGCGGCAATTGCTAACATGATTCGGGCAGACTTAAGCATCGCTACGGGTGAGAAAGTCTCATCGTAGTCAACCCCTTGAACTTGTCGAAAACCTTTCGCAACAAGTCGAGCTTTGTAGACAGTTACATTACCATCAGCGGCCTGCCTTCTTCTTCTTAAAGATCCATTTATTTTCAATGGCTTGCCGATCATCGGGCAAGTCAACCAAAGTCCATACTTTGTTCTCATACATGGATCCCATCTCAGATTTCATGGCTTCCAGCCATTTTATGGAATCTGGGCTCACCATCGCTTCTTCATAGTTTGTAGGCTCGCCATGGTCAAGTAACATGACTTCAGAATAGGATTACCGTACCACTCACAGTGCGTATTTTACTCTGGTTGACCTACGAGGTTCAAGAGTAACTTGATCTGAAACTTCATGATCATCATCATTAGTTTCCTCACTAATTGGTGTAGTTGTCACAGAACCATTTCTTGTGATGAACTACTTTCCAATAAGGGAGCAGATCTGATTATCTCATCAAGTTCTACTTTCCTCCCACTCACTTCTTTCGAGAGAAACTCTTTCTCTAGAAAGGATCCAAATTTAGCAACGAAAATTTTGCCTTCAGATCTGTGATAGAAGGTGTACCCAACAGTCTCCTTTGGGTATCCTATGAAGACACATTTTTCCGATTTGGGTTCGAGCTTATCCGGTTGAAGTTTCTTTACATAAGCATCGCAGCCCCAAACTTTAAGAAACGACAACTTTGGTTTCTTGCCAAACCACAGTTCATAAGGCGTCGTCTCAACGGATTTTGACGGTGTCCTATTTAACGTGAATGTGGCCGTCTCTAAAGCATAACCCCAAAAGCGACAGCGGTAAATCGGAAATAGACATCATAGATCGCACCATATCTAGTAAAGTACGATTACGACGCTCAGACACACCATTTCTCCGTGGTGTTCCGGGTGGCGTGAGTTGCTAAACTATTCCACATTGTTTCAAATGTAAACCAAACTCGTAACTCAAATATTCTCCTCCACGATCAGATCGTAGGAATTTTATTTTCTTGTTACGATGATTTTCCACTTCACTCTGAAATTCTTTGAACTTTTCAAATGTTTCAGATTTGTGTTTCATTAAGTAGATATACCCATATCTGCTCAAATCATCTGTGAAGGTGAGAAAATAACGATACCCGCCAAGGCGTGCCTCAACATTCATTGGACCACAAACATCGGTATGTATGATTTCCAATAAATGCATCGCTTTCGCTCCATAGTTCCGAGAACGGCGTTTTGGTCATCTTGCCCATGAGGCACGGTTCGCAAGTACCAAATGATTCATAATCAAGTGATTCGAAGCCCATCAAGATGGAGTTTTTTCATGCTTTTTACACCGATATTACCTAATCGGCAGTGCCACATATATGTTGCACTATCATTATCAACTCTGCATCTTTTGGCTTCAACATTATGTATATGTGTATCACTACTGTCGAGATTCAACAAGAATAGACCATTCTTCAAGGGTGCATGACCATAAAAGATATTACTCATATAAATAGAACAACCATTATTCTCTGATTTAAATGAATAACCGTCTCGCATTAAACAAGATCCAGATATAATGTTCATGCTCAACGCTGGCACCAAATAACAATTATTTAGGTCTAAAATTAATCCCGAAGGTAGATGTAGAGGTAGCGTGCCGACCGCGATCACATTGACTTTGGAACCATTTCCCACGCGCATCGTCACCTCGTCCTTTGCCAGTGCTCGTCTATTCCGTAGTCCTGTTTCGAGTTGCAAATATTAGCAATGTAACCATATCAAATACCAGTGTGCTACTACGAGCTCTAGTAAGGTACACATCAATAACATGTATATCACATATACCTTTGTTCACCTTGCCATCCTTTTTATCCGCCAAATACTTGGGGCAGTTCCGCTTCCAAAGGTCCGTCCGCTTGCGGTAAAAACACTCGGTTTCGGGCTTAGGTCCAGACTTGGGTTTCTTCTCTTGATCAGCAACTTTCTTGCTGTTCCTTTTGAAGTTTCCTTCTTCTTCCCTTTGCCCTTTTCTTGAAACTAGTGGTCCTGTTGACCATCAACACTTGATGCTCTTTCTTGATTTCTACCTCCGCAGCTTTTAGCATCGCGAAGAGCTCAGAATTGTCTTAGTCATCCCTTGCATATTATAGTTCATCACGAAGCTCTTGTAGCTTGGTGGCGTGATTGGAGAATTACATCAATGACACTATCATCCGGAAGATTAACTCCCGGCTGAATTAAGTGATTGTTATACCCGGACATTTTGAGTATGTGCTCCTTGTGAACTATTCTCCTCCATCTTGCAGCTATAGAACTTATTGGAGACTTCATATCTCTCAATCCGGGCATTTGCTTGAAATATTAACTTCAACTCTGGAACATCTCATATGCTCCATGACGTTCAAAACGTCGTTCAAGACCCGGTTCTAAGCCGTAAAGCATGGCACACTGAACTATAGAGTAGTCATCAGCTCTGCTTTGCGGGACGTTCATAACTTCTCGGCTCAAAGATCTGCAGCAGGCTGTCACCCAGCGGTGCTTCCAGGGCGTAATTTTTCGTGCAGCAATGAGGATAATCCTCAAGTTACGGACCCAGTCCGTGTAATTGCTACCATCATCTTTCAACTTTGCTTTCTCAAGGAACGCATTAAAATTCAACGGAACAGCAGCACGAGCCATCTATCTACATCAAACATAAACAAGCAAAATACTATCGTGTACTAAGTTCATGATAAATTTAAGTTTGATTAATCATATTAAAACTCCCACTTAGACAGACATCTCTCTAGTCATCTAAGTGATCACGTGATCCATATCAACTAAACTGTGTCCGATCATCACGTGAGACGGAGTAGTTTCAACGGTGAACATCACTATGTTGATCATATCTACTATATGATTCACGTTCGACCTTTCGGTCTCCGTGTTCCGAGGCCATATCTGTTATATGCTAGGCTCGTCAAGTTTAACTCGAGTATTCTGCGTGTGCAACTGTTTTGCACCCGTTGTAGATGGACGTAGAACTTATCACACCCGATCATCACGTGGTGTCTGGGTACTACGAACTTTGGCAATGGTGCATACTCAGGGAGAACACTTCTTGATAATTTTTAGTGAGAGATCATCTTATAATGCTACCGTCAATCAAAGCAAGATAAGATGCATAAAGGATAAACATCACATGCAATCAATATAAGTGATATGATATGGTCATCATCATCTTGTGCTTGTGATCTCCATCGCCAAGCACCGTCATGATCACCATCGTCACCGGCGCGACACCTTGATCTCCATCGTAGCATCGTTGTCGTCTCGCCAATCTTATGCTTCTACGACTATCACTACCGCTTAGTAATAAAGTAAAGCATTACATCGCGATTGCATTGCATACAATAAAGCGACAACCATATGGCTCTCGCCGATTGCCGATAACTCAGTTACAAAACATGATCATCTCATACAATAAAATATAGCATCACGTCTTGACCATATCACATCACAACATGCCCTGCAAAAACAAGTTAGACGTCCTCTACTTTGTTGTTGCAAGTTTTACGTGGCTGCTACGGGCTGAGCAAGAACCGTTCTTTACCTACGCATCATAACCACAACGATAGTTTGTCAAATAGACTCCGTTTTAACCTTCTCAAGGACCGGGCGTAGCTACACTCAGTTCAACTAAAGTTGGAGAGACAGTCTTCCGCAAGCCATCTATGTGCAAAGCACGTCGAGGGAACCGGTCTCGGCGAAGAGTACGCGTAAGGTTGGTCCGGATCGTCTCGCCCAACAATACCGCTGAACCAAAGTATGACATGCTGGTAGGCAGTATGACTTGTATCGTCCACAACTCACTTGTGTTCTACTCGTGCATATGACATCAACGCATAAAACCAGGCTCGGATGCCACTGTTGGGTAACGTAGTAATTTCAAAATTTTCCTACGATCACACAAGACCATGGTGATGGCATAGCAACGAGAGGGAAGAGTGTCCGTCCACGTACCCTCGTAGACCGAAAGCGGAAGCGTTATAACAACGCGGTTGATGTAGTCGTGCGTCTTCACGATCCGACCGATCCAAGCACCGAACGACGGCACCTCCGAGTTACGCACACGCTCAGCTCGATGACGATCCCGGACTCCGATCCGGCAAAGTGTCGGGATGAGTTCCACAAGACGACGGCGTGGTGACGATGTAGATGCTCCACCGACGAGGGCTTCGCCTAAGCTCGTGGACGATATGACTTCTCCGCGCAGGGCTTCGCCTAAGCTCTCTGACGATATATGACCAAGTGGAATATGGTGGAAGGGGCACCGCACACGGCTAAGGAAAGATCCGTAGATCAACTTGTGTGTCATGGGGTGCCCCTGCCCGTGATATAAAGGAGACAAGGGGAGGTGGCCGGCCCTAGAGGGGCGCACTAAGGAGGAGTCCTACTCCCACCGGAGTAGGACTCCCCTCTCCTAGTTGGAGTAGGATTGGGGAAGGGGAAAGGGGAAGGCGCCGCCTCTCCTTGTCCTATTCGGACTAGAGGGGGGAGGGGGGCGCGCAGCCCACCTGGCCGGCCCTTCCTCTTCTCCCTTGTGGCCCATGAGGGCCCATATACCCCCGGGGGGTTCCGGTAACCCCCTGTTTTCACTCGGAACCCTTCCGAAGTCCAAACATAGGCTTCCAATATATCAATCTTTATGTCTCGACCATTTCGAGACTCCTCGTCATGTCCGTGATCACATCCGGGACTCGAACAATCTTCGGTGCATCAATACTTATAAACTCATAATGAACTGTCATCATAACGTTAAGCGTGCGGACCCTACGGGTTCGAGAACTATGTAGACATGACCTAGAACCATTCTCGGTCAATAACCAATAGCGGAACCTGGATGCCCATATTGGTTCCTACATATTCTACGAAGATCTTTATCGGTCAAACCGCATAACGACATACGTTGTTCCCTTTGTCATCGATATGTTACTTACGAGATTCGATCGTCGGTATCCAATACCTAGTTCAATCTCGTTACCGGTAAGTCTCTTTACTCGTTCCGTAATACATCATCTCACAACTAACTCATTAGTTGTAATGCTTGCAAGGCTTAAGTGATGTGCATTACCGAGAAGGCCTGGAGATACCTCTCCGACAATCGGAGTGACAAAACCTAATCTCGAAAATACGCCAACCCAACAAGTACCTTTGGAGACACCTGTAGTACTCCTTTATAATCACCCAGTTACGTTGTGACGTTTGGTAGTACCCAAAGTGTTCCTCCGGTAAACGGGAGTTGCATAATCTCATAGTTATAGGAACATGTATGGGTCATGAAGAAAGCATTAACTAAACGATCAACTGTTAAGCTAACGGAATGGGTCATGTCAATCAGATCATTCAACTAATGATGTGACCTTGTTAATCAAATAACAACTCCTTGTTCATGGTTAGGAAACATAACCATCTTTGATTAACAAGCTAGTCAAGTAGAGGCATACTAGTGACATACTTGTTTGTCTATATATTCACACATGTATTATGTTTCCGGTTAATACAATTCTAGCATGAATAATAAACATTTATCATGATATAAGGAAATAAATAATAACTTTATTATTGCCTCTAGGGCATATTTCCTTCAAGAGGATAGCTGGCTAGCAAGATGCAGCACCAGCGACCCAAGTACATCCGAAATCAGGGATGGAAATGGGAAACCATGGCGCAACAAGGACCAGCGCCGGATTAAAAGGAACAGTCCAAAGAGCACGGCAGTCAACGCCGGATTAAAAGGAACAGTCCAAAGAGCACGGCAGTCAACGCCGGATTCAAAAGCTCACGGCAGAAAAACAAAATACTGCCCCTTAAGGACAATAGCGATGAGCTATCCAACTTCAACAAAATCTTGGACAAGATATGTCAAATCCACAGTACTCCTGGGAGGCCTGCTAACCATACCCACAAAAATTGTTGGGTCTTCAAACAGTCCGGCAGACTGAACGCCGAACACAAGGGGCTCGACACACCAAGTGAAGATGACGACGAGCACCACAAGCGAGCCCGGAAAACAAAAAGAATTTCCCACAAGAGGTTAAAACAGTAAACTCACTTCACGTGATCAAAGGGAAAAAGCAGCGGCGCCCACTAAAAGGCGCGCCGCACACCCGGTGTCAAAACCAATCACCTTCGACCATCAGGACTATTCCGAAAATATCCGGAACGCAGGATGGACTGCCTTGATATTGGATCCTATAATCGACGGATTCCAATTTACACAAGTCCTCATGGATGGCGGCAGCGACATAAACCTGATATATCAGGACACAATCCGCAGGATGGGGATAAACCCAACCAAAATTCGCCGTAGCAACACCTCCTTTAAAGGAGTAATGTCAGGCCCATATGCCCATTGTACGGGCTCCATACTGCTAGAAGTTGTGTTCGGTTCATCCGACAACTTCCGTCATGAAAAGGTTACCCTTCCATATCGCCCCGTCTAAAAGTAGCCATCAAGCACTATTGGGACGCGAAGCTTTCGCCCGATTTAACGCAATACCGCATTATGCATCTCTAACACTTAAAATGCCCGGTCCACGCGGCATCATCTCGTTAAAAGGAAGTATTAAGTGTTACTCGAGCACGGAAGAACGGGAGACTGCCTTGACAGCCCCACAGCTATCCGGCTCTGCTAGGCAAAGAACCTGAATTGGTCATTCAAACCCCGGACACGCTAGACGAGTCCGGCGCCTACTAGCGGCATACCCCCATACGAGGGGCTGCATGCATGTACAACAAGAGACAATAAAGCTCAATTTTATTCACTTCTTCGAACCGTACTATGTTTATTTAATATTAAGTACATCTTTCGCACGATCTTTTTTCTTTTAAACTAAGTTCCTCTCTTTTACAGATGAACAACGTGCTACACCCGGCCCGTGATACGGCACAACGGAGACACAGCGCAGACGCGATGAGGGACCCGTTGCAAGGATTCTTTTCAGTTTAAGACCCTGCGTAAACCTTTTTTACTGTCTCTCGTTGATATACATCCCACGGTTCCTTACTATAACCGTGGAGGAGGCTGGCGTTTTGGCATTGGCCGCACCAGAATTTTTTGCGGCGTGCACGGACACGGGGCTTAGGGCATTATTCTGCCCATTCTCATAAAGACCGAATACCTTAGGGAGTATTCGGCGTCTCGAGATTAGGCCTTATATGCATCAGCTCGAATCATGTCTTTGGTCAAATGTTGGGTTGCCCGGCTCCTGTGTTTTGCCGCCTTACGTTCCGCTTTCACGGCTAACGCGCACCGTGACAACTCATCGCGATTGTGCCCCGGTTCGGCCGGGCGAGCACCTCAGTAGAGAAAGCCGAAAACTGACTGTCATGATATAGCGAGAGACTGGTCAACCACTCGATGACTCTCTAGAATGTTTAGGATTCCTCCGCATTAAGAAGGACCGGTTTTCGTTCAGGCACATACGCACCCCGAATTCGGGAGAGTGCGGTGCCCCCAGGGGCTATATAGTAGCCCTACCCTCGAACTCCTATGGCTAAGTGAAAGTGATAAAGCATTATAGTCTGGTTGCCTGGTTTGCTACACTATCACCTCCTTAACAGGACCAAGACGTTGGATTAAGTGTGAAAAAGCGCTTTCTTTGCAAACACCCCGCACTATGTGCGTGGGGGCTGAAGCCAAGGACTGCCATCTTCAGTTATATACACATATAAATAAACGTCCGCACAGGGAGTAGTTTACTACTTGAACTCACAAGTATAAAAAGCTCTTACATTATTTTGAAACATTGTTTTCACTAAGCATACATGTCATTTAAACATAATATCCTTCGAGCACTGCGTCTCTATTAAACGAGCGCCCGCAGACTTCTTCAAAGTAGTGCTCGGCGGTACTCGGCTTCTGTCCGAATCTTGGGATGCAACGTCGGTGGCCTTCATCTCTGCCCAGTATGTCTTGACACGGGCTGGAGCCATCCGCGCTCCCTCAATACACGCCGATCGCTTCATTGCGTCGATACGCGGTACCGCACCAAGGAACTGCTGCACTAAACCAAAATAGCTCTTCGGCTGGGGTCCGCCCGGCCATAAGTGAGTCAAGACATGCTTCATGGCAAATCCGGACAATCGATTCAGCTCGGCCCATTCGGCCAACCGATCGGTCAGCGGCAGAGGACGCTCCGGACTATGGAATTGCAACCAATACAGCTCTTCCCTTCTGTGCCCCTTCTGGCCACGGAAGTGCTCAACCGCGTCCGCAGTGCTCGCCGTCAAGTCCAGATAAGCATCCTATGAACTCCACAACTTATCCAACTGAGCATACTTTGGATCCGTATACTTCCTCCACAATGAAACGGTTTTCCAGCCGCAATTGCCCGGCGACTCAGCTCCTCCTTGGCAGCTCTCAAAGCCGACTGGGCATTCTTGGATTCGGCGGCGGCCTTTTTCAGGCCCTCTTGTTCCGCTTGACGTTCTTTTTCAAGAACCTCGCAGCGATCGGTAGTATTCCTCAACTTTCTGGCCATATCGGCCATTTCCTCCTTGCTTCGGCAGTGAGCAGCCCGCTCGGCTTCTAGCTCTTCGTCCGCCTTCAAGGCGGCCGCATAACTATTTCTGGCTTGCTCTTTCGCTCGGGCGAGCTCCGCCCGCAGCTCCTCCACAGCAGCGGCACCATCCGCATTAAGCATACAAATAGTGAGACATGGGCGTCAAGCTCCCTTACAAGGTGTCCGCATAGCAGTCGCATACCTTGTGACTCGTCAAACCGTTTATTGACCAGCGATGTCGCATCCGCCTCGTCAAGTTGCCGCCTTTAGTTCGGCATATTCATCGATCCGGCTTGGCCTCCGGACGCCCGCCACCTGTTTACGAGCGGCGATATGTTATAATCGAGAAATTTGATCCTCGGCACGTTGTCAATTTTGACAACATACCGAGTCTCGAGGCTACTATCTATACAGGCGCATTTTATATGCATAAGCGCCGAAGGTACATTATTTTTTGCGTACCTCAAACCCCGTCAGTAAGCTTCTGACGGCTTCGTGCAATCCGCTCTCCGCGGATGCAATTCTTTCAATCACCGTACCCATTAGAGCACGGTGATCTTCTGAGATAGCCACTCGCCCGAGCAGATCCTTCAGCTCCTCTGACCGCACACCACTTGGCGCCGGACCTCCGGCCCCGCCGGACTTGGGGGAACCCTCCGAGACGACACCTCCGGGTCGTCCGCTTCACATGAGGGTGCGACAGGTGGAGGCGTTTCGCTCTCCATCATCTCCGCAAGAAGATCCTCAAGACGAGCTCTGCGAGAAGGGCTGAGGTCCGAACTACAAGGTACAATTTCGGTTATCTTCATAAATAAATACAGGATGTTCCTTATTTACAAGACCCTTCTTTTTACTTACGGCTCATTGGAGGGCTGATCCCCTTGGGGAAATAGTGCGGCTGGGTTACTCCTCAGCCGGACTCTTCGACGAAAGATTCCTTCCCTTTTTGAGGCCTTGACCTCGGATCTTCCGGCAGTCCTCTTCTCTCCTTGAAAGACGGGACTTTTAATCCCTCCTTCCTTGATAGCCTCCTTCATAGAGGCGATTGCTTCCCGCTCCCCCTTCGCCTTCTTCAAAAGGCGCGACCTTCAACATCTTGGTCAGCATGGGATCCGGCGTGGTCTCTGTGAGGGGAGCCGGACACCTTATTAACTTTGCCTTGGCTATCCACTCCTATTCAAGAAACGGCTCCTTTAAAGGGCATATATATAAAATAAATGAATGAACAGCTTGTCCGGTTACAGGACTACTTACTTGAGTATCCGGGCGATTGCAGCTTAGTCCTGCGTCCTTGGTTAAGTCCGGACACTTCTCTTATGATCCGAAGAACAATTTATACATCTCCACGGGCGTCGTGCCCATAAAATTTTGGAAAGCTCGTGGTCCCTCCGGATTGAATTCCCACAGTGAGGGGGGCGACGCCAGGTGGCTGAAGGCGCGGATCACCATAACCCGCGCCATCGCAACCAGATTGATTCCTCTTTCCTGGAGGTCTCGAATACGGCCCTGCAGCAAGGGAATGTCCTTGGACGGCCCCCAGTCGAGCCCCTTGTTGACCCATGATGCCAGCCGCTGTGGTGGACCTGAGCGGAAGGCAGGGAGCGCCGCCCATTTGGTACCCCTGGGAGCGGTGATATAAAACCACTCCCGTTGCCACAAACCAAGCTCCTCTTGAAAAGAGCCCTCGGGCCACGGAGCATCAGCACATTTGCTTATGACCGCCCCTCCGCACTCTACTTGTTGCCCCTCGATCATCTTTGGCTCCACCTTGAAGGCCTTGAGCCACAATCCAAAGTGGGCGGTAATATGGAGGAAGGCCTCACATACGACAATGAATGACGAGATATGGAGGATGGACTCCGGATTCAAGTCATGGAAATCAAGCCCATAATAAAACATGAGCCCCCGCACAAAGGGATCCGTCGGGAAGCCTAAACCCCAACGGAAGTGAGACACGAACACCAGTTCTCACCGGGCTCGGGAGTGGGAATGACCTGCCCTGGAGCAGGCAGCCTATGCGAGATCTCGCCGGTTAGATACCTGGCGTCTCGCAGCTTTGGCATCTCTTCTTCAGTGACGGAGGAAGACATCCATCGGCCGTGCTGGTCGGAGCTGGACATCGTCGAAGGTCCGAAGCGCCTGAATCTGAAGCTTTGGGTGTTGGAACTCGAAGCGCGAGGCGAACTCGTTGGAGGGTGTAAAAAGGAGAGGGCCTTGGTCTCGTTATAAAGAGGTTGAATACCAAGAGCCCACCCCGTGGTCGATTAGGACTCGCCTTTGATAGAGGAGGCGTGCCAACGGGCACGGTTGGGTTACCCACGTCCGTATTGATGGGAATCCCGGATTAAGGGGGGCACGATCTATGCTTTGATAAGGCGTGCCAGGGAAACCGCCTCGCTAAACACGCTAAGGTGAAATGGTAAAAAACGATTCGTATAAAGGCCTGGCCGTGGTGTGACGTCACGCCGCGGAATACGTCAGCAGATCTGTGCAAAATTTATTCTCTCTACGGTGGAATGTGTGAAGGAAATATGCCCTAGAGGCAATAATAAAGTTATTATTTATTTCCTTATATCATGATAAATGTTTATTATTCATGCTAGAATTGTATTAACCGGAAACATAATACATGTGTGAATACATAGACAAACAGTGTCACTAGTATGCCTCTACTTGACTAGCTCGTTAATCGAAGATGGTTATGTTTCCTAACCATAGACATGAGTTGTCATTTGATTAACGGGATCACATCATTAGGAGAATGATGTGATTGACATGACCCATTCCGTTAGCCTAGCACCTGATCGTTTAGTATGTTGCTATTGCTTTCTTCATGACTTATACATGTTCCTGTAACTATGAGATTATGCAACTCCGTTTACGGAGGAACACTTTGGTGCTACCAAACGTCACAACGTAACTGGGTGATTATAAAGGAGTACTACAGGTGTCTCCAAAGGTACATGTTGGGTTGGCGTATTTCGAGATTAGGTTTTGTCACTCCGA
Source organism: Aegilops bicornis (assembly GCA_021605145.1). Classification (NCBI taxonomy): domain Eukaryota; kingdom Viridiplantae; phylum Streptophyta; class Magnoliopsida; order Poales; family Poaceae; genus Aegilops; species Aegilops bicornis. The sequence continues at coordinate 686,633,843 of CM038673.1, read as the reverse complement.
TTGCTCGGAGAGGTATCTCTGGGCCCTCTCGGTAATGCACATCACTATAAGCCTTGCAAGCAATGTAGCTAATGAGTTAGTTACGGAATGATGCATTACGGAACGAGTAAAGAGACTTGCGGTAATGAGATTGAACTAGGTATTGGATACCGACGATCGAATCTCGGGCAAGTAACATACCGATGACAAAGGGAACAACGTATGTTGTTATGCGGTTTGACCGATAAAGATCTTCAGAGAATATGTAGGAACCAATATGGGCATCCAGGTTCCGCTATTGGTTATTGACCAAGAATAGTTCTCGGTCATGTCTACATAGTTCTCGAACCCGTAGGGTCCGCTTGCAACAAGGTTTCGATGGCGGTTATATTATGAGTTTATGAGTTTTGATGTACCGAAGGAGTTCGGAGTCCCGGATGAGATCAGGGACATGACGAGGAGTCTCGAAATGGTCGAGACGTAAAGATCGATATATTGGACGACTATATTCGGAGTTCGGAAAGGTTCCGAGTGATTCGGGTATTTTTCGAGTACCGAGAGTTACGGGAATACGTATTGGGCCTTATTGGGCCATACGGGAAAGAAGGAAAAGGGCCTCAAGGGTGGCCACACCCCTTCCCTTGGTCTGGTCCGAATTGACTAGGGAAGGGGCGCCTCTTCCTTCCTTCTCCTTTCCCTTCCCTTTCCTTCTCTCCTACTCCTACTACATGGAAGGTTTCCTAGTTGGACTAGGAAAGGGGAATCCTACTCCCGGTGGGAGTAGGACTCCCTTGGTGCGCCTCCTCCTAGGCCGCCACCCCCTCCCTTGCTCCTTTATATACGGGGGCAGGGGGGCACCCTAGAACACACAAGTTGATCTACGGATCGTTCCTTAGCCGTGTGCGGTGCCCCCCTCCACCATATTCCACTTCGGTCATATCGTCGCGGAGCTTAGGCGAAGCCCTGCGCCGGTGAAGTCATATCGTCACGGAGCTTAGGCGAAGCCCTGCGCCGGTGAAGTCATATCGTCGCGGAGCTTAGGCGAAACCCTGCGCCGGTGAAGTCATATCGTCGCGGAGCTTAGGCGAAGCCCTACGACGGTGGAGCATCATCATCGTCACCACGCCGTCGTCTTGTGGAACTCATCCCGACACTTTGCTGGATCGGAGTCCGGGATCGCCATCGAGCTGAACGTGTGCAGAACTCGGAGGTGTCGACGTTCGGCACTTGGATCGGTCGGATCGTGAAGACGCACGACTACATCAACCGCGTTGTTATAACGCTTCCGCTTACGGTCTCACGAGGGTACATGGACATACACTCTCCCTCTCGTTGCTATGCATCACCATGATCCCCGTGTGTGCGAGGAAAATTTTTGAAATTACTGCGTTCCCCCAAGCGGTGGCATCCGAGCCTGGTTTTATGCGTTGATTTCATATGAACGAGTAGAACACATGTGAGTTGTGGGCGATACAAGTCATACTGCCTACCTGCATGTCATACTTTGGTTCAGCGGTATTGTGAGATGAAGCGGCCGGACCGACATTACGCGAGACGCTTACGCGAGACTGGTTTCACCGTTACAAGCACTCGTGCTTAAAGGTGGCTGGCGGGTGTCTGTCTCTCTCACTTTAGTTGAACTGAGTGTGGCTACGCCCGGTCCTTGAGAAGGTTAAACGGAGTCTATTTGTGAAGTATCGTTGTGGTTTTGATGCGTAGGTAAGAACGGTTCTTGCTCAGCCCGTAGCAGCCACGTAAAACTTGCAACAACAAAGTAGAGGACGTCTAACTTGTTTTTGCAGGGCATGTTGTGATGTGATATGGTCAAGACGTGATGCTATATTTTATTGTATGAGATGATCATGTTTTGTAACCGGTTATCGGCAACTGGCTGGAGCCATATGGTTGTCGCTTTATTGTATGCAATGCAAACGCCTGAAATTGCTTTACTTTATCACTAAGCAGTAGCGATAGTCGTAGAAGCAATAGGTGGTGAACGACAACGATGCTACGATGGAGATCAAGGTGTCGCGCCAAAGGACGATGGTGATCACGACGGTGCTTGGAGATGGAGATCACAAGCACAAGATGATGATGGCCATATCATATCACTTATATTGATTGCATGTGATGTTTATCCTTTATGCATCTTATTTTGCTTTGATTGACGGTAGCATTTTAAGATGATCTCTCACTAAAATTATCAAGTAGTGTTCTCCACGAGTATGCACCGTTGCCAAAGTTCGTCGTGCCCGGACACCACGAGATGATCGGGTGTGATAAGCTCTCACGTCCATCTACAACGGGTGCAAGCCAGTTTTGCACACGCGAATACTCAGGTTAAACTTGACGAGCCTAGCATATGCAGATATGGCCTCGAGCACGGAGACCGAAAGGTCGGCGTGAATCATATAGTAGATATGATCAACATAGTGATGTTCACCATTGAAAACTACTCCATCTCACGTGATGATCGGTTATGGTTTAGTTGATTTGGATCACGTGATCACTTAGATGACTAGAGAGATGTCTGTCTAAGTGGGAGTTCTTAAGTAATATGATTAATTGAACTTAAATTTATCATGAACTTAGTCCAGGTAGAATTTTGCAAATTATGTTGTAGATCAATAGCTCGCGTTATTGCTTCCCTATGTTTTTATATGTGTTCCGAGAGAAAATTGTATTGAAAAATGTTAGTGGCAATGATGCGGATTGGATCCGTGATCCGAGGTTTATCCTCATTGCTGCACGTAAGAATTATGTCCTTAATGCACCGCTAGGTGACAGACCTATTGCAGAGCAGATGCGCACGTTATGAACGTTTGGCTAGCTCAATATGATGACTACTTGATAGTTTAGTGCACCATGCTTAAACGGCTTAGAATCGGGACTTCAAAGGCGTTTTGAACGTCATGGACCATATGAGATGTTCCAGGAATTGAAGTTAATATTTCAAGCAAATACCCGAGTTGAGAGATATGAAATCTCCAACAAGTTCTATAGCTAAAAGATGGAAGAGAATCGCTCAACTAGTGAGCATGTTCTCAGATTGTCCGGGTACTTCAATCGCTTGAATCAAGTGGGAGTTAATCTTCCAGATAAGATAGTGATTGACAGAATTCTCTAGTCACCAACACTAAGTTACTAGAACTTCGTGATGAACTATAGTATGCAAGGGATGACGAAAACGATTCCCGAGCTCTTCGTGATGTTGAAATCGACGAAGGTAGAAATCAAGAAAGAGCATCAAGTATTGATGATTGACAAGACCACTAGTCTCAAGGAAAAGGGCAAAGGGAAGAAGGGGAACTTCAAGAAGAGCGGCAAGCAAGTTGCTGCTCGAGTGAAGAAGCCCAAGACTGGACCTAAGCACGAGACTAAGTGCTTTTGCTGCAATGGAACTGGTCACTAGAAGCGGAACTACCCCAAGTGATTGGTGGATAAGAAGGATGGCAAAGTGAACATAAGTATATTTGATATACATGTTATTGATGTGTACTTTACTAGTGTTCATAGCAACCCCTCGATTATTTGGTACTAGTTCAGTTGCTAAGATTAGTAACTTCGAAAAGGAGTTACAGAATGAACAGAGACTAGTTAAGGGTGAAGTGACGATGAGAGTTGGAAGTGGTTCCAAGATTGATATGATCATCATCGCACACTCCCTATACTTTCGGGATTAGTGTGGAACCTAAATAAATGTTATTTGGTGTTGAGCATAAATATGATTTGATCATGTTTATTGCAATACGGTTATTCATTTAAGTAAGAGAATAAATTGTTGTTACATTTACATGAATAAAACCTTATATGGTTACACACCCAATGAAAATGGTTCATTGGATCTCGATCATAGTGATACACATATTCATAATATTGAAACCAAAAGATGCAAAGTTAATAATGATAGTGCAACTTATTTGTGGCACTTCCGTTTAGGTCATATTGGTGTAAAGCGCTTGAAGAAAACTCCATGCTGATGGACTTTTGGAATCACTTGATTATGAATCATTTGATGCTTGCGAACCGTGCCTTTTGGGCAAGATGACTAAAACTCCGTTCTCCGGAACAATGGAACAAGCTACTGACTTATTGGAAATAATACATACCGATGTATGCGATTCAATGAGTGTTGATGCTCGTGGCAAGTATCGTTATTTTCTGACCTTCACAAGATGATTTGAGCAGATATGGGTATATCTACTTGATGAAACATAAGTCTGAAACATTTGAAAAGTTCAAAGAATTTCAGAGTGAAGTTGAAAATCATCGTAATAAGAAAATAAAGTTTCTACGATCTGATCGTGGAGGCGAATATTTGAGTTACGAGTTTGGTCTACAATTGAAACAATGCCGAATAGTTTCGCAACTCACGCCTCCCGGAACACCACAGCGCAATGATGTGTCCGAACGTCGTAATCGCACTTTACTAGATATGGTGCGATCTAAGATGTTTCTTACCGATTTACCGTTATAGTTTTGGGGCTATGCATTAGAGACAGCTGCATTCACGTTAAAAAGGGCACCATCTAAATCCGTTGAGACGACACCGTATGAACTGTGGTTTGGCAAGAAACCAAAGTTGTTGTTTCTTAAAAGTTTGGAGTTGTGATGCTTATGTGAAAAAGTTTTCACTTGATGAGCTCAAACCCAAATCGGAGAAGTGCGTCTTCATAGAATACCCAAAGGTAACTATTGGGTACACCTTCTATCACAGATCCGAAGGCAAGTTTTTCGTTGCTAAGATGGATCCTTTCTAGAGAAGAAGTTTCTCTCGAAAGAAGTGAGTGGGAGGAAAGTAGAACTTGATGAGGTAATTGTACCTTCTCCCTTATTTGAAAGTAGTTCATCACAGGGAATCAGTTCGATGATTCCTACACCAATTAGTGAGGAAGTTAATGATGATGATCATGAAACTTCAGATCAAGTTGCTACCAAACCTCGTAGGTCTTCCAGAGTAAGATCCGCACCAGAGTGGTACGGTAATCTTATTCTAGAAGTCATGTTACTAGACCATGATGAACCTATGAACTATGAGGAAGCGATGATGAGCCCAGATTCCGCGAAATGGCTTGAGGCCATGAAATCTGAGATAGGATCCATGTATGAGAACAAAGTATGGACTTTGATTGACTTGCTCGATGATCAGCAAGCCATGTTAAATAAATGGATCTTCAAGAGGAAGATGGACACTGATAGTAGTGTTACTATCTACAAAACTCGACTTGTCACAAAAAGGTTTTTGACAAGTTCAAGGTGTTGACTACAATGAGATTTTCTCTCAGTAGCGATTCTTAAGTCTGTCCGAATCATGTTAGCAATTGCCACATTTTATGAAATCTGGCAAATGGATGTCAAAACTACATTCTTTAATGGATTTATTAAAGAAGAGTTGCATATGATGCAACCAGAAGTTTTCGTCAATCCTAAAGGAGCTAACAAAATATGCAAGCTTCAGTGATCCATCTATGGACTGGTGCAAGCATCTCAGAGTTGGAATACATGCTTTGATAAGTTGATCATAGCATATAGTTTTATACAGACTTGCGGTGAAGCCTGTAATTACTAGAAAGTGAGTGGGAGCACTACAGCATTTACGATAAGTATATGTGAATGACATATTGTTGATCGGAAATAATGTAGAATTATTCTGCAAAGCATAAAGGAGTGTTTGAAAGGAGTTTTTCAAAGAAAGACCTCGGTGAAGCTGCTTACATATTGAGCATCAAGATCTATAGAGATAGATCAAGACGCTTGATAAATTTTTTCAATGAGTACATACCTTGACAAGATTTTGAAATTGTTCAAAATGGAACAGTCAAAGAAAGAGTTCTTGCCTGTGTTACAAGGTGTGAAATTGAGTAAGACTCAAAACCCGACCACGGCAGAAGATAGAAAAAGAATGAAAGTCATTCCCTATGCCTTGGCCATAGATTCTATAAAGTATGCCATGCTGTGTACCAGATCTATTGTATACCATACAATGAGTTTGGCAAGGGAGTACAATAGTGATCTAGGAGTAGATCAACTGGACAGCGGTCAAAATTATCCTTAGTAAAATAAGGATATGTTTCTCAATTATGGAAGTGACAAAAGGTTAGGTAAAAAGGGTTACGTCGATGCAAGTTTTGACACCGATCTGGATGACTCTAAGTCTCGATCTAGATACATATTGAAAGTGGGAGCAATTAGCTAGAGTAGCTCCATGCGAGCATTGTAGACATAGAAAAATTGCAAAATACATAACGGATCTGAATATGAAAGACCCGTTGACTAAGATTCTCTCACAAGCAAAACATGATCACACCTTAGTACTCTTTGGGTGTTAATCACATAGCGATGTGAACTAGATTACTGAATCTAGTAAACCCTTTGGGTGTTGGTCACATGGCGATGTGAACTATGGGTGTTAATCACATGATGATGTGAACTATCGATGTTAATCACATGGTGATGTGATCTAGATTATTGACTCTAGTGCAAGTGGGAGACTGAAGGAAATATGCCCTAGAGGCAATAATAAAGTTATTATTTATTTCCTTATATCATGATAAATGTTTATTATTCATGCTAGAATTGTATTAACCGGAAACATAATACATGTGTGAATACATAGACAAGCAGAGTGTCACTAGTATGCCTCTACTTGACTAGCTCGTTAATCGAAGATGGTTATGTTTCCTAACCATAGACATGAGTTGTCATTTGATTAACGGGATCACATCATTAGGAGAATGATGTGATTGACATGACCCATTCCGTTAGCCTAGCACCTGATCGTTTAGTATGTTGCTATTGCTTTCTTCATGACTTATACATGTTCCTGTAACTATGAGATTATGCAACTCCGTTTATCGGAGGAACACTTTGGGTGCTACCAAAGCGTCACAATGTAACTGGGTGATTATAAAGGAGTACTACAGGTGTCTCCAAAGGTACATGTTGGGTTGGCGTTATTCGAGATTAGGTTTTGTCACTCCGATTGTCGGAGAGGTATCTCTGGGCCCTCTCGGTAATGCACATCACTATAAGCCTTGCAAGCAATGTAGCTAATGAGTTAGTTACGGAATGATGCATTACGGAACGAGTAAAGAGACTTGCCGGTAACGAGATTGAACTAGGTATTGGATACCGACGATCGAATCTCGGGCAAGTAACATACCGATGACAAAGGGAACAACGTATGTTGTTATGCGGTTTGACCGATAAAGATCTTCGTAGAATATGTAGGAACCAATATGGGCATCCAGGTTCCGCTATTGGTTATTGACCAAGAATAGTTCTCGGTCATGTCTAAATAGTTCTCGAACCCGTAGGGTCCGCACGCTTAAGGTTTCGATGACAGTTATATTATGAGTTTATGAGTTTTGATGTACCGAAGGAGTTCGGAGTCCCGGATGAGATCAGGGACATGACGAGGAGTCTCGAAATGGTCGAGACGTAAAGATCGATATATTGGACGACTATATTCGGAGTTCGGAAAGGTTCCGAGTGATTCGGGTATTTTTCGGAGTACCGGAGAGTTACGAGAATACGTATTGGGCCTGATTGGGCCATACGGGAAAGAAGGAAAAGGGCCTGAAGGGTGGCCACACCTTCCCTTGGTCTGGTCCGAATTGGACTAGGGAAGGGGCGCCTTCCTTCCTTCTCCTTTTCCTTCCCTTTCCTTCTCTCCTACTCCTACTACATGGAAGGTTTCCTAGTTGGACTAGGAAGGGGAATCCTACTCCGGTGGGAGTAGGACTCCCCCTTGGTGCCTCCTCCTGGGCCGGCCACCCCTCCCTTGCTCCTTTATATCACGGGCAGGGGGCACCCTAGAACACACAAGTTGATCTACGGATCGTTCCTTAGCCGTGTGCGGTGCCCCCCTCCACCATATTCCACTTCGGTCATATCGTCGCGGAGCTTAGGCGAAGCCCTGCGCCGGTGAAGTCATATCGTCGCGGAGCTTAGGCGAAGCCCTGCGCCGGTGAAGTCATATCGTCGCGGAGCTTAGGCGAAGCCCTGCGCCGGTGAAGTCATATCGTCGCGGAGCTTAGGCGAAGCCCTGCGTCGGTGGCGCATCATCATCGTCACCACGCCGTCGTCTTGTGGAACTCATCCCGACACTTTGCCGGATCGGAGTCCGGGATCGTCATCGAGCTGAGCGTGTGCAGAACTCGGAGGTGCCGTCGTTCGGTACTTGGATCGGTCGGATCGTGAAGACGTCGACTACATCAACCGCGTTGTTATAACGCTTCCGCTTCACGGTCTCACGAGTGCGTGGACATACACTCTCCCCTCTCGTTGCTATGCATCACCATGATCCCTGTGTGTGCGTAGGAAAATTTTTGAAATTACTGCGTTCCCCAACAATGTGGAACTTGTTTTGCAGAGCCAGACACTATCCTTGTGTTCAAAACCTTCTATGAAGTATTCGGGGGAGGAACCCGCCTTGCAATGCCGAAGACAATATGCGCGCCAGACTCGTCGTCATTGAAGCCTGGTTCAGGGGCTACTGAGGGAGTCCCGGACTAGGGGGTGTCCGGATAGCCGGACTATCGTCGCGGCCGGACTCCAAGACTATGAATATACAAGATTTAAGACTTTGTCCCGTGTTCGGATGGGACTTTCCTTGGCGTGGAAGGCAAGCTTTGCGATACGGATATGTAGATCTCCTACCATTGTAACCGACTCTGTGTAACCCTAACCTATGCGGTGTCTATATAAACCGGAGGGTTTTAGTCCGTAGGACGAACAACAATCATACCATAGGCTAGCTTCTAGGGTTTAGCCTCCTTGATCTCGTGGTAGATCTACTCTTGTACTACCCATATCATCAATATTAATCAAGCAGGAGTAGGGTATTACCTCCATCGAGAGGGCCCGAACCTGGGTAATAACATCGTGTCCCTTGTCTCCTGTTACCATCCGCCTAGACGCACAGTTGGGACCCCCTACCCGAGATCCGCCGGTTTTGACACCCACAGTTGGGCTTGGCAGTGGCCTCGTAACAGCCACCATCATGCAAGTGCTTGGTTGTTGTCTCTGACGCAAGGGCGGTAAGGTGGTAGTCGTCGGAGGAATTCATAGGGTGAATGTCATTGTCGTGATGTTGTCCAGATTTTGGTGTTGTCTTCCTTGACTCACTCCAATGTGTTGTGTATGGTGGGTCTTCAGGCGATAAGTGGTCTGTAGTCAGGTCAAATCCATGCTTGATAGTGCCGATGCCGGTGACAGAATGCTCGCGAGCGTCATTCCCCTCCTTGGAGGCGTCCTTGTTGCACGCCTCCACATTTGGCTCGGGGTGAATACTCTTGGGTTGTCCTCTCGGTTTTTGGGAAGCGGTAACGTTCTCACCAAATTTCCTTCTTGAAGGCGCCCCTATGGGAGCCTTGATCCTTCTCAGCGGGTTGTCATGGTGTGGTTCTCGGATGATGGAAGTGGTGCTCTTGGTGTAAGGTGGCGTGTGTCGCTTATTGATCAAGGATTCTCTTCTACTTATGTAGTCCGTTTTTAGCGTGTGTCGGTGAGATTACTATCGCCCGAAAGAGCAACACCTTTTAAGCCAGGGTGAGGGGGCAGGTGGCCGCCTTTGGTGGCGGGCGTTTGGTGCAACTAGCAAAAGAGCATGTGCGTTGCAATGGGAGAAAAAAATAACACACGCCCCTAATCCAATAATCATGACTCAAGACCTCAATAGGTCCACACTCTTTAGTTCAACATGACATCAGTGCCCACACAATCACAACGCGTTTGAATGTGTCAATCCTAATGCATCTCTCTCTCAGCATAAGATCTGAAATTTGCTTTCTTTGCCCCCTGCAAGATTTTTCCGCCGCGTGCATGTGTGGTTATAGATGGTTTCTTTCATCTCCAATCTAGTTTTGCTGAGTTGTTCATTTTCTATCTGGATCTGCACTGATACAAAATAGAGACGGATTGTGCACTATTTATTATTGTTGCAACCAAAACAATATTTTGAAAATTGTACCATGGTGTCCGGTCCTACGATGACTACTTCATCCTGAAGAAGGACGATGTGGGGACGGATTGGCCTCTCTGGTTATCAGAAGTGCACAGCCGCACTCCGGATGCTTGCATATGGCACGGCCGCCGATTCGTGGGATGAGTACCTAAGGATTTCTGCGAGCACATGCGGAGATGCCATGGTCAGGTTTGCAACTGCCATGGTCGAGGTGTTCGGAATTTAGTACCTGAGAGAACCAACTCTGGCAGACATCGACAGGCTCTTGGTAATCTCAGAAGCAAGAGGGTGGCCAGGTTTGCTTGGATATCTTGACTACATGCATTGGAAATGGAACAATGAATTTACAAGGGCAATCTCAGGGTCATTTAAGAAGCCCACCATCATTCTTGAAGCAGTTGCATCACAGGGATTTGGCACGCTTTCTTTGGTGCCAAGGTCTCACAATGATATCAACATGTTGCAACTATCATCGTTGTTTGCGAGGCTGACTGAAGGAAAAACTCCTTCTTGCCACTATACTGTCAATGGTCATGAGTAAAACATTGGCTACTATCTAGTTGACGATATCTATCAGCACCATCTCAAACCAAGTTGGCTAAAAAAAGGCTCAATTCGCCCAAAGACAAAAAAAAAACAACTAGAAAGGATATTAAGATGGCATTCAGAGTTCCGCAGGCCCATTTTCTAGTTGTTCATGGACCTGCTGAACAATGGGATTCCGAAACCTTGTGGGAGGTGATGACATGTTGTGTGATTATGCACAACATGATCATCGAGGGTGAGGGTGATGATGTTGTCGTAGCTCTGGAATTTGAGAACATGGGTGATCCTATCCAACTTCCGGACCAAAATCCGCCAACATTTGACGAGTTTATTAAAATGCATCAACAAATTCGGCATCAACAAACTCATGAGAAGCTGAAGGAAGATCTGATTGAGTATCAGTGGGCGGTGAATGGTGACAACAATGTTGGGATGTAATATTTGAAATTTTCTAAAAATTTAACTAGTGCTGCATGCAGCTATTTGAACGTGTTTACCATTTGCATACGTCTATTTGATCGTGCAAACTTGGAAAAAAATGCGGAAGGCCGGATGTATGCGGCTATGGTTAGATGGCTGCCTCCCGCACCCGTGTCCGTGTTCGTATGCGGGAGGATTTTTGCAGCTTGCCGTTGGAGATGCCCTATGGGTGCTTCTTCGGATCTTGAGCGTCGACCCCGAGGGTTAGGCTTGGCAGTGGCTTGTTGATGGCCACTATCATGCAAGTGCTTGGTTGTTGTCTCTGCCACAAGGGCGGTGAGGTGGCAGTCGTCAGAGGCATTCACAAGGTGGATGACGTTGTCTTGACGCTTCTGTCCAGATTTTGGCATCGTCTTCCTTGATTCACTCCAGTGTGTTGTTTATGGTGGGTCTTCAGGTCGTAAGTGGTCTGCGGTCGGGTGAAATCCATGCTTGATAGTGTTGATATCGGTGACGGCAATGCTCGCGAGCGTCATTCCCCTCCTTGGAGGCGTCCTTGTAGGTTGCACCCCTCCACCTTTGGCTCCGGGTGAATACTCTTGGGTTGTCCTCTCGGTTTTTTGCAAGAGGTAACGTTCTCACAACATTTCCTTCTTGAAGGCGCCCTTATGGGAGCCTTGATCCTTCTCAGCGGGTTGACGTGGTGTAGTCCTCGGATATTGGAAGCAACGCTCTTGGTGTAAGGTGGCGTGTGTCGCTTATCGATCTAGGATTCTCTTCTACTTATGTGGTCCATTTTAGCGTTTGTGTTGGTGAGATTTCTATCACCCGAAGGAGCAGCACCTTTTATGCCAGTGTGAGGGGGCAGGTGGCCGCCTTTGGAGGCGGGCCTTTCGTACAACTAGCAAAAGAGCTTGTGCGTTGCAACGAGAGAAAAATCATGCCCCTAATCCAATAATCATGACTTAGGACCTCAATAGGTCCACGTTCTTCCTTTTAACATGACATCAGTGCCCACACAATCACAACGTGTTTGAATAGTCAATCCTAATGCATCTCTCTCTCAGCATAAGATTAGAAATTTGCTTTCTTTGCCCCCTGCAAGATTTTGCCATCGCATGCATGTGTGGTTATAGATGGTTTTTTGTCTCCAATCTGATTTTGCTGAGTTGTTCATTTTCTATCTGGATATGCATCGATACAAAATATAGACGGATCATGCATTATTTATTAAGGTTGCACCCAAAATAACATTTTGAAAATGTTTAACAGGTAAAACAACATAATACTCATATTCTATACAATTTTAATCAAATTTCATATATATAACATGTTAAAATTGGAGTTACGGTTTAAAAGATATGATTATTTATATAAAAAAATATGATATGGATTGTGGGTTGAATTTAGGAAACTATATTGGGCTTTTTGCAAAACACGAAACATTTTCTCTGGGACTTCTAAAACAATACCAAAGGATAATTATCGATAACCACAGGGGATTTCTGCAAAACCAAAGTTTTTGTTTGTTTATCACTTAAAAAATGTTCCACGGCTTAATTTTTAGTAACTATAGGGGGTTTTCTGCCATACGACACAAGGACAAACATAAGCGTTATGTACTTTATTATTAGGTATAGATGATGTGGTACTTCCTCCCCGGTAGCATTGCCTTGCTTCAGCCTTAGTCAACATGTGTTTTCAGCCAGTGAGGACATCGACACTGTCAGTCGTCATTTTTTTCTTCTGTTTGCCGTTGTATAGGATTTGCTAGCTTTGTTGTAAGCACCATGTATTTGGTTCAGTCGCGTGGGGTTTCATCCCCAACTCTCACTGTGTTTGTCTTAGGGATAAGACTGAAGTTTTGGCGGTTCATGAGATCTTTGTTATGTACTCCCTCGTCCGGAAATACTTGTCATTAAAATGGATAAAAGGGGATGGATCTAGACGTATTTTAGTTCTAGATACATCTTTTTTTATATATTTTGATGACAATAATTTTCAGACGGAGGGAGTAAGATGTAAATAGTGTGCGGTACCTTTTTGAACTTGTTTAATTGCAAGTAGATCTGTTACTTAGACCACGCCAAACGTCGTGCCAGTTCTAAGCAGGGAAGGTCAGAGTTGGGATAGGTGAGATCTTCCAGGGTTGACTGTTTCTAATAAAGTAAATAAAAGTAGGTTTATTCTTCTTCTTGCATTATCTCCCCTCTCTGACAACTAGTCTTAGACCCATCCAAATCCATGGCAAGTGAGATTCGATCCCACCTCTAACCACTAATAATAGAATCCTCATTTTTTTTTGAAAAAGTGGCATTTTTTGCACCAAGTGGATACAAACACAGCCAATAAATATCTGACCTGTGCACAACTAGTATGCACACACCCACCATGCAAAGAAAAGGAAATCATCATGCTGATTGATGGTTTTTTGTACAATTTACCCTCCCATTAATTAAGACCCATAATAGTGTGATTTCTAAACCCTACATTTGCCCTTGTTGCTAACAATGGCGGAAATATAAATAGAAAGAGAGTTTCTTGAGGAAAAAGAGCATGTGCAACTAGAGCGACTAGTCTTTTCCTGTATCATGTTGGCTTAGAGTCCGTCTGTTAGAAGGGAGAGAGAATTTGGTGGAATAGTCGTTCGTTGTATTGCTTGAGCCTCATGGGCATATATATAGGAGTACATGATCATCTAGGAGTACAAGGTAAGGTAGAATAACGCTATCCTAGATTTCCTAATAATCACGATACTCAACATCCCCCGCAGTCACAACGGTAGCAACGCAGACGATGAGACTGGAGAAGAATCCGAAGGCAAGCTGACGGAAACCCCCCCACAGTCATAACGGTCGATGCATCGTGGAGTCGTGGCTAGAGTGAGAACCGACGAGGTTGCTCAAGCAGGCAGTAGCCCTTTGTGCCGTTTGTCGATGTAGCCGAGAGCGTGGGTGGTGGAGCCGTGGTCGAGGTAGCCGTACGAAGAATGTCGTGGTCGATGTCGAGTTGGGGTAGCCGGTGTCAAGGAAGTCACCGTGGGGCCGCGGGCGCAAAGAGGCGCCGAGTGTTGGGGAACGTAGTAATTTCAAAAAAATTCCTACACACACACAAGATCATGGTGATGCAAAGCAACGAGAGGGGAGAGTGTGTCCACGTACCCTCGTAGACCGAAAGCGGAAGCGTTAGCACAACGCGGTTGATGTAGTCGTACGTCTTCACGGCCCGACCGATCAAGCACCGAAACTACGGCACCTCTGAGTTCTTGCACACGTTCAGCTCGATGACGTCCCTCGAACTTTGATCCAGTCGAGTGTCGAGGGAGAGTTCCGTCAGCATGACAGCGTGGTGACGATATTGATGTTCTACCGTCGCAGGGCTTCGCCTAAGCACCGCTACAATATTATCGAGGAGGACTATGGTGGAGGGGGGCACCGCACACGGCTAAGAGATCAAGAGATCAATTGTGTGTCTAGAGGTGCCCCCTGCCCTCGTATATAAAGGAGCCAGGGGGAGGGGGTCAGCCGGCCAGGAGGGGCGCGCCAGGAGGAGTCGTCCTCCCACCGGGAGTAGGACTCCCCCCTTCCTTGTTGGAGTAGGAGAGGAGAGGGAAGGAAAGAGAGGGGGAAAGGAAAGGGGGGGCGCCGCCCCCCCTCCTTGTCCTATTCGGACTTGGGGGGGAGGGGCGCACGGCTGCCCCTTAGACGCCTCTCCTCTTCCACCACTTGGGCCCATGAGGCCCATTAACCTCCGGAGGGTTCCGATAACCCCCCGGTACTCCGGTATATATCCGATAACCCCCGAAACCATTCATGTGTCCAAATATAGTCGTCCAATATATCAATCTTCATGTCTCGACCATTTCGAGACTCCTCGTCATGTCCGTGATCACATCCGGGACTCCGAACAATCTTCGGTACATCAAAACTCATAAACTCATAATATAACTATTATCGAAACCATAAGCGTGCGGACCCTACGGGTTCGAGAACAATGTAGACATGACCGAAACACGTTTCCGGTCAATAACCAATAGCGGAACCTGGATGCTCATATTGGCTCCCACATATTCTACGAAGATTTTTATCGGTCAAACCGCATAACAACATACGTTGTTCCCTTTGTCATCAGTATGTTACTTGCCCGAGATTCGATCGCCGGTATCTCAATACCTAGTTCAATCTCGTTACCGAGAAGTCTCTTTACTCGTTATGTAATACATCATCTCGCAACTAACTCATTAGTCACATTTACGACTAGCTCTTTGTCACCTCCATAAACGAGAAACATATCCTTAATTCTTTTCAGGTATTTCAGGATATTCTTGACCGCTGTCTAGTGATCCACTCCTGGATTACTTTGGTACCTCCCTGCTAAACTTATTACTAAGCATACATCAGGTCTGGTACACAGCATTGCATACATGATAGAGCCTATGGCTGAAGCATAGGGACATCTTTCATTTTCTCTCTATCTTTTGTTGTGGTCGGGCATTGAGTCTGACTCAACTTCACACCTTGTATTACAGGCAAGAGCCCTTTCTTTGCTTGATCCATTTTGATCTTTTTCAAAACTTTATCAAGGTATGTACTCTGTGAAAGTCCAATAAAGCATCTTGATCTATCTCTATAGATCTTGATGCCCAATATGTAAGCAGCTTCACCGAGGTCTTTCATTGAAAAACTTTTATTCAAGTATCCTTTTATGCTATCCAAAAATTCTATATCATTTCCAATCAATAATATGTCGTCTACATATAATATTAGAAATGCTACAGAGCTCTCACTCACTTTCTTGTAAATACAGGCTTCTCCAAAAGTCTGTATAAAACCATATGCTTTGATTATACTATCAAAGCATTTATTCCAACTCCGAGAGGCTTGCACCAGTCCATAAATGGATCGCTGGAGCTTGCACACTTTGTTAGCACCCTTTGGATCGACAAAACCTTCTGGTTGCATCATATACAACTCTTCTTCCAGAAATCCATTCAGGAATGCTGTTTTGACATCCATTTGCCAAATTTCATAATCATAAAATGCGGCAATTGCTAACATGATTCGGACAGACTTAAGCATCGCTACGGGTGAGAAAGTCTCATCGTAGTCAACTGCTTGAACTTGTTGAAAACCTTTCGCAACAAGTCGAGCTTTGTAGACGGTAACATTACCATCAGCGTCAGTCTTCTTCTTGAAGATCCATTTATTCTCAATAGCCTGCCGATCATCGGGCAAGTCAACCAAAGTCCACACTTTGTTCTCATACATGGATCCCATCTCAGATTTCAAGGCCTCAAGCCATTTTGCGGAATCTGGGCTCATCATCGCTTCCTCATAGTTCGTAGGTTCATCATGGTCAAGTAACATGACCTCCAGAATAGGATTGTCGTACCACTCTGGTGCAGATCTTATTCTGGTTGACCTACGATGTTCGGTAGTAACTTGATCTGAAGTTTCATGATCAATATCATTAGCTTCCTCACTGATTGGTGTAGTCGTCACAGGAACTGGTTTTTGTGATGAACTATTTTCCAATAAGGGAGTAGGTACAGTTACCTCATCAAGTTCTACTTTCCTCCCACTCACTTCTTTCGAGAGAAACTCCTTCTCTAGAAAGGATCCATTCTTAGCAACGAATGTGTTGCCTTCGGATCTACGATAGAAGGTGTACCCAACAGTCTCCTTTGGGTATCCTATGAAGACACATTTCTCCGATTTGGGTTCGAGCTTATCAGGTTGAAGCTTTTTCACATAAGCATCGCAGCCCCAAACTTTAAGAAACGGCAACTTTGGTTTCTTGCCAAACCATAGTTCATAAGGCGTCGTCTCAACGGATTTTGATGGTGCCCTATTTAACGTGAATGCGGTCATCTCTAAAGCATAACCCCAAAACGATAGCGGTAAATCAGTAAGAGACATCATAGATCGCACCATATCTAGTAAAGTGCGATTACGACGTTCAGACACACCATTACGTTCTGGTGTTCCGGGTGGCGTGAGTTGCGAAACTATTCTGCATTGTTTCAAATGTAAACCAAACTCGTAACTCAAATATTCTCCTCCACGATCAGATCGTACAAACTTTATTTTCTTGTTACAATGATTTTCAACTTCACTCTGAAATTCTTTGAACTTTTCAAATGTTTCAGACTTATGTTTCATTAAGTAGATATATCCATATCTGCTTAAATCATCTGTGAAGGTGAGAAAATAACGATACCCGCCACGAGCTTCAATATTCATTGGACGACATACATCAGTATGTATGATTTCCAACAAATCAGTTGCTCGCTCCATAGTTCTGGAGAACGGCGTTTTAGTCATCTTGCCCATGAGGCATGGTTCGGAAGTACCAAGTGATTCATAATCAAGTGATTCCAAAAGTCCATGAGTATGGAGTTTCTTCATGCGCTTTACACCAATCTATAATACCTAAATAGTTCATCCCCACTATCCTATTTCTCTTGACATGCAAGCTATCCACCTCATCTCAACATGCAACTATTCCATCTCAGCAATCATGCAACATCATCGATTTTCCTAGCCTATGATAAATCCACGTCATAATCTATTTTTTTCTCTCACTTTACCGCAGACGCCTCCCCTCCGACTCGATTCTCCTCCCTGCCGCTTCCTCTTCAGCCTCCCGTAACTGATGAGCCAACCTGGCGTTTCCTCTCTCTCGACAGCGTTAGGCAGACATGCTTGCTGATGGCCGGCGTTGCCTCTAATCTTGTGGGATATTGCCGGAACTGATGGGGGAGATTAGGCAGGCATGCTTGCTGATGGACGGCGTTGTGCAGTCATACGGATGCCCTCAATGTCTAATTTTGCCGCCGCTCCATAGCACGGTCGACCACCTGCCATCCCTCTCGCCACCATGGATTGACGTGCCCTCCGTGGCCACATGGAGCGTCGGCTGTTGTCCGGTGGAGAGGACCCCTATCGAGCTCACCCCGTCCTCCACTTCAAGGTCTGCCACTCAAATCCCAAATTGTGTGATCCCTCCATTAGTCCCTCCATCTCTTCTCACGCCGCCGGCTACCTAGCGGAGCACCGTGTCTCCACTCTCATCTCTTTCTGATGCCCTGCTGCGCCTTTCCGCAGGTGCCGGATTCTGACAATCTACCGCCGCGCCATTGGATGCCGAGAAATTGTGTGTGACTGGCTACCCTGCGCAATACGGATCCTAAACACGTAGTCACGCCCAGCCCGGAGGAGTCGTCTTCGGTGCCATCATCTCATTGCCCGTGTGGAAGATGGGAGTGCCCCGTTTTGGAAGCTTCGAAGTCATATTTGTTTATTTTTTTTTAATTTTTTTTTGCATTTGTGGATACAAAATTATGTAGGTCAACCTTGCCTTAACTCTGGCAATCTCGATGTTGATTTGTTTCGTACTAATCATCTAACATCAAAATTTTCACCACAAATCAGGCGGTGGACTATGGTCATCGGCCGATCATCGTTGTCCTTTTCTTATCAGGATTATGCTCCACCCAAGATCTGCAGAGCTGCTGGTGAGTTCAAATTGTCCATTACGTCTCTGATTCTGCTACCTGACACAGGGTACTGATCCAAGGCAAGCATGTCTGATTCAATATCAATGTTACGTGATCAAGGTCGTCTGCAATCTGCTACGATCAAGATCAATATCAAAGTTGCAGGAACTGTTTCTGTACTGGAACCGAGGAGGTATATATGTTATAGGCTTCTATTTTCAACATGGTTTGGTAATGATGCGGGATGTTCATTTTCCTGGATTTTCTTCGGAGATGTGGATCTCTTATGTTTATTTAATCATGTGATGTCTCTTTTCCCTCTGAAATATGAAAATGCCTCTTCGCTGCCCATGTATTGTCATTATTGTGCGTACCAGCAAAATATTTTTCTTGCATAAACTTTGGTAATGAATTGTTTGTACCAACTTAGTTTTATAGGATTCAGTATCACTTCTAATTGGTTGGCAACAAAGAACTGATGATTCACGAGCTAATGTTGGATACTTTATTTGTCAAACCTTTGGATCTGCATTCGTCCGTGCAGGTTTGTTTCGCCATGAAAGCATGCGCTCTTACAATGTGTTTTCTCCATTTCTGTATCCAGATAAGATTGGCTGCTGTTGTACTTATGTTTTCATCTCTGGCCCAACATGCATTCATTTTATCTATTATCGTAGTTAATTATATATCTATATCATAAATCATGACCATGCATGTTGTACCAAGCCATTTCTTGGTTTCGTTTGCAAAAATTCTGAAGTATCGATAGGACCTCTGCACATCATAATCCGTTATATTCAGGTTGGCAGAAATAGTGTTAAAGGAGAGTTAACAAGTGCAGGCCAAAGTTGCGGTAACACCACTCCAACCTCTCATGGGATTACTCTTGCTAAGCAACTACTAATGCAAATTTCCACTATCGACACGACTCTCTAATCCCATGGGCTGTTACGGACGACAGGTATTTCAGAAGGTAAGTTCAATTGACTACTTCATGGATTGTCGATCTTCGCATTTTCTTGAGTTACTCCCTTTGTTAACTGTAGAAACATGACTCTGAATGTACCTAAATTAATTGATTACAGTATGGTGTTAACAGTTCAAGTAGCCCAACCCCTTCAGTTCAGAAATTATACTCATTATAATATACAGAAACTACATCCAAAATTTGTTGCCTGTGTTTTACAACTTGCATATTTTGTTCACTCTTTTTTAGTCAGGTTATGCAATGCTCTGAATAATGATATTCTTTTACACATGCATCCTGTGGAATCTGATAGTTCATACACAGTGATGCAAATCCACAACATAAAATTGGAGCCCTCATCTGCATCTACATTATATTATCCTTTGGAATAATACATCTATCATCTTTTTTTGTGAAACAAAATACATTCTGTGTTCTCTTACACTTGAAAAAAACACAACATGTTTGAAGAAACATTCATAAATGAATTTATCATTATCCTTCCTATTTTGTTGATATATTTCACATAGCATTAATCTCATGTCCTATCTTAAAAAAACTGTAAAAAAGATTATGTTGATGCATCCATCCTTTAAGTTTGCTCATTTCCTTTTTATTATGTTTCACCGTCCAGAGTTGGCCACCTTCAAAGCAGAAAATAAATCATCTCATTTGCATAATTGAAGGTAAATGTTATAACTAAAATATATGATTATTACTTTGCTTCCATCCTTCCTTTGTAATACATTAAGTAATACAAGAAAGCTGGATAAGGAACGGTTCGGATGTTCCTTCAAGCTATCTAAATATAACAAATGAATCTCGAATTATACATTTCAACATGGTGTTAGGTGGTCGCTCACTGCTGGCTCTTACTTCACCCTCTACTACGTTTCATGTTGATCTTTTGGTGCCATTTATATTACCTTATTTTGTTTTATGTTGCGAATAGCCTGATGGAGTATTTTGGTTTTGTTTGACGATGTTACATTGGACCAAACAAGATGTCTCCTCATGCTAGATCCTTTTTCACGTGGAGCCATCTACTATGGATCAACGCACGGTCCAGACAGTACATGTCGAATCAACTAAAAGTCCCGCAGCAACGCGCGGGGCATTATCTAGTATGACCTAAACGACAGTGCCACAAATAAGTTGCACTATCTTTATTAACTCTGCATCTTTTGGTTTCAACATTATGAATATGTGTATCACTACTATCGAGATTCATCAAAAATAGACCACTCTTTAAGGGTGCATGACCATAAAAGATATTACTCATATAAATAGAACAACCATTATTCTCAGATTTAAATAAATAACCGTCTCGCATCAAACAAGATCCAGATATAATGTTCATGCTCAACGCTGGCACCAAATAACAATTATTTAGGTCTAAAACTAATCCCTAAGGTAGATAGGTAGATGTAGCGTGCCGACGGCGATCACATCGACTTTGGAACCATTTCCCACGCGCATCGTCACCTCGTCCTTAGCCAGTGTCCGCTTAATCCGTAGTCCCTGTTTCGAGTTGCAAATATTAGCAACAGAACCAGTATCAAATACCCAGGTGCTACTGCGAGCTCTGGTAAGGTACACATCAATAACATGTATATCACATATACCTTTGTTCACCTTGTCATCCTTCTTATCAGCCAAATACTTGGGGCAATTCCGCTTCCAGTGACCAGTATATTTGCAGTAAAAGAACTCAGTCTCAGGCTTAGGTCCAGACTTGGGTTTCTTCTCTTGAGCAGCAACTTGTTTGCCGTTCTTCTTGAAGTTCCCATTTTTCTTCCCTTTACCCTTTTTCTTGAAACTGGTGGTCTTGTTGACCATCAACACTTGATGCTCCTTTTTGATTTCTACCTCTGCCGCCTTTAGCATTGCGAAGAGCTCGGGAATAGTCTTGTTCATCCCTTGCATATTATAGTTCATCACAAAGCTCTTGTAGCTTGGTGGTAGTGATTGCAGAATTCTGTCAATGACGCAATCATCCGGAAGATTAACTCCCAGTTGAATCAAGTGATTGTTATACCCAGAAATTCTGAGTATATGCTCACTGACAGAACTATTCTCCTCCATCTTGCAGCTATAGAACTTATTGGAGACTTCATATCTGTCAATCCGGGCATTTGCTTGAAATATTAACTTCAACTCCTGGAACATCTCATATGCTCCATGACGTTCAAAACATCGTTGAAGTCCCGGTTCTAAGCCGTAAAGCATGGCACACTGAACTATCGAGTAGTCATCAGCTTTGCTCGCATAAGCGTTCTAGCGTCTGCAGTTGCATCTGCAGCAGGCCTGGCACCCAGCGGTGCTTCTAGGACGTAATTCTTCTATGCAGCAATGAGGATAATCCTCAAGTTATGGACCCAGTCCGTGTAATTGCTACCATCATCTTTCAACTTTGCTTTCTCTAGGAACGCATTAAAATTCAACGGAACAACAGCACGAGCCATCTATCTACAATCAACATAGACATGCAAAATACTATCAGGTACTAAGTTCATGATAAATTTCAGTTCAATTAATCATATTACTTAAGAACTCCCACTTAGATAGACATCCCTCTAATCATCTAAGTGATCACGTGATCCAAATCAACTAAACCATAACCGATCATCACGTGAAATGGAGTAGTTTTCAATGGTGAACATCATTATGTTGATCATATCTACTATATGATTCACGCTCAAACTTTCGTTCTCAGTGTTCCGAGGCCATATCTGCATATGCTAGGCTCGTCAAGTTTAACCTGAGTATTCTGCGTGTGCAAAAACTGGCTTGCACCCGTTGTAGATGGACGTAGAGCTTATCACACCCAATCATCACATGGTGTCTGGGCACGACGAACTTTGGCAACGGTGCATACTCAGGGAGAACACTTTTATCTTGAAATTTAGTGAGAGATCATCTTATAATGCTACCGTCAATCAAAGCAAGATAAGATGCATAAAGGATAAACATCACAGGCAATCAATATAAGTGATATGATATGGCCATCATCATCTTGTGCTTGTGATCTCCATCTACGAAGCACCGTCATGATCACCATCGTCACCGGCGCGACACCTTGATCTCCATCGTAGCATCGTTGTCTTTTCTCCACCTATTGCTTCTACGACTATCGCTACCGCTTAGTGATAAAGTAAAGCAATTATGAAGCGATTGCATTGCATACAATAAAGCGACAACCATATGGCTCCTGCCGATTGCCAATAACTCGGTTACAAAACATGATCATCTCATACAATAAAATATAGCATCATGTCTTGACCATATCACATCACAACATGCCCTGCAAAAACAAGTTAGACGTCCTCTACTTTGTTGTTGCAAATTTTTACGTGGCTGCTACGGGCTGAGCAAGAACCGTTCTTACCTACGCATCAAAACCAAAACGATAGTTTGTCAAGTTAGTGTTGTTTTAACCTTCTCAAGGACCGGGCGTAGCCACACTCGGTTCAACTAAAGTTGGAGAAACTGACACCCGCTAGCCACATGTGTGCAAAGCACGTCGGTAGAACCAGTATCCCGTAAGCTTACGCGTAATGTCGGTCCGGGCCGCTTCATCCAACAATACCGCCGAACCAAAGTATGACATGCTGGTAAGCAGTATGACTTGTATCACTGAAAGTGCTAGTTATCGACTAGGGGGGGGGGTTGAATAGGCGATTTTTATGAAAGTCTTCAACACACGGATATTTCGAAGACAAACAACAGAAATGACCTAGTTGATATGCAGCGGAAGATAACTACAACAAGCAAGCCATAGTCAAGTATGCAATAATGTTAATGGACAAGAATAATGGTAGCTATGTAGTAAGGATCAGGATGGAAGATAGTATGAAGCCAAACAACAATAGAAGTCAAGCAGTGAAGTCAAACAGATAAGACATATAAGCAATGACTTCACGAAGACAAACTTAGGGTAAAGGAGGGAAGGGATAGAACCGGTCACTAGTTGAAGACACGAGATTTGTTGGACCAGTTCGATTCTTTGTGACAAGCTGTACATCTGGTTAGGGAGGCTGAGATTCAACTCGAAGACCGCGTCTTCACCTTATTCCCCTTGAGCTAAGGACACACAGTCCTCGCCCAATCACTCTGGTAAGTCTTCAAGGTAGACTTCCGAACCTTCCTGAGCAGCGTTCACCGGCAATCCACAATGACTCTTGGATGCTCGAACGCGACGCCTAACCGGCTGGAGGATCCACAGTCCTCAAGTGTAATAAGTCTTCAGGTCACACAGACAGGAAAACTTCAGTGATGCCTAACACTCTTTGGCTCTGGGTGTTTTGGGCTTTGTCCTCGCAAGGATTTCTCTCTCTCAAAGGCTTGAGGTGGGTTGCTCTCAAGCGACAAAAGCCGTGCACTAACTCTGAGCAGCCACCAATTAATGGTGTAGGGGTGGGCTATTTATAGCCACTAGGCAACCCGACCTGTTATGTCGAAATGACCACTGGGTCACTAAGGCCCGACACGTGTTCCAACGGTCGATTTCAAACACACATGGCAACTTTACTTGGGCTACAAGCAAAGCTGACTCATCTAGCTCTGGATAAGTTTTGCTCTCATTGTCTTGGCTCGAAGACATAGGATTCAGGTTGAGCATCACTTGGTCATTACGACTATGATCACTTGGACCCCACTTAACGATGACGGTGGTTCCTACGACTCAACAAAGAAGAAAAGGAAACAACGAAACAACCCAGTCTTCGCGCTCCATAGTCTTCACTCAATGTCTTCTCACGTCATAGTCTTCAATGTGAATATCTTCACATACCACCATTGTCTTCAATGTCTTCATACATTTTTAGGGTGCGTCTCCGGTAGGTAAACCCGAATCAATGAGGGACACTACCTGCGTTATCCTGCAATTCTCACAAACGCATTAGTCCCTCAACCACATTTGTCGTCAATACTCCAAAACCAACTAGGGGTGGCACTAGATGCACTTACAATCTCCCCTTTTGGTGATTGATGACAAACTGGTTGAAGTTTTCATGAGGATAAAATATGTGAAATTGTAAAGGATAGGGAATTGTCTTCATAAGTGACAAAGGCTCCCCCTGAAGATGTGCATATAAGTAGTTTGCTTTTGGAACGCAAATGCACATGGCAGGTTGTACTTGTGGAGATCCTCTTCAACTTATGAAGATAATTCATCATGCATGAAATGATATAGCTAAGAGAATGACATGCATAATGAAAAATGGACGTCTGCAGAATGATCTAAGTGCGGAAGTTGTCGTCGCACATGCGGAATTTATCATCGCACTGAGGTAAAGAAAATAAGTAGCAGACGACCATCGAGTTTAAGTGTTACAACTCATAAGAACCAAATGTTTCAAAAACGAGAGTTGTAAGCACTAGGCAAAATATAGTGCAACCGCCCTTATGAACCCGCTTGAAGACTATCAAACCCATATGCTTCTCCCCCTTTTGTCAGTAAGGACCAAAAAAGGTTTGAAGACATAGAGCATCTACTCGTCCTCTTACGAAGAAGATGATGCAGCAGGGTCGTCGTTGTTGGTTGGCGGTGCGAGCGAAATTTGGTAGCGATGTCGATTCGAGAAGTAGAGGCGGTGAAGTAGCATCGGCTTCATCGTCGATCACTCTGGCATTGACAGTTGCCGCGGAGGAAGAATAGTCAGAGTCTTCAAGAGATGGAGTTCGCCGTAGGACTGCATTCCGTGGAGGAGTGGAGTCAAACTTGAAACGTTCAGTGAAGCCATCATCTTGAAGATCAGCTTCAGCACTAAGCAGGGTCAAACTCTTCCATGATCGTCGACAAGTCTTGTGAGTGGCAAACGCATTCTTGGTGGCAAGGTTACGAATGCGATTGACGTCCACCAAGAGGCTTTGCATTTGACGCTTTAGCCAAGAGTGATGCTTATCTTGTTTTTGATGCAGCGCCACAAGAAGTTCTCGATCATTGAGGACTCGAGAGCGCTTCCGAGGCCTTTGGCCAATTGTGCTCTCAGTGGATTCAGTCCGTGCACGATGAGGCAGACGTGTGTTTCCAGCCAGGGGATAGACACAAGATACCACTTGGACGCCTTCAATGGGTTGAGAGAAGCTGCGGTGATCTGCGATCTGAAGACTTAGAGGCGTTTTGGCAGGCTCAGGGTATATGGCTTCAACAGACATATCAACCTATGGTAAAAAGATCAGATGATTGCGAGCAGAGGGTTGATAGCAGAGTGCATCTTGATGAGGCGCATGACCCATGGAGCATAGAACTTCAGACCAAACAGATCAGATCCAGATGCAGCTAATTGCCTTATGAAGAAATCCTGCGTGTTGAAGCTGATGCCATTGAGGATGTAGAAGACCAATGTCTTCATTGCTCCTTCAAGCTTTGCAGACGATGAATGCCCTTTGATTGGCCATAGAGTTCGCCTGATGATGTGATATTTGGTGCGAGGCAGATACTCAAGGTCATCAACAAGGAAGTCTTGAGGGTATTCGCATCGTGTGGCGATGGCTTCATCATGCTCAAAGATCGACTCATGTCTGGTTCTGGCTTATGAAATATGCTTTCCAAGGCATCGCGGTGTAGTTGACATCCAGGTTCAAACAGCTCTCCGGGAGTGGGTAGGCCTGTGAGCTCAAAGATGTCAAGAGCTTTGGCTTCATGATGGACATTTCCAGTCATCCACTCGAGAACCCATGTCTTCGTATCTGTTGTAGCAGCGCGGATGTGGAGTGTGGCATATAATTGAAGCACTAATTCTTCATTCCGATTGCTCTTTATGCGCTTTCTGAAGCCAAGCGGACACTGCATCATGAAAGCAATCAAGTGCTTCTTCTAAGCACGGCGATCCGGCAATGGCCCGATGTCGGCGCATATGAGGGAAGATGCGGCCTTGGTCATCTGAACACAGGAGTAATAGCTTCTTTCTTGATAGCTCGAGAACCGGTCGAGATGAGATCCTTGGCCTTTTGTAGGGGTTATTTACCTTTGTCAAAGAAAGTATTGTGGGCTTTGAAGCCATTTGCATTGAAAGAACCAGTTGAGGTGGCGGTGCACGGAAACCTTAGCAGTCTTGGTTTGGCTTACGGGACGGAGGCCTATGCGCAATATGATAGTCGAATTGAGGACTAGAGGCATGAGGCGGAAGGACGAGC
This sequence comes from Aegilops bicornis, assembly GCA_021605145.1. NCBI lineage: Eukaryota > Viridiplantae > Streptophyta > Magnoliopsida > Poales > Poaceae > Aegilops > Aegilops bicornis. The sequence continues at coordinate 686,607,326 of CM038673.1, read as the reverse complement.
GGGCCATCTTCTTGTGACTAGCTTGCCATAGTCGTATGCTTGCTTTCGATTGTGTAGGGCCTTGGTGGCGGGCTGGAGCGATGGCGGCAAGCGAGGCTTCAGGCTGCTCGAGATGCTTGGGAGCGATTGCCTCATCGGCTTCGAGCACAGTTCCTTGATGGCTTCGGAGGCGGTTGGGACAGGCTCCACATTGGCTTCAGCCATGACCACGTCATTGGCTTCATTGGTGTTGGAGGTGGTAGCCTCATTGTTTTCAACCTCCACTTGAGGAGCTGGAGGGTTGGGCACTGGCACGTTGATATCGGGAATAACTTCTTCACTTACAGGGGGTGTAGGGACACGTTATTCTTCTTCTTCTTGGGTGTCAGCGACTGATGCAGCCGGATTGTCTTCAGCTTTAGCCCAGACTTCGAGAGACGTTCACAGTTGGAGTGGCTTCTGAAAACACTTGACGTGCAACAGGTTGGTGGTGCACTTCTCCTTCTGGAACGCTTGGAAGAGGCACTTGAGGCCTTTGACCTTTGCGAAGCCTGCAAAACGCTGGCGACGCCTTTGGAGATGGGGTTCCCTGGGCCTCAAAGTCTTCCTCTTCTTCTTGGTGTTGCTTTGTTGGGGAGTGACTTGTTGTTGGGGAGTGACTTGTTGTTGGGGAGTCGGGGGAGTCTTGTTGTTGTGGGAGATGAGCCCATGAAGCATCTGTGCGATTGGCGTCGGAAGGGCGACCAATCTTGATGAGTTCGCTGTTAAATGCGAGCAGGCGATGATACCACATTGTACTCGATTTGAGGAAGAACTTCATCATCTTCAACATTGTCATGGTGACCAATGTCTTCAGCGATGAGGGATCGGTGCTGGAATATCTTCAGCTTGAGGCCCTCTGTGGAAGCAGGCTCATGAGCTCATGAACAGTCATTCAAGTTCTTGAGTTGCGAGACGGGGCGAACCACGAAATGGGTTCAACAATCAAGGGCTCTGTGGGAGCAGCCCGATTCTTCTTGGACTTTAGCTTCTTCTTGGAGGAGCAGCATCGAGGCGTCAGGATTTTTCCTTTTTCTCGCTTGACCTCGGCAGCCCTCGTCTTTTTCTGTTCAGAAGCAGTTGACCGTACCTTTGGCTTCGAGCCAGTCATGCTGCTTGGGAAGACCATGCGGGGCTCTTCCTGCCTTGAAGGTGCAGCTTGGTCAGCTGAAGACTTCTTTTTCTTTGCAGCCATCCTGGGGTCGATGCCAGGACGGCCAAGTGCCTTGCGCTTCTCAGCCTCATTGTAGGCAAGCACACACTTGTCAGCCAGAGCCTTCATGCGCTCACGAGAGCCTCTGGCTTCTTCACGCTTCTTGGAGAAAGTTTTCTTTGAGGTCATGCAGCATGACCTTGAAGTTTTCACGTCTTGCACTCTGAGTGCAGCCATATGCTTCTTGAACTGAGCCTTCTCATAGTCAATCTTGTGCTTCAGTTCAACAATCCGCTGAGCTAGAGCTAGCTCAGAAGCAATGGCGCCGTTGAAAGAGACGCTGAGGCCAATAGGAAGTTGCAGATCTTCAAAACTGATGTTTGGGGTATCAAACCATTCATCAATGAAGTGATGGATGATTGCCACATCAAAGAGAGGCAAGTTGTTGAAGATTTCTGCTTCTTCTTTGCTCTTGATAAGCTCCTCAAGAGCATCATCTGCAAGATCGTCATCACTTGACAGATCAATGTGCTCTTCACGCAGAGAATGGCAGCGAGGGGTCGATGTCGATTGAGTATTCTTGACACTTTGCTTTCTCTTCTCCATCTTCTTGGAGATGCGGATTGATCCTCGAGGCGTAATCGGCTTGGGAGGTGCGATGGCCTGTGGCTTCACACAAGAAGCTTTTGGAGGAGCAGTGACTTTGGAGCCTTGACTTTCTTAAGCCTGCGGCTTTGGAGCAGGAGCTGGAAGCTGGAGCTGGGGCTTCATCGAGTCATCATTGTCATCGAGTGATCCACTTTGGCACCTTGGACCAAAATATAAGTGATGAGGCCTTCAAGGTTTGAAAGCGGACCCGATGACATTGGGTTCGGCGTCACGTGAGCCGTCGGCCAAGACGGGGAAGCGAGAGGGACCAGGGTTGAAGTCTAATCCCAATGACTTCTTGTTTTCCTTTGCGAAGCCTTTGCATCTTGGAAGTTGCGCTTGAAGAGATTGTCATCGCGACACGAGCAAAGACGCTGGGTCGGCATTTTCGGCTGAGGTCCACGGACCATGCAAGGATAGAAACCTTGTGCAATAGCTTGACCATGCTCTTGGGAGGGAGGCCTCGAAACAGAATATCACCCCAAGGGCTTCTGATGGCATTCTTCTCGGCATATTCTTGTGTGACAAAATTGTACTTGAACCACTGTTCAGCCCAATAGCGTCGAATCCATTGGATTCGTGTCTTGCGCTGATTATAAGTCTCTTCAGGATGTGTCTTGTGCAGCTCTACGAGGTCATCAGGCAGATCTTTTGAGGTTCCCTCACGACGCTGTCTGCCGCCCTTCCTGACTGATTTATCTGCAGCCATGAGCTTCAAACTGAATGGCTTCACGTTCAAAGGCTTCAAAGGCTTGCGTTTGCTGGACAGACAGGAACTGGCTTCAGGAGAGTTGGTTTGATGCTGTAAGAATTCTGCAAACGAATGCAGACTATGAGAACCAAGGGATTCTCCCACGGACATGTACCTGTGACAGCATTAGAGATGCGAGGGAAAGGGAAGAGGTCATATGCATTCTCGTAAGATTTTGAAGATAAATCGGTTTGAAGACATTGACCTCATGATGCGAAGACATTCACTTATCTGTTGAGAGTTGGTTCCAGATTTATGCGAATCTGTAAATAAGTACAAGTGAGGAATCTAACTAGTTGTGAAGCTTAAGTGAATATACTAGGCAAGACGAGATGCGAGCAGAATAGATCTAACTTTGTGTGCAGAAACCATTTTTGGCAAGTAGGATGAATCTTGAAGATCAAAAGATGGTAAAAATAGAGATATATTTACCGCTTGAAGAACTGCTAGACGGAAGGAAAGGAGGCCAAGCAGTTCAGTCCACCGTGCCCTAACTTGGCGACGGAGGACACCTACGGCGGCGGGCGGAGATGAAGATGTTCGGCGGCGTGAGGACGACGTCGGAGAAGTCGCGGCAGCTAAGCGCTTCGTCGCCGGCGTCGTTGAGAGCTAGCGGTGGCGCTAGGGTTTTGACGAGGTGGAGAGGTGGAAGAAGATTTTCTTTACCGCAGGGGACAGGTATTTATAATGAGGTGTGTGGCGCAGCGCAATTACGCAGGTGCCCCTGGCGGTTCACATCTGAGGGGCACGTGGCACGCATGCAACATACTGTGTGTTATCCCACGTTCCCACGCTCGCCCGGTTTGTCGGAGGGTCGTTCCGGTTTCTCCGGAGTTCAACAGTAATGATGAATCATTTAAAACAGACTTAAAGTTTGTCTCCGTGTCTTACTGCTTTGAAAAGGGCCTTGAGAGAAGACATTCGACAGTTTCAATAGAATGCATATGATTTGGATAGATAGAGTTTGAGATAGAAAGCATAGAGAGATTGGGGTTCGATCACATTCACTTAGTTCAAAAGATTCAACTTGAAGACATAGCTATAAGTGAATGCTGTAGAGGATAGAAATATATATATCAGACAGCAACCAAATCATCATAGTGAAGAAAATCATGAAAATAGGTTGAAGTTGAAGTCAAATCAAATGCGAATAGCTTCAAGAAATAACGCCATGAGTGAAACACTTCAAACAAAGAAATTTGGTGGTGGCTTTACCCACCGTATAGGAAGTATTAGACCCAGACACGGCGCACAATTATCGTGGCGCTCCGAAGTCAAATTCCACGTTATTGTATTCACACTTAGAATGTAAGTCTTCACTAATTGAAGATATACGTTACTTCATGTGTTGCACATCTAAGTCATCAACATGCATAAGTGTTAGGATGTGTGCTTGATCACAGGACATTTGAGGATTCCAAGATTTTTAGCTCACACCGTAACTTGCAAAACCTTTTCTCATCCAAGGGCTTTGTGAAGATATCTGCCAGTTGCTCTTCAGTGTTGACGTGAATGATGTCAATATCTTTCTTCATGACATGATCCCTGAGAAAATGATGACGAATTTCAATGTGCTTTGTCTTCGAGTGCTGGAGTGGATTGTTGGCAATCTTGATGGCGCTTTCGTTGTCGCGGAAAAGAGGTACTTGTGTCAGATTGATGCCATAGTCCTTGAGAGTTTGCTTCATCCATAGAAGCTGAGAACAGCAAGATCCAGCAGCAATGTATGCAGATTCTGCAGTTGAGAGTGACACAGTTACGCTTCTTTGAAGACCAGCAGGGCAGTGATCGTCCCAGAAAGTGACATGTGCCTGGTGTAGACTTGCGATCCACTTTGTCACCAGCATAATCAGCATCCAAAAATCCAACTAAATCAAATTTTGAGCCCTTTGGATACCATAATCCGAGTGTTGGGGTGTGAGCCAAATATCGAAGAATTCGCTTCACAGCTAAGTGATGCGATTCCTTTGGTGCCGCTTGGAACCGAGCACACATGCAAACACTAAGCATAATATCTGGCCTAGATGCACATAGGTAAAGTAAGGAACCAATCATGGAGCGGTATACCTTTTGATCGAACTCTTTACCATTGTCGCCGGGACCCAAGTGGTGTTTGGCTGGCATTGGCGTCGTGTACCCTTTGCATTCTTGCATTCCAAACTTCTTCAGACAATCTTGGAGGTATTTTTCTTGAGATATAAAGATGCCATTTCTTTCTTGTGAATTTGAAGACCAAGGAAGAACTTGAGCTCTCCCATCATGGACATCTGATATTGCTCTTGCATCATGTATCCAAACTCATCACTATACTTACGGTTGGTGCGGTAGAAGATAATGTCATCCACATATATTTGGCATACAAACAGTTCACCATCATATGTCTTCATGAAGAGTGTGGGATCAAGGGATCCAGGTTTGAAGCCTTTGCTCTTCATGAAGTCTTTGATTGTATCATACCGGTAGCGAGGAGCTTGTTTGAGGCCATCTGATTGCTTTATTTAGCTTGTACACCATATCGAGGATGTTTTGGATCTTCAAAGCCAGGTGGTTGAGCGACATATACTTCTTCTTCAATCTTGTCATTGAGAAATGCTCTCTTCACACCCATTTGATAGAGCAAGATGTTGTGGTGGTTAGCATAGGCTAGTAGTATGCGAATAGCTTCAAGCCTAGCTACAGGAGCAAATGTTTCATCGAAGTCAATTCCTTCAACTTGAGTATATCCTTGAGCCACAAGCCTTGCTTTGTTTATGACGACTTGACCATGCTCATCTTGCTTGTTTCGATATATCCATTTGGTGCCAATAATGTTATGCTTGCGAGGGTCAGGACGCTTGACAAGTTCCCAAACATTATTCAACTTGAACTGTTGAAGTTCTTCTTGCATAGCTTGAATCCATTTTGGTTCCATAAAAGCTTCAGCAACTTTCTTGGGTTCTGATATTGATACAAAGGAAAAGTGCCCACAGAAATTTGCTAGCTGTGTTGCTCTTGAGCGAGTAAGCGGACCAGGTGCGTTGATGCTATCGATTATCTTCTCAATCTGTACTTCATTTGCAACTCGATGATGAACTGGATGAAGACTTTGCTCATGCTGGTCGTTGTCGTCATTGGAAGGATAGTCTTCAGGCTGAGCATTGTTTTCAGGTTGGTTAGGTGCAGAAATGATAAGTTCCTCTTCGGGCTGTGCTTCAGAAGGCATGATTTCACCAGTTCCCATTAGCTTGACAGATTCGCTGGGTGGAGCTTCGTCTAGTGTTCTTGGCAGGAACTCTCTTTGTGAACCATTGGTTTCATCAAATCGCACATCTGATTTGACGATTTTGTAGAGATAGAGATTGAAGACTCTATAAGAGTGTGAGTCCTTTCCATAACCGAGCATGAAGCCTTCGTGAGCTTTGGGTTCAAATTTTGACTTGTGATGAGGATCCTTGATCTAGCACTTAGCCCCAAATACTCTGAAGTAACTGACATTTGGCTTCTTGCGAAGAAGGAGCTCATAGGATGTTTTGTTGAAGCTTATGGATATAAACACGATTGATGACGTGACAACTGTATCAATGGCTTCGTGCGAGAACTTTCTTGGTGTCTTGTACTCGTCGAGCATTGTTCGAGCCATCTCAATGAGGGTTCTGTTCTTGCGCTCCACGATGCCATTTTGCTGGGGTGTGTATGGGCAGAGAACTCATGAGTGATTCCATGGTATCCAGATAAAGATCAAGTCCAGTGTTCTTGAATTTAGTGCCGTTATCACTTCTGATATGCTTGATCTTGATGCCATAATTGTTCATTGCTCGATTGGCAAATCGTCTGAAGACATCTTGCACTTCAGTCTTGTAGAGAATTATGTGCACCCATGTGTATCTTGAGTAGTCATCAACAATGACGAAGCCATAGAGACAAGCAGTTGTTGTGAGGGTAGAGTAATGCGTAGGGCCAAACAAATCCATGTGAAGCAGCTCGAAGGGTTGAGATGTCGTCATGATTGTCTTCGAGGGGTGCTTTGCCCCCATCATCTTTCCAGCTTCGCAGGCACCACACAAATGATCCTTCTTGAACTTGACACCTTTGATGCCTATGACATGCCCCAGCCTCCGATGCCAGAGCCAGCATTCTGAAGCTTTTGGAAGAAGACATACGGCAAGCTGTGGACCTGCTGAGAAATCTACCATGTATAGATCATCTTTCCTATACCCTTCAAAGACTAGAGACTTGTCAGATTCCATTAGTACAAGGCAAAGATATTTTCCGAATATCACAATCATGTTCAAGTCACAAAGCATTGAGACAGACATTAAGTTGAAACCAAGGGATTCAACAAGCATCACTTTATCCATGTGTTGATCCTTTGATATTGCAACTCTACCTAGACCCAATACCTTGCTTTTACCGATTAATAAGAAATGTGATGTGACTCTTGTCCGATGGACGTAAGGTTGAGTCCATGAGAAGACTTCGATCACCGGTCATATGATTAGTGCATCCACTGTCCATAATCCATTACGAAGCATGAGGTGTCATACCCTCTGATGCAGTTAGGGGATAGGCTTCACCAAGAGCATTGTGAAGCATAAACATTTGACGGGCAAGTGGATTATTGAAGCTTAAATCAAGATTAGGACTGATAGGATGAATGGCAAGCGATTCAGGAACAAAATACATAGTGAGACCATTTGGGCATTTGATCTTGTGCCCTACAAGATGTTTTAGGTCCCCGACAATAGCATCGACGCCTTTGATTTTCGGTGGAGACCCTTTCCTGCAAAGAGAGTTAATTCTTCTTAACCACCCACATCTTACGGGTGGCTTAGAAGCAATGAGTCTAAGTGCATCATCTGAGAATTTCGGCTTTGGAGCCCTAGCAAATAGCCTTGCAGGAGATGAGTGATACTCATATGAATAAGCAAAAAAGTTCTTAGTTCTGTGAACATAGCGGTTTGAGGACACACGCTCATATTCATAAATTTGAGTAATGTTTCCTTGCAAAACATTGGCGTTATGGTGATTCAAGTGAGTCCTCTGTCTGTATGAACCCTTTGGACCATATGACGCCTTTGGTCTGGGGTTTGTCTTCTTCCTAGGTGGTGTCATGATGACATTCACTGGAAGATTCTCAAGACAGCTTTTGGGAACCCAGATCTTCTTCATAGGCGGTCCATTCCTACAGTTAGTACCAATATACCTGGCAAACACTTCACCATTCTGATTCTTGAACAACTTATAGTTTGCATCAAAGGATTCATCAATGATAATAGGGTTAGCATAGGTAAAGCCAGATAAGGTGGATGGATCCACTGAAGTTCCCTTTGCAGCAACCCATGTGGTTTTGGGATCTCGCTCGGGCTTCCAAAGAGGAACCATCAACATTCATTTTCCTCTCGAACCCAACACCCTCTTTCCTAGGGTTCAGAATCTGCTTTTTGAGGACATTGCAAAGTGTCTGATGCCCTTTCATACTTTTATACATCCTTGTTTCAAGCAATGTCTTCAACCTAGCATTTTCATCAGCAATGGCAGTGGTATCCTCCGCAGAGGGGTTAGTTACCACATTGGTAGTTGAAGACAATGCAACAGCAGCAGCAGTTGAACATTCAACAACAGAGGTAGTGATATCACGCTCAAGACATTTTAGACATGGTGGTTCAAATCCATCTGGCAGGAACTGATCGATTGAGCACGAAGTGACTCATTCTCTTTTGAAGATCTTCATGAGCCGCTCTCAATTTCTCAAGCTCTTGCTTCCTTTGAAGATAATCATAGGAGAGCCTTTCATGAGTAGTTGATAGCGTTTCATGACGACTTTCAAGTTCTTGGTACTTAGCATGAAGATTTTTAATGTCTTCAACTAAGGACTGTGAACGTGTCATTTCCGCGTCCAACAGGTCATCACTTTTGTCTAACAGTTTTTAGTATATTCCATAGCTCTTTGTTGTTCAGTTGCAATTTTAGCAAGTGTTTTGTAGATGGGTTTGGATTCACAATCAGAGTCATCTTCACTTGATGTTTGAAAGTAGGCATCACATGATTTTACCTTGGTACCACGTGCCATGAAGCAGTAGGTGGGAGCAGGGTCGTCCTTGTCATCAGCTTCAGCGTTGGTGTAGAAGTCATTGTCTTCAGTGTTGAAGATGGACTTGGCAACATAGGCTGTGGCTAAAGCCAGACTTGCAACGCCCGGGTCGGACTCCTCTTCAGATTCCACCTCCACTTCCTCAGAAGCAGACTCCTCCTCTGAATCCATTTCTTTGCCAACAAAAGCACGAGCCTTGCCAGATGAGCTCTTCTTATGCGATGAAGACTTTGATGAATACTTGGAAGAAGACTTTGAAGATTTCTTCTTTTTCTTGTCATCAGAATCATATTCCTTGATCTTCTTCTTCTTCTTCTCATTGTCCCACTGTGGACACTCAGAGATATAGTGTCCAGTTTTCTATCACTTGTGATGAGTTCTCTTCTTGTAGTCTTGAGTGGAAGCTTCATCATTTCTTGAGCTGGATCGTGAGGACTTTCTGAAGCCTTTCTTCCTAGTGAACTTCTGGAACTTCTTCACAAGCATAGCAAGTTCATTTCCAATGTCTTCAGGATCATCGTAACCGCAATGATTCTTCTTCGGATGAGGAAACAACTTTTGCCTTCAAAGCGCGAGTTCGGCCATAGTTTGGACCATAGATATCTCTTTTCTCAGATAGCTGGAACTCATGTATGTTGAGCCTCTCAAGTATATCAGACGGATCGAGTGTCTTGAAGTCAGGACATTCTTGTATCATGAGGGCAAGGGTGTCAAAAGAGCTGTCAAGTGATCTTAGTAGTGTCTTGACGATTTCATGCTTGGTGACCTCAGTGGCGCCGAGAGCATGAAGCTCATTTGTGATGTCAGTGAGGCGATCAAACGTGAGCTGGACATTTTCATTGTCGTTTCTCTTGAAGCAGTTGAAGAGGTTGCGAAGAACACTGATTCTTTGATCTCTCTGGGTTGAGACGCCTTCGTTGACCTTGGATAGCCAGTCCCAGACTAGCTTCGACGTTTCTAGAGCACTCACACGGCCATACTGTCCTTTGGTCAGATGACCACAGATGATGTTCTTTGCAGTGGAATCCAGTTGAATGAACTTCTTGACATCAGCAGGGGTGACACCTTCACCAGATTTAGGAACGCTGTTCTTGACGACATACCAGAGGTTGACATCAATGGCTTCAAGATGCATGCGCATCTTATTCTTCCAAAGAGGGATAGTCGGTTCCATCGAACAACACGGGGCAAGCAGCGGAGACCTTGATTATCCCTGCGATCGACATAGCAAAAACTCCGGTGGTTAAACCGAATCACACAGAACAAGGGAGTACCTTGCTCTGATACCAATTGAAAGTGCTAGTTATCTACTAGGGGGGGGGGGGTGAATAGGCGATTTTTATGGAAGTCTTCAAAACACGGATGTTTTGAAGACAAACAACAGAAATGACCTAGTTGATATGCAGCGGAAGATAACTACAACAAGCAAGCCATAATCAAGTATGCAATAATGTGAACGAACAAGACTAATGGTAGCTATGTAGTAAGGATCAGGATGGAAGATAGTATGAAGCCAAACAATAATAGAAGTCAAGCAGTGAAGTCAAACAGATAAGACATATAAGCAATGACTTCACGAAGACAAACTTAGGGTAAAGGAGGGAAGTGATAGAACCAGTCACTAGTTGAAGACACAGGATTTGTTGGACCAGTTCGATTCTTTGTGACAAGCTGTACATCTGGTTAGGGAGGCTGAGATTCAACTCGAAGACCGCGTCTTCACCTTATTCCCTTGAGCTAAGGACACAGTCCTCGCCCAATCACTCTGGTAAGTCTTCAAGGTAGACTTCCGAACCTTCACGAGAAGACGTTCACCGGCAATCCACAATGACTCTTGGATGCTCGAACGCGACGCCTAACCGGCTGGAGGATCCACAGTCCTCAAGTGTAATAAGTCTTCGTGTCACAGACAGGAAAACTTCAGTGATGCCTAACACTCTTTGGCTCTGGGTGTTTGGGCTTTGTCCTCGCAAGGATTTCTCTCTCTCAAAGGCTTCGAGGTGGGTTGCTCTCAAACGACAAAAGCCGTGCACTAACTCTGAGCAGCCACCAATTAATGGTGTAGGGGGTGGGCTATTTATAGCCACTAGGCAACCCGACCTGTTATGTCCGAAATGACCCTGGGTCACTAAGGAACTGACACGTGTTCCAACGGTCAGATTTCAAACACACACGGCAACTTTACTTGGGCTACAAGCAAAGCTGACTCATCCAGCTCTGGATAAGTTTTGCTCTCATTGTCTTCGCTCGAAGACATAGGATTTGGGTTGAGCATCACTTGGTCATTACGACTATGATCACTTGGACCCCACTTAACAGTACGGTGGTTCCTACGACTCAACAAAGAAGAAAAGGAAACAACGAAACAACACAGTCTTTGCGCTCCATAGTCTTCACTCAATGTCTTCTCACGTCATAGTCTTCAATGTGAATACCTTCACATACCACCATTGTCTTCAATGTCTTCATACATTTTTAGGGGTCGTCTCCGGTAGGTAAACCGAATCAATGAGGGACACTACCTGCGTTATCCTGCAATTCTCACAAACGCATTAGTCCCTCAACCACATTTGTCGTCAATACTCCAAAACCAACTAGGGGTGGCACTAGATGCACTTACAATCACCCACAACTCACTTGTGTTCTACTCGTGCATATAACATCAACGCATAAAACCTAGGCTCAGATACCATTGTTGGGGAACGTAGTAATTTCAAAAGAATTCCTACGCACACACAAGATCATGGTGATGCATAGCAACGAGAGGGGAGAGTGTGTCCACGTACCCTCGTAGACCGAAAGCGGAAGCGTTAGAACAACGCGGTTGATGTCGTCGTAGGTCTTCATGGCCCGACCGATCAAGCACCGAAACTACGACACCTCCGAGTTCTTGCACACGTTCAGCTCGATGACGTCCCTCGAACTCCGATCGAGCCGAGTGTCGAGGGAGAGTTCCGTCAGCACGACGGCATGGTGACGATCTTGATGTTCTACCGTTGCAGGGCTTCGCCTAAGCACCGCTACAATATTATCGAGGAGGACTATGGTGGAGGGGGGCACCGCACACGGCTAAGAGATCAAGAGATCAATTGTGTGTCTAGAGGTGCCCCCCTGCCCCCGTATATAAAAGAGGTAGGGGGAGGGGTCGGCCGGCCAGGAGGGGCGCGCCAGGAGGAGTCCTCCTCCCACCGGGAGTAGGACTCCCCCTTCCTTGTTGGAGCAGGAGAGGAGAGGGAAGGAGAGAGAGGGGGAAAGGAAAGGGGGGCGCCGCCCCCCCTCCTTGTCCAATTCGGACTTGGGGGGAGGCGGCGGCTGCCCTTGGCCGCCTCTCCTCTTCCACCACTTGGGCCCATGAGGCCCATTAACCTCCGGGGGGTTCCGATAACCCCCCAGTACTCCGGTATATATCCAATAACCCCCGAAACCTTTCCGGTGTCCAAATATAGTCGTCAAATATATCAATCTTCATGTCTCGACCATTTCGAGACTCCTCGTCATATCCGTGATCACATCCGGGACTCTGAACAATCTTCGATACATCAAAACTCATAAACTCATAACATAATTGTCATGGAAACCTTAAGCGTGCGGACCCTACGGGTTCGAGAACAATGTAGACATGACCGAAACACGTTTCCGGTCAATAACCAATAGCGGAGCCTGGATGCTCATATTGGCTCCCACATATTCTACGAAGATCTTTATCGGTTAAACTGCATAACAACATACGTTGTTCCCTTTGTCATCGGTATGTTACTTGCCCGGAATTCGATCGTCGGTATCTCAATACCTAGTTCAATCTCGTTACCGGCAAGTCTCTTTACTCGTTATGTAATACATCATCTCGCAACTAACTCATTAGTCCCATTGCTTGCAAGGCTTATAGTGATGTGTACTACCGAGAGGGCCCAGAGATACCTCTCCGACAATCGGAGTGACAAATCCTAATCTCGAAATACACCAACACAACAAGTACCTTCAGAGACGCCTGTAGAGCACCTTTATAATCACCCAGTTACGTTGTGACGTTTGGTAGCACACAAAGTGTTCCTCCGGTAAACGGGAGTTGCATAATATCATAGTCACAGGAACATCTATAAGTCATGAAGAAAGCAGTAGCAACATACTAAACGATCAAGTGCTAAGCTAACGGAATGGGTCAAGTCAATCACATCAATCTCTCAATGATGTGACCCCATTAATCAAATGACAACTCTTTTGTCCATGGCTAGGAAACATAACCATCTTTGATAAACGAGCTAGTCAAGTAGAGGCATACTAGTGACACTCAGTTTGTCTATGTATTCACACATGTATCATGTTTCCGGTTAATACAATTCTAGCATAAATAATAAACATTTATCATGATGTAAGGAAATAAATAATAACTTTATTATTGCCTCTAGGGCATATTTCCTTCGCCGAGTTAGTCGTGGGCGCAGTGGTGTCTAAGTAGTGGTGCGCCAGGAAGTAGATGATGTTGACGACGCGTCATGCCGGGGTTGCCAACCCTAGAGACACATCGTAGACGAAGGCACGCATCCGTGTTGCCAGCACCGGGCTGTTGGGGAACGTAGTAATTTCAAAAAAATTCCTACGCACACGCAAGATCATGGTGATGCATAGCAACAAGAGGGGAGAGTGTTGTCTACGTACCCTCTTAGACCGAAAGCGGAAGTTTTATCACAACGCCGTTGATGTGGTCGTACGTCTTCACGATCCGACCGATCAAGTACCGAACGCACGACACCTCCGAGTTCAGCACACGTACAGCCAGATGACGTCCCTCGAACTCCGATCCAGCCGAGTGTTGAGGGAGAGTTTCGTCAGCACGACGGCGTGGTGACGATGATGATGTTCTACCGACGCAGGGCTTCGCCTAAGCACCGTTACAGTATTATCGAGATGGAATATGGTGGAGGGGGGCACCGCACACGGCTAAAAGATCAAACGATCAATTGTTGTGTCTCTAGGGTGCCCCCCTGTCCCCGTATATAAAGGAGCAAGGAGGGTGCGGCCGGCCAAGGGGAGAGGCACGCCGGGAGGAGTCCTACTCCCACCGGGAGTAGGAGTCCCCCCCTTTCCTAGTTGGATTACGACTTGGGAGGGGGGAAAGAGGAAGAAGAGAGGAAGGAAGGGGAGGCGCCGCCCCCCTCTCCTTGTCCTATTCGGACTAGGGGGGAGGGGCGCGCGGCCCAGCCCTGGCCGCCTCTCCTCTTCTCCGTAAAGGCCCACTAAGGCCCATCAACCTCCCGGGGGGTTCCGGTAACCTCCCGGTACTCCGGTAAAGTCCCGGTTTCACCCGGAACAGTTCCGATATCCAAACATAGGCTTCCAATATATCAATCTTCATGTCTCGACCATTTCGAGACTCCTCATCATGTCCGTGATCACATCCGGGACTCCGAACAACCTTAGGTACATCAAAACATATAAACTCATAATAACTGTCATTGTAACATTAAGCGTGCGGACCCTACGAGTTCGAGAACTATGTAGACATGACCGAGACACGTCTCCGGTCAATAACCAATAGCGGAACCTGGATGCTCATATTGGCTCCCACATATTCTACGAAGATCTTTATCGGTCAGACTGCATAACAACATACGTTGTTCCCTTTGTCATCGGTATGTTACTTGCCCAAGATTCGATCGTCGGTATCTCAATACCTAGTTCAATCTCGTTACCGGCAAGTCTCTTTACTTGTTCCGTAATACATCATCCCGCAACTAACTCATTAGTTGCAATGCTTGCACAGCTTAAGTGATGTGTATTACCGAGAGGGCCCAGAGATACCTCTCCGACAATCGCAGTGACAAATCCTAATCTCGAAATACGCCAACCCAACATGTACCTTCGGAGACACCTGTAGAGCACCTTTATAATCACCCAGTTATGTTGTGACGTTTGGTAGCACACAAAGTGTTCCTACGGTAAATGGGAGTTGCATAATCTCATAGTCATAGGAACATGTATAAGTCATGAACAAAGCAACAACAACATACTAAACGATCGTGTGCTAAGCTAACGGAATGGGTCATGTCAATCACATCATTCTCCTAATGATGTAATCCCGTTAATCAAATGACAACTCTTTTGTCCATGGCTAGGAAACATAACCATCTTTGATTCACGAGCTAGTCAAGTAGAGGCATACTAGTGACACTATGTTTGTCTATGTATTCACATATGTATTATGTTTCCGGTTAATACAATTCTAGCATGAATAATAAACATTTATCATGATATAAGGAAATAAATAATAACTTTATTATTGCCTCTAGGGCATATTTCCTTCAGTCTCCCACTTGCACTAGAATCAATAATCTAGTTCACATCGCCATGTGATTTAACACCAACATTCACATTTGTCTGTGATTAATACCCATAGTTCACATCGTCATATGATCAACACCCAAAGGGTTTACTAGAGTCAATAATCAAGTTCACATCGCTATGTGATTAACACCCAAAGAGTACTAAGGTATGATCATGTTTTGCTCATGAGAGAAGTTTAGTCAACAGGTCTGTCATATTCAGAGCCGTATGTATTTTGCAAATATTCTATGTCTACAATGCTTTGCACGGAGCTACTCTAGCTAATTGCTCCCACTTTCAATATGTATCCAGATTGAGACTTAGAGTCATCTGGATCGGTGTAAAAGCTTGCATCGATGTAACTCTTTACGGCAAACTCTTTTATCACCTCCATAATCGAGAAACATTTCCTTAGTCCTCACTAAGGATATTCTTGACCGCTGTCCAGTGATCTACTCTTAGATCAAAATTGTACTCCTTTGCCAAACTCAGAGCAAGGTATACAATAGGTCCGGTACACAGCATAGCATACTTTATAGAACCTATGAATGAGGCATAGGGAATGACTTTTCATTCTCTTTCTATTTTCTGCCATGGTCGGGTTTTTAGTCTTACTCAACTTGACACCTTTGTATCACAGGCAAGAACTCTTTCTTTGACTGTTCCATTTTGAACTACTTCAAAATCTTGTCAAGGTATGTACTAATTGAAAATCTTATCAAGCGTCTTGATCTATCTCAATAGATCTTGATGCTCAATATGTAAGTAGCTTCTTGAGGTCTTTCTTTGAAAAACTCCTTCCAAATACTCCTTTATGCTTTCCAGAAAATTCTACATCATTTCCGATCAACAATATGTCATTCACATATACTTATCAGAAAGGTTGTAGTGCTCCCACTCACTTTCTTGTAAATATAGGCCTTTCCAAAAGTCTGTATAAAACCATATGCTTTGATCAACTCGCCAAAGCGTATATTCCAACTCCGAGATGCTTGCACCAGTCCATTGATGGATTGCTGGAGCTTGCACACTTTGTTAGCACCTTTAGGATTGACAAAACCTTCTAGTTGTATCATATACAACACTTCTTTAAGAAATATCCATTTAAGGAATGCATTTTTGACATCCATTTGCCAGATTTCATAAAATGTGGCAATTGCTAACATGATTCGGACAGACTTAAGCATCGTTACAAGTGAGAAAATCTCATCGTATTCAACACTTTGAACTTGTCAAAAAACTTTTTGCGACAAGTCGAGCTTTGTAGATAGTAACACTACTATCAGCGTCTGTCTTCCTCTTTGAAGATCCATTTATTTTCCATGGCTTGCCAATCATCGAGCAAGTCCACCAAAGTCCACACTTTGTTCTCATACATGGATCCCATCTCAGATTTTATGGTCTCAAGCCATTTCGCGGAATCTGGGCTCATCATCGCTTCCTCATAGTTCGTAGGTTCATCATGGTCTAGTAACATGACCTCCAGAATAGGATTACCGTACCACTCTGGTGCGGATCTTACTTTGGAAGACCTATGAGGTTTTGTAGTAACTTAATCTGAAGTTTCATGATCATCATCATTAGCTTCCTCACTAACTGGTGTAGGAATCACTGGAACTGATTTCTGTGATGAACTACTTTCCAATTCGGGAGAAGGTACAATTACCTTATCAAGCTCTACTTTCCTCCCACTCACTTCTTTCGAGAGAAACTCCTTCTCTAGAAAGGATCCATCTTAGCAACGAATATTTTGCCTTCGGTTCTGTGATAGAAGGTGTACCCAACAATTTCCTTTGGGTATTCTATGAAGACACACTTCTCCGATTTGGGTTCAAGCTTATCAGGTTGAAACTTTTTCTCATAAGCATCACAACCCCAAACTTTAAGAAACGACAGCTTAGGTTATTGCTAAACCATAGTTCATACGGTGTCGTCTCAACGGATTTAGATGGTGCCCTATTTTAACATGAATGCAGCTTTCTCTAATGCATAGCCCCAAAACAATATTGGTAAATCGGTAAGAGACATCATTAATCGCACCGTATCAAATAAAGTGTGGTTCTGGCGTTCGGACACACCGTTACGCTGTGGTGTTCTAGGTGGCATGAGTTTGTGAAACTATTCCACATTATTTTAACTGAAGGCCAAACTCGTAAGTCAAATATTCATCTCCACGATCAGATCGTAGAGACTTTATTTTCTTGTTACAATGATTTTTTACTTCACTCTGAATTTCTTTGAACATTTCAAATGTTTCAGACTTGTGTTTCATTAAGTAGATGTACTCATATCTGCTCAAATCATCTTGTGAATGTCAGAAAATAACGATACCCGCCACGAGCATCAATACTCATTGGACCGCATACATCAGTATGTATTATTTCCAATAAATTAGTAGCTCGTTCCATTGTTCCGAAGAACGGAGTTTTAGTCATCTTGCCCAAAGGCACGGTTCGCAAGCATCAAATGATTCATAATCAAGTGATTCCAAAAACCCATCAGTATGGAGTTTCTTCATGCGCTTTACATCGATATGACCCAAACGGCAGTGCCTCAAATAAGTTGCACTATCATTATCAACTTTGCATCTTTTGGCATCAATATTATGAATATGTGTATCATTATGATCGAGATCCAACAAACTATTTTCATTGGGTGTATAACCATTGAAGGCTTTATTCATGTAAACAGAATAACAATTTATTATCTGTCTTAGATGAATAATCGTATCACAATAAACATGATCTAATCATATTTATGCTCAACGCAAACACCAAATAATATTTATTTAGGTTTCATCACTAATCTCGAAAATATAGGGAGTGTACGATGATGATCATATCAATCTTGGAACCACTTAACACACATCATTACTTCACCCTCAACTAGTCTCTGTTTATTCTGTAACTACTGTTTCGAGTTACTAATCTTAGCAACCGAACAAGTATCAAATACTCAGGGGCTACTATAAACACTAGTAAGGTACACATCAATAACCTGTATATCAAATATACCCTTGTTCACTTTGCCATCCTTCTTATCCACCAAATATTCAGGGAATTTCCGCTTCTAGTGACCATTTCCTTGCAGTATAATCACTTAGTTTCAGGCTTTGGTCCAACTTTGGGCTTCTTCGCGGAGTGACAACTTGCTTGCCATTCTACTTGAAGTTCCCTTTCTTTTCCTTTGCCCTTTTCTTGAAACTAGTGGTCTTGTCAATCATCAACACTTGATGCTGTTTTCTTGATTTCTACCTTCGTCGATTTCAGCATCACGAAGAGCTCGGGAATCGTTTTTGGCATCCCTTGCATTATAGTTCATCACGAAGTTCCAGTAACTTGGTGATGGTGACTAGAGAACTCTGCCAATCACTATCTTATCTGGAAGATTAACTCCCACTTGATTCAAGTGATTGTAGTACTCAGACAATCTAAGTACTTGCTCACTAGTTGAGCAATTCACCTCCATCTTTTAGCTATAGAACTTGTTGGAGACTTCATATCTCTCAACTCGGGTATTTGCTTGAAATATTAACTTCAACTCCTGGAACATCTTATATTGATCTAGCCAAACGTTCAAAACGTCCTTGAAGTCCCGATTCTAAGCCGTTAAGCATGGAGCACTAAACTATCAAGTAGTCATCATATTGATCTAGCCAAACATTCATAACGTCTGCATCTGCTCCTGGAATAGGTTTGTCACCTAGCGGTGCATCAAGGACATAATTCTTCTATGCAGCAATGAGGATAAACCTCAGATCACGGACCAAGTCTGCATCATTGCTACTAACATCTTTCAACTTAGTTTTCTCTAGGAACATATATAAAAACATAGGGAAGCAACAACGCAAGCTATTGATATACAACATAATTTGCAAAATACTACCAGGACTAAGTTCATGATAAATTAAAGTTCAATTAATCATATTACTTTAAGAACTCCCACTTAGATAGACATCCCTCTAATCTTCTAAGTGATCACGTGATCCAAATCAACTAAACCATGTACGATCATCACGTGAGATGGAGTAGTTTCAATGGTGAACATCACTATGTTGATCATATCTTCTATATGATTCACGCTCGACCTTTCGGTCTCCGTGTTCTGAGGCCATATCTGTTATATGCTAGGCTCGTCAAGTTTAACTTGAGTATTCCGCATGTGCAACTGTTTTGCACCCATTGTATTAGAACGTAGAGCCTATCACAGCCAATCATCACGTGGTGTCTCAGCACGAAGAACTTTCGCAACAGTGCATACTCAGGGAGAACAGTTATATTTTGATAATTTAGTGAGGGATCATCTTATAATGCTATTCTCGGTGTCAAAACCGGCGGATCTCGGGTAGGGGGTCCCGAACTGTGCGTCTAGGCGGATGGTAACAGGAGACAAGGGACACGATGTTTTACCTAGGTTCGGGCCCTCTTGATGGAGGTAAAACCCTACATCCTGCTAGATTAATATTGATGATGTGTGTTACAAGAGTGGATCTACCACGAGATCAAAGAGGCTAAACCCTAGAAGCTAGCCTATGGTATGATTGTTGTTCGTCCTCACGGACTAAAACCCTCCGGTTTATATAGACACCGGATAGGGTTAGGGTTACCGCAGTCGGTTACAATGGTAGGAGATCTACATATCCAGATCGCCAAGCTTGCCTTCCACGCCAAGGAAAGTCCCATCCGGACACGGGACAAAGTCTTCAATCTTGTATCTTTATAGTCTTGGAGTCCGGCCGATGATGATAGTTCGGCTATCAAGACACCCCTAGTCCGGAACTCCCTCAAGAGCTCCCTGAACCAGGCTTCAATGACGAAGTTCGTGGCGCATGTTGTCTTCGGCATTGCAAGGCGGGTTCTTCCTCCGAATAATTTATAGAAGATTGTGAACACCAGGATAGTGTCCGGCTCTGCAAAAATAAATTCCACATACCACCGTAGAGAGAATGATATTACACAAGATCAATCTGCTGACGTATTTTCTGGCGTGACGTCGCACCACTACCAAGCCTTTATTCAAATTGTTTTTACTGTTCCACCTCAGCGCGTTTAGCGAAGCGGTTTTCCTTGGCACGTCTTGTCGAGGCAGAGATCGCGTTCCCCTTATTCCGGGATTCCCATCAATACAGACGTGGGTAACCCAACCGTGCCATTGATTGTGGCGCTTGGGAGATAAGCAAGTTTTACCAGGCCGGTGGGGACACATGTTTTTGTCCGCCCATATAAGGGGATAAGGATCCACCCTTTTACCTGCGCCTTCTTCCTCCTTGGCTTATCCATCTCCGCGAACTCGAGCTCTAGCGCCCAAGTCCGCACTTTCCTCCTCAACCTTCTCCAACCATGTCAGGAGCGGGAGGCAGATGGATGGCCTCCTCCGTCACGGAGGGGCACATCACAAGACTGGGAGGCCGAATACTTGTCCGGCGATATCACAGACAGGCTGCCTGACGCGGGGCAGCTTATTCCAACCCCCAGTCCCCATGAGAGGGTGGTATTTCTCCCCCACTTCCTCCACGGACTAGGTTTTCCACTTCACCCATTTGTCCGGGGGCTCATGTTCTACTACGGCCTGGATTTCCATGACCTGGCCCCGAATTTCGTCCTCAACGTCTCGGCGTTTATCATCGTGTGCGAGGCCTTCCTCTGCATCCAGCCCCACTTCGGCTTGTGGCTCAAGACCTTCAGTGTCAAGCCGCAGGTTGTGAAGGGCAGCCAAGCGGAGTGCGGAGGCGCCATGGTCGGCAAGATGGCCAAAGTCCTATGGCTCGAGGGCTCCTTTGTGGAGAAAATAAAGGGGTGGCAATCGGGTGGTTCTACATCACCGAGCCATGCGACCACGAATGGGTGGCGGCCCCAATTCAGATCTGGATTCCCCACACGGCTCGTCATGGAAAGAGACGGGCCTGAAGTGGGGGATTCGGACGAGCTATCCAGACTCCAAACACGCGTCCGGAACCTGGTTGACAAGAATCGCAGGGCTTGTCGGCGTAATCCGTGTGATGCTCATCCGCCGGATTCTCCCATGCCAACAACGGGACTTCAATTTGTGGGAGTTCGATCCGGCACAGCACCGAACCTTGAGCCGGCTCTTTGATACCACGTACGAAGATGCCTGGAAGGTGCTGTTCAAGGGCGCCGAAGCCCCCGCATCCGCTAACAAAGATCGCGGATACAGCTCGCGGCGTCAAGCCAGCGAGGTAAGTTATTTTACCCTTTACGGGACTCCTTTTCCATAGATTGACTCTACATGGGTTCTGAAAACTCCCTATTCTTTGACAGGTCTGGCTGAAGACGTCCGGACAGATTAAATGTCCGGCTCCTTTGCCAGAAGACCCAGCGGACGCCCGATTGACGGGGCTGCTGGCTCCGGCACCCCATGTGGTGCCGGAGAAGAAGGCCAAGAAGGAGGCCACGGGAACTCGAAGGAGCTCCCGACGCCAGTCTTGTCGGATTATGAAGCGTAATCTTCTCCACGAAGATGAGGAGGAAGAAGAAGAAGCTTCTCCCCATGGGGAGGAGAGGAAAAGGAAGGCCGCCCCAACCGGGAGGCCGGAGGGTCCAAGAAGGAAGAACCCTTCCTCCGGACTTCTCCTCCAACGTCGACGACGACGAGGGGGATTGGCCTACAAGGGCCAAGCCCCTGGCGAGATCGTAAGTATCCGGACTCCCGAATAACCTCAAGGTTTTTGTTTTCGGCACATAACGTCTTTCTAATGCCGCATACAACCATGCATTCCGCCAAGGATGATCTTCCCGTTTCGTCGAGCGGGTCCTTTGGTGCGTCGGATATGGATTCCCTTCCGACTGCCTCCACCCCCGTGCCGCGGTGGGATCCTAGAAAAGGACCCACCAGGAGGGGGAGGCCCCAGAGGTGTCGCAGGACACCCTCCCGGACTGTGCACCGGACTCAGCCCCGGAGGCCGCAGTGGCTCCGGAGTCCGGCGGGCGACCCCTTCGTAAGAAGGGCAAGACCGAGGCGCCGGCTGCCTCCGTCCAACCGGAGGTGCCGGATAATTTGCTGGAGGCGCTCAATGGCGCCTCCATCGAAGAGGAACACCGCACTGTTATGAGTGCGGTGATTCAGAAGGTTCAGCTCGCCAAGAGCGGGCCGACCGAAGCCTGCAGCAGCCTTCTAACAGGCTTTGAGGTAAGAATTTCAATATATGTGAAATGGTACCGCATAGATAGTAGCCCACGATGCTCGGTTCGGTGTTCGGAAAGAAAAGCGGACCGAGGATCTTTAGAAAGATAAACGCAGGAGTCATAAAAATATGTCAATATGGGATTGCAGGCTGTCTTTGACCTCCGCCATACTCTTGGCTGCGGAGGTCAATACTTTGAAGAAAAACCTCGGCGGTCCGAGAACGAGCTCGGCCATGCCAAGAAGCAGCTCGAGGAAAAAGAAGGTGAGTAATACCTTATAAAAATTGTACCTTACAGAAAAGGATTTGGTTGCAAGAAAAATGACAAGGATAACGTGGGTATTGTAGGGGCCACTAACGAGGTGGCGACCCTGAAGGCGATGGCGCGGCCGAACGTACGCGGCCGCATGAACGACCTGGCGAGAGAAGCAGGAGGCGCGGGTGGCGGAGGTACAGCAAGAGCTCCAGGATCTCGTGAAAAAACATGAGAACTTGGAGCGTGACTCAAAGACTCGAGAGTCTGAGCTTGCAACGGCTCTTGAGAGTGCCAAAGCCGCTAAGGCCGAAGACAACATGCGCGCCGGACTCGTCATCATTGAAGCCTGATTCAGGGGCTACTGAGGGAGTTCCGGACTAGGGGGTGTCCGGATAGCCGTACTATCATCATCGGCCGGACTCCAAGACTATGAAGATTGTTCGGCTATCCGGACACCCCCTAGTCCGGAACTGCCTCAGCTACCGTCAATCAAAGCAAGATAAGATGCATAAAAGATAAACATCACATGCAATCAATATAAGTGATATGATATGGCCATCATCAGCTTGTGCTTGTGATCTCCATCTTTGAAGCACCGTCATGATCACCATCGTCACCGGCACGACACCTTGATCTCCATCGTAGTATCATTGTCGTCTCGCCAATCTTATGCTTCTACGACTATCGCTACCGCTTAGTGATAAAGTAAAGCAATTACAGGGCGATTGCATTGCATACAATAAAGCGACAACCATATGGCTCACGCCGATTGCCGATAACCGGTTACAAAACATGATCATATCATACAATAAAATTTATCATCATGTCTTGACCATATCACATCACAGCATGCCCTGCAAAAACAAGTTAGACGTCCTCTACTTTGTTGTTGCAAGTTTTACGTGGCTGCTACAGGCTGAGCAAGAACCGTTCTTATCTACGCATCAAAACCACAATGATAGTTTGTCAAGTTGGTGTTGTTTTAACCTTCGCAAGGACCGGGCGTAGCCATACTCGGTTCAACTAAAGTGAGAGAGACAGACACCCGCCGGTCACCTTTAAGCAACTAGTGCTCGTGGCGGTGAAACCAGTCTCGCGTAAGCGTACGCGTAATGTCGGTCCGGGCCGCTTCATCTCACAATACCGCTGAACCAAAGTATGACATGCTGGTAAGCAGTATGACTTATATCGCCCACAACTCACTTGTGTTCTACTCGTGCATATGACATCTACGCATAAAACCTGGCTCGGATGCCACTGTTGGGGAACGTAGTAATTTCAAAAAATAATCCTACGCACACGCAAGATCATGGTGATGCATAGCAACGAGAGGGGAGAGTGTTGTCTGATGAAGCTATGCACCTAGGGTAGGGTCATGGACCTGTGCAAACTACCCTACCCAAGGACATCTCTAGAAGAAACCACCTGTCAATCGACTCAGCAGTGTTCCACTCGACAGGCTCGAAGACACTCGACCATGAAGCCAACCACTCGACCATGAAGCCAACCACTCGACAGCCAGGAGATCTAAAGTCACTCTGCACGCCAACGGTCGGTCATTAAGTAGCTTTTATGGTCATGATAGCACTTTATGTGTAGCGTTACCCGTAACACCCAATCTTAATGTATCTTAAACCCTGCATAACTGAGGGCCGGAGGGGTCTGGCGGACTCTATATAAGCCACCCCCCTCCTCAGTGTAAAGGGTTCACACCCCTGTAACTTATACGCATTTAATCCAGTCGACCGCCTCCGGGCTCCGAGACGTAGGGCTGTCATTTCCTCCGAGAAGGACCTAAACTCGTAAATCCCTTGCGTATACAACTACTCCATAGATAGGATCTTGCCTCTCCATACCTACCCCCCTATTCTACTGTCAGACTTAGAACCATGACAGTTGGCGCCCACCATGGGGCAGGTGTCTTAGCGACTTATTGGAGAAGTTGCGATTTTTTCCGATCTCCTTGATCATGGTTTCAGGCGGAGTTTTGGTTGAGGGCCACGAGATCCATCTCGGCGCGCTCACGTTCATCGCCGACGACTCTGCTTGGCTTCAGGAGGCCCCGCTCGACATCGACGCGCTCCCAGTCCGCGGAGCGACGCACTTTCGCGCGTGCTTCCGCGGTGTCCTCCTGCGGCAACCGTCGACCCAGTATCGGTCGGTCCTTGTGTCGTCCTCCCTCCCTGCTTCCCGCCGGCGCAAGCGCTCCGGTCGGTCGAGGCTTCAGCGGTGGGTGAGGCACGCGGTGGCCCGCCAGTCGCCACCCCCCAAGTCGTGGCAATCGAGCCTGCTCTCTCTACGACCTGTTCGACTGGCTCCGCAGAGACTGCATCCGAGTGCGACAGCAGTGATCAAGCGGCAGAGGTTCTTATGGTCGATGGACCACGCGGTCCTCCTGGTTTTCCTAGCCCTGACGGAGGCGACGGCGGAGGTGATCCGTCGCATGCCCATGAAGAGTACCTTCCCGAGCCCCTCACTTCGCTGCAGAGGGAAGAACTTCGCTGCCGGAACATGTATGCGCTGCACACTCCTATCGTTGGAGAAACCCTCGAGGCTCGTGCCTTAGAGGACGCGCGCTTGGCCAACTTGGCTGAGCGCACTCGACTGGAGAACCTTCAGCGGGCACTCAACTAGCGTGCGCGGCAACGGGTTCCGGAATCCAATCGACGTCAACTCTTTCCACCATCGACTCAGGTATATCGAACTCCGATTCAGAATTTAGCAGCTGCGGCCCGTATACCAGAGTCAATTGAGCCTTCCCAGTCAGAGGCTGGCAGAGGCTTGATGCAGATCAGAGATTTACTCCGGGCAGCAGGAGATCAAAATTCAGCTGTATCGCAGTCGCGGAATAGGATTCACAGCAGATCCGTAGCTGCAAATACTGATCCGATCGGCTCATAGCCCAGATCACCCCGAGGCGTGAGGCGTGGAGACCAGCATGATCGATACAAGAGCGTGAGCGATATGATCACCGAATCGATCGCGATGATCGACGTCGAGTGCCCACCCCTCCCCCCAAGGGGTGGATCGTACGCGCCTCGACAACAGGATGATAGACGCCAGCACAGTGTTGGGCGAAGGATTCCAGTCGACCCTAGGGAACCAGGCTTTGATGCGATATCCATTATCGTTCAATGTTTGGTCGACAGGAACAGAGCTCACCGAGAGGGTCACGACAGAGATGTACCCACCAGCAGCAGAGTGCACGTCTCAGGACCAGAGTGTTTCAAAGAAAGTCATGGTGATTCCTCCCAACTTCGGGTTGGCGATCGAGTCGATAAGTTCATCGGTGAGTCCAAGCCCCGACACTTGGCTTGAAGACTACCGAGTGGCTATTCAGATTGGCAGCGGAATGATGAGGTGGCCATGAAACATCTGCCTCTTATGTTGGAGGGCTCGGCGAGCATGGTTGAATCGATTAGCACCCAAAGACATTTACACTAGGGAAGATCTTGCCCGAGTGTTTGTCAGAACGTTTGAAGGAACTTGCAAGCGACCAGCGGGACTGACAGAGCTGCAATCTTGTGTGCAGAAGTCGAATGAAACTTTGAGAGATTACATCCAGAGATGGATCACGTTGCATCACACGGTAGAGAATGTATCTGATCACCAGGCAGTATGTGCCTTCAAGGAAGGCGTTAAGTACAGAGAGCTAAACCTGAAATTCGGTCGAACCGGAGACATGTCTCTGAGTCGAATGATGGAGATAGCCACCAAGTATGCCAATGGTGAAGAAGAGGATTGGCTACGGAGTGGCAAGCACAAGTCAGTCACCCACGAAACCGGAGGAGGGAACTCCAGTCGGAAGCAGAAGCGGAAAGTCGAGCCAGCTGCTCCTGGAGAAGCCTTGGCCGTGACTCAAGGAAAGTCTAAAGGAAAGCCCAAAGGGCCTTGGAACCCTAAGAAGGTGAAGGATAAGGAAGGAAATGACGTGATGGATTTGTCGTGCCACATCCACACGAAGAAAGATGAGGAAGGTAATTTCATTTACCCGAAACATACCACTCGACAGTGTCGGCTCTTGATCCAGCAGTTCCAGGGGAAACAGCCCAAAGATAAGGAAAAGGAGTCGGACAAGGTTGAGGACAAAGAGGATAGTGATGATGGTTACCCCCAGGTCAATTCCACCATGATGATTTTTGCTGACGTTGAAAGCAAAAGTCGATTGAAAGTTATGAACCGAGAAGTGAATATGGTTGCTCTGGCGACACCCAATTATCTGAAATGGTCTCAGACTGCCATCACATTCGACCAGTCTGATCACCCGACACACATAGCCACCCCTGGGAGGCAACCTCTGGTGGTCGACCCAGTCATCGAAGGCACTCGACTAACTAAAGTGTTGATGGATGGTGGTAGTAGCCTGAACTCAGTACCAGCAACATGAGTTTCTATGGATTCATTCCTGGAAAGAAGGCTGCGTCACTCGGTCAGATTGCTCTTGATGTGGTTTTCGGTGATTCCAAAAATTACCGCAAAGAAAAATTGACATTTGAAGTTGTGGATTTCCAGAGCGCCTATCACGCTATTTTGGGCAGGCCAGCTTATGCACATTTTATGGCTCGACCATGTTACGTGTACCTCAAATTGAAGATGCCTGGCCCCAAAGGTGTGATCACTATTACTAGCAATCGGAAGAAGGCGAAAGAGTGCTTTCAGAAAGGATCAAAGATCGCTGATGCTCAGATGGCAGCAGAAGAGTGGCAGGAACACCAGAAAAATGCAGACCCGAGTGATTTATTGCGAGCTAAGAAGCCCGCTACGGAATCAGCGTTTCAGTCGTCCGGTGAGACAAAACCGGTTCACATTCACCCGACCGACCCCAATGCTGCTCCGACTCATATCTCTACAACGTTCGACTCCAAATAGGAAGAAGCCCTCATCCAGTTCCTCCGTGAGAACTGAGACATCTTCGCATGGAAACCTTCTGACATGCCGGGTGTTCCCAGGGGGCTGGGTGAGCACCGTCTACGAGTCGACTCAAAAGCAAAACCTGTCAAAGAACATCTGCGATAGTCCACCTTCCAGAAAAGGAAGGCCGTTGGCGAGGAGGTGGCTCGGCTTTTAGCAGCAGAGTTCATCCGAGAGATTTACCACTCCGAGTGGCTCGCCAATGTTGTCATGGTCCCCAAGAAGGACAAGTCACTTCGATGTGCATTGACTTCAAACATATAACTCGGGCATGCCCGAAAGATCATTTTCCTCTCCCCGCATCGACCAAATAGTCAACTCGACTGCGGGATGTGAGCGTCTATCTTTTTTGGACGCCTATTCTGGTTACCATCAGATCTGTCTGTATGGACCCGGTGAGATCAAAACGGCTTTCATCACCCCATTCGGGTGCTTCTGTTATGTCACCATGCCATTCGGCCTCAAGAATGCCGGAGCCACGTTCATGAGGATGATTTAGAAGTGTTTGCTCACTCAAATCAGTCGGAATGTGGAAGCGTACATGGATGATATTGTGGTCAAGTCACGGAAAGGTTCCGACCTACTGTCTAACCTTGCTGAGACATTTGCCAACCTCAGGAGGTATGATATCAAGCTTAATCCATCAAAGTGCACATTCGGAGTTCCTGGCGGAAAGTTACTCGGTTTTCTCATTTCCGAACGAGGAATCGACGCAAATCCAGAAAAAGTTGGTACTATACTCCGAATGAAACGACCTGTGCGTGTGCACTATGTTCAGAAGCTTACTGGTTACTTGGCCGCTTTAAGTCGATTCATCTCTCGTCTCGGTGAAAAGGCATTGCCTCTTTACCGATTGATGAAGAAGTCAAACAAGTTCGAGTGGACTCCTGAAGCTGATGCAGCGTTTGCAGAGCTAAAAGCCCTGCTTTCAACCCAGCCGGTGCTTGCTGCCCCGATCAGCAAAGAGCCTTTACTGCTTTACATTGCAGCCACAGGACAAGTCGTCAGTATAGTACTTACGGTCGAGCGGGGAGAAGAAGGAAAAGCCTTTAAAATTCAGCGCCCAGTATATTATATTTCTGAAGTTCTGACCCCATCAAAGCAAAGATACCCTCATTATCGGAAACTTGTATATGGGATTTATATGACCACGAAGAAAGTCGACCATTACTTCTCTGACCATTCCATTACAGTCGTCAGCGACGCTCCATTGTCAGAGATTCTACACAACAGAGATGCAACTGGTCGAGTGGAAAAACGGGCGATTGAACTGCTTCTCCTAGATATCAGATTTGCGGCAAAGAAAGCCATCAAGTCCCAAGCAATAGCAGATTTCATCGTCGAGTGGACTAAACAAGAACTGCCGACTCAAGTTCACTCGGAGCACTGGACCATGTTCTTTGATGGTTCTAAGATGCTCAATGGTTCCGGTGCTGGGGTAGTGTTGGTTTCCCCCCGAGGAGATAAGCTCAGATATGTACTCCAGATTCACTTTGATTCCTCCAACAACGAAGCAGAATATGAAGCACTTTTGTATGGGTTGCGTATGGCCATTTCACTCGGCGTCCGTCGCCTCATGGTCTACGGCAACTCAGATTTGGTGGTTAACCAAGTGATGAAGGAGTGGGACGTCAGAAGCCCAGCCATGACTGGTTACTTCAATGCAGTAAGAAAGCTGGAGAATAAATTCGAGGGGTTAGAGCTTCATCATATACCCCGTGTCAGGACCCCGATCCCAAGTCACATCGATCTAGCCGGTAACACCTCATATCACTTTGCGGCCTCACGCACGGTATTCCCCACGGGTGTCGCCTTACCATGGCCTGGGACCGTTTGCGTCTTTTGGCTCACGTATATGATAGTGTCGCTAGCATCCACATGACAAAGAACCCGGGCCGACATGGCTAGTCGTGAACCCAAAGCGGTGCTAACCTATGGGGACAGGCATACATGAATCACATCGAGCATGTCGGTCATCAACGTATATATTCGGGCTGTAGCACTGGGCTAACAGGACTCCGTATCCCGGCTGTAGCAGGCTAGGCAGGACTCGAATACCACCGCGTGACATTTCCCGAAGGGACGGACATAGGAACGAAGTGAAACACATGCCGCCGATCAAGTGTCCAAGCAGTAGTCTTGGGCTAGCAGGACTCCGGTGAACCAGGTCAGAAGCGGACTACTATCGCTCAGAAGCACGAGACTACATTTCCCCATATGAGAGGCTGCCAAGGATAAACAACTAGTTTGTCGGATCCCACACATACCAAGCATTTCAAACATACACACATTATGCTCAATATGCATAGATACAACATGGCATCACAACATAACTCTACGACTCAAATATTATTCATTAGGCTCCGAAGAGCGAGATATTACAAACTTGGGTCTCATGACCCAACACTCTGAGCTTACAAGTCAAAGAACAAGCGGAAGCTAAACATGTCTGAGTACGCATAACTATAAATGAAAAAGGCTGAGAAGCACGACTATCTACAGAGATCTCGCCGAGGGCACAAGATCGTAGCTGAGGTAACAAGCTAAACATCGAAGTCCACGTGGAACTACTAAGCGAGACCGACGCCTCTCTACGCAAAACATAAAATAAGCAAACGTGAGTACAATTGTACTCAAAGCAAGACTTACATCGTAACTAACTACATATGCATCATTATCAAAAGGGGTGGTGGAGTTTGACCGCAGACAAGCCAGCTTTGACTCGGTGGCTATCTGAACTACATCGCAAGTAACTCTTTTGAGGTGGCGCATACGAGTCCACATATTCAACATATCAATACACCACTATGGACCCGCTCCCGTCTCCCTACGAGAACGCCATCCATAGCACTCACGCTTACCTTGCGTATTTTAGAGTATCCACTTTCACTTGTCTATGAACTGATATAGGCAACCCAGAAGTCCTTTTCCGTGGACACGGCTATTCGAATAGATCATATTAAACCCTGCAGGGTGTACTTCTTCACACGCTCTCACTCACTTACACGCCGTTTACACGACATGTACTCGGCAACCTTCAAGCGGAAGCCCAACGTGGGTGTCGGCCACGGCCTACCTAAACACTCAAGTCCCTAGTCCAGGTTTATCGCCTATTCGGGTTCCATCCGTAGGGAGTCCGGCCGAGGTTTCCCATACAGCCCCGAACGATGTGTGCAGGGTTCCCGAGATACCAAACGGGCACTCGGTACACCGGGCCACGGTGCCTACCGCAACACAACCCACCCCTAAGGTCAGCTATGCGTGCCCCAAAGATGCTACAAACACGAAACTACTTGCAACTCCCTTGACCGAGGGCAAGGGTGGTCAAGAAGCCGAGAGGGTCCATTGGTTTCGGCCCAATGCGTGGTAGTAAGCGTATCACGGATCACATACCACAGAACTTAGTTCACGAGGACGGCTGCAATGAGACAACCCACCATGTACTCCTACATGGCCTCTCACCACTACCTTTACCAAATCGTGTTCACACACTTAGCTCACACACATACGTAGGACATGTTCATAACAATTCCAATTCATTCCCGATGAATCAGACCGACTCAACTCTAAGCAAGAGGTGCATGACAAACAAGCATAAATGAGTAGGCACAACATGGCTCAAACAATTCCTACTCATGCTAGTGGGTTTCATCTAATTACTGTGGAATGACAGGTCATGCAAAGGATCAAGGGGTTCAGCTACCGCAGCAAGTAACACATGAGTCGTTGTTGTCCTAATGCAGTAAAATAGAGCAGGGGCGAGAGAGTGGGATTGTATCGGAATGAACAAGGGGGTTTTGCTTGCCTGGCACTTCTGAAGATAATATAGTTCTTCATCGATGTCATCGAACAATCGTCGGAATGTCGTCTACTGAGGGAGGGGACAATTACCGGCAAACAAGAGAGAACACAATCAATGCAATGCACAGTCACATGAATGACATGTCATGTTAAGGTACTGAATTCACCTAATGCAACAAGAATCCAAGTTAGTTGAAGTGGAATTCAAACAAGGTTGAACTCCAACTCCAAATGCTATTTCATAAATTACCCTAATCATGATTCATCCTATTCAGTGAGGTTAACTTGTTCAAACATGCATGAAAGTGCCATAAACAGATTCTTCATATTTTTACGATCATTTTTCATATATAAATTATTTAATTTGGAGTTACATATTAAAAGTTATGAATATTTGAAGTTTGGGGTATTCTCTCAAATTATAAATCATTTCCTAATTTATTCTAATTCTAGAAATACTTTCATCGTCAAGATGATGCCTGTGTGACGTCGGCAAGTCGACATGGTTGACCAGAGTCAAACCTGTGGCGCGGGACCCACGGGTCAGAGTCATTAGACTAACTAATTTTAGTTAGTCCTTAATCCTAGGTTTAATTAGCAGGGCGGGCCCACACGTCCGTGACCCAGGGGGGTCAAATCCCTGGTCAACCGGGGCTAATCCACCGGCGTCTAGCCGCCGGCAACGTCCGAGACGGCGGCGATGCGGAATCGCGGCCACAGACCCGCAGTTGGAGGCGCGGTTGGCACCGTTGGAACCCCGAGCCTCGTCCGCGTCGACTGGTGCTAGTGGGGTCGCCGGAGACGACCTAGATCGACGGCGATGTCCGCTTCATGGCGGCCGAGCTTCGGTGGTTCTTGGTGGGAGGGCTAGAGCTTCATGGGCGAGGGAGCTGGCGAGGCGGCGAAGAGGGAGGTGCTTTCGAGAGCATGCCGGAGCTACTATGCGAGGCAGAGGTGCTCGGGGGCACGGAGCTCGCCGGCCATGGCGGATGGCGGCTTCGGGTGCTCGCGGGGCGGCGGCTCCAGCGAGAGAGAGAGATGAGGGGAAACGACGGCAAGCTCACAGGGAGGCGGCGGGGTGGCTCAGTGGGCTCGGGGACGACCTCAGTAGCCTTGAGCCACGGCGGCCGGCGAGTAGATGCGGCAATGGCGAGCTCGAAGACGACGGTGTGGCGATCCTTGGCTTGCGTGGCTCGGCGAAGAGGGAGATGGAGTTGCGCCGGACCTTCCAGACACGGGGGAGGGGCGAGGAGGTGGCTGTGGCCGCGGTGGTGGCGAGCGGCTGACGGGCGTGTTCGGTGGTGCGAGAGGGAATGAGACAGAGGAGGGAGAGGAGCTCGGGGAGAGAGTGAGGGCCTGGGAGGGGGGCGTGGGCGTCTCCGGGCGTCGAGGAGGAGGGCCGGGAAGCAGGAGGTGGCGTCGGGGCGTCGGCGGGCGCCACGCCTCGCTCCCCGCCATCTTGGCGTGAAGGAAGGCGACAAGCGGCCGGCGGTGGTGGGCTGGGCCACCAACTGGGCCGTCGAGGAGGAGGGGGAGAGAAGGCTGGGCTGTGGGCTGCGCAGTAAGCTGTAAGGTATTCTCTCTCTCTCTTTATTTCCATTTTCTATTTTACGTAATTATGTTTGGCTTTAATAAAATGCTGGGCATTTCCAAAAATCATGAAACTGGTCAATGTCACTTTGTTTGGAATATTTCCAACAACAAACATTTCAGTTTATGATTATTTGAGCATTTAAAATATTTTATAGTATTTAAATGCCCAAATGCAAATACCATATGAATTAATTCAAAAGTCCAAATGTCATGGAAAAATGTGCAACATCTCTGGTTACTGTTTCCAGCATTTTTCCAAAAATGGTGAACATTTTTTAAGGGCATTTGGTTCATTGAAAAATATCTCTTAATTGAACCTATTTGAATTGTTTTTGGTGCTAGGGCTTGGTCATCCCCATTTCAAATTTTCATGAAAATTAAACATGATGCATGGATGCAATGCCACTGGTTACAAGCAAGCTCTAGGGCTGATCTGGGTCAGGATACAGCTCACCCCCACTAAACAAGAATCTCACCGAGATTCAAGACGTGAGGTAAGAGGAAAAGGGAAGTCACAAACTATCACAATCTTCATGATCCATTTGCCCTTCTCAAGATGTTGATTCACTCCATCATCTTGGTCTTGACGTCTTGCTTTCAAGATCTTCACTCGACACGACAATAGAAAGAAGGGGGAAACCCTACATGATTCGATCTTCACGAAGATCAAATAAACATGATCGACTCACGGACTGAGACGGTGACACATCTCGAGTTGAGACACAAAACACATCGAGAGGGATGGAAGAACAACGACGAGGTTTGATTAGTGGCAACAATTCCACGCTTAAAAAGATGGTGGATGGGTCAAGGTGGCGAGGAAATATTTATCATGATCCCGTGAACGGGACACCTCGAGAAAGGTGACGAAAGAACTATTCCCTTAAGTGGCAAAAAGAATTACTTTTGAATTAGAAATCATTGAGACTCTTCATACCAGCCTAAGGCAATTCACAACGATCGTATGGCGGAGTGCAAAGGAATGGTACACCGGACTAGAATGGATGATGTAGACTACCTTGTTGAAGACAACGCCAATGGATGATTTTTGCTTATCATCGGAGGTGGAGGGGACCCATGGTAAGTCCACTTTTGAGGATGATCCCAGACAACAACTGCCGAGGAGGGCAGCCCATAGTGAGATGGCACAAGGACGGTGCAAGCTGGGAACGAAATGCAACTGTTGGAATGTTCCAACCGTCATATCTGCCTGAGATTCAGATCCGATTGCTAATAGGATACTTCAGACTCAGCATGTCTAAAAAGAAAGTTTGCAACACAATCGACGAGATGACGTTGCGAGATTCTCGGGAGATGGACTATGGTAGTGAGCTCCAAAACATGAGCGGGTTCTGCTACAAACAGGTGAACACATTGTCCCAGACAAGCATGGCCACGTGGTAGTCTTATATTAAACACTACCAAGTTCAGGTGGGGGGAACCATCATCGAGGATATCGAAGTCTTAACATAAGTCATATGATTAGCTCTTATGAAGAAACTTCTTCTCCTTGTACAAATCAGTTAGTGGCTTGGTGTGCTAGGGATACATACGGAATGAAGATGATCAGTCTATCAAACCATAGAATACTTCGCACATGCATGACTGACTTGGAATGATTCCAGAGGAAGCAAAACAAACCTTTCTCAAATTCATGGTGGCAACTTACACCTAAAACACATAAATTCGAGGAAGTCACTTCAACCATCCAAGCATAAGCTTCATGAACAGAACATGAAGAAATGCTTACACAAGTTTCCAACACTAGGTTGATGTTCAACATGACTCATGGGGGAGACAAAATGCTGCTGATGGGCTCAACAACAACTCATCGGAATTTCCATATCACTGGACTTCCACCATCATGTGAACACGGTGATAGCATTGGTCAGACCAAAAGATGTAATGGGGTATGCTCGAGGGATCAACCACGAGTAAGACAACATTACGAGCATCGTTGGTACTGATTTGATTTGACGATATCCCACACTCAAATCAAAGGATTGATAAGACAATAGGTCCAGCAACTGATCGCAGGAATCAATCGATGAAGATATCATCTTTCTTCAACACACACTACACAAGAATATCCCTTTGGATCGAACTAAGTTAGGCAAGCTTTTATCTTCCAACTCTCCAAGTTGTTGTTTGGCTTAACCAACTAGCTCAGGGTATCCAACACAGATTCTTGGAGAAAGGGTGGTTCACAAGAAACCAACTTGATCACGAGCTCAACATAGCGGTCAGGCGACAACCTGGTAGCACTTCCAAGAAGATATTTGGAAAGTCACAAACCACTGGTATGCTATTAGGCTCGAGAACAATCTTGCTTTTGAGGGCAAGACGATATGATCAGATGGGTGAGGACTTGACAAGATCCTAACTCATCAATTGAAGTGTACACCAGAAATAAGGACTAGGTAGCACGACCAATCTTAGGATGATGATTTAATAACCAACACGCTAAGAATGAGGATATTGTCCAATTACTACCAAGCAACGAGTTGCTCGGAGTATTGATTTCACACATCACAATTCACTTGTCGGCATTCCGGTTGCAACAACACGGGACCGAGGAATGAATAATGATGGCGAGAGGTATCACTGCGTCAAGAATTCATAAGAGAAGGTGCATTTCTCATGACGTTCCTGACATAAAGTGGGTAATACTTCAGGATAGAACAGAATCAAAAGCTGGATGACACTTTGATCTGCGGAATACAACTGCTTTGACCCAATCCTAGAAATGGACAAGGTGCTGGAGTTTGTTTCTCCTAGTCATTCCGGAATAGAATGGCTTGCCGGACCACAAGGATAATAGGCATCGATGATCACAAATGCACACATACCCTTGGCTATCAATTGATAGATGAAGGTCAGAAGACATCTAAGAGAGCAACTCAAAGGAACATATAATTTTCTGAGTTGTGGATGCATAGATTAGTATGTCGAGCAAAGCTCAACATTTCTTCCGGATAACCCATGCGGAGAAGGTAGAACTGGCAGAGTCACAATATGGATGGAGTACTCCTCAAGAGCACTCTTATTGTGATGTTTTGGTTCAAATAACTTCTGCCTTAAATAGTTCATGGCATTTGGAGGAAGGAAATACCACGGACCTCGAGGACTATCACAAGGATTACTAATATCCTAAAGGAGCTAGCAACTACTAATCAACATGAAGTAGGATGAATCTCGGGTTCAGAAACCCAGGAGTAGAATACCTACTACTAAATGGCATCACGGGATGCTTTCAAGAATAATGGCCAGAATCATCACACCGGGGATACAAAAGCATTGCTAAATTGCTAGGTGACTTCCTAAACACCTAAGGTCATAATAATAGTTCCAACATATATGTCAAGGCAATAAATTACCTCAACGCACCGGTTAGTGTGCTTATTCTGACCAAAAAGGACATCGGGAACAGAAAGAAAGGATTTGCAAATGCATCAGACTATTTAGAGACCTGGGATGACTCGGACAGCATAACGGCTGTAAATGCTCAAAATGATTTGAGACATCCTGCAAAAATGGTGGCATAACCACTCAACAACATCATAACAAGATTCTGAGATCAACAGTTGACATACAGCAATAGTAGGAGCTGAACTGGGGATTAAATCCAACAATCTTAAAGGTCTATGGATTAGTAACACGTCATCCTGATAGATAGATGAGAAGCCTAGTTCTTAAACCCCGTAGAAGAGAAGAGGTTGACTCAGATCAGAAGGCCATGAGGTATGAGGAGTAAAAAGAGCCTTACGTTCCCTTCCACAATCAATTCCCTTACATAACTAAAGCATTTCTAGACACAACTTCGACCAGTTTGGCTTGGTAATCCTCTGACGATCAGGCTCGATACCAACGCTGTCGGGACCCGATCCCAAGTCACATCGATCTAGCGGTAACACCTCATATCACTTTGCGGCCTCACGACGGTTTTCCCACGGTGTCGCCTTACCATGGCGGGACCGTTTGCGTCTTTTGGCTCACGTATATGATAGTGTCGCTAGCATCCACATGACAAAGAACCCGGGCCGACATGGCTAGTCGTGAACCCAAAGCGGCGCTAACCTATGGGGACAGGCATACATGAATCACATCGAGCATGTCGGTCATCAACGTATATATTCGGGCTGTAGCACTGGGCTAACAGGACTCCGGTATCCCCGGGCTGTAGCAGGCTAGGCAGGACTCCGAATACCACCGCGTGACATTTCCCCGAAGGGACAGACATAAGGCGAAGTGAAACACATGCCCGGCCAGTCAAGTGTCCAAGCAGTAGTGCTGGGCTAGCAGGACTCCGGTGAACCGGGCTGTGGCGGACTACTATCGCTCAGAAGCACGAGACTACATTTCCCCATATGAGAGGCTGCCAAGGATAAACAACTAGTTTGTCGGATCCCACACATACCAAGCATTTCAAACATACACACATTATGCTCAATATGCGTAGATACAACATGGCATCACAACATAACTCTACGACTCAAATATTATTCATTAGGCTCCGAGGAGCGAGATATTACAAACATGGGTCTCATGACCCAACACTCGAAAGCATACAAGTCAAAGCACAAGCGGAAGCTAAACATGTCTCGAGTACAGACAACTATAAATGAAAAAGGTGAGAAGCGACTATCTACCAGATCCTGCCGAAGGCACAAGATCGTAGCTGAGGTAACAAGCTAAACGTCGAAGTCCATATGGAACTACCAGCGAGACTGGCGTCTCTCTGCAAAACATAAAATAAGCAAACGTGAGTACAATTGTACTCAGCAAGACTTACATCAGAACTAACTACATATGCATCATTATCAAAAGGGGGTGGTGGAGTTTGACTGCAGCAAGCCAGCTTTGACTCGGTGGCTATCCTAAACTACGACTGCAAGTAACTCTTTTGAGGTGGCGCACGAGTCCACATATTCACCATATCAATACACCACTATGGACCCGCTCCCGTCTCCCTACGAGAACGCCATCCATAGCACTCACGCTTACCTTGCGTATTTTAGAGTATCCACTTTCACTTGTCTATGAACTGATATAGGCAACCCAGAAGTCCTTTTCCGTGGACACGGCTATTGAATAGATCATATTAAACCCTGCAGGGTGTACTTCTTACACACGCTCTCACCACTTACAGCCGTTTACACGACATGTACTCGGCAACCTTCAAGCGGAAGCCCAACGTGGGTGTCGGCCCCAGCCTACCTAAACACTCAAGTCCCTAGTACAGGTTTATCTCATATTCGGGTTCCATCCGCAGGAGTCCGGCGAGGTTTCCCATACAGCCCGAACGATGTGTGCAGGGTTCCCGAGATACCAAACGGGCACTCGGTACACCGGGCCACGGTGCCTACCGCAACACAACCCACCCCTAAGGTCAGCGTTGCGTGCGGCCCCCAGCATGCTACAAACACCAGAAACTACTTGCAACTCCCGGACTGAGGGCAAGGGTGGTCAAGAAGCCGAGAGGGTCCATTGGTTTCGGGCCCAATGCGTGGTAGTAACTGTATCATGGATCACATACACAGAACTCAGTTCCTGAGGACGGCTGCAATGAGACAACCCACCATGTACTCCTACATGGCCTCTCACCACTACCTTTACCAAATCGTGTTCACACACTTAGCTCACACACACAGTAGGACATGTTCATAACAATTCCAATTCATTCCCGATGAATCAGACCCGACTCAACTCTAAGCGATAGCAGGCATGACAAACAAGCATAAATGAGTAGGCACAACATGGCTCAAACAATTCCTACTCATGCTAGTGGGTTTCATCTAATTCTTGTGGAATGACAGGTCATGCAAAGGATCAAGGGGTTCAGCTACCGCAGCAAGTAACACATGAGTCGTTGTTGTCCTAATGCAGTAAAATAGAGCAGGAGCGAGAGAGTGGGATTGTATCGGAATGAACAAGGGGGTTTTGCTTGCCTGGCACTTCTGAAGATAATATAGTTCTTCATCGATGTCATCGAACAATCGTCGGAATGTCGTCTACTGAGGGGGGGGACAATTACCGGCAAACAAGAGAGAACACAATCAATGCAATGCACAGTCACATGAATGACATGTCATGTTAAGGTACTGAATTCACCTAATGCAACAGTAATCCAAGTTAGTTGAAGTGGAATTCAAACAAGGTTGAACTCCAACTCCAAATGCTATTTCATAAATTACCCTAATCATGATTCATCCTATTCAGTGAGGTTAACTTGTTCAAACATGCATGAAAGTGCCATAAACAGATTCTTCATATTTTTCTGATCATTTTTCATATATAAATTATTTAATTTGGAGTTACATATTAAAAGTTATGAATATTTGAAGTTTGGGGTATTCTCTGAAATTATAAATCATTTCCTAATTTATTCTAATTCTAGAAATACTTTACTGCATCAGCATGATGCCTGTGTGACGTCAGCAAGTCGACATGGTTGACCAGAGTCAAACCTGTGGCGCGGGACCCACGGGTCAGAGTCATTAGACTAACTAATTTTAGTTAGTCCTTAATCCTAGGTTTAATTAGCAGGGCGGGCCCACACGTCCGTGACCCCTGGTCAACCGGGGCTAATCCACCGGCGTCTAGCCGCCGGCAACGTCCGAGACGGCGGCGATGCGCGGAATCGCAGCACGGGCCACGGTTGGAGGCGCGGTTGGCACCGTTGGAACCCCGAGCCTCGTCCGCGTCGGCTGGTGCTAGTGGGGTCGCCGGAGACGACCTAGATCGACGGCGATGTCCGCTTCCGCGGCGGCCGGAGCTCGGTGGTTGCGGCTGGGAGGGCTAGAGCTCGCGGACGAGGGAGCTGAGCAGGGCAGCGAAGAGGGGAGGTGCTCAGGAGCATGCCGGAGCTACTATGCGAGGCAGAGGTGCTCGGGGGCACGGAGCTCGCCGGCCATGGCGGACGGCGGCTTGGTGCTCAAGGGCGGCGGCTGTATGGCGCGAGAGAGAGAGATGAGAAGCAACGGCAAGCTCACGAGGAGGCGGGGTGGCTCGATGGGCTCGGGGGCGACCTCCGGCCTTGAGCAGCCAGCGGCGGCGGCCGAGTAGATGCGGCAATGGCGAGCTCGAAGACGACGGTGTGGCGATCCTTGGCTTGCGTGGCTCGGCGAAGAGGGAGATGGAGTTGCGCCGGACCTTCCAGACACGGGGGAGGGGCGAGGAGGTGGTTGTGGCCGCGGTGGTGGCGAGCGACGGCGACGGGCGTGTTCGGTGGTGCGAGAGGGAATGAGACAGAGGAGGGAGAGGAGCTCGGGGAGAGAGTGAGGGGCCTGGGGGGGCGCGTGGCGTCTCCGGGCGTCGAGGAGGAGGGCCGGGAAGCAGGAGGTGGCGTCGGGGGCGTCGGGCAGGCGCCACGCCTCGCCTCTGCCTACTGGCAGAGGAAGACGACGAGCGGCGAGGCGGTGGTGGGCTGGGCCACCAACTGGGCCGTCGAGGAGGAGGGGGGGAGAGAAGGCTGGGCCAGGTGGGCTGCGCAGGTAAGCCAGGTAAGGTATTCTCTCTCTCTCTTTTATTTCCATTTTCTATTTTCTGTAATTATGTTTGGCTTTAATAAAAATGCGGGGCATTTCCAAAAATCATGAAACTGGTCAATGTCACTGTATTTGGAATATTTCCAACAACAAACATTTCAGTTTATGATTATTTGAGCATTTAAAATATTTTATAGTATTTAAATGCCCAAATGCAAATACCATATGAATTAATTCAAAAGTCCAAATGTCATGGAAAATGTGCAACATCTCCGTTATCTTGTTTCAAAGATTTTTTCCAAAAATGGTGAACATTTTTGAAGGGCATTTGGTTCATTGAAAAATATCTCTTAATTGAACCTATTTGAATTGTTTTTGGTTCTAGGGCTTGGTCATCCCCATTTCAAATTTTCATGAAAATTAAACATGATGCATGGATGCAATGCCACTGGTTACAAGCAAGCTCTAGGGCTGATCTGGGGCTGTGACACCCCGACTGAAAAATCAATCAGCTGATGATTTGGCAAAAATAGGTTCCAAGAGAGAAGCCATTCCCAGTGGTGTGTTTTTGGAACATATCCACGCACCGTCAGTTCAAGAGGATCCTTTCACCGAAGAAGCCCCGCAGCCAAAAAGTGCCACGGATCCGACTGAAGTTGAGGTCCCAGCTGTGGTCGACCTGATCATGGAAGTTTTGGTTATCACTCCCGACTGGACAGTGCCGTACATCGCGTATATCCTAAGGAAAGAGCTCCCAGAGAATGAAGAAGAGGCTCGACAGATCGTCCGTCGATCCAAGGCCTTCACTGTGATGAAGGGACAGTTGTACAGGGAAAGCGTGACTGGAGGCAGTCAGAAATGTATAACGCCAAAAGAAGGTCGGATGATTCTTGACGATATCCACTCGGGGACCTGTGGCCATCATGCGTCCTCTCGGACTATTGTGGCTAAAGCATACCGAGCAGGGTTCTACTGGCCTAGAGGA
This sequence comes from Aegilops bicornis, assembly GCA_021605145.1. Lineage (NCBI taxonomy): Eukaryota > Viridiplantae > Streptophyta > Magnoliopsida > Poales > Poaceae > Aegilops > Aegilops bicornis. The sequence continues at coordinate 686,566,191 of CM038673.1, read as the reverse complement.
AATGAAATGGCGAAAGAGATAATCGACAAGTGTGAAGGATGTCAGTTCTACTCCAATATGTCACACAAGCCCGCCTCAGCCTTGAAGACCATTCCACTCGTCTGGCCTTTCGCTCTTTGGGGATTAGATATGGTTGGACCACTGAGAACTGGCAGGAGCGGCTTCACCCATGTACCGGTGGCAGTCGACAAGTTCACTAAGTGGATTGAAGCCAAGCCTATCAAGAATCTTGATGTCGGCACTGCTATCAGCTTCATCCGAGAGTTGATATTCAGATATGGAGTTCCGCATAGCATCATCACTGATAATGGGTCAAACTTTGATTCCGACCAATTCAAAGCCTTTTGCGCTTCTCAAGGCACACGAGTCGACTACGCTTCTGTCGCTCACCCCTAGTCGAATGGACAAGCAGAAAGAGAAAACGGCCTGATTCTCAAAGGACTGAAAACCCGGTTGATGCGTGATCTCAAACACGCAGCAGGCGCGTGGGTCGACGAACTTCCATCAGTTCTTTGGGGATTGAGGACTACTCCTAATCGGTCGACTGGGCGGACCCCATTCTTTCTGGTCTATGGAGCTGAAGCAGTTCTGCCGAGTGACCTGCTTCACAATGCACCACGAGTCGAGCTCTACTCTGAAGTTGAAGCAGAACAAGCCCGGCAGGACGCAGTCGACCTTCTAGAAGAAGAAAGAGAGATGGCCTTGATCCGATCTACCATCTATCAGCAGGACTTGCGTCGACTCCATGCAAGAAACGTGAAGGGTCGAGCCTTCCAAGAAGGAGACTTGGTCCTCCGAGTGGATCAACAGAAGCCACACAAACTCGCCCCTACTTGGGAAGGCCCCTTCATCATCACCAAAGTCCTCCACAATGGACCATACCATCTTTACATGTCGGTCGCCAGTTTGATGAGCCACGAGCTTGGAATGCGGAGCTGCTCCGCCCCTTTTACACTTAAGTACTCACTCGGATGAGATGTAATAAAAAGTACTCCTATAGTTTGTTTATCAAAGACAAGAGTGTTATAATTTGCCCATTGATTGTTGTTGCTTTTGTTTATGTAAGAAATCCCCCAGTGGGTGGCTTAGCTGCGAATCCGTTTCGCCTAAGTTTGTAAAAAAAAATTCCTACTGAGTGACGAGCAAGCCTCTCACTCGGGGGCTTAGCTACGAATCCGGTTCGCCTAAGTATTCAAAAATCCTACCGAGTGACGAGCAAGCCTCTCACTCGGATGCTTAGCTGCAGTCCAGTACTCACCTAAGTATTTGAAAATCCTACCGAGTGGAGAGCAAGCCTCTCACTCGGGGGCTTAGCTGCAGTCGAGTACTCGCCTAAGTATTTGAAAATCCTACCGAGTGGAGAGCAACCCTCCCACTCGGGGGCTTAGCTGCAGTCCAGTACTTGCCTAAGTATTTGAAAAACCTACCGAGTGGAGAGCAACCCTCCCACTCGGGGGCTTAGCTGCAGTCCAGTACTCGCCTAAGTATTTGATAATCCTATCGAGTGGAGAACAACCCTCCCACTCAGGGGCTTAGCTGCAGTCCAGTACTCGCCTAAGTGTTTGAAAACCCTACCGAGTGGAGAGCAAACCTCCCAATCGGAGGCTTAGATGCAGTCCAGTACTCGCCTAAGTGTTTGAAAACCCTGCCGAGTGGAGAGCAAACCTCCCACTCAGAGGCTTAGATGCATTCCAGTACTCGCCTAAGTGTTTGAAAACCCTACCGAGTGGAGAGCAAACCTCCCACTCGGAGGCTTAGATGCAGTCCAGTACTCGCCTAAGTGTTTGAAAACCCTACCGAGTGGAGAGCAAACCTCCCACTCGGAGGCTTAGCTGCAGTCCAGTACTCGCCTAAGTGTTTGAAAATCCTACCGAGTGGAGAGCAAGCTTCACACTCGGAGGCTTAGCTGCAGTCCAATACTCGCCTAAGTATTTGAAAATCCTACCGAGTGGAGAGCAAACCTCACATTCGGAGGCTTAGCTGCAGTCCAGTACTCGCCTAAGTATTTGAAAATCCTACCGAGTGGAGAGCAACCCTCCCACTCAGAGGCTTAGCTGCAGTCCAGTACTCGCCTAAGTATTTGAAAAATCTACCGAGCGAAGAGCAACCCTCTCACTCGGAGGCTTAGCTGCAGTCCAGTACTCGCCTAAGTATTTGAAAATCCTACCAAGTGGAGAGCAACCCTCCCAGTCGGGGGCTTAGCTGCAGTCCAGTACTCACCTAAGTATGAAATCAATGTGCGCTCTGCAAGGACGACGAGGTGCAGGTCGACTTCTACCTTCTCCTTCAGAGCTACGGCACAAATACAATGTGCGCTCTGCAAGGACGACGAGGTGCGGGTCGACTGCTACCTCCTCCTTTGGAGCTACAGCACAAATACAATGCGCACTCCACAAGGACGATGAGGTGCAGGTCGACTGCTACCTTCTCCTTCGGAGCTACGGCACAAATACAATGTGCGCTCCATCCCGATCCGCAAAGACGCAGGTCAACTGCAATCTATACTCCATCCCTACCTGCAAGAGCAATGAGGTGCAGGTCGACTGGGTTCTCCACCTCAGAGCTGCGTCACAAGCACTAAAATATATTTTGGGTGGAGAACAAAGTTCACTCGAAGGCAAATGCAGACATATTCAACGATAAGCCAAGTTCAGATAACATCCTACAGATTCAGAAGTGCTCAGGCATCAAGCCTGTAAAAGTTTATCGGTTACAAATCCACTCGGTATTCCGAGGCAAATTTAAGGCATCAAGCATAGAAGTTTTTTACTCCTCGGGTGGAGGACTGGAAGGCGCGACAAACTGGTCCAGGTCGATTCCATCTGCAATCCGAGTGGCAGCAGCAATGAAGGTCTCCATGAAAGATTGGAAGTCATGCTTCTTGGTATTGGCCACTTTGAGGGATGCCAGCTTGTCCTCTCGCGCATCCTTGCAGTGAACACGGACCAGGGACAGAGCAACATCAGCACCACACCTGGCAGAAGACTTCTTCCATTCCTGCACTTGACCTGGAACCTCATTCAGTCAAGTCATCAGAGACTCGAGGTCATTTTGAAGCGTCTCTCCCGGCCGAGTGTCGTGGTCGATTCATGACGCCAAGAACCTTTCAGTCGAGCGAGGTATTCGACCACACCAGCAACACGAGACTCCAGTCGGAGCACGTTCATGGCAGCTTCATCCTTCACAAGAGAATTAATGGGGTCCAAGCCTGTCTCCACTCGACTGGTCTCTTCCTCGAAGTTTTGGTAGAATTCTGCAAACACAACTCAAAGATAAACCAGCAGTTCTATGATAAGTCAGTGATTACAAGTCAGTCGGGTAGGAGAGATTACCCTCAAGCATGATGAACAACTTCTTGGCGAGCCCTCCTAGATAAGCCTCCGATCGTTCTTCTTCCCCACCAGTTCACTAGCCTTGTCACTCAGAGCTATCTTGTCATTCTTCAGACGGCTGACTTCCTTGTTGGCTGCGTTGAGAGCAGCTTTCAGATTGGCGTTCTCTTCTTCAAGTTTACCGACTGAAGCCAGCTTCTCTTCCGCAAGCTTCTTTTTGTCCAAAGCCACCTTCTGCGCCTCAACAAGTTCCTGGTCCTTCTTCTTCAGAGCTTCCTTCGTTTTATCTGCAAAATGACAATGAGGTCAGAATCAAGAATGGGCAGAAGGATAAAAACAGTCGTCAAGTTCTCACCAATCATACCTTTTGCCTCGTCCTTCGCCTTCTGAAAGTTCTCCTGAACAAGCTTGAAGTCAAGGTTGAACTGGATATGTTTGTTTTCCAACTTAGTATAACGAGCCACAAGCTCGCAAGATTTCTACAAAGAGTCAGTCGACAGACATCAAAGAGAGGTTGCTTCCGAGTGACTAAGAGAAAAGCCGTAACGTTTCTAAGACTACAGTCGAATCAAAATATTCAACAGTAGTCTCGGGGACTACACCCAGTGGGTGCACTCAGCGTGCCCCCACTAGTTCTACCGACTTGGTCCGATCAGTCGGCCGAAAAGCGACAAAGAGGTTGTGACCCTAAGATCATAGCTAACTGCCAGCAGTTAGCCACGGTCTCATCATGATCGTTCAAAAAAAGGTTCTTCAGACTACAGTCGACTGCGAGCAGTCCACCGTAGTCTCGGGGACTAGACCCAGTGGGTGCACTCAGCGTGCCCCCACCGGTTCCAAGATTCCATTCGACATGGTCCGACCAGACCGAGTGAAGAAGTTGGAATAAAAAAATTCAAAATACAAAGACTACAGTCGACTACCAGCAATCCACCATAGTCTCGGGGACTACACCCAGTGGGTGCACTCAGCGTGCCCCACCAATCTGAAAATTCAATCTACACACCCAGTGGGTGTACAGACACAAAGATCTTCGGAAAGAAAATCCTCAGATAGCATATCCTAACAGAACAAGCGGTGACCAACTAACCTGGACATTGCTCTGAAGGGCTGAGCTAGCATCATAAGCCGCTTGGCTGGCTTCCCGGATCGCCTTCACCTGATCCATCATGATCCTCGTCTGGCGTATAGCCTCCTTAGCAGCACCCGCTTGGTCCTCTGGGACGTGGTGTGTGGCGAAAAGGGAGGGTGGATCAGCAATCGACGACGAAGGCCAGGCACTCGTCAGCGGCACAGCGAAGGACACAGAATGCCGACTGACATCGCCACCTTCTTGAACCGATGCCTCAGGCACTGATGCAGTCCGAGTGGTCTTGCCAGCCGGCGCCTTTTTATTCTTCCTCGCCCTCAGTGGCACCTCGTCGTCATCGTCAGGGAGATCAATGACATGAGGAGGAGCTGCAGGATAAATCCAGAGTTAGAAACAAAAATCCAATCGACCAAAAGGGAAACTACAAGAGAGTGTACCAGGGTTGGAGGTCGCAGCGTCTTCCATTTCCTGGTCGTCGTTCTTGGCGGAGGTCTCGGAGGTAGCAGCACTGCAGATTTCAGAAACCAGTCGGTTAGTCGATGAGTCGACCAAGAGTTCATCCGTGCTAAACAAGAAAACACAAGTTCTGCTGTTACCCGGAGATAGTGGGAATGGCCATTCTCATCTTGGGCAAGGCCTTCGGCGGCTTTGATGGCGTCGCTCGTGGATGCTTCGGCGCTTTCTCAGTCGGCGCCGGAGAAGCCGCCCGAGGGTGTTTGGACGACTGCACAACAGGCGCGGCCGCTTTGCCACGCTCACTCGCGGGGTCGTGGGCGAGCTTGGATCGCCTTTCCGTGCGAGGAGGATCGACTTCCTCCTCCTCCTGTTCGCTGGAGTTGTCTTCAACCTCTTCCCCCTCACCATCAGATTGTCACTCCTCCTCCTCACTTTCACCTCCGCTCGACTCTCCCTCCTCAGCTTGTTCTTGCGCCCCGTTGGGCGTCGAGTACATCTCAGTCGTGGCCTAGAAGACAACAAACAAGACAAAAGTCAGTCGACTGATTTTAAGCAAACAGAATGGAGAAAAGAAGAATCACACTCAGAAATGCAGAATTGGACCTTGTCTACTTCGTACGATTGGTCGAGTGGAGGAATCCTCCTGGCCCCTCGGGGGTTGTCTTTGTTCCCTGTGATGCTGGCCAGCCACCGCTCCAGCGTGGCGTCGTCAATCTCCTCCGGGTGGATCCGAGTGGTGTCCTCAGTGCCAGAATACGACCACATCGGATGGTCTTGAGCTTGAAGCGGCTGGATGCATCGTCGGAGGAAGACCTCCAAGAGGTCCATGCAGTCACCACATCACGGATAAGCTGGACGACACGCTCGACCAGCACCTTAACCTGCGCCTTCTCTTCCGGGACCACCTTCAAAGAGGAAGGCTTCCTCACTCATTCCATGGAAAAAGGAGGGAGCCCAGTCGACTGCCCTGGCGTCGGCTGGTCTTTGTAGTAGAACCAGGTCGACTGCCATCCACGGACCAAGTCGGGTAAGATCATGGTCGGAAAGGAGCTTTTTCCTCTCAACTGAACCCCAAGACCCCCACACATCTGAATCACGTGTGTTCTCTCGTCACTCGGATTGGCCTTTTTCACCGTCTGGGAGCGACAGGTGAAGATGTGCTTGAAAAGACCCCAATGAGGCCGGCAACCCAAGAAATTCTCGCACAAAGACACATAAGCGGCGAGGTACACGATGGTGTTGGGTGTGAAGTGGTGGAGTTGCGCCCCAAAGAAATTCAGAAATCCCCAAAAGAAAGGGTGAGGCGGCAAAGAGAACCCACGGTCGACATGAGTGGCCAAGAGAACGCACTCACCCTCCTGAGGTTGCGGCTCGGACTCCCTCCCCGGAAGCCGCGCCGATCCATGGGGGATCAGTCCTCCATTGGCCAGGTCGTCAAGATCTGCTTGACTAATCGTCGAGCGGATCCAGATGCCCTGGATCTAGCCCTGCGGCAGGCCGGCGCTCGATGAAGATCCACCTCGACTGGTCGCCCTTCCCTTCGCCTTCGCCGTCGCCTTCTTCACCCGCTCCAAGGCCGCCGTCTTCTCTTTCACCATCGTCTCCGGCGAGACGCGCACGGGGCAGCGGCGTGGTGGTGGAAGCGAAGGCGGCGGATAAGTCTGGAGAAGAGAGGAGGAAATGAGAACGCACTGTTCAAAAAACCCCCGTCCGGCACCTTACATGAGGTTACTTCCGAGTGACTGACTTGTAGGCCCGGGCGATCCTGTCAAATACCGCCTTGATCGCTGCCGATACGTGGCGAAAAAGGTGGCGCAAGGATCGAGGCGTCCCTGCCTTATCCCATCCGATTACTGCGGCCTCCTCCGCCCCGCGCGCTTCCCGAAATTCGAATCCCGCTAAATCCGTGGGTTGCAGAACAACTCATCGGACGAAAGATCTCCTTTGCTCTGTCGCTCGGAGATCTCCAAGTAAAAACTTCACTCGACGGATACAAAGAATGGATCAAGGCGGCTGAAAAAGAAGTTGGTGTCGTCACCTAAAGTTCATTGATCCAGAACAAGACATACTCATGGCACGAGAAATGGGTCGGAAGGGTTCTCAACTCCTTCCCCACTCAAACCTCGATCCATTCGGGGCCTAACGATGAAGCTATGCACCTAGGGTAGGGTGATGGACCTGTCCAAACTACCCTACCCAAGGACATCTCTAGAAAAAACCACCTGTCAATCGACTCAGGAGTGTTCCACTCGACAGGCTCGAAGACACTCGACCATGAAGCCAACCACTCGACCATGAAGCCAACCACTCGACAGCCAGGAGATCTAAAGTCACTCTGACGCCAGTCGGTCATTAAGTAGCTTTTATGGTCATCATAGCACTTTATGTGTAGCGTTACCAGTAACGCCCAATCTTAATGTATCTTAAACCCTGCATAACTGAGGGACGGAGGGGACTGGCGGACTCTATATAAGCCACCCCCCCTCCTCAGTGTAAAGGGTTCGCACGCCTGTAACTTATACGCATATAATCCAGTCGACCGCCTCCGGGCTCCGAGACGTAGGGTTGTTACTTCCTCCGAGAAGGGCCTGAACTCGTAAATCCCTTGCGTATACAACTACTCCATAGCTAGGATCTTGCCTCTCCATACCTACCCCCCTATTGTACTGTCAGACTTAGAACCACGACATTGTCTACGTACCCTCGTAGACCGAAAGCGAAAGCGTTAGCACAACGCGGTTGATGTAGTTGTACATATTCACGATCCGACCGATCAAGTACCGAAGCACGGAACCTCCGAGTTCAGCACACGTTCAGCCCGATGACGTCCCTCAAACTCTGATCCAGCCAAGTGTTGAGGGAGAGTTTCATCAGCACGACGGCATGGTGACGATGCTGATGTTCTACAGACGCAGGGCTTCGCCTAAGCACCGTTACGGTATTATCGAGGTGGACTATGGTGGAGGGGGCACCGCGCACGGCTAAAAGATCAAACGATCAATTGTTGTGTCTCTAGGGTGCCCCCTGCCCCCATATATAAAGGAGCAAGGCGGGGTGCGGCTGGCCAAGGGGAGAGGCGCGCAGGGAGGAGTCCTACTCCCACCGGGAGTAGGACTCCCCCCCTTTCCTAGTTGGATTAGGACTTGGGAGGGGGAAAGAGGAGCGCGAGAGGAAGGAAGGGGGGGGGCGTCGCCCCCCTCTCCTTGTCCTATTCGGACTAGGTGGGAGGGGCGCGCGGCCCAGCCCTTGCCGACTCTCCTCTTCTCCGTAAAGGCCCACTAAGGCCCATTAACCTCCCGGGGGGTTCCGGTAACCTCCCGGTACTCCGGTAAAATTCCGATTTCACCCGAAACACTTCTGATATCCAAACATAGGCTTCCAATATATCAATCTTCATGTCTCGACCATTTCGAGACTCCTCGGCATGTCCGTGATCACATCCGGGACTCCGAACAACCTTTGTTACATCAAAACATATAAACTCATAACAACTGTCATCGTAACGTTAAGCGTGCGGACCCTACGGGTTCGAGAACTATGTAGACATGACCGAGACATGTCTCCGGTCAATAACCAATAGCGGAACCTAGATGCTCATATTGGCTCCTACATATTCTACGAAGATCTTTATCGGTCAGACCGCATAACAACATACGTTGTTCCCTTTGTCATCGGTATGTTACTTGCCCGAGATTCGATCGTCGGTATCTCAATACCTAGTTCAATCTCGTTACCGGCAAGTCTCTTTAATCGTTCTGTAATACATCATCCCGCAACCAACTCATTAGTTGCAATGCTTGCAAGGCTTAAGTGATGTGTATTACTGAGAGGGCCCAGAGATACCTCTCCGACAATCGGAGTGACAAATCCTAATTTCCAAATACGCCAACCCAACATGTACCTTCGGAGACACCTGTAGAGCACCTTTATAATCACCCAGTTACGTTGTGAAGTTTGGTAGCACACAAAGTGTTCCTGCGGTAAACAGGAGTTGCATAATCTCATAGTCATAGGAACATGTATAAGTCATGAATAAAGCAGCAAAAACATACTAAACGATCATGTGCTAAGCTAACGGAATGGGTCATGTCAATCACATCATTCTCCTAATGATGTGATCCCGTTAATCAAATGACAACTCTTTTGTCCATGGCTGGGAAACATAACCATCTTTGATTCACGAGCTAGTCAAGTAGAGGCATACTAGTGACACTATGTTTGTCTATGTATTCACACATGTATTATGTTTCCGGTTAATACAATTCTAGCATGAATAATAAACATTTATCATGATATAAGGAAATAAATAATCACTTTATTATTGCCTCTAGGGTATATTTCCTTCACGGGCATGCGTAGATGGACGGAGACGAAGTTGACGAAGCACCGCACCAGGCTTGCCAGGCCCGGGGACACGTCGTGGACGAAGGCACGCGGCGGTGTTGCCAGCACCGGGCATGCGTAGACTGGGACCTGCGCGAGCTGTACGCCATGTCGAGGAAGTCGAAGAGGCCAGAAGAGAAGGACTCGACGATGGTTGCAGTGCCAATCGGCGCGGGGCCAATGAGGGAGTCCTGGATTAGGGGATCCTCGGATAGCCGGACTGTATACTTTGGCCGGACTAATGGACTATGAAGATACAAGACAGAAGACTTCGTCCCGTGTCTGGATGGGACTCTCCTTTGCGTGGAAGGCAAGCTTGGCAATTCGGATATGTAGATTTCCTTCTCTGTAACCGACTCTGTGTCACCCTAGCCCCCTCTGGTGTCTATATAAACCGGAGGGTTTAGTCCGTAGGACAAAGACAATCAGAATCATAGGCTAGCTTCTAGGCTTAGCCTCCTCGATCTCGTGGTAGATCAACTCTTGTAATACTCATATCATCAAGATCAATCAAGCAGGAAGTAGGGTATTACCTCCATAGAGAGGGCCCGAACCTGGGTAAACATCGTGTCCCCCGCCTCCTGTTACCATTAGCCTTAGACGCATAGTTCAGGACCCCCTACCCGAGATCCGCTGATTTTGACACCGACATTGGTGCTTTCATTGAGAGTTCCACTGTGACGTCGAAGATAAGATTGATGGCTCGCCTTGTTATCAAGGACAACATCATCTATGGGGGTGCCTTGGCCTCGGGCCAAACCCTCCGTCTGGGCGGTTTCATCCTGACCGCCTGCTCGGCCGTTGAGCCCATGATGACCTCTCGGGTCATTGAGAATCGTCTCCGCGTCAGCTCGGAAGTTGCCAAGAAGATGGATCTGAAGGAGCTATCGTCTTTGAACGAGCTCTTAGATCGCATCGCCGCCCTGGGAGTCGCTACGGACTACGACCAGATTAGGCTTAAACCCGATCAGAGGGAGATTAATTCCCCACCGGTCACCCATCATATAGAAGTGGTGGAGGAGCAAAGCGATAACTCTCCTCCCATACTGAGGACGGACTATGTCCGAATTACCGTGCTCACTGAGCTGGATACCCGTTCGTGGGAAGACGTGCCCCAAGTCCCGGACTTAGAACCGGACTATGGGCCCAAAAAGTTGGGTAACATCCCGGAAGCAGGATTGTTAAATTCGGAAGCCCTTCAAGCTCTGGGTCTCAGACCGGGTCAGGATTCAGATTTAATTCCACCCACCCGCCCAGATACAAGCGATGGGAGAGGAGCTGGCCAAGCTACTCGAAGCTAGATTCATCAAAGAAATTAAACACCCGGATTGGCTAGCAAACCTGGTGATGGTACAAAAGAAGGACAAATCCGGGCGCATGTGTGTCGATTTCAAAGACCTCAACAACGCCTGCCCTAAGGATCCCTTCCCTCTCCCCGCATTGATCAGATCATTGACGCTACCGCAGGACGCGACGCACTGTGTTTCCTCGACGCATACTCCGGATACCATCAAATCAATATGGCAGAGTCGGATCAAGCCACAACGGCATTCATCACCCCATCGGCCCTTTTTGCTTCAACACTATGCCTTTCGGGCTTAAAAACGCCAGGGCAACCTACCAACGCATGATTCAAATATGCCTGGAGAAAAAAATCGGCAAAACAGTTGAAGCATATGTGGACGACGTGGTCATTAAGACCAGACACGTCGAGTCTTTAATAGACGATCTGCAGCTCACATTCGACAACCTCCGAACATACGACATCAAGCTCAATCAAGAAAAATGTGTTTTCGGCGTTCCCGCCGGAAAGCTGCTAGGCTTCATTGTTTCCCATAGAGGAATTGAAGCAAACCCCGCCAAAATCCGAGCTTTGTCACAGTTGGCTACCCCAACAGATCTTAAACAAATCTAGAAACTAACTGGATGCGTGGCAGCCTTAAGCCGCTTTATCTCCAGATTGGGAGAAAGGCGCTGCCACCCTATCGCGTTCTTCGACGTATTGAACACTTCGAGTGGACGAACGCAGCGACGGCCGGCCTGGAAGAAATAAAAGCTCTTTTAGCAAGCAACCCAATCCTGGCCGCACCAAGTGTAGGCGAACCCATGTTGCTATACATAGCTGCAACACATCAAGTTGTGAGCGCAGCGCTCGTCGTCGAACGAGAGGAGGATGGACACAAGTTCCCGCTTCAAAAAGACGGCATACTACGTATCCACTGTCCTCACACCATGCAAATCTCGGTACCCCCGTTATCAAAAAATAGCATATACGGTCTTCATGGCATCCCAAAAACTACGACACTACTTTCAAGAGTGTTTAATCCCGGTGGCCTCCGAAGTCCCACTCAATGACATAATAAACAACCGCGATGCAACAGGCCGGATTGCTAAATGGGCCATCGAGCTCCTCCCATCCGACATCACATATAAACCACGGCGAGCCATTAAATCACAAGTACTGGCTAAATTTTTCGCCAAATGGACAGAGGTCGAACTCCCTAAAGATTATGGCGCATACTCCAATTGGATCGTGCATTTCGACGGCTCTAAAATGCTTGCAAGTCTGGGACTAGGTGTTGTCCTAACATCCCCCACCGGAGATACTGTCCAATACATACTCCAAATATTATATACATATTCCAACAACGCAGCCGAATACGAGGCTCTGTTGCATGGTCTTCGGATGGTTGCCTCCATGGGCATTAAACAATTGGAAGTGCGTGGGGATTCAAACCTCGCAATATCTCAAATAAATGGAGACTTCGAGGCCAAAGATCCGAAAATGGCGGCTTATCGAAACACTGTACTCAAAATGTCAGCTCGATTCGAGGGGCTCGAATTCCACCACGTGGTTCGAGAAAACAATCAAGCAGCAGATGTTCTCGCCCGCATTGGCGCTAAGGGCGACCGAGTCCCACCCAACATCTTTCTGGAAAGGCTTTTCAAGCCATCCGTGGTGTGGCAAGGGGAGACCGGCAATACTAGCCCGGATCCGAACACAACCCCAAATACCGAAGACACTGGCATAGTCGGGGGCTCCTCCACCGAAATAACACCACCCATATAATCATGGCGGTCATCGCCCCATGGACCGAACCCTTCTTAGCCTACCTTAATAGGCAAGAACTCCCCGAGGACGAAACGAGCCACGCTGCATAGTTCGGCGCTCTAAAGCCTATAAAGTCCACGAGGGAGAACTCTATAAGAGAAGCGCTACCGGAGTACTTCAAAGATGTATCTCCGAGGAGGAAGGGCGACAGCTCTTGGCGGAAATTCATGCCAGACTCGACGGTCACCACGCAGCAGCTCGGGCCCTTGTAAGCAAGGCCTTCCGTACAGGTTTCTATTGGCCGACGGCCCGGGCAGACGCGCAGGACCTCGTCCAACATTGCGTCGGATGTCAGCTTTTCGCCAACCAAAGCCATATGCTGCCTACCGCTCTCCAAACAAACCCCATAACTTGGCCTTTCGCGGTCTGGGGGCTAGATATGGTCAGACCTCTTAAAGGGGGAAGCCATAAGAAAAAATATTTGTTGGTCATGGTGGATAAATTCACCAAATGGATAGAAGCCAAACCTGTTAAAACGGCCGAAACCGGGCCAATGATAGACTTTATATCAGGTATCGTACACCGTTATGGTGTCCCCCACAGCATCATCACCGATAATGGCTCCAATTTTACAGCCGATGAGGTGAAAACTTGGTGCGCCAACTTGGGCATTAAGCTCAATTACGCCTCTGTCTATCACCCTCAAACAAACGGTCAAGTCGAACGCGCCAAAGGTCTTATTATGAGCGGCATTAAACCCAGAATAATGCGATCCTTAAAAGAATCAGACATGCACTGGGTTGAGGAGCTCGACTCCGAACTCTGGGGGATGTGGACCACGCCGAACCGCACTACCGGATATACACCCTTCTTCATGGTGTACGACGCAGAGGATGTCTTGCCCTGCGATATTATTCATGACTCACCTCGAGTGCGCATGTATGAAGAGAGAGAGGCCTAGTTGGATCGGTAGGATAATTTAGATTTCTTGGAGGAGGAGCGCGACGTCGCAAAAGCCCGTTCCGCTTTTATCAACAACAGGCTCACAGGTATCAAAGCAGAGAAGTACGGACCAAAACTTATAAAATTGGCGAACTCGTTCTACGCCTACCGGAGAAGAAAAAGGACAAGCTCAAGCCCAAGTGGGAGGGTCCCTTCATCATTGATAAAGTTATCACCAGAGGAGCGTACCGCCTGCGTGATGCAGCAGATAATCGACTCGAGCCAAACCCATGGAACGCGGCCAGACTCCAAAGATTCTACGCCTAGCGCCGAACTCTTTGTTCGTCTCCTTCCCTCTGTTCATTTTTACTTACTTTTAATTTATATACTCTCCCTTCTATTTTTTAGCCCTAAAGCTCTAATGTGACTCAATTACACATTCGTGACGCACCAACTTTTAAGTATGTGCGCTCATTATACCCGGGGGGCTTCTTATACATAAGCTTAATATAATTATATTCCGGGCTTCGTGCCCATTGCATATGTGTCTTTCTTCCGTATGCACCTTTTCTTCGCCATTATATGCATCGATATGACTTAAGTTTTGGCCAAGATGGGTTGCTTGGCTCTTTTGTTTATGCCCTACGTTGCCGTTAATTCGGCTAGGGCATAAGGGGAGCACCTCTACGATTGTTACTGCCGGGTCCTCCAGATGTGTACCTCAGACTGGGTGAAGCCGAAAGCTAGCGTTCTTAAGGGAATATTCGATCGGTAAACTAAAGATGTCTCTTACCTATCATAATACAAACCCCCAGATGTTTTCACATACTGCGCTTTCAACCGTAGTTCGGACATGCACATTAATGCATGCGTACCCAGGGAAAGGAAAACTTAATAGAACTATTCTATCTGGAAGATGTTTCTTACTACCCATGTAATATAACATAACTAGTTGGATACTTGTCTGTTCAAGCAACTATGACCCCTATGCCTTTTTTCCACGCGTACCCCGGTTTCTATAACCGAGCGGGTATTCGGAAACACTCCGGACTATTGAGTCAGGAGGTCGAAGCGAAAAGGTCCGCCATGACAAACGATTTACAATCCGGCTAGGGACAAAATATGTCCATCGAAATACATAGTCACTTTGACTCAGATCTTCTATGTCGTCCAAAAGGCTGTCTAGTCTACAGTCCTGCTGGGAATATTTCGCAGCTAATTCTACCTGGTCATATACCAGGCTAAGCGGGAATTTCATTCCCATCTGACCCTATAGGTCCGACCCGGGCCATATGATTCGGATCAAGCTTGGTGTACCGCGTATTTACCATCGCCCAAGCTTCTCTCGAACCTTGTCGACGAGCAGATATCTTCCATAGTCGGAAGCGCCGCCGTGCTCCCTTAAGCAGCTATACAAGCTCCCCCATGCCTCCTGGCAGGGAGAGGGAAGGCCACAAGGCTTTGGCGACACCGTTCATCATCTGCCGAACTTGTTCGTGCAGTTGCGACAGCTCTTGCAGCAGATCGCCTGAGGATCCGGGCATCTCCTCTTGGAATGACGGTCGGCATACCCTCTGAGACATACTTATTTGTTAGACCATTTCTTCGCCAAACTATATATATAAAAAACAAAGTTCGTTTGAGCACATACTGAAAATGACGCGTTGAAGCCTCTTATTCTCCTTCACGGAGTCAGCTAGCTGAGCATGAGCATCTTTTAATTCTACGCTAAGTCGGGTATTGGCATCCAGGAGGTCATTTTTCTCCTGCCTGACCCGTGTAAGTATATGCTCGCCAGCATCTTGGTGCCTTTGAGCTCTCTGTTCATCCTCTTGTAGGATATCCGGATTCACTCTGGGATTATCTGCGGAATCTGTCATCAGATCAGTAGCGTGTCAAAACCGTTGGTATACGTGATTACGTTTTTTCTTGATAGAGAAAAGTATTACCAGTTGAAGCCTTCTTGGATCCCTCTAGTTCGGCAGTTTTTCCCTTAGCTGGGTTTGACACCTCTCCAGCTCTTGAGATAGCAGGTTATTCTTCTCCGAAAGAACTTGTTCATAAAATGATCCTTAAATCAATTGTACCAACTGTTTCAAGTCTCAGGGGCTACTGATATACATAATTATCAGATCTTACTTACCCGTATATCTTTCAAATACTGGTATGTGGCTCTAGCAAGACCATCTCGAGCAGCTCGGATGTATGCATCACCCGAGCTGAAGGCATTGAAAGCCTCTTCGGAGAAACCAGGGTCGCGGAGTGCGGTCCGCCAACGCCGATGATTCATGGCGCTCTCTACTTAGGAGTTTGTAGCGGATATTCTATCTCAATCCTCTATATGAGGGATGTCCGGTGTCGCCCCCGTATTAACCTCCACCCTCGAGGCCGGCTCTGGAGCCCGGCTGGTGGAGGCGTGGCGAGTTGGATCCCTGGATATAGTCCGGCGGATGTTCTTCCTGCCAAGACACAAAGGACAGTGTCATACTTTAAGATGACTGTCACGGAGCACGTTTAAAACCATACCTCTTTGATAATGGTTCAGCCGCATTTCCACTCGCCTTCCTTTTTGGAAGCCTACCCGGTGCAGGCTCTCCCCGTTGGTGAGTTGCCTCGGGTTCGGCATGGCGCGCCGATCTGCTTCCCTTTAAAAAACATAAGCATTGTGCTGTGAGTAAGGTGGAAAGAGCGAATCCTTTTTGGAAAGAAAAAGTCTCCTATTCGCTTACATGTGA
Organism: Aegilops bicornis; assembly: GCA_021605145.1. NCBI lineage: Eukaryota > Viridiplantae > Streptophyta > Magnoliopsida > Poales > Poaceae > Aegilops > Aegilops bicornis. Next base: position 686,550,201 of record CM038673.1, on the reverse strand, counting down.
TACAGGGAGGAGGCCAGGATACTCAGCAATGATGGCCACTTCGGTGCCGTCACAGCTCGCCTGGTAGAACACCCCTTCGACAAGCTCCACAAATATATCCGGATCCACTTTGAATCCGGGGTCAAGGGCTCGGTTGCGGTCCTCTGGCTGTGGAGCCAGGCTGTTGATCTCCTTGGTAAACTTCCGCCATTCCTGTTATGGACGGACAGAGTAAAAATTCATGCTAAAGGACTAGGAGAACGGATAGAGTTGAGTAAGGGATAGCAACTCACCCAGCTGGGAGGGTTGTACATGGAAAATCCGTCCCGTGGCTTAATACAGATGAACTCCTCTTCTTCTCCTTTGTATAACTCGGACAGTATTTTCACTAGTCCGGGCCTTTCCTACCGCAGCGGGTAGCGTCGTCTTCACCATTGAAGTGCCACATGGGACGCCATCGGTACTGGAGTGGCTGTACCCCCCGCATTATGCATACGGCCATAACCTCGATTATTGTTAATCCGGATGTAGCAAGCATTTGTATCTTGCTCATCAATTGAGGGACCTCTCTGCTATCTTCCTCCTTGGGGCTCCGGGGACGCCAGTTGCGGCGCTTCACCAATGGAGTATTTGTGAACTCAGGAAGACCCATTCGAACTGGGTCAGGAAGGGAGACATCCTCCATATAGAACCACTCGGAAGGCCATTCTTCGGATACCTTCCTCGGTGTGCCGGATAGTTATCCGGTCCCGGCGATGCACCATATCTCGGCTCCGCCAACTTGGAATATTGATCCCTCTTGATTACGGGGGACAAGGCAGAACATCCTCTTCCATAGCTCAAAATGAGCTTCGCAACCCAGAAATAACTCGCAAAGGGCGACATAGCCTGCGATATGCAGGATGGAGGCTGGGGTGAAATTATGGAGATGTAGGCCATAGTACTCGAAGAGGCCACGGAGGAATGGATGGATTGGAAATCCGATGCCCCTCAGCAGATAAGGGACAAGGCATACTCACTCCCCCCCCCCCCCAGATGGATTGGGGAAATTCTCGGCTTGCTCCCCGCCATCGAAAGTAGCTAATCCGGCTCGGATAGGGACTAGGTATGCAGGTGGGAGGAACCCCTGGGTTTGCAACTTTGCTAATTGACCGTGGGATACGGTGCACTTCTCGCAATCACCCGGCTTGACGCTGTGAGGGCAGGAGGAGGAGCTGCGGGGACCGGCCATGTTGGGATGGTTTTTTCGGGCGCTCTCTGATGATTCTTCGCTTGGGGAGGATGGTGTGGATTAGATCTGAAGATCCCCGTCTCTTTAAATAGACGATTTACTTATGTGGTTAGGGTGGCAAGTGTAAAAATGCCCTAACTCCTCACATTTGCTTGACACGTAGAAGCTGAAAATTATTGGAGTACAGAAGCCGAGGAAGCGTAACATTAAATGAGGAGCTCTGCATCGCTCTTTACAACAGTGCTTTGGAAGAATTCGAGGAGGAACAAGAAGCGCACCAGCCCACCAGGGCTGGTTCCCTCCACTTCAGCCCACGGGCCCTCCGGATAGGTGGCCCCACCGGTGGACCTCGGACCCTTCCGTGGTCCCAGATACAATACCAAGAACTCCCCGAATTCTCCCGATGGCCGAAATAGCACTTCCTATATATAATTCTTTACCTCCGGACCATTCCAGAACTCCTCGTGACGTCCGGGATCTCATCCGGGACTCCGAACAACATTCGGTTTGCTGCATAAACATATTCATACAACCCTAGCGTCACCGAACCTTAAGTGTGTAGACCCTACGGGTTCGGGAGACATGCAGACATGACTGAGACGGCTCTCCGGTCAATAACCAACCGCGGGATCTAGATACCCATGTTGACTCCCACATACTCCTCGATGATCTCATCGGATGAACCACGATGTCGAGGATTCAATTAATCCCGTATTCAATTCCCTTTGTCAATCGGTACGTTACTTGCCCGAGACTCGATCGTCGGTATCCCAATACCTCGTTTAGTCTCGTTACCGGCAAGTCACTTTACTCGTACCGTAATGCATGATCCTGAACCAATCACTTGGTCACTTTGAGCTCATTATGATGATGCATTACCGAGTGGGCCCAGAGATACCTCTCCGTCATACGGAGTGACTTTTGCGAGTCTTGATCCGTGTCAACCCAACAGACACTTTCGGAGATACCTGTAGTTCACCTTTATAGTCACCCAGTTACGTTGTGACGTTTGGTACACCCAAAGCACTCCTACGGTATCCGGGAGTTACACGATCTCATTGAAAAAGCTCTAGCAACACGAACTACACGATCTTGTGCTATGCTTAGGATTGGGTCTTGTCCATCACATCATTCTCCTAATGATGTGATCCCGTTATCAATGACATCCAATGTCCATAGTGAGGAAAACATGACTATCTATTGATCAACGAGCTAGTCAACTAGAGGCTCACTAGGGACATATTGTGGTCTATGTATTCACACGTGTATTACGATTTCCGGATAATACAATTATAGCATGAATAAAAGAAAATTATCATGAATAAGGAAATATAATAATAATACTTTTATTATTGCCTCTAGGGCATATTTCCAACAATCTCCCACTTTCACTAGAGTCAATAATCTAGTTACATTGTGATGAATCGAACACCCATAGAGTTCTGATGTTGATCATGTTTTGCCCGCGGAAGAGGTTTAGTCAACGGTTCTGCGACATTCAGATATGTATGCACTTTGCAAATTTCTATGTCTCCATCTTGAACATTTTCACGGATGGAGTTGAAGCGACGCTTGATGTGCCTGGTCTTCTTGTGAAACCTGGGCTCCTTAGCAAGTGCAATAGCTCCAGTGTTGTCACAGAAGAGTTTGATCGGCCCCGACGCATTGGGTATGACTCCTAGGTCGGTGATGAACTCCTTCACCCCTATTGCTTCATGTGCTGCCTCCGAGGCTGCCATGTACTCTGCTTCACATGTAGATCCTGCCACGACGCTCTGCTTGCAGCTGCACCACTCTTTGCTTCCACCATTCAACATATACACGTATCCGGTTTGTGACTTAGAGTCATCCAGATCCTTGTCGAAGCTAGCGTCGACGTAACCCTTTACTACGAGCTCTTCGTCACATCCATAAACGAGAAACATGTCATATGTCCTTTTCATGTACTTCAGGATATTCTTGACCGCTGTCCAGTGTTCCTTGCCGGGATTACTTTGGTACCTTCCTACCAAACTTACGGCAAGGTTTACATCAGGTCTGGTACACAGCATGGCATACATAATAGATCCTATGGCCGAGGCATAGGGGATGACGCTCATCTTTCTTTATCTTTTGCCGTGGTCGGGCATTGAGCCGAGCTCAATCTCACACCTTGCAAAGACAGGCAAGAACCCTTTCTTGGACTGATCCATTTTGAACTTCTTCAAAATCTTTTCAAGGTATGTGCTTTGTGAAAGACCTATGAGGCGCCTCGATCTATCTCTATAGATCTTGATGCCTAATATATAAGCAGCTTCTCCAAGGTCCTTCGTTGAAAAACTTTTATTCAAGTAGGCCTTAATCGTTGTCCAAGAGTTCTATATCATTTCCCATCAAAAGTATGTCATCTACATATAATATGAGAAATGCTATAGAGCTCCCACTCACTTTCTTGTAAATGCAGGCTTCTCCATAAGTCTGCATAAACCCAAACGCTTTGATCATCTCATCAAAGCGAATGTTCCAACTCCGAGATGCTTGCACCATTCCGTAAATGGATCGCTGGAGCTTGCATACTTTGTTAGCATTCTTAGGATCGACAAAACCTTCCGGCTGCATCATATACAGCTCTTCCTTAAGATAACCGTTAAGGAACGCTGTTTTGACATCCATCTGCCATATCTCATAATCATAGTATGCGGCAATTGCTAACATGATTCGGACGGACTTAAGCTTCGCTACGGGAGAGAAAGTCTCATCGTAGTCAATCCCTTGAACTTGCCGATAACCCTTAGCGACAAGTCGAGCTTTATAGATGGTGACATTACCATCCGCTGGCCCCGTCTTCTTCTTAAAGATCCATTTGTTTTCTATCGCCGATCATCATCGGGCAAGTCTGTCAAAGTCCATACTTTGTTTTCATACATGGATCCTATCTCGGATTGCATGGCTTCAAGCCATTTGTTGGAATCCGGGCCCGCCATCGCTTCTTCATAGTTCAAGGTTCACCGTTGTCTAACAACATGATTTCCGGTGACAGGGTTACCATACCACTGGGTGTGGAACGTGTCCTTGTGGACCTCTGAAGTTAGTAGCAACTTGATCCAAGTACCTTGATCATCATCATTAATTTCCTCTCCAAGAGGGTGTAGGCACCACAGGAACATTTTCCTGAGCTGCACTACTTTCCGGTTCAAGAGGTAGTACTTCATCGAGTTCTACTTTCCTCCCACTTACTCCTTTCGAGAGAAACTCTTTTTCCAGAAAGGATCCATTCTTGGCAACAAAGATCTTGCTTTCGGATCTAAGGTATAAGGTATACCCAATGGTTTCCTTAGGGTATCCTATGAAGACGCATTTTTCCGACTTGGGTTCGAGCTTTTCAGGTTGAAGTTTCTTGACATAAGCATCGCATCCCCAAACTTTTAGAAACGACCGCTTAGGTTTCTTTCAAACCATAATTCATACAGTGTCGTCGCAACGGATTTAGACGGTGCCCTATTTAAACTGAATGTAGCTGTCTCTAGTGCGTATCCCCAAAATGATAGCGGTAAATCGGTAAGAGACATCATAGATCGCACCATATCCAATAGAGTGCGATTCTGACGTTCCGACACACCGTTCTGTTGAGGTGTTCCAGCGGCGTGAGTTGTGAAACGATTCCACATTTCCTTAAGTGTGTACCAAATTCGTGACTTAAATATTCTCCTCCACGATCCGATCGTAAGAACTTTATTTTTCGGTCACGTTGATTCTCTACCTCATTCTGAAATTCCTTGAACTTTTCAAAGGTCTCAGACTTGTGTTTCATCAAGTAGACATACCCATATCTACTTAAGTCATCCGTGAGAGTGAGAACATAACGATATCCTCCATGAGCCTCAACGCTCATTGGACCGCACACATCGGTATGTATGATTTCCAATAAGTTGGTTGCTCGCTCCATTGTTCCGGAGAACGGAGTCTTGGTCATTTTGCCCATGAGGCATGGTTCGCATGTGTCAAATGATTCATAATCGAGAGACTCTAAAAGTCCATCGAATGGAGCTTCTTCATGCGCTTGACACCAATGTGACCAAGGCGGCGATTACACAAGTATGTGGGACTATCGTTATCAACTTTACATCTTTTGGTATTCACACTATGAATATGTGTAATATTACGCCGAGATTCATTAAGAATAAACCATTGACCATCGGAGCATGACCATAAAACATATCTCTCATATAAATAGAACAACCATTATTCTCGGATTTAAATGAGTAGCCATCTCGCATTAAACGAGATCCCGATACAATGTTCATGCTCAAACTTGGCACTAATTAACAATTATTGAGGTTCAAAACTAATCCCGTAGGTAAATGTAGAGGTAGCGTGCCAACGGGCGATCACATCGACCTTGGAACCATTCCCGGCGCAAGATCGTCACCTCGTCGCCTTCGCCAGGTCTCCGCTTATTCCGCAGCTCTGTGTGAGTTACAAATATGAGCAACGGCACGGTATCAAATACCTGTGAGTTACTACGAGTACTGGTAAGGTACACATCAATTACATATATATCAAATATACCTTTAGTGTTGCCGGCCTTCTTGTCACTAAGTATTTGGGGAAGTTCCACTTCAGTGGCCCTTCCCTTTGCAATAAAAGCACTCTGTCTCAGGCTTGGGTCCATTCTTTGACTTCTTCCCGGCAACTTGCTTACCGGGCGCGGCAACATCTTTGCCGTCCTTCTTGAAGTTCTTCTTACCCTTTCCCTTTTTGAACTTAGTGGTTTTATTGACCATCAACACTTGATGTTCTTTCTTGATTTCAACATCTCACGACTTCAAAGATTGAGAATACTTCAGGAATGGTCTTCACCATCCTCGTGCATATTGTAGTTCATCACAAAGCTCTTGTAGCTTGGTGGGAGCGATCAAGGATTCTGTCAATGACCGCCTCGTCCGGGAGGTTAATGTCCACTTGACAAAGCGGTTGTGCAACCCGGACATTTTGAGTATGTGCTATCGACAGAACTGTTTTCCTCCATGTTACAACTATAGAACTTGTCGGAGACTTCATATCTCTCGACCGGGCATGAGCTTGGAAAACCATTTTCAGCTCCTCGAACATCTCATATGCTCCGTGTTGCTCAAAACGCTTTTGGAGCCCCGGTTCTAAGCTGTAAAGCATGCCGCATCGAACGAGGGAGTAATCATCAAGACGAGACTGCCAACCATTCATAATGTCTTGGTTCTCTGGGATGGGTGCATCACCTAGCGGTGCTTCTAGGACATATTGTTTCTTGGCTGCTATGAGGATGATCCTCGTGTTAGGACCCAGTCCGAATAGTTGCTGCCATCGTCTTTTCAGCTTGGTTTTCTAGGAACGCGTTGAAGTTCATGGTGACATGAGCGTTGGCCATTTGATCTACAAGACATTTTGCAAAGATTTTAGACTAATGTTCATGATAATTAAGTTCATCTAATCAAATTATTTAATGAACTCCCACTCAGATTTGACATCCCTCTAGTCATCTAAGTGTTACATGATCCGAGTCGACTAGGCCGTGTCCGATCATCACGTGAGACGGACTAGTCATCGTCGGTGAACATCTCCATGTTGATCGTATCTTCCATACAACTCATGTTCGACCTTTCGGTCTCTTGTGTTCCGAGGCCATGTCTGTACATGCTAGGCTCGTCAAGTTAACCCTAAGTGTTTATGCATGTGTAAAACTGTCTTACACCCGTTGTATGTGAACGTAAGGATCTATCACACCCGATCATCACGTGGTGCTTCGAAACGACGAACTTTAGCGACGGTGCACAGTTAGGGGGAACACTTTCTTGAAATTATTATAAGGGATCATCTTATTTACTACCGTCGTTCTAAGTAAACAAGATGCATAAAACATAATAAACATCACATGCAATTATATAAAGTAGTGACATGATATGGCCAATATCATATAGCTCCTTTGATCTTCATCTTCGGGCTCCATGATCATCTTGTCGCCGCATGACACCATGATCTCCACCATCATGATCTCCATCATCGTGTCTCCATGAAGTTGCTTCGCCAACTATTACTTCTACTACTATGGCTAACACGTTTAGCAATAAAGTAAAGTAATTTACATGGCGTTGAATCAATGACTCGCAGGTCATACAATAATTAAGACAACTCCTATGGCTCCTGCCGGTTGTCATACTCATCGACATGCAAGTCGTGATTCCTATTACAAGAACATGATCTCATACATCACAATATATCATTCATCATTCATCACAACTTTCGCCATATCACATCACATGACAAGTCCTGCAAAAACAAGTTAGACGTCCTCTAATTGTTTGTTTGCATCTTTTACGTGGCTGCAATTGGGTTCTAGCAAGAACGTTTTCTTACCTACGAATAACCACAACGTGATTTTGTCAACTTCTATTTACCCTTCATAAGGACCCTTTTCATCTAATCCGCTCCAACTAAAGTAGGAGAGACAGACACCCGCTAGCCACCTTATGCAACTAGTGCATGTCGATCGGTGGAACCTGTCTCACGTAAGCGTCGTGTAAGGTCGGTCCGGCCGCTTCATCCCACAATACCGCTGAAGCAAGAAAAGACTAGTAGCGGCAAGCAAGTTGACAAGATCTACGCCCACAACAAAATTGTGTTCTACGCGTGCAATAGAGAACTACGCATAGACCTAGCTCATGATGCCACTGTTGGGGAACGTTGCAGAAAATTAAAATTTTTCCTACGGTTTCACCAAGATCCATCTATGAGTTCATCTAAGCAACGAGTCAAGGGAGAGAGATTGCATCTACATACCACTTGTAGATCGCGTGCGGAAGCGTTCACTAGAACGTGGATGATGGAGTCGTACTCGCCGTGATCCAAATCATCGATGACCGAGTGCCGAACGGACGGCACCTCCGCGTTCAACACACGTACGGAGCGGATGACGTCTCCTCCTTCTTGATCCAGCAAGGGGGAAGGAGAGGTTGAGGAATATGGCTCCAGCAGCAGCACGACGGCGTGGTGTTGGTGGAGAAGCAGCACTCCAGCAGGGCTTCGCCAAGCACGTGACGAAGGAGGAGAGGTGTAGCGAGAGGAGGCGCCAAGATCAAAGGTGCGGCTGCCTCCCTCCCCCATTTATATAGGCCCCTGGGGGCGCCGCCCTTGAGATCTGATCTCCCAAAGGGGGGCGGCCAAGGGGGAGGCTTGTCCCCAAGGCAAGTGGGCGCCCCCACCCTAGGGTTTCCAACCCTAGGCGCAGGGGGGCCCAAGTGGGGGGCGCACCAGCCCACCAGGGGCTGGTTCCCTCCCACTTCAGCCCACGGAGCCCTCCGGGATAGGTGGCCCCACCCGATGGACCCCCAAACCCTTCCGGTGGTCCCGGTACAATACCGGTAACCCCCGAAATTCTCCCGATGGCCGAAATAGCACTTCCTATATATAATTCTTTACCTCCGGACCATTCCGGAACTCCTCATGACGTCCGGGATCTCATCCGGGACTCCGAATAACATTTGGTTTGCCACATACTCATATTCATACAACCCTAGCGTCATCGAACCTTAAGTGTGTAGACCCTACGGGTTCGGGAGACATGCAGACATGATCGAGACGGCTCTCCGGTGAATAACCAACAGCGGGATCTGGATACCCATGTTTACTCCCACATACTCCTCGATGATCTCATCGGATGAACCACGATGTCGAGGATTCAATTAATCCCGTATTCAATTCCCTTTGTCAATCGGTACGTTACTTGCCTGAGACTCGATCATCGGTATCCCAATACCTCCTTCAGTCTCGTTACCGGCAAGTCACTTTACTCGTACCGTAATGCATGGTCCTGTAACCAATCACTTGGTCACTTTGAGCTCATTATGATGATGCATTACCGAGTGGGCCCAGAGATACCTCTCCGTCATACGGAGTGACAAATCCGATCTCGATCCGTGTCAACCCAACAGAGATACCGTAGTGCACCTTTATAGTCACCCGATTCACGTTGTGACGTTTGGTACACCCAAAGCACTCCTACGGTATCCGGGAGTTAAACGATCTCATGGTCTAAGGAAGAGATACTTGACATTGGAAAAGCTCTAGCAAAACGAACTACACGATCTTGTGCTATGCTTAGGATTGGGTCTTGTCCATCACATCATTCTCCTAATGATGTGATCCCGTTATCAATGGCATCCAATGTCCATAGTCAGGAAAACATGACTATCTATTGATCAACGAGCTAGTCAACTAGAGGCTCACTAGGGACATATTGTGGTCTATGTATTCACATGTGTATTACGATTTCCGGATAATACAATTATAGCATGAATAAAAGACAATTATCATGAACAAGGAAATATAATAATAATCCTTTTATTATTGCCTCTAGGGCATATTTCCAACAATGCCGAAGACAATCTGCGCGCCGGACTCATCGACATTGAAGCCTGGTTCGGGGGCTACTGAGGGAGTCCTGGATTAGGGAGGCCTCGGACAGTCGTACTGTATACTTTGGCCGGACTGATGGACTATGAAGATACAAGATAGAAGACTTCGTCCCGTGTCCGGATGGGACTCTCCTTTGCGTGGAAGGCAAGCTTGGCGATTCAGATATGTAGATTTCCTTCTCTGTAACCGACTCTGTGTAACCCTAGCCCCCTCCCGTGTAATATAAACTGGAGGGTTTAGTCCGTAGGATAAGGACAATCAGAATCATAGGCTAGCTTCTAGGGTTAGCCTCCTCGATCTCGTGGTAGATCAACTCTTGTAATACTCATATCATCAAGATCAATCAAGCAGGAAGTATGGTATTACCTCCATAGAGAGGGCCCGAACCTGGGTAAACATCGTGTCCCCCGCCTCCTGTTACCATTAGCCTTAGACGCACAGTTCGGGACCCCCTACCCGAGATCCGCCGGTTTTGACACCGACAGCCAATGTCGCCCGCGATTGTCGGAGTAGATGAAGCGGTCGGGGTAGATGACGGCGACGCTGGTGACGGGCTGGTGCTGGACGAAGACGAAGGGGGTGGACGGGCTGCTGCGGCGGCTACAGGGGTAGCGGCGGCGGCGGCGACTAGGTTAGGAGTGCGGCGGCGGTGCTCGAAGTAGGCAAAAAACCCTGACAACGTGACGAAGACCGGTGCGGACGGTGGCTTTCCCGCGACAAGGGAGACGGGGCGGCGCATACCACCGGAGGTCGACGCGCGGTGACGGCGGAGTGGACCACGGGCCACGGCGCTACGGCTCGAAGGGGTGACGCAGATGCGGCGGGCAGGTCGGGGCGACGACAGGAAGACCTTGGGGCAGCGGCGGGGACCGCGGGCCGCGACGCGACAGCCTGAAAGGGCGGCGCGACGAAGGAGCGCGGGTCGGTGTAACCGCGGGGACGGCCTCGGGACGGCGACGTGGACCGCGTGCCATGCTCGCTACGGCCCGACGAGGCGACGCAGCAGCGGCGCGAGGGTCGGTGCAGCCACGGGGACGACCTGGAACAGACGGATTATTCTCTTAGAGATGGTACGTCTAATGTATCGAATCGGCAATTAGACTCCTTAGGACCTATTTTATGACAATAGTATATAGATGGTCTTAAGCTCATTTTTTTCTCTAGAAAAATGTGGATTTCGGGCTCACCGAAGACCACATCCATCTTCCGCCGAGCATATCCATAATTTGGGTGATATTTGCATAGGAGGCACAATTATGAACTTTTCTTATGAATAATTGTCGATTGAAGTACATTATAGGTGAATACACTTTTTTAGTTATAGATAATTGTTGCATTCTGTTGCGAATGGACGACTTGGTATGTTTGGATTCTAAGCATTTTTTTAAGTCAAACTTCAATGAACTTTCACCAAGTTTATAGAGAAAACCATCTATATCTACAATGCCAAACATATACAACATGAAAATTTATCTCATGATGTGTCTAATGATATATGTTAGGTATTCTATAAACATGGCCGAACTTTGCTAAGTTTGACTTTAAAAAACTGTAGAACTACATTATAAAGTAGACGTAGTATAGTGTAAAAAACTAGCTTTGCGAGGTAAAATAGCTTTAGTGGGCTAGGAATTCCTCTACGAGCGGGGAGAGCCGAAGAAAATGCTGCATAATTGCTGCTCTTACTTTGTGATTAACTAGTACCCTCTCAGTTCCAAATTAGTTAAAACTTTAGTTTACCAAACTAATTGTTTTAACCAACTATTAAAACTGAATAGTCCTAATATTAAGTTTTACCAAGTTTCACCATTTTTACCAAGATCCAATTATTCTTAGGGACTTCGGGTTTAGTGTTTAGGGCTTAGGGCCTAGGGTTTCGGGTTTACGGTGTAGGGTGTAGGGTGCAATGTGTGTGCTCATTCATTTTAATAGTTGAAACTTGCTGAAGTTTGAAAACGTATTCAAAAGTGGTCTTTTTTGGAAGACGTCGTTGCAAGGAAATATGCAAATGAAACATAAATTAAACTCTCGGTTCAAAAGATATAATACATACAAATTTGAAAGTCAAAATAAAAACCTGCGAGGTTGGATGGAAGGGACGCGGCTTGCCTGCTCCGCCCTCGTACTCCCATCCGTGCTCCGCTCACGTCCTTCTGCATCGAACGGTTTCAGTTTTTTCTCTCCGTGGCCCTTTCCTTATAGAAGAAATAAATCACAAACAACTATGTATAATTTTCCTCCATAATACTCGCACGTCGTTAAAACTGGAGCACGATCACAGTGGCTACGTCCATGTCGACCTCGTCGACGTCGGCGATACTCCCGGCCTAGTGCCAAGGGGACAACTCTTAATGTCGGCGCAAAGCCCAAGGCCACGAGAACTGCCTCTTCCATCCGACGCGACGAGCTCGTCGTGCTGCCGCCGCCGGCTAGCCGTCTTTGAGGAGATCACAGGCGTGCAGCTGGTGGCCAAGGTCAAGGAGAACATCCCATCCATGCACAGCTTGCTCGAGTACGCGCGTCTGCTTGTCCGTCGGCGCTGGAGCCACGGCGACCAACGACGACGGCCCCATCGCTGCTGCAGCCGCTCTCCCCATTGATGCTGCTTCCGACCTGCCGCCAAACAACATCGGCAGCCAAGCTAGATGAGTACGATGGCAACTTGAGAGTTGAGACTAGGAGCCGCAGCTGCCAGACCATCGAATCCATCGGATATATAATCAGATGTGATGAGATACGTGTGTACGGGTATGGGAAGGACACAGAATACATGGTTGTTTGTGATTTTTCTTCAAAGGAAAGGGCCACGGAGAGGAAGAACTGGAACCGTTCGATGCGGAAGGACGTGCGCGGAGCACGGATGGGAGTACGAGGGCGGAGCAGGCAAGCCGCGTCCGGATGGAAGGAGCTGTGAAAAGCTGTCATGCATGGACCCGATCTAAGGTAATTAAGGGTCAAAGTACATGCAAAAACCTAACCCAATTTCTCAATCATAAGGCAATAGTAAGGCCCACAATCTCATGTCATGATTCTGCCTGTCACAATTTTTTTTTACGTGTCACAAATCCTCTCTCAGTTAACTTAAGTAATTGGAAACTGAGGGAGTAGCAACCTACATCAACTAAACAAATAGCCTAGCCCAAGCTAGATGCTAGCTATAGATCCTTACCTAGCTAGGCATTGTAATGGAGGATCCAATCCAAACACACCAGCAAGTCTTCCAACTGGATCTAACTGAATCCGTAGTAAAGTTGAAAGATTTAGATGTCCTTAAAAAGATGAATCAGCACCATGCAGCGGCACCTACTCCCCATGTACTGGTGGCCCACAAGTCAGAAAGACAAACAGCCTCTTCAAAAACCCATCCATCGAGCGCTCCAGTCACGCACAGAGCACAGAGTATTACTAGCTTACAAGAAAAAGAATCGACGCACAGAGCACGAGCTGCACCTCCGCCACCCGCGATGCTCCCTTACACAACGGCGTCCGACGCGGAGGCGGCGCTGAGGCGCACCCTGACGCGCGCGGAAGCGGCGTGGTTCAGGTACACGGCGGCGAAGCCGGACTACTACCTTTACTACCACACTGTCGCCGTCCTCCTTGCCGTCTACACCCTGCTGCCGCTCATGCTCGCGCTTCTCGAGCTTGGCGCGCCGGCCGTCGCCCTGCGGTACAAGCTGCAGCCGCGGGGCGCGCGGCTGTCACCGAGCGGCTTCCTCCGCTGCTACGCGGACACCGCGCGCTTCTTGCTCCCCCTCGCCGCCCCTGTCCAGCTGCTCTCCTATCCTGCCGTCAAGGTTTGTAGACATCATCATTTTCCTGAGTTCCTGTGCAGTGCTGTGACTGTAACTCTGTGAGTTAGCGTTGATTGGTGCGCGTCTCATGTCATCAGATGTTAGGGATCCGGATGGGGCTCCCGCTGCCGTCGGCGGGGCAGATGGCGGCGCAGCTGCTCATGTACCTCCTCGTGGAGGACTATCTCAGCTACTGGGTCCACCGGCTGATGCACACCAAGTGGTGCTACGACAAGATCCACCATGTCCACCACGAGTACACTGCACCCAACGGCTTCGTCGCGCCATACATGCACTGGACCGAGGTGCTCATCCTGACCGTCCCCACCGTCGTCGGCCCGGTGATCGCGCCTTGCCACATGATCACCTTCGGCATCTGGTTTGTGATAGTGGCTATTTCAGCCATCGAGACCCACTGCGGGTAATACTCTTTCCATGCTGGACTGCAACTGTACTTTTCAGTAAGAATAAGTTCCCTGTATATAAATGGATTCTAATTTGCAAATGCAGGTACAACTTCCCGTTCAACCCAACAAAGCTTATCCCGTTCTGGGGAGGAGCAGAGTTCCACGACTACCATCACTACTTGGGTGGGAACTGCCAGAGCAACTTTGCAACTGTCTTCACCTATTGCGATTATCTCTACGGGACAGATAATGTATATGATTCTTGTTACTTGAACAAACTTCTCAATTTGCAATCAGTTAAGCTCTCTTTTGCAGAAAATTAAACACTACCTTTTTTTTATTGTAGGCCTTCAGACGCCACAAGGCAGGCCAAGCAAAGGTATAATTGTTCCCCACATGATGCCATTACATTTTTTTAATTAAAAAAACTGACAGTTTAGCGTGGATATATATAACTTGTTTTTGACTTAATTAATTTACTCAATGGATAGCTGAAGATGGTAGCAGAAAAGAATGTCGAGAAATGAAGGAGAAAATTGAGGGAAAGCTGATATGCTCCGTACGATCATTAATTCTGATCCTGGCTCATGACACTGTGCCCTGCCCATGATATGTACTCCCTCCGCCCTGAAATACTTGTCTGAGAAATGTATAAAAATGGATGTATTTAAAATTAAAATATGTCTAGATACATCCATTCCTTCGACCAGTATTTTCAGAAAGAGGGAGTATGGTATTCATATACAGTGCGTCAGCAATTAGAACACGGGCATATCTATGTTATCTTCCAACATTGATCATTTACTTGCTGTTTAGCTTGTGTACTTCCCGGTTGTAATGACGGACAGTTAAAATGATTTGGTTAAGCTCATCGTAATAATATATTAATAGCAGTGGCTTCTCTGTATGGCGGTACAATGTGGTTGTATGAGATTTTGGTCTAGGAACAGTAAAACGGGTAAACAATAATTATGTGGCATGCTCATAGTATTGGAATTTGTGTGTCATTCATTATTATTTACATATTGGGAATACTTGTACTTTATTGGTAGTTATCATAATGTTTTCTTAGTACTGAAAAAAAACCGCATAAAAAAAGAAAGAATATCATATGATGTGATGAATTATTATTTTTACCCCCAACTGTGGAATTTCTTCCGATATAATTTTTATAAATTTTAAATAAAAAAGTATTTACAGGGAAAAAGAAAAGGTAGATTTATTTACAGTTTAATAAGTCCATTTTGGTTGCATGTATTATACTATACCACCTCCATTCCTTTTACGTACGTTCCTACAGGAAGTTGACTTGGATTTTGGGGAAATATGTTTGACAATCATTATTTCTAACTTCGCATTAATGAAATAAAATACTTATGATACGGAAGAAAGGTTTCCTCATAAATCTACTATAACAATTTCGGACAAACAAATATTGGTGTGACTGGAATAATTCTAGAACAATACATCACTAGTACAAAATATTGCTTTGGAGGTGGTTCTCTAGCCAATCGGCGGATTTGCCTTCCGTCTGTTGGCAAATGTCACTAATATCTCATACTATCGATTGTGACTCAGTTTGATCTTTACAACGAAAGACGAAGGGCAAAATCGTGTATAATTTGCTGCATCAGTACTTGCATGCAAATGGTGCACATATGCCAACTTCCGTGTTATGTTCAAAATAGATGTGTGCGACATTACTTTATGGACATGCCATTGGACTTCCATTCACTTTATGAGTGCAGGGCATTTCATTTTATCGACCAACTCGTATTTACTCCTCTTGTGATGCTCTCAATTCATCTTTGTGTCCATAATATGCATCCTCATCATGTGTGTTCAGTCACGCCTTCTTCCCTGATTTCCCTTTTGCGAGAGCAATGGTAAATAGATTCAGCAAGGAGCTAAACGTGGGCGCCATCTATAGGGAATACAGTGTATACTCTCTCCATTCCCAAATATTTGTCTTTCTAGGCATTTTAAATGGACATAACATGCGGATGTATGTAGACATATCTTAGAGTGGGGATTCACTTATTTTGCTCCGTATGTAGTCACTTGTTAAAATCTCTAGAAAGACAAATATTTGGGAACGGAGGGAGTAGAATGTAAGTTTCAGAGTAGTACATGAAGAGATAAGGCAGTAGCTACTACACATATCCTTGATCTCCCATATATATCTTGTTAGATAGATTTACAGGTGTTGTTGATAGCCGGTTGTGGGGTCTTTTCATGGCTAGTGGGTGTTTCTAGCTCTTTTTGGCTCTGTCTGAGCTTTCTTTGCTTTTTTATTACTTTTAGAGACCTTGGAACCATGTTGGCACTGCTTTATTTGATTAATAAGATGGCCGTATGCATCACTCTGATGCAGAGGCCGGGGAATCCCCCTTTTCAAAAAAAAAAGGTGTTGTTGAACCTTTGAGTAAGCATTGGTGCTCGTGTATGCATGGTAGACACTCAAACGACATCTTTTTTCACTGTAACTAATCTTGGAATGGGCGGTATGAGGAAAAGAGGCGCGACTTCCATCCTTGCAGCCATTTCCTATATTGGAGCACTTAGTGACATGGAGCCATAAATCATTAGCAATATTGCACGGTACGGTGTCTATCACCCCATCAGTGATAGTGCCAAAGATACCCAACGTATTAAACAAGGATGTACTGATAGTACTAGATGAACCAAAGTGTAACCATTAAGTTAACCTTGTTTAGAACGTCCAAAGTTTGATGATTCACCAAAAACATAACAATGGTGAACACTGATCAAGGATAATATGTTGCCATATACTACCATTTAGTTGTGTCTCCTTGAAATTCACTATATGAAACCAGTTTTCTGGTTAAAATGATAGTGCTTAGTGATTCTTCACAAATAAGTTCATGGTAATCTCCCACGAGTAAGACTAACACAAAATTTATAGGGGTAGAGTGTTTTTGTAGATAATGAAGGATTTTACCTGGTTATGTATTGCACATGCACCTATGCATTAACTTTTTGTATAGATGTAGAGCAGCAATGAGATTAAATAATTTACGACGACACGGCAGGTTCGGAATTGAATTTGAGCCCACGGATGTGAACAGACTTTATACCAAACCAAGTTCTACGAAATGACTGATTGAGGAGTACTCCTTCTAAAGATTACTTGCATCTCCCTAGGTGTGCATCACTTGTCGCAACCTGAAAGTTTTTCCTTTTTTAGTAGATTAATATTTTTAAAATGTTTTATCTTTTAAACCATGCGTCCAAATCTCAAACAGTTTTCACCATTGGATTCCTTGCGTCGAAGTCTTCAAAACTAGGTACCAAGGTTTCGACAAAAAAATCACGAAAAAACCGGACGAAATAACCATGCCTCTCAGGGAAGCAAAAAAATAGAAAACACATTTTTTTCATTTCCGAGAGGCACAACTGTACCTCTCACATAAGCAAAATTGCGCCTCTCAAGAAAGCAAAATAGTGCCTCTCATGAAAGGAAAACAAGAGAAAAACGTGTTTTTTTATTTCCGAGAGGCAGTGACGTGACTCTCGCGGTTGCAAAACCGTGTCTCTCGCGGAAGGACAAAAAACCCATTTTTTTCGTTTTCGTGACGCACAAACATGCCTTTCGCACAAGGAAAAAATCGTTTCTGAGAGGCATGGCCGTGCCTCTCGCAAAAGCAAATCCGTGCTTCTCACGGAAGCAAAAAAAATTCAAGCAAAATTAAGAAAAATGTCCAAAAGCCAAGAAAGGCTGATGGAAAACCGAAAAGCCAAAGAAACCCAGAGAAAATCTGTCTAAAGAGCCGAAAACCCGTGCGAAAAAATAAAAAAAATCCGGAAAGAGCACCCAGAGCGTGACACGTGACGTGCTTTCAGCCCATCTCTAAGTGATTGTTGGGAGACTCTCGAAGAAGCGCTTGTCAACCAATTGCTCCCCAAGTTCCAGAAAGTTAATCGGAATGGATAACTTCGGGTACACATCATCAAAAATCGTGTTTCCACCTGAGGCTAAATGCATGCAGGTATCTGTCAGATTTGTGTATCCCACGTGAAATTACCGAGAAGGGATAGTCGTCAATATGTGCACGCTGAATAATTTAAACTGGGCTACGCCGTACCATCCCATCACATAATGCAATAGTGCATCTTGTCTTCATACATAGTATCTCTAATGTTTTTCCTTTTATATATTCACTTGCCACTTAATAAAGCATGCGTAAATACAGTTTTTTGTTGCGGGCCGTAAATACAGATTATGCATAAGCCGATGCCTTGAGAGGGCCATTTTATGGACTTACTATACACGGGCTAGGCCTGGGGTCCCAGCCCAGTAGGCAGTCATCCTGTAGCTCAACTTTTGGGGAGCTCCTATACGGCGCTGCAGGCGCCCGTTGGCGCTCCTGGCGCCCCGTGCTGGGCCGGCCCACGAAACAGGCAAATCAGTGAACGCACAAAAAGCTCGCGAAATAAACAGAAACAAAAGGCGGTCTCCAGGATTCGAACTCAGTGCGTCTTGTGAGGACACACGAGCGAATAGCCACCCGAGCTGCTAGCTGTTAGTGATCAGTAACGTAGGCAAGAGCTTAATAACAAGGTCGCAGTGCTATTTTATTGACCAGAACCATTCATCTATTGTACCACTTAATTTTTTTGAATTATTTGGGAAAAAGATAGTGATTTTGAAAAAAGTTCTTCATTTTGGAAGGAAAATGTTCATTGATTTTGCAAAAAAGTTCATCAAATATGAAAAATGTTCACAGATTTTGAAAAAAAATTCAAAATTGAAAAACATTCATCGGATTTGAGAAAGGTTCATCAGTTCTGAAAAATGTTCAGCGATTTTGAAAAACGATCATTGATGAAAAAAAAGTTAATTGATTTTCGAAACAAGTTCATTGAGTTTCAAAAAAGTTCATAAAATTTGAAGATAGTTCGTCAAAGTTGAAAACAAGTTCACCAAATTTGAAAAAAGTTCACCAAAATTGGAAAAAGTTCATAAAAATTGAAAAAATTTCACCAAATTTGAAAAAAGTTCACCGAATTAAAAAAGTTCATAAAAATTGAAAAAAGTTCATCAAGTTTGAAAAAAGTTCACCAAATTCGAAAAATGTTCACCGAATTTTAAAAAGTTCATCGACTCTGAAAAAAGTTCACAAATCTAAAAAAGAGTTCATCGATTTTTTTTATTTTTTTCGCAAAAATTGAGAAAAGTTCACAAATCTAAAAAATAGTTCATCGATTTTTTTTATTTTTTTCGCAAAAATTGAGAAAAGTTCACGCATTTATAAAACAAAAAGAAAACAAAAAAGAAACAGAAAAAAGAAAAGAGAAAAAAGAAAACCGGTCGCGTTATGTAGAATAATAGAAGGAGAAAAAATGAGCAACCTATCACATGAGTTGTGTTATCCCAACTGGTTGATGTGTTGCTGCTGCATGGTGCAGGTTTCAACTTCGAATCCCATCGGTGCACACCTATAACGGCTGCCTGCAGCGCCAAATAGGATTTCCCAACTTTTGACGTGTCTCAGTCCACTAATCCCAAAAATCGGGACCGAGCCTGCACCATCACGCTAAAACTCAGTCCACTAATCCCAAAAATCGGGACCGAGCCTACACCATCACGCTAAAAGCCCGCCGGGACTCAGGTCATGGGTCGGGCCTCTTCCTTAAATGAAGAAAACGACACGCCTGGGCCCGGCCCGGCCCGGCCATCGGGCTTGAAATCTAGGTCCAGGCCCGGCCCGTGGGCAAGGTCGGGTCGGGCTTTTTCGTGCTGGGTCGGGTCGGGCCGTCCGGGCCGGGCTGCCCATGGCCAGGACTACTAAGAAAGTCCGGGTAGTTCATTTTCCAATACGCACCAGAGCAACATGGAAACACGCAAGCTTTCACCCTCATTGCCCACCCACTCATGTTTATTTTCCTTTATTTATCTACCTCTACTCAATTCGTACAGAGGAGTTTACTATACCTTGCTCTACTGAAGTACTACCTCTTTCCCAATATGTTGGGCGTATTAGAAATTGCATGCAATTCCATAATATAAGGCGCACAGTTACAAACCTTTGCTAATGATCGCTAGTTTCCAGGAAAAAAAGAATACGAAGACCACCCTCTCGTGCGGTTAGTTCCCACAATCGCTAGTTTCCAGGAAAAAAAGAAGCGGGGGGGAGGAGAACGAGGGGTGAGTGGGGATAGTTAACGATCGCTGGAGGCCTTCCCCTGAGCGATGTGAACGGGGGCTGAAGTAACGAACGACCTACGTTAATTATTGTGCTAGAACCTAATACGCCCTACATATTGGGAAGGAGGGAGTATGAATGAACTGCAATGTACGTACGCACTTATAGAGATCTCTCACTTAGGACTCCGCCAAGCTACGCTATTGTGACGCCTGGATAATTATGCTATAGTAATTCTCTGCTAATGATGCCACGTCACTTCGATTACTATAATTAATCTCGTGTTAGTTCGAAACCATTCAAATTCAAATTTGATTAAAGGCAAATAATATAAGTTTTCAAACAATGAAACCAAAATGTTCAAGGTGGGTCAGGTAAATCATGCGTAAATACGATGGAGAAACCAAACCTTGATAAAATGTTTAAGGGCTCTAAACTAATTAAAACAGTAGTGAAAACAATTAAACAAATACCTATTGGATTTTATAAAATATTCAAATATTTTATTATGGGTTAAGAATTGATGTGACAGTAGTATATTTATAAATACAATTTTAGGTGCTAGTGTTAATTTTTATAAAACTGAAATAAAAGGGGACTTAAAATAAAATAGAAAATAAAAAAAGTTAAAAAGGGAAACAACCCCCCCATCACTGGGCGAACGCCCACCTGGCCAAGACCGTCACCACCGTGCCCAAATGGCCTCCTTATCCCCCACTCCACGAAACCCTAGCCTCCCCGACCCACTTCCACCACTCGCTCCTCCCACTCCTCGATCTAGATCGGGATCCACCAATGAACCGTCCCCCCCTCGATCCCGGCGCGGTGCCACCTCAAAGATCGCCCCGCCACCTCGTCGCCGTTCTCCTCGCCCTCCTCCCGAAGCCTCCTCGCCGCGACGTCTCGGATGCCGCCGCCTCGTCTCGATCTGGCGCTCGACGCCACCGCCGTCCAGAAGCATCACCCCCCGCCGTCGTCGGTGCCGCCTCCCCGTCTCTGTCTCCGTCGCTCGTCCTCATCCCCTCCTCACCGGACGCCGTCGACGCTCGTCGGAGCCCCTCACCGTCTTCGCCGGATCGGCCGCCCGTCGCCCTCGACTCCTCGTCACCCGGAGCCACCTCGCCACCTCGTCGGTTGCCTTCCTCGCATGCGCCTCCCGCCTCCTCGGCAGCTGCGTCGCCGGACCGCCGCGCCGTCCTCCTCCGCAGCCTACTCACGCCTCGCCGCCTCTTCTCTTCAGCTGGTGAGGCCACCGCCTCCTGCTCTGCACTCTATCATCGACCCGACCGCCACGACCGCATCCGCCGCCACACTGGCCATTTGGCACATCCTTCAAGGCTGCGCCACAGCTTCGCCGGCGCCCACGCCTGCACGCCCTGCTCTCCTCCACCGCCCAGTGCCGCTCGCCTCGCCGAGGCCTCTTCATGGCGTGCCTGAGGCCTGACCTCGCCCTCGATGGGCGCCAGACGATGCCAGCGCCCGCTTGCGCTGAACCCGCTATGCCCCCCTGGCCTATGACATGTGGGGCCGCCCCCTGAAAACGTTAAAAATATATATATAATAGAAAATTAATTAATTAATTAATTAATTAACTAAATAATTAACTTAATTAATCATGTTTAGTTTAACTAATTAAGATTAATTAACCTAATAAATAGTTACGCTAATTAACTCATTAATTAGTTAAACAAACCCTAACAGGTGGGACCCACCTGTCAGGTTGACCAAGTCAACTCTGTTGACTGCTGATGTCAGCATGACATCATGCTGATGTCATTAATCTATTTTTCGAATTAATTAAATAATTAATTAAATTCCAGAAATTAATAAAATCTTTAGAAAATCATATCTTTTAATCTGTAACTCGGATTAAAATATTTTCAACATGAAAGTTGCTCAGAACGACGAGACGAATCCGGATACGCAGTCCGTTCGTCTGCCACACATCCCTAACCTATCGAACTCGCAACTTTCCCCCTCCGGTTCACCTGTCCGAAAACGCGAAACACCGGGGATACTTTCCCGGATGTTTCTCCCTTTCGCCGGTATCACCTACTACCGCGTTAGGGTACACCTAACCCCGCTCATTGTCATGTCATGTGTCGCCATGCTTATGTTTGCATTGTATTTACTGTTTCTTCCCCCTCTTCTCTCCGGTAGACTACGATACCGACGCTGCTGCTGCCCCGTTCGACTACGGTGTTGACGACCCCTCCTTCTTGCCAGAGCAACCAGGCAAGCCCCCCCCCTTGATCACCAGATATCGCCTATTCTACTCTATACTGCTTGCATTAGAGTAGTGTAGCATGTTACTGCTTTCCGTTATACCTATCCTGATGCATAGCCTGTCCTTGTTACTCATCATTGTTACCTTTACGCAATCCTACCTGCTTAGTATAGGATGCTAGTATTCCATCTGTGGCCCTACATTCTTGTCCGTCTGTTCTGCTATACTATCGGGCCGTGATCACTCGGGAGGTGATCACGGGTATATACTTATACTTATACATGATACATGTGGTGCCTAAAGTCGGGTCGACTTGTGGAGCACCCGCGAGTGATTCACGGATTGGGGGCTGAAATGACCTTTGTCCCGACGGCCCTCTGGATGGATCTTTGTGGCGGAGCGACAGGGCAGGTTGAGACCGCCTAGGAGAGAGGTGGGCCTGGCCTGCTCGGCGTTCGCGGATACTTAACATGATTAACGAGATCTTGGTATTTGATCTGAGTCCGCTCACGGGCCTATACGCACTAACCAACTACGTGGGAAAGATATGGGCACTCGGCGTCGTGGTATCGGTAGAAACGCCGTGACGTCGGCGGCCCGAGTGGCGCGTGCGGATTGGACTGGAACGCTGTAGGCTAGGTCTGCTTCACACAGACGTCATAGCGTGCAGGTGTGCTAAGGGCGATGGGCCCAGACCCTGGCGCTTAGGTTTAGACCGGCGTCTTTGGCCTCTCTGTTGTGCCTAGGTGGGCTGCGACGTGTTGATCTTCAGCGGCGGGCATGACCCAGAAACTGTCCGCCAAATGGGATCAAGCGTGTTGGGTTATGTGGTGCACCCTGCAGGGACGTTAATCTATTCGAATAGCCGTGATCTTGGTAACAGGACGACTTGGAGTTGTACCTTGACCTTATGACAACTAGAACCAGATACTTAATAAAACACACCCTTCCAAGTGCCAGATACAACCGGTGGTCGCTCTCTCTCAGGGATACGAGGAGGGGATCACCGGGTAGGATTATTGCTATGTGATGTTACTTGGGGGACTTCAACCTACCCTCTTCTACCTGTTGCAAGACGGAGGCTGCCAGAAGCGTAGTCTTCGAGAAGACTAGCTATCCCCCTCTTATTCTGGCATTCTGCAGTTCAAATTAATCGATATGGCCATTTACACATATATCCATGCATATGTAGTGTAGCTCCTTGCTTGCGAGTACTTTGGATGAGTACTCACGGTTGCCTTGTTCCCCCTTTTCCCCTTTTCTATACCCGGTTGCTGCGACCAGACGATGGAGCCCAGGAGTCAGACGCCACCGTCGATGACGACTACTACCCCGGAGGTGCCTACTACTACGTGCAGCCCGCTGACGCATTTAATTCGAGTAGTTTAGGAGGATCCCAGCAGGAGGCATGCGCCTCTTCGACCAGTATCCCGGGCTTTGTGCTAGCCTTCTTAAGGCAAAATTGTTTAACTTATGTCCGTACTCAGATATTGTTGCTTCCGACTAAATCTATGATCAAGCACTTGTATTCGAGCCCTAGAGGCCCCGGCTTGTATTATGATGCTTGTATGACTTATTTATGTTTTAGAGTTGTGTTGTGATATCTTCCGTGAGTCCCCGATCTTGATCGTACACATTTGCGTGCATGATTAGTGTATGATTGAATCGGGGCGCCAAGTTGGTATCGAGCCATTTGCTGTAGGAATCCCCTTTCCAACTCCTTGGCGAAGTCGAGTTTAGACTTTACAAAACTTTTACTAACATGGCTGTGCGGCCCATGGGCCCACGTCGCCATTGGGTGGTATTAGGATCTTTTACTCCTCGCCTATACTCTGGGACTCTGATCTCTCCTCTATTCAGGTTAAATGAATTTTACTAAATCTAACATTAGGATCTCGTTATCACTTTCAACCGGAGAGCCCCTTATTACTGATGATCGTCTGCTGCACCAGAAGACCCGGAAGATGCTCTCCGCTGTTAACTCGAGAACTTGTGTTCATCACATTTGCGATTTCCTTCCACCATCAACCCCTATGAAAAACTGCTTACACTTGCCATTCATACAATCATTCCCCATTGATCTTGTTATCACAAGATGTCCCGAAATACTCTTTGATGTTCCAAAAATCCTTTAAGCTTACTGCCTTGCAGTTCTTTACCACATGAATATCCCTATTGAAAATTCCTCGCACTTGGAGTATCTGTTCATCTCCAGTTGTTCGTATGCTTAATAAGATACTCTGAAATACTACCCGACCTTTTGAGCATCCTCTTCAAACTATTGCTCGGCAAATACTTGTATGCTTACATTATGGATGCTCCCATATCACTAGCAATATTCACTAGTATCTTTTGACACCGTCATTTTGATCCTTTGATTCAGCATGTGTGCGAATGCACACAATCATCTATCAACCCTTCTAAATTATCATTCCGGCTCAGACGTCATTTTGAACATGAGCTGGTTCTCGACCAAACTATTTGTCGTCAATTTTGCCTCTGGTCTATCCAGCTTATCCATCCTTGATCAGAGCGTCTGCTTCTGATCCTTTGTTTTGGAAATCATAATTCCTTTGTTAGCTAAGCATCGAATTATTCCAATGTTCTATAATATGATGCCCGTGCATTCTTTCTGGAGTACCGATACTCACATCAGCTCCGTCGCGTATCGCCCGATCCATTGTTGGATTTCATCCGACATCGCCCTTCATATTCAATCACTTTGGAAGTTCTTTCTCCATTGGTAAATCCTACCCTCTGATTGACCAACCATGCTCTGCTTTCGAGCTGGTGGTATTTACTATTGAAGCTTGTGGTATATGTTTCCATGATACCCTGACGGGTTGAACCTATGCCTTCCTTTATATGTGTGAACTCGGAAGTTTTCACAGGGTCATACTCATCTGGTATTGCACCAGGTAAAACTTTCAAACAACTAATGTCATTTTCGAAAAGCGAGAGGTGAATGGAAGGTTTTACATTGAAGAAGTGGGAGTCGACCTTGAACTTTGTGTTCATGCCCATGGACACGATGTACATCTTCTCATCGAAGCTTCCTTTAAAATTAATTATTCCCTTGGTATAAGTTCATCTTATATCTGAGATCTGGCCTTTTTGCAATCGTGGTTCCGACCATGTTCTCTTTTAAATACCATTTCTCGTGCAAGTTTAAGCACTTGTCTTCTGTAGAGCAATACCCCAGTCCAACTTCTACTTTGATCTGTCATCGAGTATTACCCCCGGTATCTCGAGATTATCATGGAACTGCATAACTTCTTATGAGTTCTTCATCAAGTGCTACATTCCCACTGATTCCAATTTTTCACGGGCTAACTTCTTATGAGTTCTTCATCAAGTGCTACATTCCACTGATTCCAATTTTTGACGGGCTCTGAGTTATTAAACACTCAAAGACACCAATAACTGAACCGAGTCCGCACTACGGTTCAACAACCCTTCGGTAAGCTTCTATAAGTACGAGTTTGTACCCGATCACATCATTCCTAGCCTGATCGGCTATATCATTATCATGCTAAATTTTAACTATGCTACCGGGTCCTTCTTCTCGGAGCACAAATTTCGACGGTGAACTAATCTTACAATCGATCTTCCTCGTCATACCGTTTGACCTTGTACATCAAGCTTGATTTCGAGTTTGTGTCGTACCCATGGTTCCAATGACCCTTTGCTTCACCATTGCTTTTTCTTGATGTCGTCGCTGTTCGATTGCTTCTTCGTGAAATCTCTCGACAATTGTGTCGTGATCATCATCAACATTTTGAGCTCTTCCGGGATATCAATTGAATTCATGAAGAGCAATAACATCCTTGCCCTCGATGATTTATATTATCATCGACCACTTTATTGCCTCCCGTTCAACACAAACTTGTTCTAGTTTTGTGTTGTACCTTGAGTTCCTTGCTGTCCAGCTAGTGTTGTGTTCTGCCTTGAAGTATTACTGACTTTTATGTTGAGAATATTGTGGGGATTGCTCCACCTCTTAGAAATTCTCAGTATGATGATACTTCTCACCATCACCATTCTTCCTTGGTCCCCGTGTTGTTTTTAACCGGGATACCAATATGCTGACGATGCTGCTTGAGTTCTGTACTTCTAGCAACCCTATTGCTTTGAAGTTAACGATCGATAGTTCGTTCTTAGATTGTTGGTTATTGAACCATCACTCTAAACAGTGATCTTGCTGCCTAAGGTCATATTTTGGGTGCACTTTTCAACCAATGTTTAATTGTGTATGTTTTCCTCAAGCATACATCATTATATCATTTGATTCGACAAATGTTATCTCCTTGTTCACATAACTGTGGAAATCCACCTTTTTGGAAATCGTAAGGATTGTCGCTGACTCCATCAGGTACCCCCTCATCCTCTCCTTGGTTTAAATGGTGAACTCATGAATCTTATGACGACTTCTCGTCAATTCGTGCCGCACCTTTTTTATCTCAGGATCCTGAGTCTGAGGTATCCTGACCCCAATCAAATCTGAATCTCGGACAGATATGATGGTTGGGACATATTTCCAAGAGTTATAACATTGGTCCTTATATATCGGTGAGGTGATGTCATGCCTAGCACACCTGGCCGGAGGACCTATTGTTATAGTATCATTTTTAGCAAGTTTAGCCATTCTTTCATGAGGAAAATTGTAAGACTTATTCTATAAGTTGTTCCTGATGGATCCTTTGTGTATCCAAAGTCTGATCTTCACCTGATGACCATGTCAATGCTATCTCGAAGCATGTCGGTTGTACTCTGATTTTCAACAGGAACATTTGAAGCCCAATGCTAAATGTTTCCTGCTCACTTATCCAAACACCGTTGTATGGGTAACATCATGAAATTTCTCTCTCCTCACCTAGAGGATTTTCTACATAATATCCTGTCATGGATATCATGCTCCGCTTGTCCTTGGGAAGGATATACCCCCGAAATATGTGTGTATACACATTTTCCTTTCCATTGTTCTGTTTAAATCTGATAATCATTTTTCCTTTCCATTGGTTAGTTTAAACCTTCTTATGATCTATATTATATAAGCAGTAATATTTGCCTGCTTATGTAAACAGCTCGTTGTACCACTCTGTCAGTAAGACCGAATTACTTTTGTTGATGACATTCCGGTAACCACCGATGGACGAGAACTTTGCCTAATGGTCCGCCTCGTTCAACGAGCAGGAAAATGGTTCTCTTCGTCCCTCGCCCTTGGTACCGATGTTGTTGCCGACATAACTGATAGGCTGGTCCTCTGACATGCCTTGCTATCATGACCATGCAAGATGTCAACGCCCTTCCCTATTTTAACCCACATGGTGGGCCCATAACCCACAGTTCCACAGGATCGAAACCTGACTCTCCTGTACAACCTGTTGACAAAGTTATTCCTCGTGCTTGACTTTGTATATAATTCACGGGCCACTTGCCTGTGGATCTATTCTGGTATCGGACACAATACTTATTCCCGTTACTCTGAACCCCTTTCGCACTCTGCTTCAGGCAATGAACGATTGCATATCTGCTTGAAACATCTTATTGTACCTTCCAACTTTACTCTCGTTGTGTTTTATTTGTTCAACTCGAGAGGTACTCATATGCTCATTCATGGGTTAATCCCAGATTATTACCCTTATAGCATTCTGTCGTTGCCGAGCTGCCCCGTTACCTATTCGTAAATACGATGAAGTTTCCAAAGAAAGGATGTCGACTTCGTCATGATGACATGAAGCAGAGAAATGGAGACATCAACGTAAAGGATCAGCTACTTCGGGAAGTGCAACAAAGACCGAGAAGACCCGTTAGAATTTCGCAACCTAGCCTTTCACCCTTACTCCCCTCCTAAATCTCGGGACGAGATTTCTTGTAGTGGAGGAGATTTGTGACGCCCGGATAATTATGCTACAGTAATTCTCTGCTAATGATGCCACGTCACTTCGATTACTATCACTAATCTCGTGTTAGTTCGAAACCGATTCAAATTCAAATTTGATTAAAGGCAAATAATATAAGTTTTCAAACAATGAAACCAAAATGTTCAAGGTGGGTCAAGTAAATCATGCGTAAATACGATGGAGAAACCAAACCTTGATAAAATGTTTAAGGGCTCTAAACTAATTAAAACAGTAGTGAAAACAATTAAACAAATACCTAATGGATTTTATAAAATATTAAAATATTTTATTATGGGTTAAGAATTGATGTGATGAGTATATTTATAAATACAATTTTAGGTGCTAGTTTTAATTTTTATAAAACTGAAATAAAAGGGGACTTAAAATAAAATAAAATAAAAAAGTAAAAAGGGAAACAACCCCCTCATCACTGGGCCGAACAGCCCAAATTGGCCAAGACCGGCCGCCACCACTGTGCCCAGCCGGGCCTCCTTATCCCCCACTCCACGAAACCCTAGCCTCCCCCCCCGACCCACTTCCACCAGTCGCTCCTCCCACTCCTCGATCTAGATCGGGATCCACCCAACAACCGTCTCTCGATCTCGACGCCGGTGCCCACCCCCAGCATCGCCCCGCCACCTCGTCGCCGTTCTCCTCGCCCTCCTCCCGAAACCTCCTCGCCGCGACGCCTCGGATGCCGCCACCTCGTCTCGATCTGGCGCTCAACGCCACCGCCGTCCAGAACCCCTGCTGGAGCCGCCCCATCACCCCCCGCCGTCGTCGGTGCCGCCTCCCCGTCTCTGTCTCCGTCGCTCGTCCTCATCCCCTCCTCACCGGACGCCGTCGACGCTCGCCGGAGCCCCTCACCGTCTTCGCCGGATCGGCCACCGCCCCGTCGCCCTCGACTCCTCGTCACCGGAGCCACCTCGACACCTCGTCGGATTGCCTTCCTCGCCGGACCGCGCCTCCCCGCCTCCTCGACGCTGCGTCGCCTGACCGCCCGCCTTCGTCCTCCTCCACAACCGGCCTCCTCACGCCTCGCCGCCCCTCTTCTCTTCAACTTGGTGAGGCCACCCGGCCTCTGCTCCCTCGCACTCTATCGCCGATCCGACCGCCACGCTGACCAGATCCGCTGCCACATGCCACACAGGCGTGCGTAAGCACATCCAGCCGGCTTCACGCCACACCACGCCCACCAGACGCCCGGCTCTCCTCCACCTCGCCCCATGTGCCGCTGCCCTGGCCGAGGCCCCTTGCTCATGGCGTGCCCAAATGAGGCTGACCTCGCCCTCGATGGGCGCCTGCACCCGCTTGCCAGCTGAACCCGCTATGCCCCTCGGCCTATGACATACCAAAACGTTAAAAATATATATATAATAGAAAATTAATTAATTAATTAACTAATTAATTAACTTAATTAATCATGTTTAGTTTAACTAATTAAGATTAATTAACCTAATAAATAGTTACCCTAATTAACTACTGTTAATTAGCTAAACAATCCCTAACAGGTGGGACCCACCTGTCAGGTTGACCAAGTCAACTCTGTTGACTGCTGATGTCAGCATGACATCATGCTGATGTCATTAATCTGTTTTTCGAATTAATTAAATTCCAGAAATTAATAAAATCTTTAGAAAATCATATCTTTTAATCCGTAACTCGGATTAAAATATTTTCAACATGAAAGTTGCTCAGAACGACGAGACGAATCCGGATACGCAGTCCGTTCGTCTGCCACACATCCCTAACCTATCGAACTCGCAACTTTCCTCCGTTCACTGTTCAAAACGCGAAACACCGGGGATACTTTCCCGGATGTTTCTCCCTTTCGCCGGTATCACCTACTACCGCGTTAGGGTACACCTAACCCCGCTCATTGTCATGTCATGTGTTGCCATGCTTATGTTTGCATTGTATTTACTGTTTCTTCCCCCTCTTCTCTCCGATAGACTACGAGACCGACGCTGCTGCTGCCCAGTTCGACTACGGTGTTGACGACCCCTCCTTCTTGCCAGAGCAACCAGGCAAGCCCCCCCCCCTTGATCACCAGATATCGCCTATTCCACTCTATACTATTTGCATTAGAGTAGTGTAGCATGTTATCGCTTTCATTATACCTATCCCGATGCATAGCTTTGTCCTTGCTACTATCAAGTTGTTACCTTTACACGCAATCCTACCGCTTAGTATAGGATGCTAGTATTCCATCTGTGGCCCTACATTCTTGTCCGTCTCATTGCTATACTATCGGGCCGTGATCACTCGGGAGGTGATCACGGGTATATACTTATACTTATACATGATACATGTGGTGACTAAAGTCGGGTCGGCTTGTGGAGCACCCGCAGTGATTCACGGATTGGGGCTGAAAGGACCTTTGTCCCGACGGCCCTCCTGGATGGATCTTTGTGGCGGAGCGGCAGGCAGGTTGAGACCGCTTAGGAGAGAGGTGGGCCTGGCCCTGTTCGGGCGCTCATGGATACTTAACACGCTTAACGAGATATTGGTATTTGATCCGAGTGCTGCTCACGGGCCTATACGCACTAACCAACTACGTGGGAAAGATATGGGCACTCGGCGCCGTGGTATCAGTCGAAGCACTTCGTGACGTCAGCGACTGAGTGGCGCGCGCCGGATTGGACTGGAACGCCTGTAGGCTAGGTCTGCTTCGTCACAGACGCAACGTGCAGGTGTGCTAAGGCGATGGGCCTGCACTTCTGCGCTTAGGTTTAGACCGGCGTCGGGCCTCTCTGTTGTGCCTAGGTGGGGCTGCGGCGTGTTGATCTTCCGCGGCGGGCATGACCCAGAAAGTGTGTCCGCCAAATGGGATCAAGCGTGTTGGGTTATGTGGTGCACCCTGCAGGGAAGTTAATCTATTGAATAGCCGTGATCTTCAAGATGGACGACTTGGAGTTGTACCTTGACCTTATGACAACTAGAACCGGATACTTAATAAAACACACCCTTCCAAGTGCTGAGATAACCGGTGGTCGCTCTCTCTCGTGGATACGAGGAGGGATCGCCGGGTAGGATTATTGCTATGTGATGTTACTTGGGGACTTCAACCTACCCTCTTCTACCTGTTGCAAGGCGGAGGCTGCCGAAGCGTAGTCTTGATAAGACTAGCTATCCCCTCTTATTCTCGGCATTCTGCATTCACCCATCGATATGGCCCTTTACACATATATCCATGCATATGTAGTGTAGCTCCTTGCTTGCGAGTACTTTGGATGAGTACTCACGGTTGCCTTGTTCCCCCTTTTCCCCCTATCTCTACCCGATTGTTGTGACCAGATGTCGGAGCCCAGGAGCCAGACGCCACCATCGACGACGACTACTACCCCGGAGGTGCCTACTACTACGTGCAGCCCGCTGACGACGACCTGGAGTAGTTTAGGAGGATCCCAGGCAGGAGGCATGCGCCTCTTTCGATCTGTATCCCAGTTTGTGCTAGCCTTCTTAAGGCAAACTTGTATAACTTATGTCTGTACTCAGAAATTGTAGCTTCCGCTGACTCGTCTATGATCGAGCACTTGTATTCGAGCCCTCGAGGCCCCTGGCTTGTATTATGGTGCTTGTATGACTTATTTATGTTTTAGAGTTGTGTTGGGATATCTTCCCGTGAGTCACTGATCTTGATCGTACACATTTGCGTGCATGATTAGTGTACGATTAAATCGGGAACGTCACAGCTATATATATCGCGGGATAGTCCACAACATACATCGGTTTTTGCTAGTGAAATTTGTGTCCTCCTTTCTTTTTAGGGCAAAAAGAGAGCTCATTCATTCACAGTACGAGTACAATCATACTCAATTACATGAAGTATATCTGGTGGCACATTCAATTTGTGTCCTCCTTTAGTCCTTTGGCTGGTCATTCGGTCGGATCCAGCTGCAACCATATTGCTCTTGTAGTGTTTTACTGTTTTGCACCGTTCAAATCCAAACAACAAATAGCTAGCATGTGATGGCAACGGTAAAGAACGCTACGCACGCATGGACTTCCTTGAAATGGTGCTTCGCCGTCGTGTATGTGTTCCATGGGGTCCACGTACTATGATATAATGGATAAAAAATACTCCCTCCGTCTCAAAATAAATGTCTCAATTTTGTATTAACTTTTCTACAAATTTGTACTAAGGTTAAAACATTTATTTTGAGACGGAGAAAGTATGTTCGAGTTTTCACCAAGGTAACGATGAAACGCCAGCACTCGCAGAATCATTAGCTACTTCTACTTGATTTACATGATATCAAAGTACGTGGATCCCATGGAACATATACACGGCGATGCAGAAGCCCGTGCCAAACGCTTCCTCATGCCGCTCATATCAAAGAAGTACATGCATGCATAAAATTCTTGACGGTTTCCATTACATGCTAGCTACTTCCTCCATTCCTAAATATAAGTCCTTTAAAAGATTTCACCACAAACTAGATACAGATATACATAGACATATTTTAGAGTGTAGATTCATTCATTTTGCTTCATATGTAGTTTATAGTGGATTTTCTGAAAAAACTTATATTTTGGAACGGAGGGAATAGTTGTTAGGATTTCAATGATATAAAGAAGTAACACACTAAGAGAGCGCTATTGTTGGTGATAATGCGCAGCTCAGACTAAATGGCAACCAAAGGAGGAAAGAAACATCAAAGCAACAACTGATTTATGTTGTGGACTATCATGCAGTATATATGGCCAAACTACTCTGTGCGAATTGAGTAGAGGTATAGATTTTTTTTTTCTCGAATATGTACGAGTGTGCATATTATATATTAAAAAAGAAAGGCAAAAGAGTGCCTCCACCCAGTTTTACACAAGTTCCTTACACTTACTCCTCACTACTCGTCCACCTAAGCAAACTATGGAAGAAGGGGTCTACATTCCCTTTAAACTTCCCAGCTACCGACCAAGTCAAACCTTCGGTCCGCACTCTACCTAGAAGCACCTCCCTCGACGGTGATGCTCCGTCGAACACAATAGCGTTCCGATGCTTCCACAACTCCCAAAGTGTAAGTATAAAGATGGTATATAGATCCTTTCGCCGTAGGTTATTTGGCCCTTGTTTATCACGAAGCCATATGTGCAGGGAGTCTTGTGTCGTCGGAGTCCACTCCTGCTTTCCCAGAGCCGCACACACCACTGCCCATGTTGATCTAGCAAACACGCAAGTAAGCAGCACGTGGTTAATCGTTTCCTCCTCCTGGTCGCATAGGGGGCAAGCATCCTGATGAGGAAGCCCTCTCCTCGCAAGTCTATCTGAGGTCCAGCACCGGTCCCATAGAGCAAGCCAGGTGAAGAACTTGCAAGTGGAAGGTGCCCTAGACGTCCAAGTTAACTCCGCCATTGGCTCCACCGTACGGCCCCAAAACTTTGCCGCGTACGCCGACCTCACCGAGTAATTACCATTATTCTCCCAACCCCAAGAGATCTTATCCGGTACGTCCACGTCCGGCACCCACGTGTTTACTCTTAGCCATAGCGAGAGGAATTCCGTCAGTGCCTCCTCCCCATCTCCGGGCCAACATCCAGCACCCAGGATCCATCCTCAATTGCCTGGGCAACAAGCCTCATCGATTTGGCGCGCGGTGGTACCATGGCATAAATACTCGGCGCAAGGTCTTGCACCCTCATGTCGTCAATCCAACGGTCCTCCCAGAAGAGCGTGGCAAGCCCACAATGCGCCTCGCTCCTAGTCGCCTGGAACAATAGTTTCGCTTCCGGAGGAACCTTAATCTTGAACTCGCTCCAAGGTCTGCTCGAGTCCACCCTTTGGAGCCAAAGCCATCTAGTCTGCATGGCCACGTTGAGCCATCAGAGGTTTGGCAGCCCCAATCCACCTGCCCATTTTGGAGCACAAACCGAATCCCAAGCGATAGCACAGTTACCACCATTCGCAGTGGCCCTCCTACACCAGAGAAACCCTCTGCACACCTTGTTCATGGCTGCAATAGTCTTTGTCGGGAGATCTAAAGCCATCATTGCATGGATGGGCATGGCGCATAACATAGATTGTACCAAAGTAAGTTGTCCACTCTTCGGCATAAGGGGTGCCTTCCACTTAGGTAGGCAATTAGCCATCTGGTCCACCAAGTACTGCAACTGCGCCGGAGTTTGCTTTCTCAATGCCAGAGGTAGTCCCAAGTACTTGATGGGAAACGACCCTCATGGACAACCCAGCTCCGCACTTGCCATGTTGATTTCCTGATCATTGTATCTTATTGGGAGGGCAGCTGATTTTCTCATATTTATCCGCAATCCTGACGCCTCCCCAAACATGGCGAAGATACACTTGCTAGCCTCAAGTTCCACCGATGTAGGTTTGATGAACACCACCACGTCATCCGCAAAGATGGACAAACGTTGCCTCAATCCTCTCCGGGCCAAGGGTTCCAGAATACCCCTACTCGTGGCTCGATCAAACAGCCTCTGCAGTGGCTCCATCGTAAGAATAAAGAGCATTGGCGAAATCGGGTCACCTTGCCCAGTGGCGGTGCCAGGATCAGAAGTCGGTGATGTCATTTCAAATCTGTGATGTCAGATACATGTGTTTTCACCAATTTTATAAAGAAAATTGCATGATTTCTACTTGTGTACAAAGGATTTGTCAAAAACATGTGTGGTCAATTGACTGCACTCCTCTCAACGTGGCTTCGCCACTGACCTTGCCTCAACCCCTTGCAATTGTATATGGTGTCTCGGGGGTCCCCATTCACCATAATCTTGGTGGTGGATGTTGCCAGTATTCCACATATCCATGATCTCGACTTTGGGCCGAATCCAAGTTGTTGCATCGCCTCAATCAAGAAGGGCCATTGTACAGAGTCGAATGCCTTCGAGATATCGAGTTTTAGTAGCACCGTAGGCATTTTTAGGGCATTTAGTCTTCGAGCCGTGCTTTGGACCAACATGAAGTTATCATGCAGAGATCTACCCTTGACGAAAGCACTTTGATGATTTCGCATGAGCTTCGGAAGTTGTGTCACCAACCTATAGGCGAGCACCTTCTCAAAAATCTTTATCGCCCCATGGATGAGGCTAATCGGCCTAAAGTCAGCCACCTCCAAGGCGCCGTCCTTCTTGGGCAAAAGAGTGACAAGGGATTTGTTGATTGCGGCCAAACCTCGGACGTCTCCATTGTAAAAACAGTTCATTGCCTTCATGAAGTCTCCCTTAATGATGTTCCAGCAAGATGCATAGAACCGGCTCGTGAACCCATCCGGCCCCGGTGCTTTGTCCGGGGGCATATCCTTGATGACTTTTTCCACCTCCTCCGAAGAAAATGGCTCTTCCAGCTGCGATAGGTCTAGGTGAGGCAAGCCCAGATCTTGGAGGTTTAGGGTGTAGTTCCTTGGTTCCGTAGTGCCAAACGTCGCACCAAAGTAGGCATCCACCGCTGACGCCACCTCCTCCTGCTCGGTGTAAATGGTCCCGTTATATTTCATCGATCGAAGTAGATTCTTTCGTTGCCGATGGCTCGCTTGCTGGTGAAACAGCCTGGTACTCCCATCTCCCTAAATCCCCACATATCCCAAAACACCGTTTGGTTCTAGTGTATTTGACATGTTTCATCCCCACATTTTCCCACAAATCCCTAAACTCTAGTGCAATACCTAATGCACTACCCCTACCTAGTGGATAATGAGGATTTGAAGGGATTGGGTGAAGGTTTGGATTTCACCCAATCCCTGTGGGGATTCTCCCCATCAATCCCCTAAAAAACCCTAGTACCAAACAAGGCCTACATAGGGAAGTTATAAATCAGTACTAGGAACACTTGTGCGTTTCCATGTTGCTCTCATGCGTATCTGAAAAATGTACTACCGGGGATTATCGTGGATCCATTAACAGCAAATTTTAACTGTGACTTGGAGTATGATCTTGCAATAATGATACATAGAAAATAATCGACTTAAAGAGCATTGCTCCCAATTTTCGTTTCTAAAATCATATGGTTATAATGTAGGAGTACAAAAATCTGGCCTCGTGTGCCAATCTTAACGAATCATCAAGTGATCTGCCAATAGGAGAGACAACAAAAGTCTAATTGATGTCGTATATGAGTATGATGACCCAAACTCCTATTTGGCGCCTTAAGTGTTGGTTACTATAATTTTTGCAAACCAGCGCACACCCCTCCACAATAATGTGTATCTACATGGGCTGGCCCATATAGGTCTTCTTTTAAACTGTTTTAGTTTTTGGGGAACCTTCCCCATGATTGACTGGCGGTTGGTTTTACTGGCCGTTTTCCTTCTGGTAGTTCCCCAGCATGGGATTTGCCGGTTTCTCTATTTTTCTGTCATTTTTGGTTTTTGGTTTTTGCTTTCTATTTTTATTTCTTTATTTTCCTGTTTTTCTTAAATTGATTTTCTCAAATTCGTGAAAATTTAACAAATTCATGATTTCTTTTCCAAATTTCCAAACTTCTTTAAAATATGTGTGAACTTTTTTAATCCATCAACTTTTCTCCAATTCGTGATTGTTTCCCGAGTTTTGTAAAAACAGTCAAAAAATTGTGAAATAAATTCAAGTTACAAACTTATTTTTGGAAAAATTCAAAGTATGTTTTAAATCTTGTTATCAAAACTCAAATTCATGATAGTTTTCATTTTTGCGAAGATTTTTCAAAACTATGAACTTTTCCAAGTTGTAAAAAATTTCCAAAATTTTGAAGTTTCCTTAGATTTGAGAACTTTTTTCTGAATTTCATGAACTTCTTCCCTAAGCACCTACCAATGTACAAGGCCTTACAACACTTTTGAGAAAACACACAAACACACATCCCTTCGATAGGTTTAGAATGGGCCTGCCCACTATCACGAGCGGGTGTTTCGGGAGTCTTCCATAAGCTTCTTGGACCTGTTTTGGGAAGCTTCTGTCCAGGTTATTATTATTTTCTTTATAGCTTTTTCTAGGTAGATTGTATTCAGTTTTTTTTCTTATTCCTTTTTAGATGGATTTTATTTATCTTCTTCTTTTTACTTTTGCCTTTTGCCTTTTTTTCTTTTATACTTTGAAATGCATGAACTTTGTTTCCTTAACTTTAAAAAAAATCATGATTTTTTGTGATTGTGAGCGTGTTTCCTAAAGTTCATGATTCTTTTCCCAAATTCATGGACAATTTTCAGATTTTCGGACAATTATGTAAATTTGCGACCTTTCTAAAAAATTTGTGAAGGTTTTCATGAACAATTTTTAGATATATGGACTACTATCAGATTCGTGAAACATTTTTAAGATCCATGAACTTTTATGAATTCAGGACAAATTCTAAAATTAGTGATTTTTTAACCTTTACAGACTTATTTTTTTAATTCTTACCTTTTCGAATTGGTGAACATTTTTCAAATTCAGCAAAATTTTCAAATTTGGAAACTTCTTCAAATTCATGAACGTACCTGATATTCAGCCCTCATGAAATCGCACATCTTTTCTTTCACCGTTGCAGACATTCCAATGTCTCCTTGTAGTACTTTTCACGGTGAATCCTTGGATACAACTCCAATCTTCAACACCTCCCTAGTTTATGAAGTACTATCTGAGTCCCTAAACACATTTCTCTTTACTTTATGTGCAAGATTACAATATGTACATTAGTGAACTATGTTACTACTGGAGACTCTCTGTAGTACTTCATAAACTAAGGAGGTGTTGAAGATTGGTGCAATTCATTGATTTTGAAGCGTAAAAATACCTTCACTGTTTTTTGTTTTCTTTTTGCAGGGTACCTACACGGTGTTGATACCAAAGGAAAACCGGGGATACATATGCATGAGAAGGAACCATTGAGGATTGTGTCTTTTTAGCGAACTCAATGTTCCTTAGCTTAATCAACACTATGGCGACAGCAAAGGGAGAGCAAAAACATTCTAGAATATGTTGAAGCAGTCCCTGTCTCAAAATGTTGCACCTTCAATCGGGTGCCAAACTTTCATGTGGTGCTCACAACACGTGGGCATATATCATACGGCCTTATCTTTTATACACATGACATTAGTATTCCATGTACTTTAGTAGTACAACATTTCATTCCACCTACCAGCTCATATTTCACTCCTCCTGCTCGATGCACCCCTGTTCCTATGCCCATATACTTTATTTATATTTCACTCCTCCTGCTTGACGTACTTTATTTACTTATTTATTTTGCACATGACATTAGGGGTACTTTAGAAGTACATCATTTTATTCCACCTACCAACTCATATTTTACTTCTCCGGCTTGATGTACCCTTATTCCTGTGCCCATATGTTGTGTACTTCCTTATCTTACGAGTTCGCTCAGGTCTTATTCCTCGATTTATCTTTTTTTCTAGCAGCTAGCAGTGCCAAACTAATTAAGCTGGCAACACTACGTACAGAAAGGAACATAAATAGCACCCCCGGTGAAGTAACAAGCGAGCTAGCTACACTTGTCGTTTCGTTTCTGATCTCCAATTCTATTAGACTTCTTCCAGGTTGTTGAAGCTTTCAGTGAGTGTTGGCCGTCACAATAGAGGTGGAAAGTATTTCGGAATGGGTGGCATGAGGAAAACAAGCATGGGGTCTTTGCTCACTGTGATTTGGAATTTAGATTACCTAGTAAGACCGAGCTATCAGAGATGGGACTGTCAAATCGATTCGGCAGATACGTGTGCAATTGGGCCCGTGATTAGGTATGGGGCATCTGCTTTAGTGCCAAGAACGGCTAGTACAAAACCGTAAGCACCCTCTGTGAGGGCCAAGAGTAGATCAAAAATGGTGTAGAAGAAGGAGCCGTATAATTTTGAGGTGCTTTTATGTGGGTGTTTCTATATGATGCCTATTGCGTTGCACATGTCGTCGGCCGGCAGCCCTACTTCGGCTTCGCTCTCTGTTCCGGCGACATGCAAACCAGTTCGATTTTATTGATTTTTTCTTCGGCTTCCCCAGTTTACTCGGTTATTTCAGCCGGCTTTCTGCTTTAGCAACAAACGGATATTTAGAAAAATATCAGAGCTTATTTAGTTCCATAAAAAGATTCTAAAAAAGAGTGTCAACATATTCTCAATTAAATGAACATTTTTTAAGAATGCCTAAACATTTCATAAATATACATGATTTTTTTCCCAAGAATGTTCACTGTGTTTAAGGAACTATTTATAGTGTATTGGAAATTATTCAGCTTCTAATAAAAAATCACCATCAATTATAAAAATCACCACGTATTTTGAAAAATAATTATCGGGTACTTTTGGGAAAACCATTCATAGTATCATATACACACAGGAAAATGTATTTTGGTAAATGAAAATAATAAAAGGAACAAAATGAAAACTAAACTGTACTTTTAATAATTGAAAAGTAAAAGCAAAATTACTGCAAACCTGGAGGAAACCGAAAAACTGACAAGACCAAAAGAAAACATGAAAATGGTAAAAATAAAGAGAAAACATGTTGTTGGTCTCCCTGATGGGTCGGATGCGTAAACGTTTGCCAAGAAGGGTGGTGGTGTTGTCCGCTCATCAACCTAAAATGGCCGTGTAGGACGGGTTACATGTAGGATGTAGCTCGTTTTCAAAATACCAATTTTTTTTTACTTCTGTTTACTGTTGGCTTTACTCCTTAGTTTGGTGACCGTGGACGACATCACGACGGAGGTGATTCCTGCTTCAGCCACCGGCGCGCCTTCAGGCGAGGTCGTGGTGACCACCGCAGCCCTTGAGCCGGATCGGATCCGGGCATCTTGGGAACACACTGATGTTCTGGAGGGAACCCCCGCGGGGCCTCTGCTGATTTGCCTGCTGACGGGCTTGTCGGAGGATTGGGGCCACGCATCTCCTTCGCTCAAGGGTTGCTCAAGAGAAAGTGGTGTGCCAGGGACGAATACGTAGATCATTTCTAGGGGTGTGGTCCTAGAAAACCCCGAGCCACTTCTAATTGTTGCTTTGTCGTGCGTGTGCAGCCCCTCCCACTCTGGTCGATCGTCTGCGAAGAAGGCGATGCAAGTAACGACGGAGAGAACAACAACGGGTGTGGCGAATACGTCTTATCTTCTATATTTACTAAAGAGGAAACTGTCAAAGAAAACAACGGAAGGCAAAGAAAACAAAGGGCGTCCAATACTGCATCGCATAGTTCCTGGTCACAACCACCGCCTCCCCAAAAGAGCTAGGATTTCTTGCCTCCCATCGACGTCGGCGCCGGTCCACCTCGTCTCCGGTGGCCTTAGGGCCATGGGAAGGCCATGGGGACGGAGTGAATCCCGGGCATTGCTAGTGGGAGGGCTCCCTTTTTAGATCTTTCTTCGAGTTTTGTTAGGATTTGTGTCCTGCTCAGGAAGACGAGACGACGGTGGCTTCCTGAAGATGAAATAAGGTTCTCCCCGCCTAGCATCCTAGCTTCGCTTGGGAAGCGTGTGTACATGTATCCGTCGAATCTGTCTTTGGTGAATTTGCTCGGATCCAATCGCCGTTCATCTATGTTCATGCGTTTTCAAGTTGGATCCTTCTGATCTACGCTACTCTTCGTCGGCGACGGTTGTTGTTCTGTTGTGTTGGTCTTATGAGGTCTTAGCACAAGGACTTCATGATTGTCTACTAGAACAAATTTTCCCAGCTTCAGCAAGGAAGGGGACATGACCTTGGCGCTGCGCCCCCCCCCTCCCCCATAAAAATAAGGCAAAGAAAGCAACAGACAGGCTGGCAAGATCACATCGATCCACCATTTGTTCTCTTATAAAAATCAGCACTCTCTTCCCAAAATTGATTACTCGTTGCCGTGAGCAGAGCATTATAGTATCTCTAGCAGACCCGTTATATCACGTCGAACAACAAAATAACCGCCAGTTTATAGTTTTATGCAAAAAAAAAAGGCCCGAACATGTACCGTATCGGACTGTGGCCTTTTTAAAATTTTGCGGGGCATGGCAAATTCTCCCCCTCAACCTTTAGAAACACGGGGTGCAGGGGCGGGGGGGGGGGGGGGCGACTTGAGGGTGACCCCTATCTCTACCGAGATTTGACGGGAGGGACATTTCCGCGCGGCAGTTCCCGCTCTTCCTTCCCTTCGCTGCCATTGACCTTCTTCCGCCCGCTCCGGACCACCTTCCCCAGCTCTGTAGCGCCGCCATGGACGCCTCCCAGCAGTCGCCCATCACCGTGGAAGTCATGGACGCACAAACCCCTCAAGCAGATCTCGTCGCCGGCCATGTCGCGCTTGTCATCGTTCAAGCCTCCACTGCCCATCCCCACAAGCGCCAGGGCAACTTCATCCTCTAGAGCGGCGCTCCGCAGCCGCCGCCGGGAAGGCATGCACCCCCGCTGCCAGGAAGGCATGCGCCCCCGCCGCCACCACTGCAAATCTGGTCCAGGCCGTCCCCACCCTGCCGGTGAAGATGCGCAAGGTGGCGGGTGTGAAATGCGAGAAGACGGCCAAAAGAGGTATTGTGAGCACCGCGCCACCACCTCCTCTGATCGCCACCACAAGTGCCAAGTGTATAACTTGTTATGTGCTTGGGACTTGAAAGATGTATTACCAACTCAGTAACTGTCTCTTTCGGGCTGATCTGACCAAAAAAGAATCTCAAATCGCCGACCTTCAGCAAAATATCAAGTCCCAGCAAACAGAAACTTCCAAGGCTAAAGAAGAACTGACCGGCGTTTAACAGCCATGGAACAATTGAAGGATGGCTTTAAAGGTGAGCGGGCAAAGTGGGAGACTGAAAAAACAACTTTGCTAAAGCGGGAGGAGGATGCAGAGGCAGCCCTTAATCCGGTAGTGGAAGAACTGACCGGTTTAAAGCAGCAAATCAATGCTATGACCACTGCTGTCTTCGGTAAATATCTTCTTCAGAAGCTTTAAATAAACCACATCCATGAAACTGCCGGTTTACTGTTTATGTTGACCATTGTAGGTAGCCGTGTTACTCATCTTGGCTCAGACATGCGCAAAAAGCTGAAGGCTGCCTATACATTGATAGAACAGTTATATACCGGCGTCCAACGGGTCATCTGCACAGCTTCATATAATAAACCGCCCCAACTTTAAGCAAAGAAACATTGAAAAAATTATCCATGACGCCAGCCCAGCTTGAGGAATTGAAGAAATCGGCTGCAAGGGCCGGTGCTCTGTCTTCATTGACTCGGGCCAAGGCCTGGATATCTGATCTTGATCCGGAGGACCTTGGAAACGGTTACCCCAACCAAAAATAAGATGGGTCAGCTTTTGATAATGACGACCTCAGGGCTTTGACGAAGGAAATGCGTCCACTTGCAAGTAAACTGGCTGAGGAGATTGATTTGTCATTCCACCGGCCGATTTATGACGCAGACAACAACTGGGTTGTTGCATCTGTATATGATGTGCAAAATCTTACCCCGCCAATCCGTAAGCATACCTATGCCCCTGATGTTGAACCGTCCGATCTTATAAGCGATGAAGCTATCTTCCGAGCTTTAACTGGAATTGACTGGGCAACCATTGACTTCCAGCCACTGGGTGGAGAGGCGGAGGTTGAACCGGCGCGGGATGATCCACAGCCTTCAAGTCAGCCCGAGGAAGAATCATGATCCGGAGGCCGGTTTATCTTCTGCACACTGTCATCTGTGTGATAAAACATTTATTCTTTTGGGCCGTCAAAGCGCCTTGTAATAGGCTAGTTTAAACACTTGGTCTGCTATGCCGTCGTTCATTTTTACTTTGCCCAATACTGTTAATCCGTCATGATTATGCTATATCTGCTTATGATCCTTAACAGCTTTATGCAATCCTGTTTCTGTATCAAACTTACAATTGTCCTAGCGGTTTACCGCCGGACGGGTCATAACACTAAATATAAAGCCAGGGTTTATAACCAAGGCTGTATTTGCAAGAATACTTAAATATGAAATACATCATACCTATGACATTGAATCACATTGTTGATTTATCAACTTTGTAGTAAGGGTGATAACCCAAATCTTGAGTTCTGATAACTCCCACCATCCTTTGCTCGTTTATAATGAAGCCATACCGGGTTATAAGAAACACCGGGTGATCATACTGGCGACTTATAGTCAAAGCCAGACCGGTTTACAATTAATCGTGTACTAACAACTTATAGTTGAAAGCCAAGCCGGGTCAACCGACATCGGTCATCTTGCAAATTTGTACTTGGCAATTCAAAAGCCAGACCGGTTTAGCAAGCAGCGGTTTTAATAGAAACTTCATCGAAATAAACATCGAAAAGAAAGATTTGCAAAGAAAATATGCAAAAAAGGCGAGGCTTTTCCTGGGCTGCCAGGCCACTGAGTTAAACCATTTTACAAAGTCTTTTAAGATGGACCTCACATTAACCAATCGTCATTTTAACTTTGACAAGTTCAGGGTCTGTATAAGATTGACTTGTCAAACGTTCGGCGGGTCATACCAGGATTACCTGGACGGAGTAACTTACTTGATGAAGGCAGGTTAACCCGGGGTTTTAGGTTAATACACTTGGCTTCCAAGCCTGGCTTTTATAGCCTATTGCAAGGTGTAGATTCTTTGTTCTTGTAGAAGCAAAGTTCCCCCAAGCAACATTTTGAGTTGTGCTCAGTGGACGCCTATGTTTGAGTTATGCTTTGCAATAAGCTCTCTTTGGCCTTTATAATATTGGGTATGAAGCCCCCAAGCTTATGTTTGAGTTGTGCTCTCTTTTTTTGTAGCTTTATAAGCCGGATTAATGGACAAACAGAACTCCGCTTTATAAGCAGAAGCCCCCATGTAACCAAGAAGATATTTAAAGACGAAACGGCAGAGGCCCCGCTTTAGCAAGGATGCCGGTTTATTATATTGATCATAATATATACATTGTCAAGAATATGTACATAATAGGAGCCTATGGCTCAGGTGTAGTAAGGCTGCAGATGAGCAATATTCCACGGCCGGCGGGTCTCCTCCTCCGACTTGCGTGAGTCTTTGTGCTCTTGAACATCGATAAGATAGTATGACCCATTGTTTAGATTCTTGCTGACCACAAAGGGCCCTTCCCAAGGCGGGGACAACTTGTGCATATCAGTCTGGTCTTGGATAAGCCGGAGCACTAAGTCACCTTCTTGAAAAGCTCTGGTTTTAACCCGGCGGCTATGATAACGCCGCATGTCTTGTTGATAAATCGCCGAACAAGCCGCCGCTATGTCCCGTTTTTCATCTAACAAGTCCAATGCATCTTGGCGTGCTCTTCCGTTGTCCGATTCAACATAAGCTGCCACTCGAGGCGAGTCATGGCGAATATCACTTGTGAGAACTGCTTCTGCCCCATAAACCATGAAGAAGGGTGTATAACCCGTAGATCTGTTGGGGGTGGTATTAATGCTCCATAATACGGACGGCAATTCTTCCACCCAACAACCCGGCGTCCTCTGCAAAGGGACCATAAGCCGAGGCTTGATGCCTTTCAGGATTTCTTG
This sequence comes from Aegilops bicornis, assembly GCA_021605145.1. NCBI lineage: Eukaryota > Viridiplantae > Streptophyta > Magnoliopsida > Poales > Poaceae > Aegilops > Aegilops bicornis. The sequence continues at coordinate 686,505,666 of CM038673.1, read as the reverse complement.
ATTAGCTCTCTCAGCTTGACCATTAGACTGAGGGTGAGCCACTGATGACACATCAAGCCGGATGTGCTCACGTCGACAGAACTCTTCCATGGCACCCTTGGAGAGATTCGTGCCATTATCTGTTATGATGCTATATGGAAAACCAAAGCGGAAAATCACCTTCTTCATGAATTGAACCGCCGTGGCTGCGCCACGCGCTTGTCGATCGGCTCGCTTCCACCCACTTGGTGAATTTATCAACCGCCACCAAAAGGTGGGTCTTCTTGTCCTTGGACCTCTTAAAGGGCCCAACCATATCAAGCCTCCAAGTTGCAAACGGCCAGGTGATTGGAATCATCCTCAATTCCTGGGCCGGAACGTGAGCTCGGCGTGAAAACCTCTGACAACCGTCACACTTCCTGACCAAATCCTCAGCATCAGCATTAGCCGTTAGCCAGTAAATACCGTGCCGGAAAGCCTTAGCCACAAGGGATTTTGAACCGGCATGATGACCACAATCCCCTTCATGGATTTCACGCAAAATCTCACAGCCTTCTTCCAGAGAAACGCAGCGCAGAAACGCCCCCGAGACACTGCAGTGATGTAACTCGCCATTGACAATAGCCATGGACTTGGACCGCTGGATTATCTGTCTGGCCAAAACTTCGTCCTCAGGTAACTTGCCCCGGGTCATATACGCCAAGTAGGGCACCGTCCAATCAGGGATGGCATGAAGAACCGCCACCAATTGAGCCTCCGGGTCAGGAACAGCCAGATCCTCCTCCGTCGGCAGCTTGACCGACGGGTTATGCAAAACGTCAAGAAAAACATTGGGCGGCACCAGTTTACGCTGAGACACCAGCCGGCTTAAAGTGTACGCCGCTTCATTCTTGTGCCGATCAATGTGCTCAACCTGGTAACCCTTGAAATGACCAGCAATGACATCCACCTCGCGCCGATAAGCCGCCATGAGTGGATCCTTAGAATCCCAAGTACCAGAGACTTGTTGGGCCACTAAATCGGAGTCCCCAAAGCAACGTACCCGGATTAAGTTCATCTCCTTAGCCATCCGAAGACCGTGGAGCAAGGCCTCGTACTCAGCTGCATTGTTAGTACAAGGAAACATCAAACAGAGAACATAACAAAATTTGTCACCTCGAGGGGAAGTCAGAACCACTCAAATTTCGAGCCCTCCAATTGTCTGGACCCGTCGAAGTGAATAGTCCAGTATGTGTTATCCGGTTTATCCTCCAGCGCCTACAATTCTGTCCAGTCATTGATGAAATCCACGAGCGCTTGGGACTTGATGGCCGTACGAGGCATATATTTTAACCCGTGAGGTCCAAGCTCAATAGCCCACTTAGCAACCCGGCCAGTCGCTTCCCTGTTCTGGATGATATCTCCCAAAGGAGCGGAACTGACCACATTGATGGGATGGCCCTGAAAGTATTGCTTGAGCTTCCGGCTCGCCATGAAAACTCCATACACAAGCTTCTGCCAATGTGGGTATCTCTGCTTTGACTCAATAAGCACCTCACTGATGTAATAAACCGGCCGTTGAACCGGATACTCCTTACCCGCCTCCTTGCGCTCCACCACAATAGCCACGCTGACAGCCCGGGCGTTAGCAGCCACATATAACAGCAATGGTTCCTTATCAATGGGGGCAGCAAGAACAGGCGGTTCGGCTAACTGCCTCTTCAGATCCTCAAACGCCGCATTAGCAGCATCACTCTAGACAAAGTTATCTGTCTTTTTCATCATCTGATATAGAGGGATGGCCTTCTCTCCCAACCGGCTGATAAACCGGCTTAGTGCTGTAATACGGCCCGCCAGACGTTGAACATCATTGATACACGCCGGTTTAGCCAGGGACGTAATAGCCTTGATCTTTTCCGGATTAGCTTCAATCCACCTGTTAGATACCAGGAAACCCAAGATCTTGCCTGCCGGTACACCAAAAACACACTTGGCTGGATTAAGCATCATCTTATAAACCCGGAGATTGTCAAAGATCTCCTTCAAATCAGCTATTAACGTCTCTGCTTTCCTGGATTTCACCACGATATCATCCACATAAGCATGAACATTGCGCCCAATCTGATTATGAAGATAATTCTGCACACATCGCTGATAAGTCGCCTAGCCCAAAAGGCATAGACACATAGCAGAAGGCTCCAAAGGGAGTTATAAAGGCTGTCTTCTCCTGGTCCTTAACCGCCATTTTGATCTGATGATAACGAGAGTAAGCATCCAGAAAGCTCAAACGCTCACAACCCGCCATAGCATCAATAAATTGATCAATACGAGGGAGAGCAAAGGGATCAGCCGGACAAGTCTTGTTCAAATCCGTGTAATCCACACACATACGCCAGGTGCCGTTCTTCTTAAGTACCAGCACCGGATTAGCTAACCACTCAAGATGAAAAACCTCCACAATAAATCCTGCTGCCAAGAGCCGGGCTACCTCCTCACCAATGGCCTTGTGTCTCTCTTCATTGAAGCGGCGGAGAAACTGCTTGACCGGTTTAAACTTGGGATCGACATTAAGAGTGTGCTCAGCGAGTTCCCTCGGTACACCTGGCATGTCAGAAGGTTTCCATGCAACGATGTCCCGGTTCTCACGGATGAACTCGATGAGCGCGCTTTACCATTTCGGATCCAGGTTAGCGCTGATGCTAAACTGCTTGGATGAATTGCCAGGAACAAAATCAACAAGCTTATTCTCATCAGCCGATTTAAACTTCAAGGCCGGATCATGCTCTGTAGTTGGCTTTTTCAAAGAAGTCATATCGGCCGGATCAACATTGTCCTTGTAGAATTTCAACTCCTCCGCTGCACAAACCGACTCAGCATAGGCCGCATCACCTTCCTCACATTCCAAAGCGATCTTACGGCTTCCATGCACTGTGATGGTCCCCTTATAACCTGGCATCTTGAGCTGCAGATAAACATAACAGGGCCTTGCCATGAACTTAGCATAAGTCGGCCGTCCAAACAGGGCATGGTACGGGCTTATGATCTTCACCACTTCAAAAGTCAACGTCTCTGATCTCGAGTCATGATCATCTACAAAAGAAACCTCCAGAGCTATCTTACCGGCCGGATAAGCCGATTTACCAGGCACCACACCATGGAAAATGTTGTTTGACGGTTTAAGATTCTTATCTGTTAACCCCATACGACGGAAGGTTTCATAATACAAGATGTTGATACTGCTCCCTCCATCCATGAGCACCATGGTGAACTTATAACCTCCAACCTGAGGTGCCACCACCAACGCCAGATGACCCGGATTATCAACCCAGGGAGGGTGATCCTCTCGACTCCACACAATAGGCTGTTCAAACCAGCGCAAGTAACGGGGCACCGCCGGTTCAACGGGTTCACTGCCCTTATATGAAGCTTCTGATCATGTTTGCACAGGCTAGTGGTGAAGACATGATACAGCCCACTATTCAACTGCTTCGGGTGACTCTGGTAACCCGACTGTTGCTGCTGCTGATTCCCTTGTTGATTATAACCACCCTGATTGCCCTGATTGTCTTGATTGCCATGTCCGCCCTGATAACCTTGAAATCCTAAACCGGAATTACCTCCACCATAACCCGGCCCATGAGACCTTGGTCCTGAACCGCCGAACGGTCCATGATCATATCGGAAGAGATCCGAGTTTTTGAACTCCCTCATAATAAAGCAATCCTTCCAGAGGTGCGTAGCTGTGTGACGCCCGGATAATTAGGCTACAGTAATCCCGCGTTAATGAGGACACGTCACCTCGGTTACTGCTAATAATCTCGCGTCGGTTCGAAACTTTCAAATTCAAAATTTAAATATTGTCAAACATCAAAACAAAAATGTTCGGTTAGTGCCAAATATTACATAGGTAATTATAGTAAAGAAAACACAAATTTATAAAATACTTATATGCCCTAAGTTGAATTAAAACAGTAAAAGAAAATAAATAAAAGGAAAAGGAACAAAACAGAAAGCAAAAAAAAGGAAGAAAGCCCCCTCCCCTGGGCCGAATGGCCCAAATTTAGCTGAGCCATCGGGCCAAAAGGCCCAACCGGTCCACCCCACTCCCTTATCCTCGGACCTCAAACCCTAGCCCGCTACCGTCGCCCCACTCCCACACTTCCCCACGCCGCTCTCCCTTCCTCGATCGGATCGGGCAGCGCCCGCCGCTTCGCCCGACGACCACGCTTCGATCGCGCCGACGCCTCCGTCGCCAGCACCCAACCCTGGCGCCGTCCTCGTCGGACACGCCGCCTCGCCCCCTTCCCTCCCACCGGACTGCCTCGTCGCCGTCACGCCGCGGCGCCGCACGGACCCGTCCACCCCGCGGCGCCGTGCTCTGCACCACTTCGCCGCCCCGGTCCGCCTCGCCGTCGTCGTTTGCCAGCGCCGCCCCGTCATCGCCGCCTCGACCCCGACTCCGTCGCCCGAAGCCGTCCCGGAGCGCCTTCGCCGGACCTCCCCGCCGGACTGCCTCCCCACCGTCGCTCGTCCCCATCCTCCTCCTCGCCGGACGCCATCGAGCCACGCCGCCCCCTTCCCTGCCTCGAACGTGAGCACTGCCCCGTGCTCCCTCTCCCCCACGTACTAAACGCATCGAGCTCGTCATGGCCCTACTCGGCGTCCTTGCCTCCACCCACGTCCGCGAGCGCTCGCGCTCGTCGCGCTCACCGCGGCCTTGTCCCGCCCGCGCCCGTACGTCGCGCCTACACGCGCCCGTAGCCACCGTGCACTCCAGCGCTTCGCTCCTTGGCGCTCAGCTTGCTTGCTTCCGCCTAATCTGCGCCCGTGCCGATGGCCTCGCCCGAGCCAGTGCCCGGGCTCGCCCCAGTTCGGGCGCCCTACAGCGCCCCAGCGCCCGTGCCCACTATGGCCATGGGCCTATGACAGCGGGGTCCCACCCCCAAAACGTTAAAAAAAATGATATAAAAAAAGAATAATAAAAAATATATTAATTAATTAATTAATTAACTAACTAAATTAATTAACTTAAGAAGTTGAGTTTAATTAATCTAATCAATTAACTAACTAATTAAACCTGCTTAGTTAGTCTTAGACAATGACCGTGGGACCCACATGTCAGTTTGACTAGGTCAACTGACTAGTTGACTGCTGACATCACCCTGACATCATGCTGACGTCATAATTGCATTTTCTAATTAAATTAATTCTGTTAAGTCTAAAAATAAATTAAATCTTTAAAAATTAATATAAAATAATCCGTAGCTCGGATGAAAATACTTTGTACATGAAAGTTGCTCAGAACGACGAGACGGATCCGGATATGCAGCCCATTCGTCCACCACACATCCCTAGCATAGCAAACACACAACTTTCCCCCTCTGGTTCATCTGTCCGAAAACGCGAAACACCGGGGATATTTTCCCGGATGTTTTCCCCCTTCACCGGTATCACCTCATACCGCGTTAGAACACGTCTAGCTCGTCATATCCTGTTATGCACTTGCTTGCTATGTATTTGCTGTTTACGCCCTCTCTTCTCTTGGTAGACCCGTGACGATCTTGATGCCCCGGTTCGACTACGGAGTTGACGACCCTCTCTCTTGCAGAGCAACCAGGCAAGCCCCCCTTTGATCACCAGATATCGCCTACTCTTCTCTATACTGCTTGCATTAGAGTAGTGTAGCATGTTCTCGCTTTCGATTAATCCTATATTGCTGCATAGCTTTGTCCTTGCTACTCTTGTTGTTACCTTTACCGCTATCCCATCGCTTAGTATAGGATGCTAGTGTTCCATCGGTGGCCCTATACTCTTGTCCGTGCGCCATGCTATACTACTTTGGGATGTGATCACTTCGAGGTGATCACGGGCATATGCTATATACTTTACACTATTACATTACCTGTGATATTGTTAGGAGATGGGGTGAAAGGACAGGTGGCTCCATCCCGGTAGAGGTGGGCCTGGGTTCCCACGGCCCCCGATCGTTACTTTATGGCGGAGCGGCATTGTGGCAGGTTGAGACCACCTAGGAGAGAGGTGGGCCTGGCCCCGGTCGGCGTCATGGATACTTAACACGTTTAACGAGATCTGGGTATTTGATATGAGTCTGGCCATTTGATCTATACGCACTAACCATCTACGCGGGAGTAGTTATGGGTATCCCGGCGTCGTGGTATCAGCTGAAGCCTTCGTGACGCCAGCGACTGAGTGGTGCGCACCGGATTGGAACGCAAGCCTGCTCTTGTATTAAGGGGGCTAGTTCTACTTCCGGCCGCGTTCGCAACATGCAGGTGTGCGCTTAGGTTTAGACCGACGTGCTGGCCTCTCTGTTGTGCCTAGGTGGGGCTGCGACATGTTGATCTTCCGCGGCCGGGCATGACCCAGAAAAGTGTGTCCGGCCAAATGGGATCAAGCGTGTTGGGTTATGTGGTGCACCCTGCAGGAAGTTAATCTATTCGAATAGCCGTGATCTTCGGTAACAGGACGACTTGGAGTTGTACCTTGACCTTATGACAACTAGAACCAGATACTTAATAAAACACACCTTTCCAAGTGCCAGATACAACCCGGTGGTCGCTCTCTCTCAGGGTTACGAGGAGGGGAAATCGGGTAGGATTATTGCTATGTGATGCTACTTGGAGGACTTCAGTCTACTCTCTGCTACATGCTGCAAGGCGGAGGCTGCCATAAGCATAGTCTTCGACAGGATTAGCTATCCCCCTCTTATTACGGCATTCTTGATTCGGTCCACCGATATGGCCCTTTACACATATATCCATGCATATGTAGTGTAGCTCCTTGCTTGTAGTACTTTGGATGAGTACTCACGGTTGCCTTGTTCCCCTTTTCCCCTATCTCTACCCGATTGTTGTGACCAGATGTCGGAGCCTGTGGAGCCAGACGCCACCATCGACGCATTTACTACTACCCCGGAGGTGCCTACTACTACGTGCAGCCCGACGCATTTACTGTGAGTAGTTAGGAGGATCCTGCAGGAGGCCCGCGCCTCTTTTGATCTGTATCCCAGCTTTGTGCTAGCCATCTTATGGCAACTAGTTTTAACTTATGTCCGTACTAAGATATTGTTGCTTCCACGACTTCGTCTATGATCGAGCACTTGTATTCGAGCCCTCGAGGCCCCCCGCTTGTATTATGATGCTTGTATGACTTATTTATGTTTTAGAGTTGTGTTGTGATATCTTCCCGTGAGTCCCTGATCTTGATCGTACACATTTGCGTGCATGATTAGTGTACGATTTAATCGGGGGCGTCACAAGTTGGTATCAGAGCCGACTGCCTGTAGGAATCCCCTTCCATACTCCTTGGTCAAGTCGAGTCTAGTCATTGCAAAACTTTTACTAACATGGTTGTGTGCCTTACGGGCCCACGTCGCCATTGGGTGGTATTAGGATCTTTTACTCCTCGATCTTTACTCTCGGACTCTGAGCTCTCTTCTTTTCGGGTTAAACGATTTTGCTAAAAACAAAACTAACTTTAGGTTCTCGCAAGTACTTTCTCCCGGAGAGCCCCTCACTTCAGATGATCGCCTGCTGCACTAGAAGATTCCGAAGTTACTCTACGATGTTTTCTCGAGTCTTTGTGCCATCGCATTTGCGATTTCCTTCCACTGTCAACCCCTATGAAAACTACTTACAGTTGCCATTCATACGATCATCCCCCATTGATCTTGTTATTACAAGATACCCCGAAGTTTTCTCTATTGTTCCGAGAATACTTTGTGCCTATTACCTAGCAGTTCTTTGCCACATGAATACCCCTTCAAATAAATCCTCGCACTTGTCGAGTATCCGCTCATCCCGCTTGTTCATGTGTTTCACAACAGTCTTCAAAATACTATTCGATCTTTCGAAAATCCTCTGGAGCCTTTGGCTCTTGAAATTCTTGCTTGCTAGCATTATGGTTAATCCCATAAGTCTCGTAGTCTTATTGACATTCCTTGTCATTATCATTTTCAGTCTGTTGACTCAATATGATTGCGAATACACGCAATCTTCATTGATCCTTATAAATTACCTTTCCGGCTGAGCTGCCATTCTTTAACTGGAATTGGTTCTCGACCAATCCAATTGTCGTTGATTGTACCCTAAGGCTATTCAACTTGTCCATCCCTAATCAGAGCATTGCTTCTGATCCCTTGACTTGGAATTCATAATTCCTTTGCAATTAAGCTTTAAATTAGTCAGTTGTTTCTATCTTCTGATCTCCTTGCATTCTTCTTCTTCTGGTTGAGTACCGATACTCACATCAGCCCGTTGCTAGGACCGCCATAACCATTGCCGGGTTATTATCCGATGTGTCCTTCACCACCAAAATTTTTATGAGTTCTTTACCCGATACATAATGCCTTTGGTAAATTGTATCCTCTACTTTTTCGACCATGCTCTACTTTTGAGCTTGTGTTATTTACTCATGAAGTTCATGGTATATATTCTAAGAAGCCCCGATGGGTTGAACCGATGCCTTCCTTAATCTGTGTGAACTCGAAAGTTTTCACGGGTCATACTCCTCTGGTAATTCACCAGGTAGGTTTTGACACTGGAATCATTTTTATCTAGAGCAGGAATGAAAGGTTATACATTGAAGAAGTGGGAGTCGACCTTGAACTTTGTGTTCATGCCCATGGAACCGATGCAGATCCTACCATAGAAGCTTCTTGTGATAATAACTATTTCGTAGATACAATATCATCTGGTATCTGTGAATTTATCCTATGCAATCGTGGTTCCGACCATATTTTCTCTTTGATCCCATTTCTCGGGCAAGTTAATCACTTGTCTTCTATAGACCAATACACCAGTCCAACCTTTACTTTGATCTTGTGACGAGTATTACCCCGGGTATCTCGAGGATATCTTGCCATTGCACTACATCTTATAACCTTTGATGAAGCACTACCTTACCTTGTCTTTGCCACTTCATGGGTTCTGGGTTGTTTGCCGGTCGAGAACACCGATAAGTGAATCGATTCTGCACTCCGATTCAATAACTCTTAAGTAATTTTCGTTGCTTATGGGTTAATAATCCTTCAAGTCATCCCTAGCCTGATCGGCTATACCATTATCGTACCAAATTCTAACTGTGCTACCTGGTCCTCTTCCCAGAGCATAATTTTTGACGATGAGCTAAGCTTACGTCGATCTTTCCTCATCATTTCGTTTCGCTTTGGACAACAAGCTTGCTTTGGAGTTTGTGTCATACCCTTGGTTCCATTAACCTTCGCTTCATCATTCCTTTGACTTGATGTCATCGCCGATCTATTACATCTTCGTGGAGCATCTCGACAAAATTTGTTGTGGTCATCGTCAACATTTTGACTCCTTCCAGGATACCAATCAAATTCATGATGATGAGTACCACCCTCGTCCCTTGGTAATTTGAGTTACCATCGACAACATCCTTGCCTTCCTTCCGTCACAAACTTATTCCTGTTATGGATGCAACTTGCAATCCAGCTTGTCTTATGTTCTACCTTGAAGTATTACTGTCTCTAATGTCGAGGATTTTGTGAGAATTTCACCACCTCTTAAGAAATTCTTGTTGCAGCGATGCGTCTCGCCATCACCATTCTTTTCTTGGTCCCGTGTTGGTTCTAACCGGATACCAACAGATGAACGGTGCTATTTGGATTCTGCCTTTCTAGCAACCCTATAGCTTTGAAGTTAATGGTCGGCCATTCATTCTTAGACTATTGATTATTGAATCACCATTCTCGACATTGGTCGTGCAGCCCAACCCATATTTCGTGCACCTTTCAACCAATGTTTAATTGTGTATGTTTTCCTCAAACATGCTTCATTATATCATTTGATCTGACAAATGCTATCTCCTTATCCACATAATTGAGGAGATGCATCTTTTTGGATGCCTCGTAGAATTATCGCTGAGTCCGTCAGCCACTTCCTCATCCTCTCCTTGGTTTAATGATGAACTCTGGTTTCAGAACTCGCTTCCATGGTTCATTTCCCGAGAATCTTATAATGTCATCTCGACAATTTGTGTTGCGCCTTTCTTCTCAGGCATCCCGAGTCTGAGTTATCTTGACAGCGATCAGATCTAAATCTCAGTCAGATATGATGGTTAGAACATATTTCCAAGAGTTATAACAATGGTCTTTATGTGACCCGGTAAGGTGATGTCGTGCCTAGCACACCTGGCCGGAGGCCCTATTGTTATACTTTCCTTTTCTGCAAGATTATCCATTCTTCCATGAGGAAATTGTAAGACTTATTCTATAAGTTGCCCTTGATGGATCCTTTGTGTATCCAAAGTCGATCTTTGCTTGAAGACCATGCCAATGCTAAATGTTTCTCGCTAAATTATCCAAACACATTTGTATGGGTAATGTCATGAAATTTCTCTCCTCTTATCTAAAGGGTTTTCTACTTTATATCCTGTCTTGGATATCATCCTCTGCTTGACTTTGGAAAGGATATACCCCTGATACACGTGTTTAAGCACATTGTCCTTTCCATTGCTTGTTTAACCTGGTAATCACCTTTCCTTTCCTTTGGTTTGCTTAACCCTTCTTGTGATCTTTATTATATAAGCAGTAGTAATCTTCTGCTTATGTAAAACACCTTGGGTACAACCGTGTGAGTAAGACCACTGTTTCTCTGTTGATGACATTTTGGTAGCCACCGACGGACGGAACTTTGCCTATTGGTCCGCCTCGCTCAACGAAAGGTGAAAATGGTTCTCTTCATCCCTCGCCCTTGGTATCGACGTTGTTGCCGACTTAATCGACAGGCTACCCTCAGACATGCCTTGCTTGCATGATCACGCAAGACGTCTCTGCCCTTCCTACTTTAACCCACATGTTGGGCCCATAACCCATAGTTCCACAGGATCGAAACCTGATTCTCCTGTACAACCCTGTTTCTAATGGTTATTCCCCATGCTTGGCTTCGTATTTAATTCATGGGCCACCTTCCTAGTGCTCTATTATGGTATCAGACACAATACTTACTCTCGCTACTCTGAACCCCCTTCTCACTCTGGTTCAGACTTCGAGCAACTATCTATCTGCTTGGAACCTCTTATTGTACCTTCGTACCTTACCCTCGAGGTATTTTATATGTTCAACTCAAGAGATAATCTTATGTTCATTCATGGGTTAACCCTAGATTGTTTCCCTCACAAGCATTCTGTCGTAGTCAAGCTGCCCTTACCTATTAAATGAAATGCGTTGGAGTTCCTGAAGCAAAGGACGACTTCACTATGATGACCTGAAGCGGAGAAATGAAGACATCAACGTAATGGATCAACCTCTTCGAGAAGAGCAACCAAGACCAAGGACACTCGTCAAAATTTCGTAACAAAAGCCATTCCCCCTTACTCCCGCTCCTAAATCTCGGGAGTGACGCCCGGATAATTAGGCTACAGTAATCCCGCGTTAATGAGGACACATCACCTCGGTTACTGCTAATAATCTCGCATCGGTTCGAAACTTTCAAATTCAAAGTTTAAATATTGTCAAACATCAAAACAAAAATGTTCGGTTAGTGCCAAATATTACATAGGTAATTATAGTAAAGAAAACACAAATTTATAAAATACTTATATGCCCTAAGTTGAATTAAAACAGTAAATGAAAATAAATAAAAGGAAAAGGAACAAAACAGAAAGCAAAAAAAAGGAAGAACCCCCCTCCCCCTAGGCCGAATGGCCCAGCTAGCCAGCAGGCCATCAGGCCAAAAGGCCCAACCGGCCCACCCCCACTCCCCTTATCCCTGGACCCCAAAACCCTAGCCCGCTACCCATCACCCCACTCCCCCACTTCCCACGCCGCTCTCCCCTTCCCCGATCGGATCGGGGCAGCGCCCGCCGCTTCGCCCGACGGCCGCGCTTTCGATCGCGCCGCCACGCCTCCGTCGCCAGCAACCAACCCTGGCGCCGTCCTCGTCGGACACGCCGCCTCGCCCCCTTCCCTCCCACCGGACTGCCTCGTCGCCGTCACGCCGCGGCGCCATGCTCTACACCACTTCGTCGCCCCGGTCCGCCTCGCCGTCGTCGTTTGCCAGCGCCGCCCCGTCATCGCCGCCTCGACCCCGACTCCGTCGCCCGAAGCCGTCCCGGAGCGCCTTCGCCGGACCTCCTGCGGGATTGCCTCCCACCGTCGCTCGTCCCCATCCTCCTCCTCGCTGGACGCCATCGAGCCACGCCGCCCCCTTCCCTGCATCGAACGTGAGCACCGCCCCCGTGCTCCCTCTCCCCCCCCCCCCGTACTGAACGCGTCGCGCTCGTCATGGCCCTACTCGGCGTCCTTGCCTCCACCCACGTCGCGGCCTTCGCGCTTCGTCGCGCTCCTGCAACCTTGTCCAGGCGCCCGTCATCGCGCGCCTACCTGCGCCATGCCACCGTGCACCACAGCGCTTGCTACGCCGCAGGCTGCGCCCGCCGATTGCTTGCTTCCAGCGTGCCCAGCCCGGCCGATGGCCTCACGAGCAGGTGCGGGCTCGCCCGATTGGTGCCCTCTGGCGCCCAGGCCGTGCCCACTATGGCCATGGGCCTATGACAGCGGGGTCCCACCCCCAAAACGTTAAAAATGATATAAAAAAAGAATAATAAAAATTATATTAATTAATTAATTAATTAATTAACTAAATTAATTAACTTAAGTAGTTGAGTTTAATTAACCTAATCAATTAACTAACTAATTAAACACCTTAGTTAGTCTTAGACAATGACAGTGGGACCCACATGTCAGTTTGACTAGGTCAACTGTCTAGTTGACTGCTAACATCATGCTGACGTCATAATTGCATTTTCTAATTAAATTAATTCTGTTAAGTCTAAAAATAAATTAAATCTTTAAAAATTAATATAAAATAATCCGTAGCTCGGATGAAAATACTTTGTACATGAAAGTTGCTTAGAACGACGAGACGAATCCGGATACGCAGCCAATTCGTCCGCCACACATCCCTAGCATAGCAAACACACAACTTTCCCCCTCCGGTTCATCTGTCCGAAAACGCGAAACACCGGGGATATTTTCCCGGATGTTTTCCCCCTTCACCGGTACCACCTCATACCACCTTAGAACACGTCTAGCTCGTCATTATCCTGTTATGCACTTGCTTGCTATGTATTTACTGTTTCTCCCCCTCTTCTCTTGGTAGACCCGTGGCGATCTTTGATGCCCCGGTTCGACTACGGAGTTGGCGACCCTCTCTCTTGCCAGAGAAACCAGGCAAGCCCCCCCTTGATCACGGATATCGCCTACTCTTCTCTATACTGCTTGCATTAGAGTAGTGTAGCATGTTACTACTTTCGATTAATCCTATCTTTGCTGCATAGCTTTGTCCTTGCTACTACTGTTGTTACCTTTACCTGCTATCCTCTTGCTTAGTATAGGATGCTAGTGTTACATCGGTGGCCCTACACTCTTGTCCGTGCGCCATGCTATACTCTTTGGGCTGTGATCACTTCGGGAGGTGATCACGGGCATATACTATATACTTTACACTATTACATTACCTGTGATATTGTTCGGAGATGAAATTTGAAAGGACGGTGGCTCCATCCTGGTAGAGGTGGGCACAGGTTCCCGACGGCCCCATTTGTTACTTTATGGCGGAGCGACAGGCAGGTTGAGACCACCTAGGAGAGAGGTGGGCCTGGCCTGGTCGGCGTTCGCGGATACTTAACACGCTTAACGAGATCCGGGTATTTGATCCGAGTCGGCCATTTGGTCTATACACACTAACCATCTACGCGGAGTAGTTATGGGTATCCCGGCGTCGTGGTATCACCAAGCCTTCAGAACGCCAATGGCCGAGTGGCGTGGCGGCCGGATTGGAACGCAAGCCTGCTCTTGTATTAAGGGGCTAGTTACGCTTCCGGCAGCGTTATAACGTCTTGAGGTGTGCTAAGGCGATGGGCCCTGCACCCTGTGGCGCTTAGGTTTAGACCGGCGTCTGGCCTCTCTGTTGTGCCTAGGTGGGGCTGCGGCGTGTTGATCTTCATGGCGGGCATGACCCGTAAAAGTGTGTCCGGCCAAATGGGATCAAGCGTGTTGGGTTATGTGGTGCACCCTGCAGGGAAGTTAATCTATTCGAATAGCCGTGATCTTTGGTAATAGGACGACTTGGAGTTGTACCTTGACCTTATGACAACTAGAACCGGATACTTAATAAGACACACCCTTCCAAGTGCCAGATACAACCCGGTGATCGCTCTCTCTCGTGGTTACGAGGAGGGATCGCGGGTAGGATTATTGCTATGTGATGCTACTTGGAGGACTTGATCTACTCTACGATACATGCTGCAAGGTGGAGGCTGCCGAGCGTAGTCTTGACGGATTAGCTATCCCCTCTTATTACGGCATTCTGCAGTTCAGTCCACTGATATGTCCCTTTACACATATATCCATGCATATGTAGTGTAGCTCCTTGCTTGCGAGTACTTTGGATGAGTACTCACGGTTGCCTTGTTCCCCCTTTCCCCCCTATCTCTACCCGATTGCTGCGACCAGATGTCGGAGACCAGGAGCCAGACGCCACCATCGACGACGACTACTACCCCGGAGGTGCCTACTACTACGTGCAGCCCACCGGCGACCGAGAGTAGTTAGGAGGATCCCAGGCGGGAGGCCTGCGCCTCTTTCGATCTGTATCCCGCTTTGTGCTAGCCATCTTATGGCAACTTGTTTAACTTATGTCCGTACTTCAGATATTGTTGCTTCCGCTGACTTCGTCTATGATCGAGCACTTGTATTCGAGCCCTCGAGGCCCCTGGCTTGTATTATGATGCTTGTATGACTTATTTATGTTTTAGAGTTGTGTTGTGATATCTTCCCGTGAGTCCCTGATCTTGATCGTACACATTTGCGTGCATGACACGCATGATTAGTGTACGATTGAATCGGGGGCGTCACAAGCTGGCTTCTCTCTTGTCCCGTGCCTCGAGCAAGGCTGATTTAACAGGCGCTCATGATTGACACCTGATCCTCCACTCCGCGGGGGCGGTCTACCCTTATGATGCTGGCCATTGTCCTGCGCATTGGTGTTAGCCACAAAATCTGAATTACTATCCGCTTTACGCTTACCATTGTTCCCATGGCCCGCCTGGTTAGGCTGCTGGCCTTTGGTGTTGTCGTTCTTCTTTCCCTTCCCCGGCTTTTCATCTTCAGACTCCGGGTCCTTGGTACTATCAGAATCGGCATACTTAACCAGCGCAGCCATAAGTGTTCCCATGTCATTGCAGTGACGTTTGAGTCGTCCCAACTTCAGTTTCAAAGGTTTAAACCGACAATTACCCTCCAATGCTATAACTGCCGAGTCGGCATTGATGCGGTCCGATGAATGCAAGACCTCTGAAACCTGGCGTACCCAATGGGTTGTCGATTCGCCTTCTTCCTGGACGCAGGCGGCTAGATCCACAATTGACATGGGTTGCTTGCATGTGTCCTCGAGGTTCGTTATAAACCGGGCCTTTAACTCGGCCCATGACCCAATGGAGTTAGCTGGCAAACTTTCAGCCAAGTACGAGCTGTTCCATCCAACATCATGGTGAAATATTTCACGCATGCCACTTCATCCACGTCCAGCATCTCCATCGCCATCTCATCACTTTCGACCCATGACTCAGGGGGTAAATCAGCGGTGTAATTAGGCACCTTACGCGGACCCTTGAAATCCTTGGGCAGCCGCACATTGCGCAAAGCCGGGGTGAGACAAGGCACCCCCCAAGAGCTGAAAGCAAGACCTCGTTCCACAGAAGATGTCGGACGAACCGGAGTAAGCTGACGGTCCTGTGCTGCTAACTCGGCTTCTCGACGTGCTCTACCATTATACACCACATCCTGAGCATTTGCACCACCGCGCGCCGGATTAGCCTCTCGAGGGGCGTCACGGTTCCACGCACTGCTTGACACAGCCGGTTCATCAATGTGCCTGCTGTAACTCCTGCTCGGGCGAGGGGTTGAATGAATTCTGTCTCGACTATACGAATAGGCCTGCTGCTGGACCATAGCCGTTTGAAGAAGGTCTCTGGCGCGCCGCGTCTCAACCGCCGTTGGAGACTCGCCCTCCATTGGAATAGCTGCCAATCGCGACGCTGCGGCGATCATGTTATCCAAAGGGGTAGAGAAGTGACCCGGTGGTGTCGGCATGTATTGCGGCGGGTTATGGGTCTGTCGAGGCGGGTCCATCGCCCGCGGCTGATATAGCGCTCCTGTCCCAGGTGTTTCAATCCGGTTTGCCACGGCCGGATTACTGGTTCCTGCTCCTGGTGTGTTGAAGAGGTTCATTGCTTCATAAACAGGTGGCAGACGAGACCTATGCCTCCTCCGCAACACTTCGTTTGAAGCGTTCTGATCCAGCATGAGCCGATAATTTTCAGCCTGAATCTGTTGTGCCTGAGCATCTAAAGCGGCCCGTTCATCAGCCATCCTGGTTTCCTCAGCCGCCAAGTCCTCCTTAGCCTGAGCTATCTGATCTCGCAGCTTTGCAACCTCCGTGTTATGCTGATCTTGAGTATCCGGGGTAACCTCTGCGGTCAGAAATGTCGCCCAAGCGTCCAATAAAGCGGATAGGACTTGAGTCGGCCGGCGCGTGGGGCCTCCTGCCCCGGCTACCGATCCGGAAATCATCGCTATTGTAGCTGATGAGTGCTGCGTGGGCTGCGTACCAGCCGTGAAGATCGCAACCCGGTTTGGCGGTTCAAGGGGGTCCAGAATAATGTCGCCATCGGAAAAAGCCCCCAAGCCTGCCATCTTGCAGTTGGTACAGTGACTCGGTCTCACCGGTGGATGATTCGCCATCTGAATAAACGACCGTCTCACCATCGGACACCGGTTCAGACCCCGCTCCATTGATGAATCCTACGAACGCACGCTTCATGGCAGGCTGAACCCGGGCAGGACTTGCACGCTAAGCCGTCTCGATTAGGTCGGCGCAGATGTCCGGCTCAGGGCCCGGTTTGCCGATCTTGCCGATGAAGACGTGAATTCCTCCAAAGGGGACCCGGTACCCGCACTCGATTGAGCCGGCGTCCGGGCCCAGCCTGCGTCGTCGATGTAGAGCTTGTCACGACGACTCTTGGTCATCCGGCCCACGGCGTATCCCTTGAGCCCTTCGAAGTTGCCCTTCAAGAACTCGAAACCATCGTGCGATAGCCCCACGGTGGGCGCCAACTGTCGTGGATTATCACGTCAGATGTCCTAGTGTGAGGACTTAGTCGTGGAGCCATCGCAACGAGATTAGCTTAAAGGCGTTAAACCGAACAAAGGACACGGGGAGTTTATACTGGTTCGGCCCCTTGCGGTGAAGGTAAAAGCCTACGATCTAGTTGTGGTGGAATTGATGGGGTCTCGATGATGAGGGAGCGAATCCGCTTTACCTGGCTCTTGAGTCGTTGTTTCTTGTCCCTGAACCGCCGTCGGGTCGTCCCTTTATATACACAGGTTGACGCGCGGCGGTTTACAGAATCCCGAGGCCGGATCATACACGTGTCCGGCTCGGTTTCCATCCTTTCCTACCATACAACACAAGTTACATATTACATGGCGGTTTATGTCTACGGGCCCTAACCCGCCTTTTGGGCCTTGGGGCCTTTAAATCTCAATAATAAAGCGCCATATTCCTTGTCTTCATGGGCTTCAATGCGGACGATTCCTTATGAGTATAACACGGCCCCTCCTGGGCGGTTTATACTCAATAGTTATATCCCCAATAGCTTCCCCAAGGATGCACGCCCATGACGCTACTGTCGCCGCCCCTGAGGTGTTCAACGTAATGGGCGCAAGGTATGGAACTTTGATTTTCTTCTATTGTTTTCACTTTTCGCCATTGCGATTGTTCTTGACTTGTGGAGCGAAATTGTAGCGCCAGTTTGCATGATATGACTGCCGAGTTTGTCCACATGTTGGACCACAACGCCATCGACATTGATCAAGCCCTGATTGGTGATTACGGCTACAATGAGATGGATGGTGGTGTGAACGGTCACGGTGAAGAAGATGAGGTGGAGGACATTGGGGAGGGGGTGTTCAACCAAGCGCAAGCAAAAGTGCGCGTGAGATCAAAGAACTACACGCAATTGGAAGATCAAGTCTTGATCAAGTTTCTTTTGGGTCATGGATAAAAACTATGTTTATTTCCGCGCAAACTATGTTTGATTGTTCGAATTTGTAGCCATTTATCGGTTTGAGGGCTAGCGCGGGCTGCGGCCAAACAGACCTCGCAAGGTCGAACAGTAAAACAGAATTGCCTGTGGCAGCCCTCAAAACATGTTTTCCGCGGCCCTTATACTCACTTTAAAGGTCCGCGCGATAAGGGGTCTGCTAGAGATGCTCTCAGCAAAAGCAACAACTATTCGACGAATGGAAGACTTCTTTCAAATGCACGAGAGCTGTGTGCACATTGTTGAGATAGAAAAGCTTACAATGCCAAGTGATAACACGACTGGGAGTAGCGAGATGCTCTAAACAACCCAAAACAACCAAAACATCCGGCGCAATACAACAGAGCACAAGCGACAACACATGATCAGAGGTCAACTCCAATTACCATGTGACACATGTGGTAAGCAATCCAAATAATTCAAGAAAAAAGAGGTCAACTACAATTTGGGGCCCAATGCGCCGGTTAAAGCACTTTTGGCAAAACACGCACAGCCCCCTCCCTTTGATAGATTTAGAATGGGCCAGCCCAGCATGTGAGCGGGAAGCTCCCGGTTTTGGGAAGCTTTCGTCCGGGTTTTTTTTCTGGACATTTTTATTAATTTTCCTTTTATTTTATTTTTACTTTTTATTTATTTGTCTCAATTAAAATGTATGAACTTTCTTCAAATTTTGAGAATATCTTTCTGAACTTTTTCTTAAATTTGTGAACTTTCTTTGAATATATTGTGAACATTTTTTCCTAAAACCCGTGATCTTCTTTTCCCTCAATTACTCGCACATTTTTATGCAAAATTTTGAACTTTTTTCCTCAATATGATTTTTTTAAATCCATGAAATACGTGTTTTTTTTCAAAATCATGCTTTTTTGTCAAATTTACGAGCTTGTTTAAAAATTTGTGAAGTTTCATCAAACTCATGAACTTTTTTGAAAAGGTCAACGACAAGTCAGCAATCAAAGTTGAGCGATAATTCGTGAACTTATATGCACTAGCGGGACTTTGACTCAAGGTAGACGCGGCACAAGCAAGAGAGTATGACTCTTGGAAAATTTAGAGTTTACAAGGAAGAAATCCTCGGTTAATGTCGATAGTGGTCACTCCGGTGGTTTTGTTCGCAATTTCCTTGTGATCAATTTTTAGCTGATTTTCTATTAAAAACAAGAATTCCTTGCTGATTTGATCATATTGATGGTATGCTTTTGTAAGGTAGGAAGGTATGTCCTGCTACTGAACTAGCCCAAAATGACAGTTATGTACGAGTGCATCACAGACACTCCATCGTAGTAGTTCTAGCCGGATCTCTCGGCCATTACAACTCGACTTTTCCAGTATGATCTTGCAATAATGATATATAGAAAAAAAAATCAACTTAAGGAGCATTGCTCCCAATTTTCGTTTCTAAAATCTTATGGTTATAATTTAGGAGTACCAAAAGCTGGCCTTGTGTGCCAATCTAACGAATCATCAGGTGATCTGCCAATAGGAGAGACCGCAAAAGTCTAACTGAGGCCGTATATGAGTATGATGACCCATACTCCTATTTGTAGACTAGCGGTTTTACTGGCCATTTTTCTTCTGGTTTTTCCTCAACACAGGTGTTGCTGATTTCTCACTTTTTTCTTTCATTTTTTGTTTTTCTTTCTATTCTATTTTATTTCCTTTTTATTTTACATTTAAATTTTTTCCTTATTTTTTATTTCCATTTTTTCTCAAATTCGTGAACATCTCACAAATTCATGAATTTTTTTCCAACTTTCAAAACTTTTTCCAAATTCATGAATGTTTCCCAAGTTTTGTAAAAGAATCAAAATTTTGTGAACCTATTCAAGTTACAAACTTTTTTGTCGAAAAAATCAAGGTATTTTTTATATCTTGTTTAAAAAATCAAATTCATGAAACTTTTTCATTTTGGCGAAGATTTTTTGAAAAATATAAACTTTTCCAAGTTGT
This sequence comes from Aegilops bicornis, assembly GCA_021605145.1. NCBI lineage: Eukaryota > Viridiplantae > Streptophyta > Magnoliopsida > Poales > Poaceae > Aegilops > Aegilops bicornis. Next base: position 686,485,608 of record CM038673.1, on the reverse strand, counting down.
GTCCAAAATTTTGGAAGTTTCCTTAGATTTGAAACTTTTTCCCCCAATTTCATGAACTTCTTCAAAAATATTGTACTTTTTTCTTTTTGTCAAAAAAGTCAACGTCCAACTTTCTGTGGCAAGTCGTCAGTTTGAACTGGGGTAGAACATACTTTTCTCAAAGCAAACGAGCACTGGAGTAGGAGCGAGAGAGCGAACAAGCGCTAGCTTTATTTTTTTATTTTTTGAGGGAGCGCTAGTTAGCCTCAAGGACCGAGGAGAAGCTGTCAACTTCTATTTGGCGCCCGCTGGGCTGGTTACAATGCTTTTGGCAAAACGAACAAACACACATCCCTTCAATAGGTTTAGAATGGACCTGCCCACTATCACGAGCGGGACACTCCTGGTTTTGGGAGTCTTCCAGAAACTTCCTGCACCGGTTTTCGGAAGCTGCCATCCGGGTTATTCTTTTATTCTTTATAGATTTTCTAGATATATTTTATTCAGTTTTTCGTTTCATTTTTTCATATTCATTTTTCTAGATGGATTTCATTTATTTTATTATTTTTTACTTTTGCCTTTTATTTTATTTTTACATTTTAAAATGCATGAACTTTGTTTCCTTAACTTTTAAAAAAAATCATGTACTTTCTGAAAAAATTTGAACATTTTCCCTAAAATTCATGATCATTTTTCCAAATTTATGGACATTTTTTGAAATTTGTGACCTTTTTCAACAATTGTGAAGGTTTGCATGAACAGTTTTTAGATATGTGGACTACTATCAGATTCATGATTTTTTTTTTCAAATTCATGAATGTACCTGATATTGAGCCCCATGAAATCCCACATCTTTTCTTTCACCGCTGTGGAAATTCTAATTTCTCCTTGTAGTACTTTTTGTTAGAATAAATCCGAGGCGTATCATTGATCATCCAAGGACCAAACAATCGCACGAGCACGACACCGAGATTTGTTAACGAGGTTCACCGATATGGCTACATTCCTGGGGCCTGACTATGGGCGCTCCTCCTTATGACACCGCTACAATACCGCACCCGGTCGCCCTGGACACCAGCACAAGCCGCCGGCTTCCCCTGCGTTCCGGTGCTATTTTGTTGGCATAGAATACATTGTGTGTCTACCCCCGCTATATATGAGAGGCCTAGGATACAAGTGTCCTATTAGGACACGACTCTATATCCTATGTAAACACAATACAACTCTTAGTCCAACTGTAACCTACCTTGTACACAATATTCGACATAACTCCAACAAACTTCACCTTGGCGAATATTCTCCACCACCTTGAGTTCGTCCATGCGTCAAACTTCCATGTACATTGGACTTGAGCTTATCCCATGAGCACCGTTGCTACTCCAAAGACTCCATATGACTCCACCTGCAACTTGTAGTTCCTTCTTTTCTTGACCACAGTCAACACTCGAGCAAAATTAAGTTCCTTGTTACTCTAGTTTGTGCTCCCAACTTCGAGAGTATTCGTCCAACGCCATCACACACTGATCACTGACCTGCGTGAAAGTGAACAACTCACATATTGGGTGTCACACATAAGAGTTATCTGAACTCAACATCACCGCTCTTTTCTTGACCGCCTGTCTGAAACTTGAAGGAATTTAACCATTGTTTGTAATCATCCCGAGTCAAATTCGCAGTTGTCTCACCACATGTATGACCACCAGAGCCCTGGCCAGCCTCCATGCCCCGTGCATACCGCACGCCTCACCGCCATTACCTCATCGAGCCTCCGCTGTCCCGGTCGAGTCTCAAAGGTCGTGAAACCACACCACTCAACCCCCACTGCAGAGTACCACCGATCACCACCGACCGATGACGAGTTTCACACTTCCATCAGACCACTAGGCTCCAATCCGAATTGCCTGTCGCTCGCTTTTCCTACTGAATAGGCTTCGACTCTCTGTCGACTTACGCCGTAGCCCCTCAACCCAGCTCCACCTTCAACATGACTCCATGGTAGATAATCAGTCCACCCTCGCGCCTCGTCGACTTCAAGCTCCATTTGTACACCACCTTGAATCAACCCCGCGCCATAGTCTTGTCGAAGCCACACAAGCACTCAGGCCCGTGCCGCGTGTTTCCACGCCCAGAAGTCGGTCACCATCAGCATCACGCTCCTATGTCGTCGTCGCCGATCCCACCACCGTCTTCTGTACCAACCGACTTGCATTGATCCGTCAGACTGTCCAAGTCTGACCCAGCCGAACTTGTCCCGCTGCACGACACTCTCAAGGCTCCCAAATCATCTTCCGCGAATTCTAATCCATCACATGATAATTCCATCATAGCTGACATGACTCCCCGCAACGCCTCAAGCATCCTTGTTGCGCCAACAATCTTTCACCCGTGTCTGTCATAACCCAAGGTTTTCAGTTCCGTAAACTTCTCCACCTCAAACCTGGTATCCGTTGGTGCCATTGTTCTTCATATGACTGACTGTGTGAAAAAATACCTGAGTTATCCCCGCGACGCCGAAGTACACAAGCACTTCCGTGCACAACTCCAGCCAAACAAGACCTCCTGGTCTTCACGCGATGGGCAGCTCCCTTGGCTCAACTTTCCAAAGCTAGGTATTACCTTGTCACTGCTTCGCTTTCCGATGGATACACAACGATGGATATCCGCCTTTGCCGATCTGATCTGCCCGCCTCCGTGTCGCATGGAAGGCGCTGCCTCGAGGACTCGGTCCCTTATCTTTTGGTCCAAAACAAACCTCATGCCTTGTATACTCAGCAGCACTATTCACGCATGCATCCATACCGCACGCATACACACAAACGGCTGGGGAATGCCCGTTGCACCGCAGCCAGCAGCTGCCTCGTGCCACGCGCCTTGCGGTCTCATCCAGCCTAGCTATGCCAGCCCTCCACCACACCCCCGCTTGGCCTGCAGCTGCCGCCCCACGCGTCCGCTGAGAACCGTGCTCGCCTGCTGCTCCGGTTGCTATTACGCCGCTTCTGAATAGATCTCGTTGCTACCATTCCGACCTGATCGGTTTCAACTCCACAACTGCGATCTCTCGGCTTCGCTTCCTCTAGATCAACAGCCAACAACCTTCGAACAACCTTGCTCTGATACCACTTGTTAGAATAAATTCGAGGCGTACCGCCGATCATCCGAGGACCAAGCAATCATACGAGAACGACATCGAGATTTGTTAACGAGGTTCACCGATATGGCTACATCCCCTGGGCCTGACTATGGGCGTTCCTCCTCATGACACCGCTACAATACCGCACCCGGTCGCCCTGGACACCGGCACAAGCCGCCGGCTTCCCCTGCGTTTCGGTGTTATTTTGTTGGCATAGATTACATCGTGTGTCTACCCCCGCTATATATGAGAGGCCTAGGATACAAGTGTCCTATTAGGACACAACTCCATATCCTACGTAAACACAATACAACTCTTAGTCCAACTGTAACCTACCTTGTACACAATATTCGACACAACTCCAACACTTTTCATGGTGAATCCTTGGCCACCCGACAAAGGTCCATGGATGGATACAACTCCAGTCTTCAACACCTCCCTAATTTATGAAGTACTACCTGGGAGTCCCTAAATGCCTTTCTCTTTACTTTATGTGGAAGATTACAATATGTACATTAGTGAACCATGTTACTACTTGAGACTCTCATGTAGTACTTCGTAAATTAAGGAGGTGTTGAAGATTGGTGCAATTCATTGATTTTGAAGCGTAAAAATACCTTCACTATTTTTTGTTTCTTTTTGCCTGCTACCATCGTTGTGTCGATACCAAAGGAGAACCGAGGCATATGCATGCATGAGAAGGACGCATTGAGGATTGTGTACTTTTAGATGAAAATAACTCAAGGTTCCTTAGCTTGATCATCACTATGGCAGCATCAAAGTGAGAGCAAAAACATTCTAGAATATGTTGTAGCAGTCCCTATCTGAAAAATGTTGCACCTTCAATCGGGTGCCAAACTTTCATGTGGTGCTCACAACACGTGTGCATATACCATACGGCCTTATCTTTTATAGACATGCCATTAGGGTTCCATGTACTTTAGAAGTACAACATTTCATTCCACCTACCAACTCATATTTTACTCCTCCTGCTCGATGCACCCCTGTTCATGTGCCCATATACTTTATTTGTATTTCACATATTTTTCACTCCTCCTGCTCGACGTACATTACTTATTTAATTTGCACATGATATTAGGGTTCCATGTACATTAGAAGTACATCATTTCATTCCACCTACCAACTCATATTACTTGATGTACCCTTGTTTCTCCCATACGTATGTCTACTTGCTCATCTTACGAATTTGCTCAGGTCTTATTCCTTGATTTATCTTTTTTCTAGCAGCTAGCAGTGCCAAACTAATTAAGCAGGCAACACTATGTACAGAAAGGAAGATCAATAGCACTCTGGGGGAAGTAACAAGCGAGATAAGCTACACTTGTCGCTTCATTTGTGACCTCCAATTCTATTAGACTTGTTCCCATGTTGTTGAAGCTTTCAGTGAGTGTTGGTAGTCACTAGGGCTGCAAGAAAAGCTCGAGGCTCGTAAGCCAGTCGAGATCGACTCGTTTTTTGGCTCGACTCGAGATCGACTCGAAAATAAATGAACCGAGTTTGAACACTTTATGTAGCTCGACGGAGAAACGAGCCGATCTTGAGCCAATATTGGCTCGCTCGATTTTACCTCGATAGCTCGATATAATACCATTATGTTCAATAATTATGCCATATATTAAATGAAAATAAGATAATTTGTTACAATATATGATGTCCATGATTTTTCTCCATTTTATTAACTAGCAAACATAGTAGCTTAACTAAGTGTAGAGAAGATTTAGGTCTAATTATGGTACGTGATGGGCTATGTGTTAAATATCCTATTGCTTTTGGCAAAATTTCCCAGCATATGCACCTTCTTTTTCTTGTTTTTTGTCCACGAAGACCACCATCTATTTCTAGTTTGCCCAAGAGACGAAGATGTGCCCGGAGCTCTCCCGAGCACGACGAGACTGACGTATAAAGTTGTGTCGTGTTGTGTCCTTATCTAGTCTGAATAATCATCATAGATTTATAATTTTTATTATTTTATTTAGCTTGAAACTAGCTTAAGATCGACTCGAGATCGGTACAAGCTGAGCATGAGTCATGTTCTACGGCTCGATCTTGAGCTTCACTCAGATTGAGCTCGCTCGAATTTTAGTATGAGTTGAGCTGAGCCGAGCCAACTCCAACTCGCTCGAACTCGACTCGTTTGCAGCCCTAGTAGTCACAATAGATGGGGAAAGTATTTCGGAATGGGTGGCATGAGGAAAACAAACATGGCATCTTTTCTCGTTGTGATGTGGAGTTTAGATTACCTGGTGAGATCGTCGTATCGGCGATGGGACTTTCAAATTGATTTGGAACCTATCTCTGCAATTAGGCCCGCGACTGGGTTTGGGGCATCCGCATCGGTGCCGAGACCGGCTCGTAGAAAATTGTAAGAGGGCTGGTAACAGATCAAAGCTGGTGTAGAATATGCACCCGTATAATTTTGGGCGCTTCTATGCGAGTGCTTCACTATGACGCCTACTGCGTCGTATACTTGCTATGAAGGAGAAGCGCACTGCAAACGCCATTGGGTGGCAGCCCCACTTTGGCTTCGCTCTTTCCTCTGGCAGCGCGCAAACCTATTCAGTTTTAGTGGTTTTTTCTTTGGCTTCCCCAGTTTACTCTGTTTTTTCAGTTGGCTTTCTGCTGTAGCAACAAATGATTATTTATTAAAAAAACTGAACACTTTTTAGTTCCATAAAATTACCTAAAAAATAGTGTGATATTTTTAATTAAATCAACATTTTTTAAGAATGCGTGAACATTTCATAAATATACATGAGCATATTTTCCAAGAATAAAACTGTGTTTAAGAAACTATTTACAGTGTATTGGAAATTATTCAGTTTCTATTGAAAAAAATCACCAGCAATTAGATAAATCACCATGTATTTTTCAAAATTAATCATCACATACTTCTGGAAAAAGTATTCATAGTTTCATATACACACAGTAGAATGTATATTTATTAATAAAAATAAAAAGGAACAAAATGAAAAAATAAACTGTACTTTTAATAATTGAAAACAAAAAATACTGCAAACCTGGAGGAAACAGGAAAACTGACAAGACCAGAAGAAAACACGAAAATGATAAAAATAAAGAAAAGGAATGCGTGAGCGTTTGCCAAGAAGTATGATGGTGTAGTCCGCTGATCAACAAAAAATGCACATATACAACGGGTTACGTGTAGCCTGTTTTCAAAATACCATTTTTAACAGTACAAAAAAAAATACATATATAACATGTTTTAAGAAAATTTTCTTAACAATATATTCACATACTTGGCGTACACAAAAAAGACAAATATGTAGATGAAAATGGGCCAAATATTTTTGTTGTTGGGCTGTAACTTTTTTCCAGCTTGCAAATCATAAAATTTTGGAATGAAAATATACAGATCTGTCACGAATATTGGAATATGTATAAGCTTTCAGCGTATTTCTACTTTATTTTTTCGCAGCTTGGAAATATATTTTTTAAATCAAAATAAAGGGCTGCATGTAGCCCGTTCTACACAACTTCACCTCCTCTCTGATAAGATAAGTTATATTGTTCATGCGTGGCTATGTATTTTTCCTTTTTCTTAAACACCACTCTATATTAATTAATTCAAAAATTATTACAAATAAAAAACAGTATAACTCAGCCACCTACGGCCTCTCACAGCGATTTGAGATCATTGACCGTCCGATCAAACTAACCAACGTCCTTGATTGCTCAGTCGTCCCAGCACCTACCGCGATCCATTTTCACCTTTCCACCTGTGCGTTCCAGCTGGCCCAACGTTGATGGGCTGCTGCTCCCGGGATCTACCTGGGCGTTTTCTCAATAATTGGGCCAAGACTGCGTGGCCCATAGCTTTCTTTGATAGTCTCTTCACCGCGCACGAGGGAAAGGTTCCTCTCGACCACGAGCCTTCTCCTCTTCTTGCCTAAGAAGCCCCTAAACCTAATCAAACCTCTTATTTCCAAAAAAAACCTAATCAAACCTCTGGCAATAGCGGCAGCGGCTGGAAGCGCCCCAGATGGGCCGATGGGAATCGACGGTAACAAGGGCGGCTCCGATCAACGATGGTGCGTCACGACCGTGGTGACGGTGGAGATCAACACCCGCAGGTGCACCCAAAATCCCACCTCCACGGAAATGGGCTTTTTTCCCCTTCGTGTATCTATAAGGTGAAAATAGAAATCCACAATCACAGAGTCTACATCCGGAAGGACACATCGTGATCGCCAAATCACAACTCTCCTGATTCTGACCAATTCCTTACCTATGTCTCTTCATCTTTACATATTTGTATAAAACTTGTCGGTAATCTGAAGGAGATGTTTCCCTCATCAGCGTAGTCAATCTTATCAACATGAGCTCCTAGCCTGATGGCATCAGGGTCACGTACCACCAATGGGCGCCACTCCACTACATCGACACACCCGGCGGCCTCTGCAATGACTTCAATGACAGCAAGGAATCCTCCATTGTTCTACTAATTTTTTTTTCTGAACCACACTGTTCTACTAAACTAACTTCTGTGTGTAGCAATGAAAATGGTAGTGACCTTTCATATTTACATTTTTCACATTGGTTGGGTCCAGGGGCTGCAAGGACGAGGGTGGACGAGCGGCATTAAGGGCTGGTGTGTCATTGTATCCAATATATACACCTTCCAGCTCCACACCTAAGGTTCACCGTCATCTTCTTGTTCTTTTGCACGTACTGCTCAATTTGATCCTTCAATTGTTCCTTAGCTGTATACCATATTGATGATATAGTACAGTAGATAACCTGACGCGAGCACTTTTGTTCCTCTCACAAGTCATGCGAGAGATCCACAAGGTACTAGACAATCAACTTAATATCTGAATCCAATTTTTTAGTGTGGAATTTGTGCCAATAAATTCTTTAAAGAAAAACTTGTTAAGGTGAACTAACTTACTGTATGTGACTTGCAGATGCTGGTGGATTATATTGTTGATATTACAATCACATGTGATGCTGCAACCATTATGAAGATATTGGAAGTTGAGGGTCTAGCTAGCAGGGATGGTTATGCCTGATTGCATCTGACAGTCATCGCTATATAACACTAATTATTTTGGTCCTTATTAAATTTACTCATGAACATTACTACACATTGTTAGGTGATGCAAAAATACCACATTTGGTTGGAACCTTTTCAAGAATGTTATATATTGATAATTGATCTTACACCATGTGCATGATGCATAGAAAGAATTTACTTCTCTGACGGATTTCATGTATTGAGCTTTTTAGGTTCTTTCTCTAGTATGGTGGAGTGAGTTGGTATCTTCCTGTTGCTAAAAGTGCATACATTGTTCTCTTTTAGTACTTATATATAGTGGTAATCTCTCCATTCTGCCAGCCTTATCTCAAGAGTCAAGACAGACGGGCGCGCCTTTATGATCTAGTCTATCCTTACAACATACACCACAGAGGACGAAACACCATTGAGAACAATACTGTCGGACCTACTATCAAACTAAACTTCATAATCTCATGCACCACCACCTTTGCCTCACAAATAATGTTAACAAGCTTAAACCTTTAATTAATTTAGAGATGCTCAACGTCTCCTTGAGATCAGTGAGAGGGACCTATCAAAATTCTCATTTGCAAGGAAATATGCCACAAACACCAGTCAGCCTCCAAAATAACGGACTTATGAAGAGTAATACCGATATAGGGTCTGGCAAGGCGCACCTGAAGTTCCGCTTCATCCACACTTGTGCATCCCCCAATATAATCCCATGAAAAAATGGTGACGTCGCCAGAAACATCCTGGCAACAACCCCAAGCTCACGACACCTATGCTTTCACAAATTTGGCATCAACATTAATCTTAATACAATCAGAAGGGGGAGGTTGTCACACCACATGATTCCTCAAAAAGTTAATCACAAGCCTCAACTCAGCCTCCACCCACTTTCCTTTGTTGGTGGACTCCACCTCTGTGTTGGAGTGACAAGACGAAAATGACGACAAGTAGTTATCAAAATCATTAACAGATGCATAGACAGTTTGCGTCCCCTTTCAAAAATTCAAATCATTTCTCAAATTTCAAGCTCTCTAGAAAGTGAATAATATTTGCTCACATAATGGTGAACTGAATTAGCCAAACAAAATAAATAATCAGTCTGGGCCCGTACATTTGAAGACCTCTTCCGCCAGAAAGTTTCACACGTCGCTCAAAGCCATACGCAGAGCACGAGCCTTAGTACAAGTCACTAAGGCATGAAAGGTGATTTCCTCTTCGAGAATACACATAAAGTACATCCCACAAGTAGCCTGATGGTGCTTCACTCTACTAACCTGGACCGTCAAGCTATTAGACGCAACACGGGAGGCAAAAATAATAATATTGTGGGAACATTGCATTTTCGAATAATATCTCAGATCTTCCTTTCCCCATTCACGACACTACTTCATGGACCCACCACTTCCTTTAGATCTTTAAGGTGTAGCGCAAGATTATATGTACTTTTGATGAAGAACATACCATTCTTTTCAAAAGTATTACACAATAAAATCGCCATCCCTTGCATATTGAATATGCAACTTTACAATTTCCTCTGCATCATGGCGATAAAAAAGTGCCTAGTCAAGTTCTCGTCCCATCTCCTCAACCCATTCATTAATAACTCGGACACCCACTTGAGCCAAGTTCTATTCTTTTTAGCGGTTTTTTACTAGCATGCCTGGGAATCCAATTATTTGTCCAAATATTTATACTAGATCCACCAGCCACCCTCTGGATGACACCATTTTTAAGTGGTTCACAGCCATGCATAATATCTTGCCAAGTAGCCGACACCGACTGCGAAAAGATGGTGTCAAGAAGACACCCCTAGGGATAACTTACCTTCATCAATTTGGCACATAAAGTGTCTGTGTTCACCAATAACCATCGAGTCTGTTTAGCCAGAAGAGCTTGGTTAAACAAACTTGCGGTCATGAGAAAGCTTACCACCCTCACTTTTTGGTCTCGTCAATTTGTCATGGCCAAGCCAATGAGTTTTCCTCCTATCTTCCTCATCGCTCCACCAAATATTCCTGATAAGTTGAGCTAAGTCCTCATAAAGAGCAGCTGAAAACTTGAATATTCCCATCACATACACTGGTGGAGCGTGCATAACATACTTGATCAAAATTTGGTTCGCCTCACAAATGGCATATTTTACAATCCAATCATATATCCTTTTAAGATCCTTGTCTTTGGTAGATGAAACTAGCGTGCCTTTAGTCTTCCCTCTAGCACAGGTAGAACGAGATATTTATCCTCGAAATCATTGGCAGTAATTTTAATATAATCATGGTGGGCACTTGATCTCCCAAGCTACACTTCTCCCCAAACATAATCGAACATTTGTCAAGACTCGGTAACTAACCTATACCTTCCTCATAATCCGCCAAAATCTTCTTAATGATCAAGGCTTGATCAATGGATCCATTAAAGAATAGAATATTTTCATTGGCGAACACCAAATGAGAGGTATATTTTTTTTGAGACAAAAATGAGAGGTATATGGAGCTTGTCTGTTTAGCGGGCGGAGCCCATTGGGCCGTCCCGTATGCACAGGAATACGGGTCCAAATATTGTCACGCACTCGCTGTCTCAGATCGGATCGGAGGGGAAGGGGATGAGATTTGGGCTTGGGAAACTAGCTTGCTTTCCAAGGGAGGAGAGATACAGAGATTAGGTGAGGGTTCAGATCCAGGTACAACTCACGCATGCCTCCACAGCTAGCCATCGCTGGCTTATAACCCCACACCACACACACCCAACGCCACCCTTACAAGTGGACCCGTGCCAACTGGCAGCGGGTCCCAACTCACTCGTCCACCGCATCCACCATTGGTGATGCAGGTGTGACATTCCCCACCCCTTGAGAACTGGCGCCGTCTTCAGAAGATGCCTGCTAATCGTCGTCGCCGGCTGGTGGTGCATCCCACACTGGAGCTTGCGGAAAACGATGGCGGAGTGTGTCGTAATCTTCCCAAGTCGTGGCCGTGGCGTCGTTCTTCCAGCGAATTCTGACCTGCACCAGAGCATTGTTTCCGTGCTTGACCATGCGGCGTTCCACGATCTCCATTGGCTCATCAGCAGTGCCGACGAGGTCTGGGGGTCGTGGCAGCTCGGCGAAGACTGGAGTGTACTTGGGGGTGAAGGGCTTGAGCTGCGACACGTGGAGGACGGGGTGGATCTTGCTATCCGGAGGAAGCTCCAGCTTGTATGCCAGGTTGCCGATCTTGGCGAGCACCGTGAACGGCCCGAAGTACTTGTATGCCAACTTTGCGCACGGTCTGTTGGCCACTGAGGATTGGGCATAGGGCTGCAGCTTCAGGAGCACGGCGTCGCCCACTTCAAAGGAGCGCTCAGTGCGGTGTTGGTCGGCCTGCTTCTTGAAGCGGTGCTGCGCTCGAAGGATGTGCTCGCGCAGCCGTGCCGTGTGCACGCCCCAGTCCCAGGGTTCGCCGTCGATGATTGGCGCCGTCTTGTCGTCCCAGAGCGCCATCGCGCCCAGGTTTGGCTCCACTCCGTAAAGCGCCTTGAAGGGAGAGCACTTGATGGATGAATGAAAGGAAGAATTGTACCAGAATTCGTCGGTTGGTAACCAACGGCGCCATTGGCGAGGTGCATCGTGCACCGCGCACCGCAGGTACATCTCCATGGACTGGTTGACCCGCTCGCTTTGCCCGTCCGTCTGGGGGTGGTATGCCGTTGAGTAGAGCAATTTTGTGCCCGCACTGGCGAAGAGCTCCCGCCAAAGAGCGCTGGTGAAGACGCGGTCGCGGTCGGAGACGATGGAGTTGGGGATGACGTGGAGCTTGACGACGTGATCCCAAAACACCTTGGCCACTTGCGGTGCCTTGAAGGGATGCCGGAGTGGGATGAAGTGCGCAAACTTGGTGAGCCGGTCCACCACCACCATGATCGAGTCAAAACCCTCGGATGCCGGCAAGCCCTCCACAAAGTCCATCATGAGGTCACGCCATGGCGCAGTTGGTACGGGCAGCGGCGCCAGCTTGCCCGCGGGCTTGGACTGCTCGTGCTTGGCATGCTAACAGACCGGGCATTGCCGCACGTAGTCCGCGACATCTGCCTTTAACCCATCCCAGACGAATAGCTTCTTGACGCGCTAGTAGGTGGCCGTAGCGCCGGAGTGGCCACCGACCGCGCTGTCGTGCAATGCACTGATGACTTTGGTGCGGAGAGCTGTGTTCTTGCCGAGCCAGAGTCGTTCCTGCTTGCGGATCAACCCTTTGTAGAGCTCGAATCCCTCTTCGTCCGGGCCGTGGATAGCCAGGCGCGACAAGTGCTCTTGCGCGTCAGCGTCCGTGGCATAGGAGTTGGCCACCTCCTGCACCCAGGCCGGCTGGCAAATGGAGAGCGCGTCCAGGTTCAGAGCTGCCCCCACGCGAGACAGAGCATCAGCCGCGCCGTTGTCATAGCCGCGGCGATAGTAGAACTTGAACTGGGGGCCGACCAGTTTGGCCATTGCCTTGCGCTGCAGGTTGGTGGCGAGTTGCTGATCCTGAAGGTTGCACAAGCTCTTGTGGTCAGTTGCAATGGTGAACGGCCCCCGCTGAAGGTATGCGCGCCATTTATCAACGAACATCATGACGGCGATGAACTCCTTCTCACAGGCCGATAACTTTTGATTTCTCACGCCCAACACCTTGCTGAGAAACGCCACCGGGTGGCCCTCCTGCGCCAGCACCGCGCCCACGCCGGTGTCGCACGCATCCGTCTCGATGGAGAACGGGCGAGCAAAATCAGGGAGAGCCAGCACGGGCGCGGTCACCATGGCGCGCTTGAGCAATTCGAAAGCCACTTGCGCCCGCTCTGTCCATTCAAAACCTTTCTTGGTTAGAAGGTTAGTTAGTGGCTTGGCAATGATGCCATAATGCGCGATGAACTTGCGGTAGTAACCCGTGAGGCCGAGGAAGCCGCGGAGCTCGGTGGCTGAGGTCGGGGTAGGCCATGCCAGCATGGCCTGTGTCTTCTCCGGATCTGTGGCCACGCCGTCCTTGGAAATGATGTGGCCGAGGTAGGAGATGCTGTCTTGCGCAAAGGAGCATTTGGATTCCTTGGCGTACAACTGATGTGCCCGCAGCAGGTCGAGGACGATGCGGAGATGCTCCAGATGTTCCTCCAGGGTCTCACTGAAGATTAAGATGTCGTCAAGGAAAATGATCACAAATTTACGCACGTACTTGGCGAAGATGGCGTTCATCAGGCACTGGAAGGTGGCCGGGGCGTTCGTCAAGCCGAACTGCATCACTTTGAAGTGGAAGTGGCCGTGATGCGTCTTGAACGCCGTCTTCTCCTCGTCGCCCACACGCATGCAGATCTGATGATAGCCGGCGAGCAAGTCCAGCTTGGAGAAGAATGCCGCTCCGGCCAGCTCGTCGAGCAGCTCGTCCACGATCGGAAGCGGAAATTTGTTCTTAACCGTAGCCTCGTTGAGCCGTCTGTAGTCGACGCAAAAGCGCCAGGTGCCGTCCTTTTTCTTGACGAGGAGCACCGGCGCGGCGTAGGGGCTCATGCTGTGCTCGATGACGCCTGAGTCGAGCATCTCTTGGACTTGGCGTTCAATCTCGTCTTTCTGTAGTGGCGAGTAACGATACGGTCTGGAATTTGCCGGTTGCGCGTCCTCGACCAGGGTGATGGCATGGTCATAGCGGCGATGAGGCGGCAGACCCTTGGGCTCGGCGAACACGTCGACAAAGCTGTCCAGAACACCTTGCACGCTCGGTGGCACCTTGGTCGGCTGGGGCTCCTTGGTGCGGGCCAGGTCAAGTACGGCCATATACCATATGTCATTGCCGGCTTTCCATTTGCGCAGTTGATCAGGCTCGATTTCCTCCAACGCTTGCTGGTCCTTGGGTCGAACACCTTGCAGGGTGATCGTGTCGCCCTGGTGCACGAATGTCAAGGATTTCTCAACCCAGTGGCAGCTCATCGGGCTGAACTGCTCCAGCCAGTCCATGCCGAGCACGCCATCGTACGCCCCGAGGTCCAGCTGCCGCATGTCTGTGTGAAACGTGTGGCCGTCGATCCACCACTGCAGCCCTTTGACCATACTGTTGCAGACCATCTTCTCGCCGTTTGCGACGCGTACATCCACCGCCGGCACGGCGACTGTAGCGGCCTTGACACGCTCCACGAACGCGGTGGAGACGAAGCTATGTGTGCTCCCCGAGTCCACGAGCAGCAACATGACCTGGTTGCCGACGAGCGCTCTGAGACGAATGGTGCGTGGCGACTCCGTCCCAGCCACAGTGTGCGTGGAGAGCACGCAGCATTCCGGCCCTGGTTCTTGTGGTTCAGGCGCGTCCAACAAATCCAGGGCGTGAACGGCCTCGTCGCTGAGTACTTCACCAAAATCCCCGACATGAATGGTGAGCAATTGCGTTGCTGGCTTGCATTTGTGCTCGCGTGAGTACCGGTCTCCACACTTGAAGCAGAGGCCATTTGCACGCCGGTGGTCGCGCAACTGGCGTTCGCGGGCCAGCTCGTCATTGGGTTGCACGACGCCGCCTGCCCGTGGTGCTCCCCCGACTCGTGGTGGTGGTAGGGGGGGAGGCGGTGGGCGACCCGCTGGGACGATGCGCGGGCGCGGGCGTTGATGACCAGCTTCTTCTTCCACAATCCTTGCAAGGACGGCAGCACGAGTGATGCTCGAGGGTTCCTGAAGGCGAACTACAGCTCGTAGATAATCGCGCAATCCCAACAGGAACTGAGTGACAAAGATCTTCGGGTTGAGTGTCGCGTCGAGGGAGAGCAAGTGATACATGTGAGCTTCAAATTCCGTCCGATATTCTGCCACACTACCGGTCTGTCGAAGCTGCAGGAGCTTGTGCATCTCCACCTTGAATTCGTCTGGACCGAATTCACTGATCAGCGCTGCGGTGAACTCCCCCCAAGTAGAGGATCGGTGGCCGTGCCGGAACGCCTGCAGCCAGTGCGCGGCATGGCCCTCGATGTAGAGTGACGCCGTGGTGACCCAGGTGTGCGGCGGGATGTGGTACAGGTCGAAGTAGGCGAGGCATCGCTCGATCCAAAGGTTGGGCGCGTTGCCGTCGAAGCGCGGAAAATCGTGCTTGGGCGGCTTGACGGCGTACTCCTGCCCCTGGTCGTAGTGGACGCCGCGCGCTGGTCCGTGCGCCGCGGTCTGCCCCGTGCCCGCGAACAACGGAACGCCCCGCGTGGGCAGCAGCGGCGGCCCCCCATTGCTGAGACGAGGCGGAGGAGCGTGCGGGAGGGGCCCGTGCTGCGGCTGCTCCAGCGACGTGACCGATGACCCCTGCGGCTCGCCGTCTTGTGCGTCGTGAGCTGGTTGTCGAGGGCGCGTCCCCGCGGTCGGAGATGGTGGCGGATCGCGTTGTTGCCGCACGTCATCGACGTCCGCCTGCGTGAGATCCAGCTGCTTGCGAAGATGCGCCAGATCGGACGAGACTTGCGTGTTGAACGCCAGCTGCGCCTCGAGTTGCTTCTCGCCCGCGCGCTTGGTGTCGTCGAACCGTGTCAGGAGGGCCTGGATCATGGATTTGAGCTCGTTGGATGATTCCGCCATGGCGGTGAGGACGTGGCGCGTTTGAGCCGAAGGCTTGGACGAAGGAGCCGTCGCCTCGCTCTAACACCGGCCAACCCCACGGGGGATTTCGTGTGGATCTCGCCGGAGCGGACCACACCCCACGCGGTGGATGTTACGGCCGGTGAAAGGAACGGGGAAGAAGGCGCGGCGGAGCAAAATCCAGTGGGGAAAAAGTGGCTCTGAGTACCAAATTGTCACGCACTCGCTGTCTCAGATCGGATCGGAGGGGAAGGGGATGAGATTTGGGCTTGGGAAACTAGCTTGCTTTCCAAGGGAGGAGAGATACAGAGATTAGGTGAGGGTTCAGATCCAGGTACAACTCACGCATGCCTCTACAGCTAGCCATCGCTGGCTTATAACCCCACGCCACACACACCCAACGCCACCCTTACAAGTGGACCCGTGCCAACTGGCAGCGGGTCCCAACTCACTCGTCCACCGCATCCACCATTGGTGATGCAGGTGTGACAAATATTCGCTAAACAGACAAGCCGTCGGCCCAGTGCTTGTCCATATACTTATCAATTAAGAAGGCCCAGTGCATCAGGTTGGCCCAAGAGCAGTGCATCAGGGTCGGCCCTATTCAGCCACTCCTCCGGCCTGCGGCGTTACCGTGTTGGGACAATGCGGAAAACGCGAGCGTACGCACCTCCCTCTCGTAGCCTAATCGATTCCTCCACTTAAAAAAACTAAAAAAATCCATCCATCGATCAGGTCTGTGTAGACTAGACGCGTACAGATCCGGCCCCTCCATTGGCCTTGCCCTTGCGTACACAGGCGGCGGCGGCGGCGGCGGCAGGGCACCGGCCGCCGCAGGCCACGGACCCCGAGTCCTCTGGTGATGACGCGATGCATGCGAGCGACGTCGCACGCCGTCGGCCGGTCCAGCGCTCCGTAATTTGGCAACCTTTCCAATCTTGAATCTTCGTTTCCATGCGTATCAAAGGCCACAATGGTAACGCCTTTGTCTTGCCGTTCCTAATTTTGCTTACAAACTGCAATGATTAGTCAGTTATGTATAAACTAGTAACAAATAGAATAAACCACTATGTTTTGACAAAGCATGAGACATTTTCTAGGGTTATAACTTCTAAATTCTAATTAGGTTATATTTCATTCATTGTCAAATACAAATACTATAACTTCTAATTAGGTTATATTTCATTTATTCTCAAAAGAAAAGCATCAGCACAGGATGTTCCGGAACACATAAATAGGGAAGATCAGGAGATTCAATGTCACCCGGGCAAGAGAAAATTGATCAAACGTACTAACGGTAATTTCCAAATTTTTAGCCATTTAAATACTTTCATTTGGACATTTTATTATGTTCTACTAGAAAGTTTAATTCCATTTTTATCTTGTACATTATTGTGCCCTGCTGTCGGAGGATGTATTCTTGAATTTCAAAATGCAAGACAACCTTTTCAAGTAATTTTGCCCCCTTTTTTAGCATTATAGTAAACATTTTGATGGCCACATTCTGTTTTTACTCACTGCCTTCTATTACATCCGATAAAATGTGCTAGAAGCTGTGAAACAAACCCTTATTCAATACATCGCTGCTTGAAAATTTTACTCCTTGTTAAAGTGGTGCATCGGGTAACATTTGCTCCAGCTCCGCCCGGGAATCCTGAAGAGCCCCTCTCAGACAAGCATCATTAAGCAATAAAGAAGGAGCCTCAGCCACAAACAGAAATAAATACCGAGATAAAGAATCCCTTTGCCTGAGACCTCGAGGCGAGGAGAACGTATCCAAAGGTTGTCCATCAAAACACAATACATCTTTTTTTGCGGCATGTACATCCTAATTAGACAAAGGTCAGGTATGCTCTTGTTATCCTTGTATCTTCGTGATACAATATTATGAGCCTATAAGCATTATTTATCACCCGGGGTGTCCACAAGATGTGTACGTGTGTGGTGCCATCTTTATTTTTACACATGATATGACACGGGGTTCCATGTACTTTATAAGTACATTTCATTACAGTCTGGCATTCCATCTACCAACTCATATTGCAGCCCTCCAATATTGTCCCACCGTTCCTCTGTCCATATGTATGTGATGTCTACTTCGTCAACTCTTTTCCTACCAACGACGCACTATTAAGTATGGAAGACTACAAAATAGAAAGGAATATGCCCATCAAGTGCGAAGTTCCTCTATCGAATAGTGAACGTCGACACGGGCCTCGGACTCCATTCTTGTCGGGCGAAAATACATTTAAACTGAACAAGTGCAGTGTACTTGATTAGAATATATGAGGCGTGTAGCTGCTTCCTTCATTTCAATGCATAAGTTGTGCATGTCTTTTTAAAATCTAAGATTGACCTTAAATTAGATCAATAATATTTATTGTTGATGGCTTAAAATTTATACTATTCGAGACTTATTTTGAATAATGATTCAACGATATAATTTGTTTCACATATAACCAATATTTTGTTGATCTGGTTTATGGCTAAAATTCAATTTTAATATGCATATGCACATTTTATTCATTGAAATGAAGGGAGTAGTTCGTGGGTTCATGCTTGCTTGCTGGACCAGACCTGATTAAAACATTTAAATTGACTGTTTTCCCTTGCAAATAATTTAAATTGATTGATGACTTTTTTGACTTGACCACCCATGGTAAAATAAAATCCGATTTGACCCAACGAGAGGCGTTGCTCAGATACACTATAGAACAACTAGATGTGATAAAAAATATTTTTTTTCTTGTGCCATTTCGTAACCTGGCTGGAGCAACAGGAAAAGATGTAGACATACCTACCACAAGGCCGAAATGTTCAATTATTCCCACGAATATTGATCTTGTAAAACTATGTTAGTGTTTGTCAATGCTTATGTTGTGTCACACTTTGCTAGATTCGTAATCAGGTAATAGAGGGGGATGGAGAGTGTCAGGACGATCCGGCGTTTTTTGGTTTGTTGTCAACGGCATGTCAGCGACAAAGGCATGTAAGTTGGGAGGTGAGACATTGGCACCACACAAAACTGCCTCCATGTTGGGTTGTCCATCGCGAGGGTGCAGGCGCACACGAGGGCCGCCGCCTCTCCCAAGGATGCAGGGGCAGTGCATGGCCGCCAAGGACATGATAGGCTTGTCGAATATGGCCAGGACACTGCAGTTGATGAGGGTTTATCCTAATATCTTTAGGCACACAAGCTCGATTTAATATTTAATTTGCAAATGTAACCTTTTCACATCAATGCAGAAAATATGACACAGGAGAACCATGACTAATTCTCATGAGTAACAATGGCGAAATTTGCTTGCCTATGAAGCAGTCAATGAGAATCTCATTGCTTGCAAGCTTCCGTTACCTAGCAAGAACTTTGCAATACTAATTGCTACAGAGATATCCTCGTCACCCTGCTAGCAAGAAGATGGTACGACTGTTCAGGAGGAGATGCGGTATGTTGTAAATGTAGGATGTGGGTGAGGAAATGAAATCTATCTGTTCATACTTGTCTTGAGTGTACCTCAGATTCGTCTCCCATGGTTCAATGTTACGTCCTCATACATATCATGCTACTTTAGGTTTCCAGTACATTTTGTATGAGAACACATGTACAAATGTACAATCAAAACTCAGGACCTGCATTGGACCATTCTCATGTGCTCTGTCCATTTTTCTAAGGAAATACGATTTTCTAGGTTCCTACACATTCAAACATATGACTTATATTGCTATTACATATTCTGGAAATGGGCACTACATGTGCCGTCGGAATTCATTGACACAGTGTGCCTTACAAAAGTTCTAGCTTCTAAATTTATAAAGTTCTCTTTGTAATTCTATCATATATTCTGGTATTGAGGCAAATATATTAGTTATCTTGTTGTTCTACTTAGGTTCCATATGTGATGTTATGAAAATGTTCCTTTGCCTTCCAAATTCCATGTGATATTCATAACACGTGCGCGCGCATCGTACGGTACCATCTTTCCTTTTACACATGGCATTGGGATTTCACGTACTTTAGAAGTATTACTACTTCATTTCATCCCATGATTCCATCAACCAACTCACATTTCACTCCTCCGGTGCTGCCTCCTTGTTCATGTATGTCTTCTTCCTCACACTAGTAGAAAACAGGGCAATGGTCCAGGCCCGGCCAGCCCATTAGTCCCGGTTCGTGAGCCCCGGGGGCCGGCCGGGCCACGTGGGCCATTGGTCCCGGTTCGTTCGGATTTTTGGTTGGTTGTGGGACGAATCGGGACCAATGGGCCTCGTTCTACCATTACCACCATTGGTCCGGTTGGTGGGACGAACCAGGACCAACGCTGCCTTTAGTCGGTTCAAGTCACCAACCGGGACCAATTATTTGCCTATATATACCCTTCGTCATGAAAGCAGAGCACTCCTGCTCTGCTTTTTCGTGGCAAATGTAGGGGAGAGCTTTGTGGTGCTCTAGCTCACCTCCTATGCACACGAGGTGTTCGATGGAATGCCCGAGCCACACTACTTAAGCTTTCTCCTCTCCAAGCTCGACCTCCAAGCTCCATTTTCCTTAATATTTGTCTAGGTTTAGCGGTCCGTCACGTCCCGTCCCGTCTTCACATGATCGATCGCTCGCGCCGATCTCGTCGCCCGGCACCACCGTGGTGAGCCTCTTGTTCTTATCTTATCTTCTTTACGAAAGGAAAAAAAATTCTTACTTGTATGTTTATATAGACACTTGTATAATTTTCTTACTTTTATTATTGCATCTTATATAGTGCGATGGTTTTGGTATCCGCCCCCGTCGGCCCTCGTCCTGTCTATGATTCGGATGTGGTATATATTATCTTTTCATAACTATTGGTTCATTTATTGTTTATGACAATTATGCCGACCAACGTGACATAGATTTTATTTATCTAGGAGGTTGTTGAACCGGAAATTCCAACCGACCCTATTGTCGAGAGGTTAAATTTAGTTGAAGAAGAAAACAGTTTGTTGAAGGAAAAAATTAGAAAAATTGAGGAGGAGAAGATGATATTGGAGTTGCATGTTGCGGATGTCGTCGATGATCATAAGATCAAGATGGATGCAATGCGCTTGAAGATTAGAAAGATTAGAAAATATGCCATTCATACCGAGGCTTGGTATCATTATGTCGTTGGATCAGTTGTTACATTGGTTGCGATTATGATCGCATTTGTTTTCGCATTGAAATGTTTTACATAGTTTCAGTGTATGGTTTAATTAATTTAGATGCTCTGCAGAGCTTTATGTTGTTAGATGAGAACTATGTATGTACTTTGGTATAATTGTGATGATGAACTTCTATTAATTTGGTCACTTAATTATCTATTCATGATGTTCTGTAATGATTTTTGACACACTTAATTATATATAATGCACGCAGATGAACCGGGAATGGATGTACGGTTCAAGACACACCTCCGAGTACATTAAGGGCGTGCATGATTTTCTCGAAGTGGCTGAGGCAAACAAGCAGAATGGTTTTATGTGTTGTCCATGCCCTATATGTGCGAATACGAAGTCTTACTCTGGCTGAAAAATCCTTCACACCCACCTGCTTTACAAGGGTTTCATGCCACACTATAATGTTTGGACGAGGCACGGAGAAATAGGGGTTATGATGGAAGACGGCGACGAAGAAGAGTACGATGACAACTATGTGCCCCCTGAATACGGTGATGCTACTGAACATCAAGAGGAACCAGACGATGTGCACGATGATGCTGCAACGAGCGAAGTCTTGAAGATCAAGAGGAACCAGACGATGTGCCCGATGATGATGATCTCCGCCGGGTCATTGTCGATGCAAGGACGCTGGCGCGAAAGTTAAAAGGAGAAGCTGAAGTTCGATCGCATGTTAGAGGATCACAAAAAGGGTTGTACCCCAATTGCGAAGATGGCAACACAAAGATCGGTACCGTCTTGGAATTGTTGCGGTGGAAGGCGAGAATGCCGTGCTCGACAAAGGATTTAAGAAGCTACCGAAAATATTGAAGAAGAAGCTTCCAAAGGATAACGAATTGCCCGACAAGACATACATACGCAGCAAAGAAGGTCGTATGCCCTCTAGGATTGGAGGTGGAGAAGATACATGCATGCCCTAATGACTGCATCCTCTATCATGTGCGCATAATGATCTGAACGCATGCCCGGTATGCGGTGCATTACGGTATAAGATCAGACGAGATGACCTGGTGATGTTGACGGCGAGCCCCTGTGAAGAGGGTTCCTGCGAAGGTGATGTGGTATGCTCCTATAATACCACGGTTGAAACGTCTGCTCGTAAACGGAGAGCATGCCAAGTTGATGCGATGGCACGTTGAGGACCGTAAGAAAGACGGGAAGTTGAGAGCACCACGACGGGTCGCAGTGGAGAAAAATCGAGAGAAAGTACTGGGATGAGTTTGCAAGTGAGCCAAGGAACGTATGGTTTGCTTTAAGCGCCGGATGGCATTAATCCTTTCGGGAGCAGAGCAGCAATCACAAAGACTGCCCGTGACTCTATGTATGTATAACCTTCCTCCTTGGATGTGCATGAAGCGGAAGTTCATTATGATGCCAGTTCTCATCCAAGGCCCTAAGCAACCCAAAGAACGACATTGATGTGTACCTAAGGCCATTAGTTGAAGAACTTTTACAGCTGTGGAATGAAAACGGTGTACGTACGTGGGATGATCACAAACAGGAGGAATTTAACCTAAAGGCGTTGCTGTTCGTGACCATTAATGATTGGCCCGCTCTCAGTAACCTTTCAGGACAGACAAACAAGGGATACCACGCATGCACGCACTGTTTACTTGACACCGATAGTATATACCGCAAGCTGCGGAAGAATGTGTACTGTACATCGCCGATTTCTTTCGACCAACCATCACTGTTGAAAGAAAGTCAAACATTTCAAAGGCGAGGCAGATCACCGGAAGAAGCCCGCCATGCGCATCGGTGATCACGCATTTGCTATGGTCAATGATTTACACGTAATCTTTGGAAAGGGTCGGCGGACTAGCTGTTCCGAATGACGCTTATAATCACGCACCCATGTGGAAGAAGAAATCTATATTTTGGGACATACCCTACTGGAAAGACCTAGAGGTCCGCTCTTCGATCGACATGATGCACGTGATGAAGAACCTTTGCGTGAACCTGCTAGGCTTCTTGGGCGTGTATGGGAAGACAAAAGATACACCGAGGCACGGAGGACCTGCAACGCTTGCACGAAAAAGAGGGCATGCCTCCGAAGCAAGATGAAGGTCCCGCCAGCTACGCTTCACGAAAGAAGATAAAGAAATCTTCTTTGAATGCCTGCTCAAGATGAAGGTCCCGACCGGCTTCTCGTCGAATATAAAGGGAATAATAAATATGCGGAGAAAAAGTTCCAGAACCTAAAGTCTCATGATCGCCACGTGATTATGACGCAATCGCTTCCGGTTGCATTGAGGGGGCTTCTACCGAAAACATCCGATTAGCCATTGTGAAGCTATGTGCATTCCTCAATGCAATCTCTCGAAGGTGATCGATCCAGAAATCATACCAAGGCTAAGGAGTGATGTGGTGCAATGTCTTGTCAGTTTCGAGCTGGTGTTCCCACCACCCTTCTTCAATATCATGACGCACGTCCTAGTTCATCTAGTTGACGATATTGTCATTCTGGACCCCGTATTTCTACACAATATGTACCCCTTTGAGAGGTTCATGGGAGTCCTAAAGAAATATGTCCAGAATCGCGCTTAGGCCAGAAGGAAGCATCTCCATGGGCCATCAAACAGAGGATGTCATCGGGTTTTGTGTTGACTTCATTCCTGGCCTTAAGAAGATAGGTCTCCCTAAATAGCGTTATGAGGGGAGACTGACTGGAAAAGGCACGCTTGGAAGGGACTCAATAATATGCAGGGACAGATATTCTTGGTCTCAAGCACACTACACAGTTCTACAGAATTCTACCTTGGTGACCCCTTATGTCGATGAACACAAGAACAGTCTGCGCTCCAAACACCCGGAGCAAAGGCGACGATCGGATTACATGTGAACACATCGGGACTTTCAGCAGTTGGTTGGAAGCACGATCGTAGGTGACAACACTGTTTGTGATGAGCTGTACTTGTTGTACAGGGGACCATCTTTGACTGTATTGATTTGGAAAGGATACGAGATAAATGGGAATACATTTTACACGATTGACCAAGATCAAAAGAGCACCAACCAAAACAGCGGTATCCGCTTTGATGCAACAACCGAGAGGGGAAAGGACACATATTATGGTTACATAGTGGACATATGGGAACTTGACTACGGACATGATTTTAAGGTCCCTTTGTTTAAGTGCAAATGGGTCAATCTGTCAGAGGCGAGAATGCTGTGTAGACCCACAAGACGGAATGACAACAAGTGGATCTGAAAAATCTTGGGTACACCGACGAACCGCTCATTCCTAGCCAATGATGTGGCACAGGTTATCTATGTGAAGGACATGTCTACCAGACCGAGAAAGAGAAAAGATAAGGAAGAGAATACATCATACGATGAGCCAAAGCGCCACATAGTTTTTAGGAAAAAGGGACATCGTGGGAGTGGAAGACAAGATGGACATGTCTCAAGATTATGAAAAGTTTCATGAAATTCCTCCCTTCAAAGTCAAGGCTGACCCCAAAGATCCCGATAAACGATGAAGATTATCCATGGTTACGCGCAATAAGGAAATGACACAAGCGAAGAAAAAGTGAAGACTTTCTCCAAAGAACTATTATGATGATACCATGCCAACTTTGTAATCGACGAGTATGATACCATGCCAACTTTCAACTTTTTCAGAGTTCATTCGAAATGCTTTAATGTCTTATGGTTCGGCCCTCGTAATAATTAAAAATAGCAACAATAAGTTTTTTGTTGTAAGTAGAAACAAAATAAAATAAATAAAGCATGAAAGAAAACAAAAAAAACAAAAATAGTGTTTTCAAATTTGAAAACTAATGGCACTAACAGAAAGTTTATAATTTTCCTAAAACTAAAAGCAAAAAGAATTGAAAAATAAAGCAAAAAACAAAAGAAAATAAATAATGCAGAAATCAAAACAAAAAACAACAATAAGTATTTTGTTGTAAGTAGAAACAAAATAAAATAAATAAAGCAAGAAAGAAAACAAAAAACAAAAAAAGTGTTTTCAAATTTGAAAAGTAATGGCACTAACAGAAAGTTTATAATTTTCCTAAAACTAAAAGCAAAAAGAACTAAAAATAAAGCAAAAAAAAAGAAAATAAATAATGCAGAAAACAAAACAAAAAACTGGAAAAAAATAAAAATAGCAACAATAAGTAAAGAAAACAAAAAAACAAAAAATTGCCACCCATCGGGCCACCACAAATGAATACGACTAGAAAGCCATCCATGGGCCAGGATTCAGGCCCGCAGCAAGGCCAACAGGCCCATCAGGCATAGCACTAACAAGTAGGCCCGTAAGCCTGCAATGGAGAGGAGGTTGAGAGGAGTGCGGCAGTGGGGCTTATAAACCACTGCGCGCCCCTCTCAACTAGCGAGGTGGGACTAAACTTTGGCCCCGACGCGTGCAGCACAGGGGCCTTTGGTCCCACCAACCGGGACTAAAGGGGGAGGGGGGCATTGGTACCGGTTCGTGGCATCAACCGATACCAAAGGCCGCCGCTTCCCGCCCTTTGGGCTGCCGAAAAAGAGGCCTTTGGTCCCGGTTGGTGGCACCAACCAGGACTAAAGGGTGCATTAGTCCCGGTTGGTTTCACGAACCGGGACCAATGGCTTTGCTATATAAGCAAACACTTTGCAAAAATTCAGAATCTCATCATGATTGCCCCCGACGAAGCCGACCCGCCTCCTCGACGCCGCCAGTTGCTCCACCTCGCCGTCGCCCCCAACCCGCGCCGTCTCGCCGCGGCCTCCCGAGCCTGCGCCCGTCCGCCCCGCCCGAGCCCCTGCCCGTCTTCCCGCCCAGCGCGCCAAGCGCCTCGCCGCCCACCGTCGCCATCGTCATCTAGTCATTGTGTGAGCCGCCGCACCGGCTCTGTTTTTTCACTTTTATTAGTTTAATTTTTTTGTTCATATACATATATAATGTATATGTGTATGCATGTGGCTATGTGTATGTAGATGTTCAAAATGTATAAAAAAATTGTTCAGAGCATGTTTTTCTTCATATATGTATTTTTTTGTTCATATGTGTATTCATGTTTTCATATATGCAAAAGATAGATTTTTAAAAAAGTTAGGTTTTTTTTTCTGTTCATAGATTTTTTTTGGTGATATTAATTATTGTAGAAATATGCAAATGTTTGTATATTCATATGAACAATGCATTAGGCAAAACCTTTATTTTTTATCAAAATTTTCTATTTGAACATTTTTTTTAAAACAAGCAATACTAAAAGAATGAGAGGAAAAAGGAAAATAAGAAGAGGAAGAAAGGAGAAGAAGAGGAGAGGAAGAAGAGGAGAAATAAATAAGAAGAGGAAATAAGAAGAAAAGAAGAGGAGAAGAAGAAAGGAATAGAGGAGAAGAAGAAAAATAGAAATTTTCTATTTTTCTTCTTCTCCCTCTATTCCTTTCTTCTTCTCCTCTTTTTTTCTTCTTCCTCTTTTCTTCCTTTTCCTTATTTTCCTTTCTCGCGAGAAGAAGAAAAAGAAGAGTAGAAGAAGAAGAAAGGAATAGAGGAGAAAGAAGAAACTTCAACACGAGGGGTACCGATACCCTCCCCGATAACATTATTTTCCCATGTATATGTATGTCGCGTCGTTGTCGATATAACCCCTCGAGATAACTTCGACATGAGGGGCGGTCGATATATATACCCCTCTCGACCGTGATAACTTATACAACGGCAAGACCCCCTCGGCCCTCTCGCTCGACCAAAAGTCTCGAGGACACCCAAACCCTAGAGAGAAAACGATGTTGGTCTCCTACCCCCTCCCGCCGCGCCCCTACCCGACAAATTAACTCTCTCGAGGCCACTCAAATTAACATGATTCCTTATTGTGATTAGCTAGCTAGTTCTACGTTTGCCACTAATATATATATATATATATATATATATGTATATACATCTGTACCATGTTTGAATAATAATTGACATGTTGTAAATATTTGCAGAAACTATGGAGCACTCCCGAGACGAAGAAACAGAATCGATCTTGGGGCACATAATCGCATTGTGGAAGTGATGAAGTTGCGTCATTTCTCAACGACACGGACTGGGTGAAGAAGAGGGCTATGTTCATGATGGCTTCGACCCATTAATGCGGTACAAGAAGAGGACTATGTTCATGATGGCTCCGGTTACACAATGGAGGTACAAGCGAAGGAGACCGTGGCCGATCGCTCCGGTGATCGAACCGAGTCCGGCCAGGTATATATTAATTAGTTAAGCCCGTGCTGACTAGTTAATTGATGCATCCATTGTTTTGGTATATGTACACATATTAATTAGTCTTTCTTCCTTATAATTTCTAGCCCTCAGGATTGAGCACAACTTCGGTAAGGAGGCGAGGCCCGAAGAAAAAGTTGAGCTCGGATGCAAAGTTTGAGATCATAGAAATCGCGCCCGACGGTGAACCGATTGAACCCATGCGGACAAGGAAGGCATTTTACGCTTTCGGTCGGGGGTTCTTGTTAGGGACAAGATCCCGGTCAAGATCCATCAATGGTATAAGCCTAAGGAGGAAGACCCCGAGGTGTCTTATGTCAATGATATGCGAAAGAAGATCTTTGGACCGAGCTGAAGGCAAATTTCACCCTACCGCCAGAGGAGGATCCGGAGAAGCCAGTTAAAGAGCAATTAATCAAGTCTTGTGCTCTTAAGAAGATGGCAACCCTAATGAGGAGGTGGAGGAAAGAGCTGAACCAGTTTGTCGAGAAAGATAAGACACCAGAATTCATCGGCAAATATGAGAAGATCAAAGATCATCGCCCGCATTTGTGGCCCACAAGACATCGGAAAAGAGTAAGAAGATGTCGGCGACAAACAAGCAAAATGCTGCGAAGAAGAAGCTTCACCATCGCACGTGGTCAGGTGGCTACCTCAAAGCCTGGCCTAAGTGGTCCAAGGCTGAGCATGATCTGCTTGATAAAGGGATCGAACCCGAGACAATGTACTGGCTATATCGATGGGCTGGCGGAACCTTGGACCCTATAACAGGGAAGTGCTAGTGGACGGACGAGCAACTGCAAATACCAGTCAGGAAGCTTCGAGACTATATCGATGCAGTGCAGCGAGAGACGTTCCTTCCAAACAGGGAGAAGGACGAGCTCACAATGGCCCTTGGGAATCCTGAGCACCCTGGACGGACACAAGGCACGCCAGGCTCCCTTTCGTGGAAGGTTGGTTTTCCGGACGCAGGGGGTTACAAAACCCACGAGAGGAGGAAGAAACTGGAGCAGGACCAACTGCAGGCGCTACACGAAAGGGTAATGGGGCTAGAGGAACGAGAAGCAGCAGATCGCAGCAAACGACTTGCCGAAGCTTCCCCCCAAGCTACCCCTCCATCTCAGCGGAGAAGCAGCGTGGCTTCCACCGAGCTGCTTCAGCCGGAGCATGTTTTGACGGCTCCTGCCGGCTATCCCGTGGATGGTATCACAGAGTCTCAAAGTTGCCACATTATGGCGCGATGGATGACTTTGAAGGTCAAGGCGGCTGTTGGCCAAGTTTATCCTAGTGGACCAGGCACAACTTATCACCGCCACCGATTCCGAAGGATATGCTAAGGTGATGGTGGATGAAATAACGGAGGGATTTGAGGACCTCCCGCTTGACCACCCTACCGGTGAAGGGGAGACTAGGCTGGGTTCTGCTCTGAAGACTCCATGCCTATGGCAGAAGGAGCTCATCAACCTTCCGAAGTGGACGCCTCCGCCTCCTCCTCCTCCTCCGGCGAGTCAGGGCAGTCCGCCTCCTCCACCGCCTCCTCCTCCGGCGAGTGACGATCAGGGCACGCGTGGCGGCACTCCGCCTCCTTCTCCGGCGCGTGGCGGCACTCCGCCTCCTTCTTCGCTTGCGCCCGAGCAGCCAGCCTCCTCCTTCTCCGCCTCATCAGCAAGGGCGGAAGAGACCCGCCGCCGCTCCGGCTGCTCCGGCGCGTCGTAGTCCTTCTCCTCCGCCTCGTAAGCAAGCAAAAAAGAAGACATCCGCCCGCTCGCTTCCGCCGGCGTCTAGCAAGACAGCCAAAGGCGGGAGGAATATATATACGGTCCTTCTCACGAAGACTCGGAGAAGTTACCGCACGAGAGGACCGAGGAGGAAAACGCGAAGATCGCGCAGATCAAGTGGATCCGGTGAAAGCGAAGCGCACTCTGGCTGCCCCGAGGAAACCGCAAAGTCTCCGCCGAGAACCAACTATGAGCGACATTCTTGAGCAGACATATCTCCAAGCGGAGCGGTCGGGAAATCTTGTCGGACATCAAAGAGCAAAAGAACGAGCAGCTAAGAAAAAATTGACCAGCTCGGCGAACAAGCAAACCAATCGTGCCCCCAGCGCAATGTGTCTAGCGGCAACATCGCCGCTAATGTTTCGGGATGGTGGCGGTTATGGCAATCTACAAGATTACCTGCTCGACGATGCACTTCCTGAATACATGAAGGTGGGCGAACACAGAATTTAGTACGGGAAGCCTCTCGTCAAAGATGAAAAATCTCTAACAACGATGATGCGAAGATTCCATACTTGGTACATGAAAACTTGCAGAGAGTCTGGGGGGACGAATTGTTTGTATCTGAACATTAAAGAGGAGCACGACCTCGTTAGGACTGATCTGTTGTGTGTTCCATTTGAGGAGTTCTTCGCGTTCTTCAATCAAAAGGCCATCGATAAATTAACGGTCTTGCTACTGCCTGTAAGTACTATTTCTGTCATTAAGTCTCTATATATAGCTCGGCTCTTTCATTGCATGTATTTATAATTAATTATCCTTAATATATTATGCAGATTGAAGATCGTCGAGTGCAAAAAAAAATGAAATCTGTTCATTAACAAAAATATCATAGATGTATTTCTGGTTGAAAAGCACGTCAAAGAGGCCGAGGACAACTTGCTACAATCGTTGATGAAAAATCAAAACAAAGATACCATACTCTTTCCTTATAACGGCAAGTGAGTGTTACTGATCGTTTGCATATTCGGTTTCCCTTATTACTCGAGTGAGGTTATAGTAATATAACTGATGAGTTATGCATGCGTGCGCATGTTTCACTATATTCTTCTGGAGATTAAGCTTGAGCGTGGACTAGTAACCGTCTTAGACTCGAGACGGAAAGATCCCAGCACCTATGCGGACATGACAGAAATGCTCAGCAAGTAAGTTCAATTAAACGATCATTATCGCACCATAGCGGCAACTTTTTGTTCATTTCCTGATATCTCAAGTAATAATAATTATTTTCTTTGTCTTGCAGGGTTTGGAAACAGTTCACCGCAAAAGCTCAGGGACTGCCGAAGGAGCTGCGATATATATACCCGAAAGTAAGTACTACT
The DNA here is from genome assembly GCA_021605145.1 of Aegilops bicornis. Classification (NCBI taxonomy): domain Eukaryota; kingdom Viridiplantae; phylum Streptophyta; class Magnoliopsida; order Poales; family Poaceae; genus Aegilops; species Aegilops bicornis. The sequence continues at coordinate 686,455,420 of CM038673.1, read as the reverse complement.
GGCTAGCTAGTTGAGCGCATCTCCGTTGATTATATAGCTATACTTTCATCAATGCCATTTATAATGCTTCATTATCAGTTTGATTGACCTCTATTTCTCATAAAGTGCTTGTGGCAGGAACAAGGGAATGATTTCTGTGGATACTACATGTGCGAGTTCATCTACAACGCGACTTTGAAAAACAAGCGGGACTACTCTCCAAGACAATATGAAGTGCGTAAGCAATTAATAATATTCACAATTTCATTTTATTACACCATCATTTCTTTTGAGTTTCATTCATATATATGTATTAATTAACCCCCTTCTTCAAATTTGACGTGGCAGATGCGGAATGAACTCCTAGAACCAGATCGCATTAAAGCAAATCAAGAGGAATTGGCGGGATTCTTTCTTGACCACGTCATCAATAAAGCCGGAGAATACCATGTGGAAGTTGATTTCAAATGCTAGGGGACTGTAATTGAGAGATCTTATATACTGTACATGTATATAGCCAGTAGCGTGGGACGTACATGATAAGAAAACTTGTTTTAAATTGTTCGACCAATCTCTCGGAGAAGGAAAGGTCGATCGATCATTTCTCTCGGTATGCATGACTTAACTTACGTACTCGATGGTTCCCTTCATTTTCTTACTAGCTAGCGTGTCGAGGGCTATATGTATATAGTAATGAAGGCGTCGACCAAGCACGGATGAAAGAGAGGACACTTCTCTGTATTAATTAGCTAGCTAACACAATATATGAAACACCTAAGTTACCCCAAAACTCCCAACCCCTCCCCTAAAAAAAACAAAAACCCCAGCCACTTTGGAATCTTGTGCCGACGTGGATGCCTATTGGTCTCGGTTGGTGCCACCAACCGGGACCAAAGGCCCCCTACCTGGGCTCGGCGCACCGGCCACGTGGAGGACCATCTGTCCCGGTTCGTGTTAGAATCGGGACTAAAGGGTGGAGGTATTAGTAACGACCCATTAGTCCCGGTTCATGAACTGGGACTAAACGCCCTTACGAACCGGGACATAGGTGTTTTTCTACTAGTGTCAGTTTCCCTTTTGCTAGTAGCGGAACCAAACTAAACAAAGCAAGAAAGAATGTGGATAGAAAGGAAGATGTCCCATACGATTAGAAAGGTCTACTAATGTGGTAGAAGTAATAAGCTAGCAAGTTGCTCTATTGTCCCTGATCTCCAATCCTATTAGACTTCTTCACATGTTGTGGAAGCTTTAAGTAAGTTTTGATCATCACGATAGACATAAGGTATTTCGGAATGGGCGGCGTGAGGAAAGAAAGCATGGCTTCATTATTCATAGTAATTTGGGGGATGACGACATAAGCCAGTGGAGCCATCAACCAATGGGCTGGAGATTCAGACCGTCTTAGCATCAGTATCTGCATTCAAGAAAAACAACCAATGTATTTGACTAGGATGCGTGTCTCCCAGGACCACGATGTGATTATGTTGGTGACAATAGTGTAGCCACTAATTTAACCTTTTTTAGAACGTCTGAAATATGATGATTCATGGTAGATATAGATATCACCTTGTATTATTTGATTGCATCTCCTTGGACTACAAAATATGATAAGGTTTTTTTTAGCAAAAGAGGTTTCCCCTTTGATTTCATTTATAGAAACCACAAAATATGATAAGTTGTCTGCAGTTGAAACTAGGAGTGCCTCAATTCTCCACTAAGAAGATTACCACAATTTATGGCGGTTCTTTACTAATGAGTTTGTCATGATTGTATTAATTGGCATGTAGTAAAAGCTAACACATTCCGGGTCGTACCAAGAGCATGTGGAGGGTGCACAAGGCCCCAATTCAGCAGGGCCTAAAGTTTTTGTTTATTTCCTACTAGTAAGGGGCTACTATATGACGCACCATGCGTGCAATCTGATGGTGACGCCCACTATCGTCACTCAGGCCAGCCGAACTATAACCAGAGGAAGCGCTCACGGTATTTACAGATCTAGTAGACATAGCATCTCAGCGATTATTTGCATAGACAAGCCTTCAATTTTTTTACTTTGTTTTTTAAAATGTCACAAATGTGAAACATAATGTTCTTTGTAATTTGCAAAAAATATTTGCTTCATATTTAGAAAACAATTCATCAATTAAAAAATGTCCACTCTTTTAAAGAAATGTCCGTGTAATTTTAAAAGGTGTTCATATATTCTAAAAATGATCAGATAAATATAAAAATTTATGAATATAAAAAATACTAGTGTAATTTAAAAATTTCCAGGGCTTTGAGAAAAATGTTCATGCAATTTTAAAAAGTATTCATTTATTTTAAAAAATTTAATATATTTTAAATCTTCTGATTGTTTCATAAACTATTTCGTAATTGCTAATATTTTTTCACATATATTAATAATATCTTCATCTAATGAAATAAATAACTATATAGATTTAATAAGTGTATGCAACTTATTAAATATCTATATAAGTGTACGCAACTTACGCAACATGAGGTAAAAAGTGTTTGTGACTTTTTTGAAATTAATATAAAATTTAAAAATATTTGCACATTAATAAAAAAGCGATCATGGATTTTAGCAAAATGTTCATCTATTGTTAGAATTGTTCACAAAGTTTCTAAAAATATTCAAGGGTATTGGTCAAACATTATTTAATTTTTTACAAAATAAATTCGAAAGCAGAAAATTAAAACATAAAACAAAATTTTAAAATAGATGAAAAAAAGCAAAAATGAAATATGAAAAAAGGAAACAAGGAAAAGGGGAAACGGTAAAGAAAAGGAAGCAAATAAGAATAAGAATGAATGAGTCGGGTTGTGTCTCTTACATAACAAAAAAAGAAAGATTTTACCTCATGTTATGTGTATTGTGAGACTCATGCGTGCGACAGTTTATTCTAAAGTTGTAGGCAAATGCTGAAACTAAAAAAAAAACGAACAAGGCATATAGAAAGTTTCGGTGGGACAATTTATTGGGGTGTCCTTATAATCTTGCTCATGGATAATACCCAAAAGACATGGGTACAATCATCGTACTAAATTATAGTTGCATCATTACTCAACTACCTCGGGAATGTTTAATTAGTAAGAGCACTAGGGATGTTTCTAATCTGTAGATCGGACCATTTAGTTGATCAACTATCGTTGTTCAACTACCACTTCTAGACCCTAGCAAAAAAAAAAACTATCACTTCTAGAAATGGCGAGGCTTCCTTTTTAAGTCAATGTTTGGCCACACTTTTCTTTTCAATAACTTTTAGAAGATCCAGCCCCCACTTTACAAATTCAAATATTTAAAAATAAAACTTTTGGAATTTTAAGCTTTCAAACATTTCACTTTTTTTAAAAAAATTGGACTTTTAGAATTTGAAATATTAGTGTTATACTTTTAAAAAATAAAGTTGTAAGAATTTTCAAACATACAGGAAATTCACATTTCAAATACATCAAACTTTGACAGAAAAAAACTTCCAAAAATTGAACTTTCAAAAGTTTTAAGTTTTAAGAAGTTTGAACTTTCATATGAGAGAGAAAAGGTTGAGAAAGAGAATCGCATGGTTGGGCATGCCAGGAAAGAGAGTCACATGGGTGAGGCCCCTTTGTCCTATCTACATGGTAACCTAACATAGGGCCTGTTTGTTTGGTCTTTTGCTTCTGCTTTTGCAGCTTTTTCACTTTAGCAAAAAAGCCATAAAAACTCCTAAAACTCCTAAATATGTGCTTTTGGAGCTTTTGTGGCTTTTGAAGCTAAATATTATTATATTGATTCATCAAAAGCCCAAAAAGCTCCAAAGGCACCTATTTAGGAGCTTTTATGGCTTCTTGACCAAACTAAAAAAACTGCAAAAGTAAAAGCAAAAGCCCAAATAAAGAGGACCATAGTAACATGCATCGCTTCACGCAATAACTATGAGCATAGTTACCCGCGATAGAGCCTTCTTAAAGTAAGAGTGTATCTCACCCTCATGTTGCATGCCTATATAAAGCTTAAAATGCTACCGTCAATCAAAGCAAGATAAGATGCATAAAGGATAAACATCACATGCAATCAATATAAGTGATATGATATGGCCATCATCATCTTGTGCTTGTGATCTCCATCTCCGAAGCACTGTCGTGATCACCATCGTCACCGGCGCGACACCTTGATCTCCATCGTAGCATCGTTGTCGTCTCGCCAACTATTGCTTCTACGACTATCGCTACCACTTAGTGATAAAGTAAGCAATTACATGGCTTTTGCATTTCATACAATAAAGCGACAACCATATGGCTCCTGTCAGTTGCCGATAACTTCGGTTACAAAACATGATCATCTCATACAATAAAATGTAGCATCACGTCTTGACCATATCACATCACAACATGCCCCGCAAAAACATTTAGACGTCCTCTACTTTGTTGTTGCAAATTTTACGTGGCTGCTATGGGCTAAGCAAGAACCGTTCTTATCTACGCATCAAAACCACAACGATAGTTTGTCAAGTTGGTGCTGTTTTAACCTTCGCAAAGACCGGGCGTAGCCACACTCGGTTCAACTAAAGTGAGAGAGACAGACACCCGCCAGTCACCTTTAAGCAACGAGTGCTCGCAGCGGTGAAACCAGTCTCGCGTAAGCGTACGCGTAATGTCGGTCCGGGCCGCTTCATCTCACAATAACGCTGAACCAAAGTATGACATGCTGGTAAGCAGTATGACTTATATCGCCCACAACTCACTTGTGTTCTACTCGTGCATATAACATCAACGCATAAAACCAGGCTCGGATGCCCTTTGTTGGGGAACGTAGTAATTTCAAAAATTCCTACGCACACGCAAGATCATGGTGATGGTATAGCAACGAGAGGGAGAGTATTGTCCACGTACCCTCGTAGACCGTAAGCGGAAGCGTTATGACAACGCGGTTGATGTAGTCGTACGTCTTCACGATCCGACCGATCCAAGTACCGAACGTACGGCACCTCCGAGTTCAGCACATGTTCAGCTCGATGACGATCCCCGGACTCCGATCCAGCAAATTGTGGGGATGAGTTCCACAAGACGACGGGCGTGGTGACGATGATGATGCTCTATCGACGCAGGCTTCGCCTAAACTCATGACGATATGACCGAGGTGGAATATGGTGGAGGGGGGCACCGCACACGGCTAAGGAACGATCACGTAGATCAACTTGTGTCTCCTGGGGTGCCCCTCTGCCCCCGTATATAAAGGAGGCAGGGGGAGGTGCGGCCGTCCCTCATGGGGTGCGCCTGGAGGAGTCCTACTCCCACCGGGAGTAGGACTTCCCCCCTCTTGCCTTGTTGGAGAAGGAAAGGGGGGAGGGGAAAGAGGAAGGGGGGCGCCGCCCCCTCTCGTTGTCCTATTCGGACTAGGGGGGGGAGGGGGCGCGCGGCCTGCCCTGGCCGGCCCTCCTCTTTTCCCTCATGGCCCACTAAGGCCCATTATCCCCCGGGAGGGTTCCGGTAACCCCTCGGTGTTCCGGTAAAATCCCGATTTCACCCGGAACCATTCCGATATCCAAATATAGGCTTCCAATATATCAATCTTTATGTCTCGACCATTTCGAGACTCCTCGTCATGTCCGTGATCACATCCAGGACTCGAACAAACTTGGTACATCAAAACTTGTAAACTCATAATAAAACTGTCATCTTAACGTTAAGCGTGCGGACCCTACGGGTTCGAGAACTATGTAGACATGACCTAGAACTATTCTCGGTCAATAACCAATAGCGGAACCTGGATGCCCATATTGGTTCCTACATATTCTACGAAGATCTTTATCGGTCAAACCGCATAACGACATACGTTGTTCCCTTTGCCATCGGTATGTTACTTGCCCGAGATTCGATCGTTGGTATCCAATACCTAGTTCAATCTCGCTATCGCAAGTCTCTTTACTCGTTCCGTAATACATCATCTCTTAACTAACTTATTAGTTGCAATGCTTGCAAGGCTTATGTGATGTGTATTACCGAGAAGGCCTAGAGATACCTCTCGACAATCGGAGTGACAAAACATAATCTCGAAATACGCCAACCCAACATGTACCTTTGGAGACACCTGTAGTACTCCTTTATAATCACCCGATTACGTTCGACGTTTGGTAGCACCCAAAGTGTTCCTCCGTAAACGGAGTTGCATAATCTCATAGTTATCGGAACATGTATAAGTCATGAAGAAAGCAATAGCAATATACTAAGCGATCAAGTGCTAGGCTAACGGAATGGGTCATGTCAATCACATCATTCTCGATGATGTGATCCCATTAATCAAATAACAACACATGTCTATGGTTAGGAAACACAACCATCTTTGATTAATGAGCTAGTCAAGTAGAGGCATACTAGTGACTATATGTTTGTCTATGTATTCACACATGTATCATGTTTCCGGTTAATACAATTATAGCATGAATAATAAACATTTATCATGAAATAAGGAAATAAATAATAACTTTATTACTGCCTCTAGGGCATATTTCCTTCAGTCTCCCACTTGCACTAGAGTCAATAATCTAGTTCACATCATCATGTGATTCAACACTAATATTCACATCTATATGTGATTAACACCCATAGTTCACATCGTCATGTGACCAACACCCAAAGGGTTTACTAGAGTCAATAATCTAGTTCACATCGCTATGTGATTAACACCCAAAGAGTACTAAGGTATGATCATGTTTTGCTCGTGAGAGAAGCTTAGTCAACGGGTCTGTCACATTCAGAGCCGTATGTATTTTGCAAATATTCTATGTCTACAATGCTCTGCACGGAGCTACTCTAGCTAATTGCTCCCACTTTCAATATGTATCCAGATTGAGACTTAGAGTCATCTGGATCAGTGTAAAAAGCTTGCATCGATGTAACTCTTTACGACGGGCTTTTTTATCACCTCCATAATCAAGAAATATTTCCTTAGTCCTCACTAAGGATGTTCTTGACCAATGTCCAGTGATCTACTCCTAGATCACTATTGTACTCCCTTGCCAAATTCAGAGCAAGGTATACAATAGGTACTTAGCATACTTTATAGAACCTATGACTGAGGTATAGGGAATGACTTTCATTCTCTTTTCTATTTTCTGCCGTGGTCGGGATTTGAGTCTTTACTCAATTTCACACCTTTGCAACACAGGCAAGAACTCTTTCTTTGACTGTTCCATTTTGAACTATTTCAAAATCTTGACAAGGTATGTACTTATTGAAAAACTTATCAAGCCGCCTTGATCTATCTCAATAGATCTTGATGCTCAATATGTAAGCAGCTTCATCGAGGTCCTTCTTTGAAAAACTCCTTTCAAATACTCCTTTATGCTTTGCAGAATAATTCTACATTATTTCCGATCAACAATATGTCATTCACATATACTTATCGTAAATGTTGTAGTGCTCCCACTCACTTTGTTGTAAATCTGAGCTTCACCGCAAGTCTCAGATAAAACTATATGCTTTGATCAACTTATCAAAGCGTGTATTCGAACTTCGAGATGCTTGCACCAGTCCATAGATGGATCATTTGGAGCTTGCACATTTTGTTAGCTCCTTTAGGATTGACAAAACCTTCCGATTGCATCATATACAACTCTTCCTTAATAAATCCATTAAAATGTAGTTTTGACATCCATTTGCCAGATTTCATAAAATGTGGCAATTGCTAACATGATTCGGACAGACTTAAGCATCGCTACAGTTGAGAAAATCTCATTGTAGTCAACACCTTGAACTTGTCGAAAACCTTTTTGTGATAAGTCGAGCTTTGTAGATAGTAACACTACTATCAGCATCTGTCTTCCTCTTGAAGATCCATTTATTCTTAATGACTCACCGATCATCGGGCAAGTCAATCAAAGTCCACACTTTGTTCTCATACATGGATCCTATCTCAGATTTCATGGCCTCAAGCCATTTCGTGGAATCTGGGCTCATCATCGCTTCCTCATAGTTCGTAGGTTTATCATGGTCTCGTAACATGACTTCCAGAACATGATTACCGTACCACTCTGGTGCGGATCTTACTCTGGAAGACCTACGAGGTTTGGTAGCAACTTGATCTGAAGTTTCATGATCATCATCATTAACTTCCTTACTAATTGGTGTAGGAATCATCAAACTGATTTATGTGATGAACTACTTTCCAATAAGGGAGAAGGTACAATTACCTCATCAAGTTCTACTTTCCTCCCACTCACTTCTTTCGAGAGAAACTTCTTCTCTAGAAAGGATCCATCTTAGCAACGAATAACTTGCCTTCGGATCTGTGATAGAAGGTGTACCCAATAGTTACCTTTGGGTATTCTATGAAGACGCACTTCTCCGATTTGGGTTCGAGCTTATTAGGTGAAAACTTTTTCACATAAGCATCACAACTCCAAACTTTAAGAAACGACAGCTTAGGTTTCATCGTTAAACCATAGTTCATACGGTGTCGTCTCAACGGATTTAGATGGTGCCCTATTAAACGTGAATGCAGCTGTCTCTAATGCATAACCCCAAAACGATAGTGGTAAACCGATAAGAGTCATCATAGATCGCACCATATCTAGTAAAGTACGATTACGACGTTCGGACACACCATTACATTGTGGTGTTCCCGGTAGCGTGAGTTGCGAAACTATTTCACATTGTTTCAAACGAAGACCAAACTCGTAACTCAAAAATTCATCTCCACAATCAGATCGTAGAAACTTTATTTTTCTTGTTACGATGATTTTCCACTTCACTCTGAAATTCTTTGAACTTTTCAAATGTTTCAGACTTATGTTTCATCAAGTAGATATACCCATATCTGCTCAAATCATCTGTGAAGGTCAGAAAATAACGATACACGCCGCGAGCCTTAACACTCATTGGATCGCATACATCGGTATGTATTATTTCCAATAAGTCAGTAGCTCGTTCCATTGTTCCTTGGAACGGAGTTTTAGTCATCTTGCCCAAAAGGCACGGTTCGCAAGCATCAAATGATTCATAATCAAGTGATTCCGAAAATCCATCTTTTATGGAGTTTCTTCATGCGTTTTACACCGATATGACCCAAACGGCAGTGCCACAAATAAGTTGCACTATCATTATTAACTTTGCATCTTTTGGCATCAATATTATGAATATGTGTATCACTACGATCCAGATCCAACAAACTATTTTCATTGGGTGTATAACCATCGAAGGTTTTATTCATGTAAATGTAATAACAATTATTCTTTAACTTTAAATGAATAACCGCTTTGCAATAAACATGATCAAATCATATTCATGCTCAACGCAAACGCTAAATAACATTTATTTGGCTTTTAACACTAATCTCGAAAATATAGGGAGTGTATGATGATGATCATATCAATCTTGGAACTATTTCCAACACTCATTGTCACTTCCCCTCAACTAGTCTCTCGCTTATTATGTGACTCCTGTTTCGAAAGTTACTAATCTTAGCAACCTAACAAGTATCAAATACTCGGGGCTACTATAAACACTAGTAAGGCACACATCAAACACCTGTATATCAAATATACCCTTGTTCACTTTGCCACCCTTCTTATCTACCAAATATTCAGGTTATTTCTGCTCCGGTGATCATTTCCTTTGCGGTAGAAGCACTTTCGATTTCAGGCTTTGGTCCAGCTTTGGGCTTCTTCAAGGAGCGACAACTTGCTTGTCATTCTACTTGAAGTTCCCTTTCTTTCCCTTTGCCCTTTTCTTGAAACTAGTGGTCTTGTCAATCATCAACACTTGATGCTCTTTTCTTGATTTCTACCTTCACGATTTCGGCATCACGAAGAGCTTGGGAATTACTTTTGTCATCCCTTGCATATTATAGTTCATCACGAAGTTCTACTAACTTGGCGATGGTGACTAGAGAATTCTGTCAATCACTATCTTATCCGGAAGATTAACTCCCACTTGATTCAAGCGATTGAAGTACCTGCACAATCGAGCACATGCTCACTATTTGAGCGATTCTCCTCCATCTTTTAGCTATAGAACTTGTTGGAGACTTCATATCTCTCAACTCGGTATTTGCTTGAAATATTAACTTCAACTCTGGAACATCTCATATGGTCCATGACGTTTCAAAACGTCTTTGAAGTCCCGATTCTAAGCCGTTAAGTATGGTGCACTAAACTATCCAAGAGTCATCATATTGAGCTAGCCGAACGCTCATAACGCCTGCAGACCGCTTCCCTGCAACAGTCTGTCACCTAGCGGTGCATTAAGAACATAATTCTTCTGTGCAGCAATGAGGATAAACCTCCGATCACGGATCCAATCCGCATCATTGCTACTAACATTTTTCAATACAATTTTCTCTAGGAACATATTAAAATAAACATATGAAAGCAACAAACATAGGGAAGCAACAACGCGAGCTATTGATCTACAACATAATTTGCAAAATACTACCAGGACTAAGTTTCATGATAAATTTAAGTTCAATTAATCATATTACTTAAGAACTCCCACTTAGATAGACATCTCTCTAGTCATCTAAGTGATTACGTGATCCAAATCAACTAAACCATAACCGATCATCACGTGAGATGGAGTAGTTTTCAATGGTGAACATCACTATGTTGATCATATCTACTATATGATTCACGCCGACCTTTCGGTCTCCGTGTTCGAGGCCATATCTGCATATGCTAGGCTCGTCCAAGTTTAACTCGAGTATTCTGCGTGTGCAAAACCGGCTTGCACCCGTTGTAGATGGACGTAGAGCTTATCACACCCGATCATCACGTGGTGTCCGGGCACGATTTAACTTTGGCAACGGTGCATACTCGGGAGAACACGTCTTGATAATTTTTTAGTGAGAGATCATCTTAAAATGCTACCGTCAATCAAAGCAAGATAAGATGCATAAAGGATAAACATCACATGCAATCAATATAAGTGATATGATATGGCCATCATCATCTTGTGCTTGTGATCTCCATCTCCGAAGCACCGTCGTGATCACCATCGTCACCGGCGCGACACCTTGATCTCCATCGTAGCATCGTTGTTGTCTCGCCAACTATTGCTTCTACGACTATCGCTACCGCTTAGTGATAAAGTAAAGCAATTACATGGCTTTTGCATTTCATACAATAAGCGACAACCATATGGCTCCCGCCATTGCCGATAACTTCGGTTACAAAACATGATCATCTCATACAATAAAATATAGCATCACGTCTTGACCATATCACATCACAACATGCCCTGCAAAAACAAGTTAGACGTCCTCTACTTTGTGGTTGCAAATTTTACGTGGCTGCTACGGGCTGAGCAAGAACCGTTCTTACCTACGCATCAAAACCACAACGATAGTTTATCAAGTTGGTGCTGTTTTAACCTTCGCAAGGACCGGACGTAGCCACACTCGGTTCAACTAAAGTGAGAGAGACAGACACCCGCCAGTCACCTTTAAGAACCGAGTGCTCGCAGCGGTGAAACCAGTCTCGCGTAAGCGTACGCGTAATGTCGGTCCGGGCCGCTTCATCTCACAATACCGCTGAACCAAAGTATGACATCCGGTAAGCAAGATGACTTATATCGCCCACAACTCACTTGTGTTCTACTCGTGCATATAACATCAACGCATAAAACCAGGCTCTGATACCATTGTTGGGGAACGTAGTAATTTCAAAAAATTTCCTACGCACACGCAAGATCATGGTGATGGCATAGCAACGAGAGGGGAGAGTATTGTCCACGCACTCGTGAGACCGTAAGTGGAAGCATTATGACAACGCGGTTGATGTAGTCGACGTCTTCACGATCCGACCGATCCAAGTACCGAACGCACGACACCTCCGGAAGTTCAAAGACACGCTTAGCTCGATGACGATCCCCGGACTCCGATCCGGCAAAGTGTCGGGGATGAGTTCCACAAGACGACGGCGTGGTAGGCGATGATGATGCTCTCATCGGCGCAGGGCTTCGCCTAAACTCATGACGATATGACCGAGGTGGAATATGGTGGAGGGGGCACCGACACGGCTAAGGAACGATCACGTAGATCAACTTGTGTCTCCGGGTGCCCTCCGCCCCGTGATATAAAGGAGGGAGGGGAGGTGCGGCCGCCCTCATGGGTGCGCTGGAGGAGTCCTACTCCCACCGGAGTAGGACTTCCCCTCTTGCCTTGTTGGAGAAGGAAAGGGGAGGGAAGAGGAAGGGGGCGCCGCCTCTCGTTGTCCTATTCGGACTAGGGGAGGGGCGCGGCCTGCCCTGGCCGCCCTCCTCTTTTCCCTCATGGCCCACTAAGGCCCATTATCCCCGGAGGGTTCCGTAACCTCGGTGTTCCGGTAAAATCCCGATTTCACCCGGAACCATTCCGATATCCAAATATAGGCTTCCAATATATCAATCTTTATGTCTCGACCATTTCGAGACTCCTCGTCATGTCAGTGATCACATCCGGGACTCCGAACAAACTTCGGTACATCAAAACTTGTAAACTCATAATAAAACTGTCATCGTAACGTTAAGCGTGCGGACCCTACGGGTTCGAGAACTATGTAGACATGACCTAGAACTATTCTCGGTCAATAACCAATAGCGGAACCTGGATGCCCATATTGGTTCCTACATATTCTACGAAGATCTTTATCGGTCAAACCGCATAACGACATACGTTGTTCCCTTTGTCATCGGTATGTTACTTGCCCGAGATTCGATCGTCGGTATCCAATACCTAGTTCAATCTCGTTAGCGACAAGTCTCTTTATTCGTTCCGTAATACATCATCTCGCAACTAACTTATTAGTTGCAATGCTTGCAAGGCTTATGTGATGTGTATTACCGAGAAGGCCTAGAGATACCTCTCTGACAATCGGAGTGACAAAACCTAATCTCGAAATACGCCAACCCAACATGTACCTTTGGAGACACCTGTAGTACTCCTTTATAATCACCCGATTACGCTCGACGTTGGTAGCACCCAAAGTGTTCCTCCGTAAACGGAGTTGCATAATCTCATAGTTATCGGAACATGTATAAGTCATGAAGAAAGCAATAGCAATATACTAAACGATCAAGTGCTAGGCTAACGGAATGGGTCATGTCAATCACATCATTCTCCTAATGATGTGATCCCATTAATCAAATAACAACACATGTCTATGGTTAGGAAACACAACCATCTTTGATTAATGAGCTAGTCAAGTAGAGGCATACTAGTGACTATATGTTTGTCTATGTATTCACACATGTATCATGTTTCCGGTTAATACAATTCTAGCATGAATAATAAACATTTATCATGAAATAAGGAAATAAATAATAACTTTATTATTGCCTCTAGGGCATATTTCCTTCAATTAAGCCTCTAATTCTATTTAGCTAGAGCTAGGCGATGAAGTCTCCTTGCCATTGAGCATTCCTCGAGACGAATATCCTTTCTACTTTGGAATGAGTGGTATCTGGAAATTAGGCATGACGGATCCAAGACAGTAAGGTGGTAGAGATTTATGACATGTCCATTTCTTGTTGAGAATAACATTGATAATCATGTCTAGTCTAACAACTTCTTCCTTGAGGACAACCGAGGTAGACGGTGCAACATGTAAAATCGTAAATCCTTGTACAAAATCCAGTCGTTGCCCTGTGGTGAGGTGTTGGAGCAAATGCATTACCTTGTCCATGTGGGTGGTATATCCCCTTGTTGTTATGATCGTCTCTAGAAATCGCTAAAAAGATTAAAAACAATATCAAACCATTGGCACTATGTGTATACCGTCTCACAAAAATTCAAACCCATATCCATCGCAAAGCTCAAGAAACAAGCAAAACGGATCTGATGTTGAACATTAGTAGCAAGTAATTCAAATCAACACATGAACACCGCCTATCATCACCGCCAACACAAGACTTTTTTTTGTTATTCAAACTATTTCCTGAATTCAGGTTTAAAATTCTTGGACCATGGTAAATACATGTTGTATGTCAATGTCACGATTCTTTTTTCGTTCAAAATAAAAAAACATGGCTTTTTACTATGGTTTTTTTCTAGGCTTGTGTGTGTATCTTCCCTGTTACCATTCCAACTGATAAGAGGCAAACATGTCATGGTTGACTGAATAGAACAGTAGAAATGGAGTTGCTCAATGGATTTTATCACTGAAGACCCCCTTCCCCCTCACACCCCTCGCGTCGCCACTCAGGGCGACGCTAGGGGGACCAACTCCTCACGCCGCCAGCCTTCCCGCGAGGCAGATCTCTGCCGTCGCTACCACCGGCACTGGTCCCGATGGTGGCGGCGCCCAACGCCTAAAGGGCTAGGGCAGGAGGGAAGCGAAAGATCTCCCATTAGGCAGCTGGGGTGCCTCGTGCGGGGTGTCTTCACGCGGTAGCCACGACGGCGTCCTTGCTGCGCGACGGAGCTGGCGAACCCAGGATTGGCGAGGTCCTCCGGTGGGATTCTCCGCTATGCGATGGGCCGCGGCTATGGCCGTGGATCTGGCGTCCCGGCCAGATCCGTCCTGATTAGGCTATGGCCTGCCGGCGGCGCGTGATGGAGCCAGGGTGGGGCGGCCGGAGGTCCTCAACCGGCTATCCGAGGACACCATACGTCTACATGGCGAGGGTGTGCTCGGATCCGGTCAGCGGTGAGATTGTGGTGGCGCTATTTTCGGTGAAAACCACGCCAACTTAGGTCATGCCGGATGATGACGGCGTCTCCAACGCCCCCTATTGAGACATCGTCATTGCAAACTGCGTCAACACGATCGGGATGTTCCGGGGGAAACCCTAGATCTGGGACTACCGGATTGGACGATGACGGCGCCTTCGGTGTCGTACTCCCTCCCGAGGGCATCGTTCTGGAGCAGGAGTTGGCTAGAGGGGAGGAGGAGGAGTGGTGTTTCATCTACCGCAAGGCCGACGGCGGATCCCGGCGGCATGGCGTTGCGGAGTTTCGGCGACGGGCGCGTGTGGGTGGATACGTCCAGGATGGTGGCATTGTCTGGCGTCGTGGTGGCCTCGACAACAGCTAGACCGGGCAACGTAGATGCAGCAGTACAACACTGAAGATGGATTGGTGGCAGCACTACAAGAAATATGTCAACTAGTGACCTTCTGTCAGTGACTCTAGAAGAATTGGTCATAGATCTATGACCATTTCAGACCAATTGGTCAAAAGCTGTTCGGGGGGCTCCGAACCCTAAACTATAATGACCATTTTGGTCAGAAAGGTTGTAACTTCCTTAAATGAAATGGTCATAAAGCAGATAGCACTGGTCCGATGCCTTATTTCTAGCTGATCATGACCAATATAGACGGTCATAACCTTGTAAATTGTGGTGGGTTACTATGACTAGGCTGTTGGGGAACGTAGTAATTTCAAAAAATTTCCTACGCACACACAGGACCATGGTGATGGCATAGCAACGATAGGGGAGAGTGTTGTCTACGTACCCTCGTAGACCGTAAGCGGAAGCGATCACAACGTAGAGGAAGTAGTCGTACGTTCTCCTCGCGATCCTGCCGATCCCAAAGGTTGCGTTACTCCGGCACCTCCGAGTCGATGATGACGTAGAGGAAGTAGTCGACGTTCTCCTCGCGATCCAGCCGATCCCAGCGCCGTTACTCCGGCGCCTCGAGTTCTTGGCACACGTTCAGCTCGATGACGCTCCTCGGGCTCCGATCCAGCAAAGCTCCGGGAGGGGAGTTCCACAAGACGACGGGCGTGGTGACGATCTTGATGTTTCACCGTCGCAGGCTTCGCCTAAGCACCGCTACGATATGACCGAGGTGGAATATGGTGGAGGGGGCACCGCACACGGCTAAGGAACGATCTCAAGGATCAACTTGTGTGTCCTAGGTGCCCCCTCCCCGTATATAAAGGAGGGAGGGAGGAGGTGGCCGACCCAAGGGGCGCACCATAGGAGGGGAAACCTACTCCAAGTAGGTTTCCTCTTTTCCTTATCTTATTTGGCGGGGGAAGGAAGGAGTACTCGTATTAGGAAGTAGTACTAGTAGTCGGAATAGGAAGAGGGGAAGGAGAAAGGAAGGGGGCCGCCCCTCCCCAATTTGATTGGGCTTGGGGGCGCGCCTCCCTTGTTCCTTCTCCCTTCCTCCTACATGGGCCCAATAAGGCCCATATACCTCCCGGGGTTCCAAAGAACCTCCGGAGCTCCAAACTTCTCCTAACCTTTCCGGTGTCCAAATATATCCGTCCAATATATTAATCTTTATGTCTCGACTATTTCGAGACTCCTCGTCATGTCCGTGATCATATCCGGACTCAACAACCTTGGTACATCAAAATACACAAACTCATAATATAACCGTCATCGAAACCTTAAGCGTGCGGACCCTACGGTTCGAGAACAATGTAGACATGACCGAGACACATCTCCGGTCAATAACCAATAGCGGGACCTGGATGCCCATATTGGCTCCTACATTTTCTACGAAGATCTTTATCGGTCCGACCGCATAACAACATACGTTGTTCCCTTTGTCATCGGTATGTTACTTACCCGAGATTCGATCGTCGGTATCCAATACCTAGTTCAATCTCGTTACTGATAAGTCTCTTTACTCGTTCCGTAATACATCATCTCACAACTAACTCATTAGTTGTAATGCTTGCAAGGCTTATGTGATGTGTATTACCGAGAAGGCCCAGAGATACCTCTCCGATAATCGGAGTGACAAAACCTAATCTCGAAATATGCCAACCCAACAAGTACCTTTGGAGACACCTGTAGTACTCCTTTATAATCACCCGATTACGTTGTGACGCTTTGGTAGTACCCAAACTGTTCCTCCGTAAACGGAGTTGCATAATCTCATAGTTATAGGAACATGTATAAGTCATGAAGAAAGCAATAGCAACATACTAAATGATCAAGTGCTAGGCTAACGGAATGGGTCATGTCAATCAGATCATTCTCCTAATGATGTGATCCCGTTAATCAAATGACAACTCATGTCTATGGTTAGGAAACATAACCATCTTTGATTAACGAGCTAGTCAAGTAGAGGCATACTAGTGACACTCTGTTTGTCTATATATTCACACATGTATTATGTTTCCGGTTAATACAATTCTAGCATGAATAATAAACATTTATCATGATGTAAGGAAATAAATAATAACTTTATTATTGCCTCTAGGGCATATTTCCTTAAGTCTCCCACTTGCACTAGAGTCAATAATCTAGTTCACATCGCCATGTGATTTAACAACAATAGTTCACATCACCATGTGATTAACACCCATAGTTCACATCGATATGTGATCAACACCCAAAGGGTTTACTAGAGTCAGTAATCTAGTTCACATCGCTATGTGATTAACACCCAAAGAGTACTAAGGTGTGATCATGTTTTGCTTGTGAGATATTTTTAGTCGACGGGTCTGTCACATTCAGATCCGTAAGTATTCTAATTTCTATGTCAACAATGTTCGCAAGGAGCTATTCTAGCTAATTGCTCCCACTTTCAATATGTATCTAGATCGAGACTTAGAGTCATCCAGATCGGTGTCAAAACTTGCATCGACGTAACCCTTTACGATTTAACCTTTGTCACTTCCATAATCGAGAAACATATCCTTATTCCACTAAGGATAATTTTGACCATTGTCGATGATCTACTCCTAGATCACTATTGTACTCCTTGCCAAACTCAAGTGTAGGGTATACAATAGATCTGTTACACAGCATGGCATACTTTATAGAACCTATGGCCATGGCATAGGGAATGACTTTCATTCTCTTTCTATCTTCTGCCGTGGTCGGGTTTTGAGTCTTACTCAATTTGACACCTTGTAACACAGGCAAGAACTCTTTCTTTGACTGTTCCATTTTGAACTACTTCAAAATCTTGTCAAGGTGTGTACTCATTGAAAAAACTTATCAAGCGTCTTGATCTATCTCTATAGATCTTGATGCTCAATATGTAAGCAGCTTCACCGAGGTCTTTGTTTGAAAAACTCCTTTCAAACACTCCTTTATGCTTTGCAGAATAATTCTACATTATTTCCGATCTACAATATGTCATTCACATATACTTATCGAAATGTTGTAGTGCTCCCACTCACTTTCTAGTAAATACAGGCTTCTTTGTAAGTCTGTATAAACTATATGCTTTGATCAACTTATCAAAGCGTATATTCCAACTCCGAGATGCTTGCACCAGTCCATAGATGGATCATTTGGAGCTTGCACACTTTGTTAGCTCCCTTTGGATCGATAAAACCTTCTAGTTGCATCATATACAACTCTTCCTCCGTAAACCCATTCAGAATGCAGTTTTTACATCCATTTGCCAAATTTCATAAATTGTGGCAATTGCTAACATGATTCGGACAGACTTAAGCATCACTACAGTTGAGAAAATCTCATTGTAGTTAACACCTTGAACTTGTCAAAACCTTTTTGCGACAAGTCGAGCTTTGTAGATAGTAACACTACTATCAGTGTCCGTCTTCCTCTTGAAGATCCATTTATATAATATGGCTTGCCGATCATCGGGCAACTCCATCAAATTCCACACTTTGTTCTCATACATGGATCCCATCTCAGATTTCATGGTCTCAAACCATTTCGCGGAATCTGGGCTCATCATCGCTTCCTCATAGTTCGTAGGTTTATCATGGTCTAGTAACATGACTTCCAGAACAGGATTACCGTACCACTCTCGTGCGAACTGTACTTTGGAAGACCTACGAGGGTTTGTAGTAACTTAATCTGAAGTTTCATGATCATCATAATTAGCTTCCTCACTAATTGGTGTAGGAATCACTGGAACTGATTTCTGTGATGAACTACTTTCCAATAAGGGAGAAGGTACAATTACCTCATCAAGCTCTACTTTCCTCCCACTCACTTCTTTCGAGAGAAACTTCTTCTCTAGAAAGGATCCATCTTAGCAACGAAAAACTTGCCTTCGGATCTGTGATAGAGGGTGTACCCAATAGTTACCTTTGGGTATTCTATGAAGACGCACTTCTCCGATTTGGGTTCGAGCTTATCAGGTGAAAACTTTTTCACATAAGCATCACAACTCCAAACTTTTAAGAAACGACAGCTTAGGTTTACTGTTAAACCATAGTTCATACGGTGTCGCCTCAACGGATTTAGATGGTGCCCTATTAAACGTGAATGCAGTTGTCTCTAATGCATAACCCCAAAACGATAGTGGTAAATCGGTAAGATACATCATAGATCGCACCATATCCAATAAAGTGAGGTTACGACGTTCGGACACACCATTATGCTGTGGTGTTCGGTGGCGTGAGTAGTGAAACTATTTCACATTGTTTTAATCAAGGCCAAACTCGTAACTCAAATATTTTTCCTCTGCGATCATATCGTAGAAACTTTTATTTTCTTGTTACGATGATTCTTCACTTCACTCTGAAATTCTTTGAACTTTTCAAATGTTTCAGACTTGTGTTTCATCAAGTAGATATACCCATATCTGCTCAAATCATCTTGTGAAGGTCAGCAAATAACGATACTTGCCACGAGCATCAACACTCATTGGATCGCATACATCGGTATGTATTATTTCCAATAAGTCAAGAGCTTGTTCCATTGTTCCGAGAACGGAGTTTTAGTCATCTTGCCCAAAAGGCACGGTT
Source organism: Aegilops bicornis (assembly GCA_021605145.1). Classification (NCBI taxonomy): domain Eukaryota; kingdom Viridiplantae; phylum Streptophyta; class Magnoliopsida; order Poales; family Poaceae; genus Aegilops; species Aegilops bicornis. The sequence continues at coordinate 686,435,850 of CM038673.1, read as the reverse complement.
CGCAAGCATCAAATGATTCATAATCAAGTGATTCCAAAAATCCATCAAAGATGGAGTTTCTTCATGCGCTTTACACCAATATGACCTAAACGGCAGTGCCACAAATAAGTTGCACTATCATTATTAACTTTGCATCTTTTGGTTTCAATATTATGAATATGTGTATCACTATGATCGAGATCCAATGAACCGTTTTCATTGGGTGTGTAAACATACAAGGTTTTATTCATGTAAATGTAACAACAATTTATTCTCTTACTTAAATGAATAACCGTATTGCAATAAACATGATCAAATCATATTTATGCTCAACACCAAATAACACTTATTTAGGTTCCACACTAATCCCGAAAGTATAGGGAGTGTGCGATGATGATCATATCAATCTTGGAACTACTTCCAACACTCATCGTCACTACCCCTTCAACTAGTTTATGTTCATTCTGCAACTCCCGTTTCAAGTTACTATTCTTAGCAACTGAACCAGTATCAAATACCGAGGGGTTGCTACGAACACTAGTAAAATACACATCAATAATCTGTATATCAAATATACCTTTGTTCACTTTGCCATCCTTCTTATCCGCCAAATACTTGGGTTAGTTCCGCTTCTAGTGACCAGTTCCATTGCAGCAAAAAGCACTTAGTCTCGTGCTTAGGTCCAGACTTGGGCTTCTTCACTCGAGCAACAACTTGCTTGCCGCTTTCTTCTTGAAGTTCCCTTCTTCCCTTTGCCCTTTTCCTTGAGACTAGTGGTCTTGTCAATCATCAACACTTGATGCTCTTTCTTGATTTCTACCTTCACGATTTCAACATCACGAAGAGCTCGAGAATCGCTTTAATCATCCCTTGCATACTATAGTTCATCACGAAGTTCTAGTAACTTAGTGATGGTGACTAGAGAATTCTGTCAATCACCGTCTTATCCGGAAGATTAACTCCCACTTGATTCAAGCGATTGAAGTACTCAGACAATCTGAGCACATGCTCACTAGTTGAGCGATTCTCCTCCATCTTTTAGCTATAGAACTTGTTGGAGACTTCATATCTCTCAACTCGGGTATTTGCTTGAAATATTAACTTCAATTCCTGGAACGTCTCATATGGTCCATGACGTTCAAAAACGTCTTTGAAGTCCCGATTCTAAGCCGTTAAGTATGGTGCACTAAACTATCAAGTAGTCATCACATTGAGCTAGCCAAACGTTCATAACGCCCGTACCGCTCCTGCAATAGGTCTGTCACCTAGCGGTGCATTAAGGACATAATTCTTCTATGCAGCATTGAGGATAAACCTCAGATCACGGATCCAATCCGCATCATTGCTACTAACATTTTTTCAACACAATTTTCTCTAGGAACATATGAAAATAAACATATGAAAGCAACAACGCGAGCTATTGATCTACAACATAATTTACAAAATACTACCAGGACTAAGTTCATGATAAATTAAAGTTCAATTAATCATATTACTTAAGAACTCCCACTTAGATAGACATCTCTTTAGTCATCTAAGTGATCACGTGATCCAAATCAACTAAACCATAACCGATCATCACGTGAGATGGAGTAGTTTTCAATGGTGAACATCTTATGTTGATCATATCTACTATATGATTCACGCCGACCTTTCGGTCTCCGTGTTCCGAGGCCATATCTGCATATGCTAGGCTCGTCCAAGTATAACCTGAGTATTCTGCGTGTGCAAAACTGGCTTGCACCCGTTGTAGATGGACGTAGAGCTTATCACACCCGATCATCACGTGGTGTCTCAAGACGCATTTAACTTTGGCAACGGTGCATACTCGGGGAGAACACTACTTGATAATTTTAGTGAGAGATCATCTTAAAATGCTACCGTCAATCAAAGCAAAATAAGATGCATAAAGGATAAACATCACATGCAATCAATATAAGTGATATGATATGGCCATCATCATCTTGTGCTTGTGATCTCCATCTCAAGCACCGTCATGATCACCATCGCCACCGGCGCGACACCTTGATCTCCATCGTAGCATCGTTGTCGTTACGCCATCTATTGCTTCTCGACTATCGCTACCGCTTAGAGATAAAGTAAAGCAATTACTGTATGCTTGCATTTCATACAATAAAGCGACAACCATATGGCTCCTGCCGATTGCCGATAACTTCGGTTACAAAACATGATCATCTCATACAATAAAATATAGCATCACGTCTTGACCATATCACATCACAACATGCCCTGCAAAAACAAGTTAGACGTCCTCTACTTTGTGGTTGCAAGTTTTACGTGGCTGCTACGGGCTGAGCAAGAACCGTTCTTACCTACGCATCAAAACCATAACGATACTTCGTCAAATAGACTCCGTTTTAACCTTCTCAAGGACCGGGCGTAGCCACACTCGGTTCAACTAAAGTGAGAGAGACAGACACCCGCCAGCCTCCTTTAAGCACGAATGCTCGTAACGGTGAATCCAGTCTCGCGTAAGCGTACGCGTATTGTCTGTCAGGGTCGCTTCATCTCACATTACCGCTGAACCAAAGTATGACATCTTTGGTAGGCAGTATGACTTGTATCGCCCACAACTCACTTGTGTTCTACTCGTGCATATGACATCAACGCATAAAACCTGGCTCGGATGCCACTGTTGGGGAACGTAGTAATTTCAAAAAATTTCCTACGCACACACAGGACCATGGTGATGGCATAGCAACGATAGGGGAGAGTGTTGTCTACGCACTCGTGAGACCGTGGCGGAAGCGATCACAACGTAGAGGAAGTAGTCGACGTTCTCCTCGCGATCCTGCCGATCCGGTGCCGTTACTCGGCACCTCCGAGTCGATGATGACGTAGAGGAAGTAGTCGACGTTCTCCTCGCGATCCAGCCGATCCCAGCGCCGTTACTCCGGCGCCTAGTTCTTGGCACACGCTCAGCTCGATGGCGCTCCTCGGGCTCCGATCCACAAAGCTCCGGGAGGGGAGTTCCACAAGACGACGGCGTGGTGACGATCTTGATGTTTCACCGTCGCAGGCTTCGCCTAAGCACCGCCACGATATGACCGAGGTGGAATATGGTGGAGGGGCACCGCACACGGCTAAGGAACGATCTCAAGGATCAACTTGTGTGTCCTAGGGGTGCCCCCCCTCCCCGTATATAAAGGAGGGAGGGAGGAGGTGGCCGCCCAAGGGGGCGCACCATAGGAGGGGAAACCTACTCCAAGTAGGTTTCCCTCTCTTCCTTATCTTATTTGGAGGGAAGGAAGGAGTACTAGTATTAGGAAGTAGTACTAGTAGTAGGAATAGGAAGAGGGGAAGGAGAAGGAAAGGGGGCCGCCCCTCCCCAATTCGGATTGGGCTTGGGGCGCGCCTCCCTTGTTCCTTCTCCTTCCTCCTACATGGGCCCAATAAGGCCCATATACCTCCCGGGGGTTCCATAACCTCCCAGTAGCTCGAACTTCTCCGGAACCTTTCCGGTGTCCAAATATATCCGTCCAATATATTAATCTTTATGTCTCGACTATTTCGAGACTCCTCGTCATGTCCGTGATCATATCAGGGACTCGAACAACCTTGGTACATCAAAATACACAAACTCATAATATAACCGTCATCGAAACCTTAAGCTGCGTGCGGACCCTACGGTTCGAGAACAATGTAGACATGACCGAGACACATCTCCGGTCAATAACCAATAGCGGGACCTGGATGCCCATATTGGCTCCTACATTTTCTACGAAGATCTTTATCGGTCAGACCGCATAACAACATACGTTGTTCCCTTTGTCATCGGTATGTTACTTGCCCGAGATTCGATCGTCGGTATCCAATACCTAGTTCAATCTCGTTACGGTAAGTCTCTTTACTCGTTCCAGTAATACATCATCTCACAACTAACTCATTAGTTGTAATGCTTGCAAGGCTTATGTGATGTGTATTACCGAGAAGGCCCAGAGATACCTCTCCGACAATCGGAGTGACAAAACCTAATCTCGAAATATGCCAACCCAACAAGTACCTTTGGAGACACCTGTAGTACTCCTTTATAATCACCCAGTTACGTTGTGACGTTTGGTAGTACCCAAAGTGTTCCACCCGGTAAACGGGAGTTGCATAATCTCATAGTTATAGGAACATGTATAAGTCATGAAGAAAGCAATAGCAACATACTAAATGATCAAGTGCTAGGCTAACGGAATGGGTCATGTCAATCAGATCATTCTCCTAATGATGTGATCCCGTTAATCAAATGACAACTCATGTCTATGGTTAGGAAACATAACCATCTTTGATTAACGAGCTAGTCAAGTAGAGGCATACTAGTGACACTGCTTTGTCTATATATTCACACATGTATTATGTTTCCGGTTAATACAATTCTAGCATGAATAATAAACATTTATCATGATGTAAGGAAATAAATAATAACTTTATTATTGCCTCTAGGGCATATTTCCTTCATAGGCGCCACCTCATCAGTTTTGCCTATGCGTCATGTCCATGTGGCAGTTTTTTCCCTAGGTTGTGAAGCAACCTATATTTCTGTCATACCCAAAATTCCCAAAAAGATCTCATAAATTCTTTGGGTCATATCTTCGTCAAATATGTAAAAAAACCTTCCTTGCCTAGTTCAAAAATAATTCGAAAATATTCATTTTCCTATTCAGTTCGGAAAAAGACTTTGTGAAGGAAGTACCACTTTGGCATGTCCAAATGGTATCCATTTTCTACAGTGCTTTCCTATGCCCAAATAACCATCCTCCACCAAATGCCAGCTCAATCCATTCATTATTTTGAGCCCAACTTCAACATTCAGATTTATGTCGGTGTGGTACTTTGCAAAGCAAGTACCACATAGGCTCCTCCTTTTGAGCTGAAAATTTGTGAAGCCGGTCTTCTTAGTAACTGATCATCCTCAGCCAAAACTCACGCCCATTAGCCATGTGCATTTCCCATACCGCTAATCAAACACTTGGCTGCTTATTCATGTTTGAGCATCGATCGGTCTCCTCTTGAGAATCTTATGTTGTGATTTTCTTCCTAGCACCTACCTAGGGAGTGCCCAACCCACTAGACATGCCTAGGCCGCCCAGAACACATGGCAATACCACGGTCACGCAGTGACCACGCGACAGGCATGCGAGTTTACGCGCTCTAGAGTTGTGGCCCACGGCCACCGTCCAAACCTCGACGTATCGCCACCAAACCATCTATTTATGATTAAGTAGGTACTTATGTAACTAGAAATGATTTTTGGGAAAATAAATAGCAAACTATGAGGCAGTTGCAGTTCAAATTTGACCCGCTTCCTGCTGAATCGGCGGGAATTTGTCTTTTTCACCAGAGGTGGATCAAAACTTTTGACACACAACCATTTTGTCAATTGTGCATTAAATATGGCATATTATTTTAGAAAATTTATTTGGTCCAATTTTACAACAAATATATGGTAGGTCCTTCACAAAAAAAACTCATTTCAGGCACTCGGAAAATGGAAAATGAATTTTCTGTGCAAAGAAAATGAAAACTCCCTTAGGAAACATTGTTTGGAATTCCAAGATGCACCCTTGTGCACAATATGAGATCATTTGAACAAACTATGCCATGAATGTGGCCATAAGATTGATCATTTGGCTTGAAAGCCATGAACCTTCACGCATGATAGCTCATTTTTTAGAACACTTTTTTTAAAATAATTTCCGTATTACAAGTTTATTATTTTTCCTGCTAACTTGGTCACATATAATGACACAATGTCAAGGTTTTCTAATTTTTTATTTTTTTTATTTCGTATGCCCGTTTCAAAATGCGGTCAAAACAGCGGGCTTGACCGTTCCTAGCTAGTGGTTGAATCTTGGAAAACTTTTGATATTTATCTGCTTAAATAGATACTTATGTACCTAGAAATGATTTTTAGAAAAAATAAAGATCAAACTATAAGGCAGCTGCAGTTCAAATTTGACCCACTTCCTACTAAATCTGTGGGAATTTATCTTTTTCACGAGACGTGGATCAAAACTTTTGACACCCAACCATTTTGTTAATTGTGAATTAAATATGGCATAGTATTTTAGAAAAATGATTTTTTTTTTCAATTTTGCAACAATTATTTGGTAGGTTCTTCACAAAAAAAACTCATTTCAGGCACTCGGAAAATGGAATATGGAAAATGAATTTTCCGTGCAAAGAAAATGAAAACTCCCTTAGGCAACATTGTTTGGAATTCCAAGATGCACCCTTGTGCACAATATGAGATCATTTGAACAAACTATGCTATGAATGTGGCCATAAGATTTATCATTTGGCTTGAAAGCCATTGATCTCCACACATGATAGCTCATTTCTAAGAACACTTTTTTTAACAATCAATGTATTACATGTTTATTATTTTTCCTGGTAACTTGGTCACATATAGTGACACAATGAGAAGGTTTTCCAATTTTTTGATTTTTTTTGAATTTTTTATGCCCGTTTCAAAATGCGGTCAAAACGGCGGGAGTGACTGTTCCTAGCTAGTGGTTGAATCTTGGAATTTTTTTTGGTGTTTCTCTGATTAAATAGATACTTTTGTACCTAGAAATGATTTAAAAAAAATAAATAGCAAACTATGAGGCTGCCGCAGTTCAAATTTGACCCGATTCCTACTGAAATGACAGCAATTTGTCTTTTTCATGAGAGGTTGATCAAAACTTTTGACACCCAACCATTTTGTCAATTGTGCATTAAATATGGCCTAGTATTTTAGAAAATTGATTTGGTCCAATTTTGCAACAAATATATGGTAGGTCCTTAAAAAAACTCATTTTGGGCACTCAAAAAATGGAAAATTGATTTTTCGTCCAAAGAAAACGAAAACTCCCTTAGGCAACATTGTTTGCCATTTCAACCCTTGTGCACAATATGAGATCATTTCAACAAACTATGCCATGAATGTGGCCATAAGATTGATCATTTGGCTTGGAAGCCATGAATCTTCACACATGATAGCTCGTTTCTAAAATAAACTTTTTTAAAAGAATTCCCGTATTACAAGTTTATTTTTTTCCTGGTAACTTGGTCACATATAATGACACAATGCGAAGGTTTTCCAATATTTTGTTTTTTTTTTGAATTTTTTATGCCCGTTTCAAAATGTGGTCAAAACGGCGGGAATGACTGTTCCTAGCTAGTGGTTGAATCTTGGAATTTTTTGGGTGTTTATATGATTAAATAGATACTTTTGTACCTAGAAATGATTTTTTGAAAAAATAAATAGCAAACTATGAGGTAGCCGCAGTTCAAATTTGACCCGATTCCTGCTGAAACGACAGAAATTTGTCTTTTTCACGAGAGGTTGATCAAAACTTTTGACACCCAACCATTTTGTAAATTGTGCATTAAATATGGCCTAGTATTTTAGAAAATTTATTTGGTCCAATTTTGCAACAAATATATGGTAGGTCCTTCACAAAAAAACTCATTTTGGGCACTTGAAAAATGGAAAATTGATTTTTCACCCAAAAAAAAATGAAAACTCCCTTAGGCAACATTGTTTGCCATTTCAAGATGCACCCTTGTGCACAATATGAGATCATTGGAACAAACTATGCCATGAATGTGGCCATAAGATTGATCATTTGGATTGAAAGCCATGAATCTTCTCACATGATAGCTCGTTTCTGAGAACACTTTTTTAAAAGAATTGCCGTATTACAAGTTTATTTATTTTTCCTGGTAACTTGGTCACATATAATGACACAATGCGAAGGTTTTCCAATTTTTTCATTTTTTTTGAATTTTTTATGCCCGTTTCAAAATGCGGTCAAAACGGCGGGAATGACCGTTCCTAGCTAGTGGTTGAATCTTGGAATTTTTTTGGTGTCTCTCTGAAGAAATAGATACTTATGTACCTAGAAATTATTTTTTCAAAAAATAAAGAGCAAACTACAAGGCGGCTGCAGTTTAAATTTACCCGCTTCCTGCTGAAACGGCGGAAATTTGTTTTTTTCACGCGAGGTTGATCAAAAATTTTAACACCAAACCATTTGGTCAATTGTGTATTAAATATGGCCTAATGTTTTTATAAAAATGATTTGGTACAATTTTGGTACAAATATTTGTTGGGTCCTTCACAAAATAACCCTTTTTATGCACTCGAAAAATGAAAAATGATTTTTTTGTGCAAAGAAAATGAAAGCTCTATTTGAAAATATGGTTTGCCATTTCAAGATGCACACTTATGCAAAATACAAGATCATTTTGATATGCCATTGTTATGTTTTTTATAAAGAAATCAGAGTTTTGGGTCCAAAATTTTGAGATTCAAGTGCGAGATAGGTGGCCAATGAGACGCGAGGAACCGGCTTCACGCGGATCACCAAATTGGACACACTCTGAGCCGTCCATTGCGCACCCATCCAACTGTGGAGCTTCTGCCGAGAAAAAAACCCTAACCCACGCACCCTCCCACCCTCCCCTCGATCCCCCAGATCCGATCCGCCCACTCACCCTCCCCTCCCCCTCTCAGATCCGATCCGATGACCCACCCTCTTCCCCTCCCCTCGATCCCCAGATCTCCTCGCCGCCGCCCGACTACTGCTCGCCGTCCCGCCCCTCCTCCCCGCAGAGGCGCGGCACTCCGATGATGGTGTGGGCGGAGGATGAGGCCATCGGCCCCATGTTGGCCTCGACGCCGACTACGACGAGGACCAGGAGGTCCTCTTCGGCGACGATGACGGCCCCGAGGAGCCCCACCCCGGTGTTGACGAGGACCACGTGTTCCTCCTCACCGCCGCCAACTTCACCTCCGTCCTCGCGGCCCGCCGCCACGTCATGGTCGAGTTCTACGCGCCCTAGTGCGGCCACTGCCGTGCGCTCGCGCCTCACTACGCCGCCGCCACCGCCAGCCTCGCCGAGCAGGGGATCGACGTCGCGCTGGCCAAGGTGGACGCCATCGAGGACCACGACTTGCAGGGCTACCCCACCCTCCTCTTCTTCATTGACGGCGTGCCTAGGGACTACTCCGGCCAGAGGACCAAGTAAGGATCTCTGTAGATCCCCAATTCCCTCCCTGCTCTGGCTCCGCGGATGTTAAGAATGAATTTTTGCTTTGCTGTAGGGACGCCATCGTGGCTTGGGTCGGCAAGAAGCTGGGCCCTGCGGTGCAGAACCTCACCGTCGTGGACGAGGCCGAGAAGGTCGTCACCTGCGACAACGTGGTCGTGCTCGCCTACCTCCACCACCTGTTGGTATGCTATGCAATGCGCCTTCTCTAGTGGCAGCAAAGTCAACCAACCCACCCAAATTGCTTCAATTGCAACCCATGTTACTCAGTTAGCTGGATGAGCTTCGTATGCTAGTAGTGACTGGATGAGCTTCGTGTGCTAGTAGTTATTTTGCTGTCTTCTCTCTTGACATTGTGTGTTGTGTTGGGTATAAAACATCACACTAATCGTTGCCATGTTTGGATAAACTCTCGGTGAATCACCTCACAAACACCTGCTTGAGCAAAACTAGACAAAACTACTAGTTCAGTTAACCTTGATATAATTAAGTTGGTGGAAGAATTGAACTAAGAAATAATGTTTGGGTTTCAGTTTTAAGGAAGGTAATTTTCTTGGAAACCATCCTCTAATCTGTGCTCGTTTTTACAGTTTGGTGCTACAGTTTAAACCATCATCTAATTTGTGCCTTATCTAGAAATTTTGGCATGAAATTAAATCTGGCTGCTTGTTTACATTCAAAGTCCATATATATCATGCTGAAATCAATGAACACCACATATAGAGAACTAGTACTAATTTATGTTCTGAACATGCATGGTTTGAAATGTCTAAATCAAATTCATCTTGTATTGTTTCTGGTTGGTTTTGCTGTGCTGACTGCTAACAACAAATATATCTTTCAGACTCGATACATAAAGGACTGCAAGAGATTATATGGAAGGAAGCAGTGCGTTGTTGATGATTGAGTGGAGGATGCACTGTTCGTTTTTGGACTTGCATGCATGGCTCGAAAATATCTGAATTGGGTCCAAACCAAACCATGCATCAGGTCTAGAGCTTTTATAACGGGCGAGAGTTGGAGTTCATATATATTTCTCCAAAAATTATACTCTCGCTGTGTAGAATCTTTTGGGCCTGAATCATTGGTTGAGTTTAGGTCAAAAGCATCCGTATGCCAATAGTTTTGATGTTGTTTTGTGCTATATACTTCAGGGAACAGTTAACTCATTAATTAAGATGCCGAGGTACTATCAACTAGATCTGTTCACACACATACTTTAGTAACCAGCTCCATTAATCATCTGATCAGCTATGTAAACTAATCACTGAACCTGGAAATTATGTGCTTTGATAGAACACGAAAACTAATCAATGCAGAAGAGTTGTTTCGGTTTGAGTTCTGTTTGAAATGTTGCAACTTCAGAATTCTTGGAACTTTCCATAGTTTGATTTCTGGGAACCTATGCTTCCTCCACTGTTTTGTAGAGTTGGCTAATTTTAGATGCTGCATAATAACCTTTAAGGCTGTGGCCAATTTTAGATGCTGCATAATAATCTTTGTACTGCATAATAAAAAATTGCAGTACCGAAGATGAATGGTCGATTAGGTTTAGCTTCAAGCCATTTTAGTATATTCTTGTACATGTGGCATGCGGCTATAACTAGTTTTCTGTAGTTCATCCGTGATGTCCAGTAGCTATGAGATCCGAGGGATGCCGACCATTCGAGCCACATAACTTATTCAGCTTTCACTCTACAATCTTGCTAATTTAAAGTTAGTGGGGAGTTTTCCCCCACTGTCCATAGTTCGTAAAAAAACTTATTCAGCTTTGGCCATCCTCATTTGCTATGCTAGGTATAATGTAAACTCTCTTCTGAATTTGATTTGTACCAGTTTGACTTTCCTAAGTTTCTTTTCTTGTTAGCAGAGCTTACACTATCTTTCTATAGGCGCCGCCGGATTTGAGGGTGGAGCCCGAGCCTCCACTGGAGCATGGATCAACCATGCAGTAGGTGGAGCTCCGCATGGATCACGACTTGGTCGTCGTGGGGGCCTGGGCCATCAAGCTCGCGGGCGAGATGGACGGCCTGGGCAACGGAGGCGCGCGTGAGATCCTGGGGTTGACCAATCCACGGGGCGCCAGATCTTCCCTCGGGTCGCTTCTTTGTAGTCATCTTGTCATTGGATCTCCTCCCCTCTCTCTCGTGTTTTTTGTCAATAGCTAAGCATAAGTTGGAGCTGGCTGTACCAGGAACTTAATCTGCATTTATTCAACTAGATCAAGTACAAGTACATTAGTTCGTAATCTGCTATTAATACATCTCCTAGTCATAAATTTCCTGAAGTAGTGCATGTATATATTTAGGTGCTGTTTAATTAGAAAATGGATGTGATTTCTAACTTGATTGTTGTAGGCTACAAGATATATATCTTTTGGTTCATCTTGCTGTAGAATATGCCCCTGTTCATTGATTTATGTGTATTGCTACTTACCTCTGGTAACATGTGAGAAGCACTCATCTATATGTTTATATTTTGAGCAGCTGGGTACAACTACAGTTGCAGAATCATCTAGCCAAATTTTGGGAGGATGGCATAAAAGATTAGATAAACCATGCTTTTGAAATCATGGAAAGCTTCACAAGCTTGTAAGGTGTTTTCTGTTTTCAAGCGACTTTACATCAAGTTACTGTTTCTCAACCGAAATTCTAGACTGTATAGCTCTTTATTGTTCTCTCCACTTATTTGTACATCCAAGGATGCTTACTTAACTGTATAGCTCTTTATTGTTCTTTTCCAGGTATTCTATTTATGCTCCATCCCGAAAACTATTACTGCCAAGTCCATGAGGCGAAGCGCTCACTGCTTGACCATTTCTTTACTAAACTGGGAGCAACAGAGGCAAGATATTCGAAACAAGTTGAAGTCCTTTCGATTCTTGATTTCTAGCATACACATGCAACCTGATTGGTGATGTTACTATAGATAGGATGTAGGTTCAGTGCTTACTATTTTTTGATGTGATGCATGTTACCTTCGCTTTACATCTATGCCTTCTTTAGTGTTTTGCCAGCTAACTAGTCTATTGGTCGTTTTGAAATATGAAGATGCATGTAAGCACTGTTACTGGCAATCTGGCACATCATATTAGTCCTATCCCTTGTTTTGTCACTAGCATACACTGCAATCCCTTGTTCTGTCACTAGCATACACTACAGTTTTATTAAAAGGGCGGCATATCATTTGCTCTATATAATAGTGTTGATTTTGCGCTGACATGAACTTACAACAATATTACATTGTAGTGTTTTCTGCATGTTGTTGTATCACTAGTTTCATGCTGCTTTCTCATTTGAACCTATTACTTGTTTCTGTTTTTATCCTTGATTAGTATCGATTGTTGTATTGTAGACATAAAATTGTGGTGGTTTCTCTTTTAAAGAAGCTCAAGTGTGAAGTGTGACGTCGTGAAGTGTGCAACAAGTGTGAAGCCGTGAAGCCCTACTCAGTGAACAGCAGCATACTGTAGCATATATGTGTTGTAAAGATCGTAATATATTTATTTAGTGGTATATTTGATGAATTTTATGTGTTCTTTGTTCTTTTTGAAATATTGATTATGTATGTAATTTGAAAACTTGTGAAATGGAAACTTACCAGTGGGGCAACTTATGAAAATAATCTGTCTAATTTGTACATTTCTGACATGTGGGACCAATTTGATAGATGAAATTGACAAGTGGGACCCATCTGACTAGTGGGACCAGCTTGAATATATAATGGCTTAAAATACAAAATAAATAGACTATAAAAGGCCACGGCCCAGAAAATAAGAGGCCACAGCCCAGAAAATAAAAGGCCGAATTGTAGGCTTTGGCCCATGTGGCTGTCCAGAATTAATAGGGAAAAAATATAAAAGGCAGAATTGTTGGGCCTGGCCCATGTAAAACACCTAATCGGGTCGGGCTGTTTCTTGTCAACGACCTTTTCATTTGGTCGCAGTTTTGCCACGTCGGATCCGACGTGGCCTGGGCAGACAGCCAGTGACCAAAACAAAAGGTCATGGGTTCAACGACCTTCTGTTTTGGTCGTAAACGTCTACAACATTCTCACAGAGAAGGTCGTTAATTTTAGTTTACGACCGCCAGCTTTTGACCTTCTGTTTTTTGTCACAAAAAGGTCGCAAATGAAAAACAATGATATTTCAGTGACCAATAATCAAGGTCACAAGTTGAGATATTTCTTGTGGTGCAGGTGGCTGCAGCGGCCTCATATACGGCAGTCGTCCTGATTGAAGAGTGCGCCGGACTGGTAGGTGCCCCATACCCGGCAGGCGTCCTGGTTGGGACCTCAGGTCTTAGATGCTAGATTTGGCCGCGACGTCTGTTTGGTATTAGGCCCAGACTATCAACATCTCTACATCATCTGGATATGAGTAGTGACAGATGTTGCCTAGACGGTGGCTTTAGTCTTACTGTTGTATGACTTTGTAAGGTCTTGTGTGAATAATCAATAAAATGGTTGCATGCATCATCCAGATGCAAAGGCCGGGGTCCTCCTCCTTTTTTAAAAAAGCACACAATTATCCGGGTAAGCGACGGTGTATGCGGTCCTCACATCGACGAAGATTTCTGGTGGTTGGCCGCCCCGCCTCCAGCTTCCCCCGCTCAGGCGCCCTCGCCCTAGAGTTAGAGTGCCTAGCGGAGGATGTCGTTGTACCGACGTCGGCCCCGGCCACTATTGGCGGCACGCTGGGTGCCCCAGCAGAAGGTCGGGAAGGCTCCCTGAAGCGGCTGCGACCACTCGACACATGCACGTCTCTCGTTTTCTCCGCTCACCTCCCCGCCCCACAACAGCCAGTGGCGGGTCGGATATGTGCGGCCCCTGATGCCTTGTTCGTTCATTGCTTCATACAACAGTCACGACTATGTTCTTTCTCCCTTAATTTCATTACAAGTATTTGGTTCACTGTAATTTTTCCCTAGGTGTTATCTTTTTCGGCTGAGATGTGGGCCAAGGTTCAACCAAACTTACTATTGTTCCTTTCTCTATGCTGCTTCCGGCGATCCTTAGATGTGGGCCAAGGTTTAACCAAACTTATCTTTTTCGGCTGATAATACTCTTGGAGTATCGGGTAATAATTCATTTTAATGGATGTTTGTGCACATATTGTACTACTGTGCAATGTAATGGCACAACTAAGTTGCTCCCAAGGGTATTATTTTGTTTTTCTTGGTTTGTCAGTAACGGAAATTGAAGAGCAATTTGATCTACAATTTTTGTCAATTATTTTAGAAGTAAGGCATCTATTTTCAGTAAGCACTTCAACTATCACACAATATTTCAATTCACTTAGCATCAATTGAGAAGCATCAAGTCTCGCTGCAGCGCATGGGGTGTCATCTAGTTTTAGATACGCAAAGAGAGCCTTGGCTCAGTGGTTGGGCATGCGGTTGTGCAGCCTAACGACCCGAGTTCAATTCCTAGAATTGACAGGTGATGCATAGGGGTTTTCCCCCATTTATTGAGGATCATGTTTGGTGTGTGGTGGAACCACTCATCAAAAATATCTTGATACTCATTTTTAAAAAATTCCGAGGAGCATCTTTATCTTGGTACTCATACTAAAATGGCCGTATGCATCCCTAATTGGTGCAGAGGCCGGGGAAGTGAAATTCTCCCCCATTTTAAGGAAAGAGAGCCTTGACTTAGTGGTTGGGCATGCGGTTGTGCAGCCTGACGACCGAGTTCAATTCCTAGAATTGACAGGTGATGCACAGGGGTTTTCCCCCATTTATTGAGGATCATGTTTGGTGTGTGGTGGAACTGTAGGATCTTGAGAAGTAAGTCTAGAGGGGGGTGTTGGAAATATGCCCTAGAGGCAATAATAAATTAGTTATTATTATTATATTTCCTTGTTCATGATAATCGTTTATTATCCATGCTATAATTGTATTGATAGGAAACTCAAATACATGTGTGGATACATAGACAACACCATGTCCCTAGCAAGCCTCTATTGGCTAGCTCGTTGATCAATAGATGGTTACGGTTTCCTAACCATGGACATTGGATGTCATTGATAACGGGATCACATCATTAGTAGAATGATGTGATGGACAAGACCCAATCCTAAGCCTAGCACAAAGATCGTAGTTCGTATGCTAAAGCTTTTCTAATGTCAAGTATCATTTCCTTAGACCATGAGATTGTGCAACTCCCGGATACCGTAGGAATGCTTTGGGTGTACCAAACGTCACAACGCAACTGGGTGACTATAAAGGTGCACTACAGGTATTTCCGAAAGTGTGCATTGGGTTGGCACGAATCGAGACTGGGATTTGTCACTCCATATAAACGGAGAGGTATCTCTGGGCCCACTCGGTAGGACATCATCATAATGTGCACAATGTGACCAAGGGGTTGATCACGGGATGATGTGTTACGGAACGAGTAAAGAGACTTGCTTAAAGCGAGATTGAACAAGGTATCGGGATACCGACGATCGAATCTCGGGCAAGTACAATACCGCTAGACAAAGGGAATTGTATACGGGATCGATTGAGTCCTTGACATCGTGGTTCATCCGATGAGATCATCGTGGAACATGTGGGAGCCAACATGGGTATCCAGATCCCGCTGTTGGTTATTGACCGGAGAACGTCTCGGTCATGTTCGCATGGTTCCCGAACCCGTAGGGTCTACACATAAGGTTCGATGATGCTAGGGTTATAAAGGAAGTTTGTATGTGGTTACCGAATGTTGTTGGAGTCCCGGATGAGATCCCGGACGTCACGAGGAGTTCGAGAATGGTCGGAGGTAAAGATTTATATATGGGAAGTCATGTTTTGGTCACCGGAAAAGTTTGGGATTTATTAACGCATCTGGGACCACCGGAGGGTCCTGGGTCCACCAAGTGGGGCCACCTGCCCCAGAAGGTTGCGTGGGCCAAGTGTGGGAGGGGACCAGCCCCTAGGAGGGCTGGTGCGCCCCCCACAAGGGGCCCAAGGCGCAAGGGGGAGTGGGAGGGGGCAAACCCTAGTTCAGATGGGCCTTAAGGCCCACCTAGTGGGCGCCTCCCTCTCCCTCCCCTCTTGGCCGCCTCCCCAAGCCCCATCTAGGGCTGGCCGCCACCCCTAGGGGGAAACCCTAGAGGGGCGCAGCCCTCCCTTCCCTATATATATGAGGCCTATGGGGCTGCCCATAACACACGAGAGCCTCCTCTCCAGCGCAGCCTCGCCTCCTCCTCCTCCTCTCCCTTGGTGCTTGGCGAAGCCTGCAGATTGCCACGCTCCTCCACCACCACCACGCCGTTGTGCTGCTGTTGGATGGAGTCTTCCTCAACCTCTCCCTCTCTCCTTGCTGGATCAAGGCGTGGGAGACGCCACCGGGCTGACGTGTGTTGAACGCGGAGGTGCCGTCTGCTCGGCACTAGGATCTCCGTGATTTGAATCACGGCAGTACGACTCCTTCAACCCCGTTCTCATGAACGCTTTCGCTTAGCGATCTACAAGGGTATGTAGATGCACTCTCCTTCCCTCGTTGCTAGTTTCTCCATAGATAGATCTTGGTGACACGTAGGAAAATTTTGAATTTCTGCTACGTTCCCCAATAGTGGTATCGAGCTAGGTCTATTGCGTAGATTCTTTGCACGAGTAGAACACAAAGTAGTTGTGGGCGTTGATTTTGTTCAATATGCTTACCGTTACTAGTCCAATCTTGTTTCGACGGTATTGTGGGATGAAGCGCCCGGACCGACGACACGTACTCTTACGTGAGACAGGTTCCACCGATCGACATGCACTTGGTGCATAAGGTGGCTAGCGGGTGCCGCCTCTCCCACTTTAGTCGGAACGGATTCGATGAAAAGGGTCCTTATGAAGGGTAAATAGCAATTGGCATATCACGTTGTGGTTTTGCGTGAGGTAAGAAACGTTCTTGCTAGAAACCCATAGCAGCCACGTAAAACATGCAACAACAATTAGAGGACGTCTAACTTGTTTTTGCAGGGTATGCTATGTGATGTGATATGGCCAAGAAGAATGTGATGAATGATATGTGATGTATGAGATTGATCATGTTCTTGTAATAGGATTCACGACTTGCATGTCGATGAGTATGACAACCGGCAGGAGCCATAGGAGTTGTCTTTATTTATTGTATGACCTGCGTGTCATTAAACAACGCCATGTAATTACTTTACTTTATTGCTAACCGGTAGCCATAGTAGTAGAAGTAATAGTTGGCGAGACAACTTCATGAAGACACGATGATGGAGATCATGGTGTCATGCCGGTGACGATGATGATCATGGAGCCTCAAGATGGAGATCAATGGAGCTATATGATATTGGCCATATCATGTCACTACTATATAATTGCATGTGATGTTTATTTTGTTTACGCATCTTGTTTACTTAGAACGACGGTAGTAAATAAGATGATCCCTTACAACAATTTCAAGAAGTGTTCCCCCTAGCGTGCACCGTTGCTACAGTTCGTCGCTTCTAAGCACCACGTGATGATCGGGTGTGATGGATTCTTACGTTCACATACAACGGGTGTAAGACAGATTTACACAGCAAAAAACACTTGGGGTTAACTTGACTAGCCTAGCATGTACAGACATGGCCTCGGAACACAGAGATCGAAAGGTCGAGCATGAGTCGTATGGTAGATACGATCAACATGAAGATGTTCACCGATGTTGACTAGTCCGTCTCACGTGATGATCGGACACGGCTTAGTTGACTCGGATCATGTAATCACTTAGATGACCAGAGGGATGTCTATTTGAGCGGGAGTTCATAAGATGAACTTAATTATCTTGAACATAGTCAAAAGACCTTTTGCAAATTATGTCGTAAGCTCGCGCTTTAGTTCCACTGTTTAGATATGTTCCTAGAGAAAATATAGTTGAAAGTTGACAGTAGCAATTATGCGGATAGTAGATAGCTTATGTCCTTAATGCACCGCTCAGTGTGCTGAACCCCAACCGTCGTCTGTGGATTTTGCGAACATCGGACATACACGTTTTTGATAACTACGTGATAGTTCAGTTGAACGCTTTAGAGTAGAGGCACCAAAGACGTTTTCGAAACGTCGCGGAACATATGAGATGTTTCGAGGGCTGAAATTGGGATTTCAAGCTCGTGCCCACGTCAAGAGGTATAAGACCTCCGATGATTTTCTTAGCCTGCAAACTAAGGGAGAAAATCTCAATCGTTGAGTTTGTGCTCAGATTGTCTGAGTGCAACGAACACTTGAATCGAGTGGGAGTTAATCTTCCTGATGAGATAGTGATGTTTCTCCAAAGTCATTGCCACCAAGCTGCTAGAGCTTCGTGATGAACTATAACATATCTGGGATAGATATGATGATCCTTGAAGTGTTCGCGATGTTTGACACCGCGAAAGTAGAAATCAAGAAGGAGCATCAATTGTTGATGGTTGGTGAAACCACTAGTTTCAAGAAGGGAAAGGGCAAGAAGGGACACTTCATGAAACGGCAAATCAGTTGTTGCTCCAGTGAAGAAACCCAAGGTTGAACCCAAACCCGAGACTAAGTGCTTACGCAATAAGGGGAACAGCCAACGGAGCGTAATTACCCTAGATACTTGGTAGATAAGAAGGTCGGCAAGGTCGATAGAAATATATTGGATATACGTTATGTTAATGTGTACTTTGCTAGTACTCCTAGTAGCACCAGGGTATTAAGATACCGGTTCAGTTGCTAAGTGTTAGTAACTCGAAATAAAAGGCTGCGGAATAAACGGAGATTAGCTAAAGGTGAGCTGACGATATGTGTTGGAAGTGTTTCCAAGGTTGATGTGATCAAGCATCGCACGCTCCCTCTACCATCAAGATTAGTATTAAACCTGAATTATTGTCATTTGGTGTTTGCGTTGAGCATAGACATGATTGGATTATGTCTATCGCAATACGGTTATTCATTTAAGGAGAATAATGGTTACTCTATTTATTTGAATAATACCTTCAATGGTCTTGCACCTAAAGGAATGGTTTATTGAATCTCGATCGTAGTGATACACATTTTCATGCCAAAAGATATAAGATAGTAATGATAGTACCACCTGCTTGTGGCAATCGCCATTTGAGTCATATTGGTATAAACGCATGAAGAAGCTCCATGTTGATGGATCTTTGGACTCACTCGTTTTGAAAAGTTTGAGACATGCGAACCATGTCTATTGGTGTATACGCATGAAGAAGCTCCATGCAGATGGATCGTTTGGACTCACTTGATTTTGAATCACTTGAGATATGCAAAACATACCACATGGGCAAGATTTGAAAAGCCTCGGTTTCAGTAAGATGGAACAAGATAGCAACTTGTTGGAAGCAACACATTTTGAGATGTGCAGTCCAATGAGTGCTGAGGCATGCAGTGAATATCGTTATGTTCTTACTTCACAGATGATTTAAGTAGATACTGAGTGTATTTACTTGATGAAACTCAAGTCTGAATTATTGAATGATTCAAGTAATTTCAGAGTGAAGTTGGAGATCTTCGTGACAAGAGGATAAAATGTCTGTGATGTGATCATAGAGATGAATATCTGAGTTTCGAGTTTGGTACACAATTGAGACATTGTGGAGATTGTTTCACAACTAAATACCGCCTGGAACACCATAGTGTGATGGTGTGTCCGAACATCATAGTTGCACTCTATTGGATATGGTGCGTACCATGATATCTCTTATCGAATTACCACTATCGTTCATGGGTTAGGCATTAGAGACAACCGCACTCACTTTAATAGGGCACCACATAATTCCGTTGAGATGACACCGTGAGAACTATGGTTTAGAGAAACCTAAGCTGTCATTTCTTAAAAGTTTGGGGCTGCGACGCTTATGTGAAAAAGTTTCAGGTTGATAAGCTCGAACCCAAAGCGGATAAAATACATCTTCATAGGACACCCAAAACAGTTGGGTATACCTCCTAATTCAGATCCGAAAGCAATATGGATTGTTTCTAAAATCGGGTCCTTTCTCGAGGAAAAGTTTGTCTCGAAAAGTTGAGTGGGAGGATGGTGGAGACTTGATGAGGTTATTGAACCGTCACTTCAACTAGTGTGTAGCAGGGCACAGGAAGTTGTTCCCGTGGCACCTACACCAATTGAAGTAGAAGCTTATGATAGTAATCATGAAGTTTCGGATCAAGTCACTACCGAACCTCGTGGGGCGACAAGGACGCGCGTCTTTGCTTGAGAGTGGTACGGTGATCCTGTCTTGAAGGTCATGTTGCTAGACAACAATGAACCTACGAGCTATGGAGAAGCGATGGTGGGCCCAAATTCCGACAAATGGTTAGAAGCCATGAAATCCGAGATAGTATCCATATATCGTAACAAAGCATGGACTTTGGTGGACTTGCCCGATGATCGGCAAGCCATTGAGATAAATGGATCTTTAAGAAGAAGACGGACGTGGACGGTAATATCACCGTCTATGAAGCTCGACTTGTGGCGAAGAGTTTTTCACAAGTTCAAGGAGTTGACTACGATGAGATTTTCTCATCCGTAGCGATGCTTAAGTCCGTCGGAATCATGTTAGCATAAGCTGCATTTATGAAATCTGGCAGATGGATGTCAAAATGAGTTTCCTTACCAGTTTTCGTAAGGAAAGGTTGTATGTGATACAATTAGAGAAGTTTTGTCAATCCTAAGGAAGCTAAAAGGTATGCTAGCTCCAGCAATCCTTCTAAGGACTGGAGTAAGCATCTCGGAGTTGGAATATGCACTTTGATAGGATGATCAAAGATTTTGGGTTTATGAGATACTTGTATTTCCAAAGAAGTGAGTGGGAGCACTATAGAATTTCTGATGAGTATATGTTGTTGACATATTGATGATCAGAAATGATGTAGAATTTTCTGGAAAGCATATAGGATTATTTGAAAAGTGTTTTTCAATAGAAAACCTGGATTAGGCTACTTGAACAATAAGCATCAAGATCTATAAGATAGATCAAAAATGTTTAATAATACTTTCAAATGAGCACATACCTTGACATAATCTTGAAAGTGTTCAAGATGGATCACCAAAGAAGGAGTTCTTGCACGAGTTGTAAGGTATGAAGTTAAGAGTTAAAAGCTCGACCATGGCGTAAAAGATAGAAAGGACGAAGGTCGCCCCTATGCTTCGCATATAGGCTCTATAGTATGCTATCTGTGTACCGCGACCGGAAGTGTGCCTTGCCATGAGTCACTAAGGGTACAAGAATGATCCAGGAATGGATCGTTGGACAGCGGTCAAAATTATCCTTGGAGTAAATAAGGACATGTTTCTCGATTATGGAGGTGGTAAAGAGTTCGGCGTAAAGGGTTACGTCGATGCAAGCTTTAACACCTATCCGAGTGACTCTGAGTAGCAAACCGGATACGTATAGTGGAGCAACCATTTAGAATAGATCCAAGTGGAGCGTGGAAGCAGCATTTACAATATGACATAGAGAATTGCAAAGCACACACGGATCTGAAAGGTTCAGACCCGTTGACTAAAACCCGTTGACTAAAACCTCTCTCACAAGCAAAACATGATCAAACCTCGTAACTCATTGAGTCTTAATCACATGGTGATGTGAACTAGTTTAAGACACTAGTAGACTCTTTGGATGTTGGTCACATGGCGATGTGACCTATCACTGTTGATCACATGGCGACGTGAACTAGATTATTGACTCTAGTGCAAGTGGGAGACTGTTGGAAATATGCCCTAGAGGCAATAATAAATTAGTTATTATTATTATATTTCATTGTTCATGATAATCGTTTATTATCCATGCTATAATTGTATTGATAGGAAACTCAAATACATGTGTGGATACATAGACAACACCATGTCCCTAGCAAGCCTCTATTGGCTAGCTCGTTGATCAATAGATGGTTACGGTTTCCTAACCATGGACATTGGATGTCATTGATAACGGGATCACATCATTAGTAGAATGATGTGATGGACAAGACCCAATCCTAAGCCTAGCACAAAGATCGTAGTTCAGATGCTAAAGCTTTTCTAATGTCAAGTATCATTTCCTTAGACCATGAGATTGTGCAACTCCGGATACCGTAGGGAATGCTTTGGGTGTACCAAACGTCACAACGTAATCGGGTGACTATAAAGGTGCATTACAGGTATCTCCGAAAGTGTACATTGGGTTGGCACGAATCGAGATCGGGATTTGTCACTCCGTATAAATGGAGAGGTATCTCTGGGCCCACTCGGTAGGACATCATCATAATGTGCACAATGTGACCAAGGGGTTGATCACGGGATGATGTGTTACGGAACGAGTAAAGAGACTTGCCGGAAACGAGATTGAACAAGGTATCGGGATACCGACGATCGAATCTCGCAAGTACAATACCGCTAGACAAAGGGAATTGTATACGGGATCGATTGAGTCCTTGACATCGTGGTTCATCCGATGAGATCATCGTGGAACATGTGGGAGCCAACATGGGTATCCAGATCCCGCTGTTGGTTATTGACCGGAGAACGTCTCGGTCATGTATGCAGATGGTTCCCGAACCCGTAGGGTCTACACTTAAGGTTCGATGGACGCTAGGGTTATAAAGGAAGTTTGTATGTGGTTACCGAATGTTGTTCGAGTCCGGATGAGATCCGGACGTCACGAGGAATTCGGAATGGTCCGGAGGTAAAGATTTATATATGGGAAGTCCTGTTTTGGTCACGGAAAAGTTTTGGATTTATCGGTAGCATCTTGGGACCACCGGGAGGGTCCTGGGTCCACCAAGTGGGGCCACCTGCCCAGAAGGTTGCATGGGCCAAGTGTGGGAGGGGACCAGCCCCTAGGAGGGCTGGTGCGCCCCCCACAAGGGGCCCAAGGCGCAAGGGGGAGTGGGAGGGGGCAAACCCTAGTTCAGATGGGCCTTAAGGCCCACCTAGTGGGCGCCTCCCCTCTTCCCCCTCTTGTCCGCCCCCCCAAAATCCATCTAGGGCTGGCCGCCACCCCTAGGGGGGGAAACCCTAGAAGGGGCGCAGCCCTCCCCTTCCCCTATATATATGAGGCCTATGGGGCTGCCCATAACACACGAGAGCCTCCCTCTCCAGACGCAGCCCTGCCTCTCCTCCTCCTCCTCTCCCTTGGTGCTTGGCAAAGCCCTGCGGGATTTCCACGCTCCTCCACCACCACCACGCCGTTGTGCTGCTGCTGGATGGAGTCTTCCTCAACCTCTCCCTCTCTCCTTGCTGGATCAAGGCGTGAGACGCCACCGGGTTGTACGTGTGTTGAACGCGGAGGTGCCGTCTGCTCGGCACTAGGATCTCCGGTGATTTGAATCACGACGAGTACGACTCCTTCAACCCCGTTCTCATGAACGCTTCCGCTTAGCGATCTACAAGGGTATGTAGATGCACTCTCCTTCCCTCGTTGCTAGTTTCTCCATAGATAGATCTTGGTGACACGTAGGAAAATTTTGAATTTCTGCTACGTTCCCCAACAGGGGGGTGATTAGACTACTTGACCAATTAAAAACTAAGCCTTTTCCCAATTTTAGTCTTTGGCAGATTTTAGTTATCTTAGCACAAGTCAAGCAATCTTCACACAATTCAATCAAACATGCAAAGAGTATATGAGCAGCGGAAAGTAAAGCATGCAACTTGCAAGAATGTAAAGGGAAGGGTTTGGAGATTTCAAAGGCAATTTGGAGACACGGTGATTTTTGAGCCGTGGTTCCGATAGGTGGTGCTACCGTACATCCACGTTGATGGACACTTCAACCCACGAAGGGCAACGGTTGCGCGAGTCCACGGAGGGCTCCACCCAGGAAGGGTCCACGAAGAAGCAACCTTGTCTATCCCACCACGGTCGTCGCCCATGAAGGACTTGCCTCACTAGCGGTAGATCTTCACGAAGTAGGCGATCTCCTTGCCCTTACAAACTCCTTGGTTCAACTCCACAATCTTGTCGGAGGCTCCCAAGTGACACCTAGCCAATCTAGGAGACACCACTCTCCAAGAAGTAACAAATGGTGTGTTGATGATGAACTCCTTTCTCTTGTGCTTCAAATGATAGTCTCCCCAACACTCAACTCTCTCTCTCACAAGATTTGGATCTGGTGGAAAGAAGATTTGAGTGGAAAGCAACTTGGGGTAGGCTAGAGATCAAGATTCATATGGTAGGAATGGAATATCTTGGCCTCAACACATGAGTAGGTAGTTCTCTCTCAGAAATGGTAAGTTGGAAGTGTAGGTTTGTTCTGATGGCTCTCTCCACGAATGAAGAGGAGGTGGAGGGGTATATATAGCCTCCACACAAAATCTAACCGTTACAAACAATTTACCAATCTCGGTGGGACCGAATCAACAAACTCGGTCAGACCGATTTAGTAAATAATGTGACCATTAGGGTTTTTGGTGGGACCGATACGCAACTCGGTAGGACCGACATGGTTAGGGTTAGGGCATAACGTAATCTCGGTGAGACCGATTACACAAACTCGGTGAGACCGATTTTGGTAATAAGCTAACCAGAGAGTTAATCAGGCAAACTCGGTGGGACCGATTACACAAATTTGGTGAGACCGATTTTGGTAATAAGTTAACTAGAGAGTTTGCATTGTAATCTCGGTAGTACCGATTACTCAAACTCGGTAAGACCGATTTTGATAATGGACATACACAGAGAGATTACAATCCCATCTCGGTGAGACCGAGATCCCTATCGGTGAGATCGATTTGCCTAGGGTTTGTGGCAGTGGCTATGACATCTGAACTCGGTGGCGCCGGATAGAAAGAATCGGTGGGGCCGAGTTGGACTTTAGGTTTAGGTTATATGTGGATGTGAGAAAGTAGTTGAGGGTTTTTGGAGCATATCACTAAGCACTGTGGAGCAAGAAACTCATTAAGCAACACCTCATCCCTTCTTGATAGTATTGGATTTTCCTATAGACTCAATGTGATCTTGGATCACTAAAACATAAAATGCAGAGTCTTGATCTTGAAGCTTGAGCCAATCCTTTGTCCTTAGCATCTCGAAGGGGTTCCACATCCTTTCGTCCATGCCACTCCATTGTTGAACTTATCTGAAACATACTAGATAAAAGTGTTAGTCCAACAAGAGATATGTTGACATTAATTACCAAAACTACCCAGGGAGAACTTGTGCTTTCAATCTCCCCCTTTTTGGTAATTGATGACAACATACATCAAAGTTTTAGATAAAGATAAAGAGAATAGCAAGTAAAGCTTTGGAAAGACATGTAACAAGCATAGGCTCCCCCTACATGTATGCAATCATGTGAATATGGAATATAGAAGCATGTGAATGCATGAACATGACAGAGTAAGCAATGTGTTACATGTATCTTGGCCATATGCATCAGAGCAAAGAATATTAAAAAATACCTTCATGCTTATGAGTCCTTCTTGCAAACAGTATGTACATCAGCAAGAACTCCTCATACACATGATTGTGATGCATATACTTACCTTGTGGTCTTGAGTTGGCTTAGGATGGAATGAACTCATGTAAACAAGGTTAGATAACACAGATACACCTACTAGCCAGAGCAAACAGAAGGAACCACAAGAATACCAAGACTGGGATGACATGTAGAGAGTGAGTACTAAGTACCACATTGGATTAGACATGTCCCCAAAGGTAAAGATATGCAATGAATTTAAATGATTTCTTTCCCTTAGATATCTTGCTCCCCCTGAATCTAGCATGGGATACTGGGAGAAGATAGGGAACAGAAAATCAGAGCTCAAAGAAACAAATGAACAGAGCTAATGCAAATAAGCACATATGAGCATGTCTTTTCCCTCAAGAAGACATGTGGCATCTCTCCTCTTGAACACCAAGCATCTGGGATCCTTGAGGATTACTCTCTTCTTGAGTATTTTCTCCCCCTGGAGATCTCTCTCTCCCCCTGTGGAAATGATACTCTCTCTCTCTCTCTCCCTTTGGAAGTGATACTCTCTCTCTCCCTTTGGAAGTGATAAACTTTGATGTGATCTCTCTCTCCCCCTTTGACATCAATTTCCAAGAAGGGCCTTCTGGAATTTGTCGTGAATGACATCAATTTCCAAGAAGGGCCTTCTGGAATTTGTCGTGAATGGGTTTGGTCCTTGAGTCACAGTACAAAGCACTGATAAAAATGTGATGCTTGTAGAGGACAAGATTCATTGAGTGGAGCTGGATCGAAAGAAAAGAGGAATAAGTGGCAAAATGTTTTTCCTGTTGTGAAGTCGGTGGCACCGAGTGGTATGATTCGGATGCACCGAAAGGTTTCGGTTGTACCTAAATCAACAAACCGGTGAGACCGAGTTCATCGCAGAGAAAACACTTGTCACCTCAGCTCACTAGACTAGTAAGATCTCACAATAATTTGCAAGGAATTAACTGAATGATATGCAATGAATTGGATACTGGAAATGCAGAGCAAACAGAAAAGAAATGAATCTAGATGGAGTTTTTTTTGAAAGGGGAAACAAACATGCATGAGACAAATGCAAGAGCACAGAAAAGAACACATGAGAACTTCATCTAGAATTGGTCGGCGACAAAGTCACCTATGTTAGAGTATATTGAGTTAGGAGTCAAGTGAGATCACTTGATCATAGGTCATACTCATCGTCTAAGCTCAAAATAGGGTTACCATTTTTCGTTTAAGCATCTTGATGTATTCACATCTTGTCGAGTTGCTTTAACTCATGACTCGGAGTAAAGCTTCTCTAAGATGGAATAAGATACCTTGGGTGGTGGTGTTGATCGTAATCATGTAGTTGAACTTGTGTGGGTTGCTCAAGGTTGATGTAGCTCATCAAGAGTTTGGAGCACCACTTGGAATTTGAGTTCATCTACCTACATGGGTTAGTTCTTGCAAGGAAGAGCACTTGTGTATCCAAAACTGACTATCATGAATTTCAACATAGAATTTGTCAAAGGATATGTTTGAATGGTTCCGTGCTTCCTTGTCTTCAACTACCATAGTGTAGAGACTTGGTGATGTAGAGATTGCTCAAGATATGAGTAGGTTACAATCTCATGGAATTTGATTCAACCAAGTACCTACATAGGTTAGATAACATGCAAGGTGCAAATATATCCAAGACATAAGATTATCGTCACAAGAGAAATATCAAGGATTAGTCTTAAGCTCATGTCTTGCATGTATCCAATGGAGTTTCTACTCCAAGTTTGAAGCATCAATGATATTCAGTTCTCCTCTCAACCTGCAAAACACTTTCTCATCAAGAGGTTTAGTGAAAATGTCCGCTAATTGTTTTTCGGTGCGAACATGCTTAAGATTAACGTCACCCTTACCAACATGATCTCGAATGAAATAATGACGAACTTCAATATGCTTAGTTCGAGAATGTTGCACATGATTATGAGCAATTTTGATAGAACTTTCATTGTCACAAAGTAATGGAACATGTTTCACATATATCCTATAATCTTTAAGATTTGGGTCATCCAAAGTAATTGAGCACAACATGAACCTGTGGCAATGTATTCCGCTTCGGCTGTGGATAAGGATACCGAGTTTTGTTTCTTGGAAGACCAAGACACAAGAGATCTACCAAGGAATTGACAAGTACCCAAAGTGGACTTTCTATCAACTTTGTCTCCGGCATAGTCCGAGTCGGAGTAGCCAACAAGATCGAAAGAGGCCCTCTTAGGGTACCAAATGCCAAAATTTGGTGTATGAATTAAATATCTCACTATCCTTTTCACGGCCTTAAGATGACATTCTTTAGGAGCAGCTTGATATTGTGCACACATGCACACACTTAGCATAATATCGGGACGTGAAGCACATATGTATAACAATGAACCAATCATAGAGCGATAAACCTTTTGATCTACCGGTTCACCATTTTTGGTCAAATCAAGATGTCCACTAGTAGGCATGGGTGTAGTCATACCTTTGCATTCTTGCATATTGAACTTCTTGAATAAGTCCTTAGTGTACTTCGTGAGAGACAAAAGTACCTTCCTTAGTTTTCTTGATTTGCAACCCAAGAAAGAATTTTAGTTCACTCATCATTGACATCTCAAACTTCTCCGACATTAGCTTTCCAAACTTCTCACTAAAATGAGGGTTAGTTGATCCAAATATAATATCATCAACATAAATTTGGCATACAAATAATTCTCCATTAACCCTTTTAGTAAAAAGCGTGGAATCAATTTTCCCAATTTCAAAGCCTTTTTCAATGAGGAACTTGGTTAAGCATTTATACCAAGCTCTAGGAGCTTGTTTAAGACCATAAAGAGCTTTGCGAAGTTTGTAGACATGATTGGGTTTCTTAGGATTGATAAAGCCGGGAGGTTGTTTAACATAGACTTCCTCCTCTATTTCACCATTTAGAAAAGCACTTTTAATGTCCATTTGGTATAAGGTGATATCATGGTGATTAGCATAGGCAAGTAAGATGCGAATGGACTCAAGTCTAGCAATGGGAGCATAAGTCTCACCATAGTCCATACCTTCGACTTGTGTGTAGCCTTGGGCGACAAGACGTGCTTTGTTGCGAACTACTTGTTCATCTTCATCTTGCTTGTTGCGAAACACCCATTTGGTACCGATGATGTTGTGGTTGTTGTCGGGCTTCTCAACCAATGTCCAAACTTGATTTCTCTCAAAGTTGTGTAGCTCTTCATGCATAGCATTTATCCAATCCGGATCTTCCAATGCTTCTTCAACCTTCATAGGTTCAATGCTAGAAATGAATGAATAGTGTTCACAAAAGTTAGCTAAATGAGTTTTAGAGCGAGTGATTCTCCCGGTTTGGATATCATTGTAGATTTGCTCGACGGGATGGTCTTTAGCAATTCTTGCTCGAAATCGTGAAAGGTTTTGCTTGGGTCTTGGTTGAACATCTTCTTCATCTTGTTCTTCTTCTTGGCCTTCTTCATTATTGGCGTTGTCGTTCTCTTGTCGTGGTGGAGAAGGAGGTTGTTGACGTTCTTGATGTACTTCCTCATTTTCTTCATCTTGGTGTGTCCCACTTGTGGATGCTTAGGTATCAACTCTTGGTTCACCTTGTCGTGAAGTAGAAGCTTCCACTTGGACGGACGAGGTACTCTCCTTCACCTCCGTTGGACGGATCTTGCCAATAGACAAGTCTTGGATTGCTTCCGAGGGGTCTTTGTCTCCTACATCAATTGGCAATTTCTCTACTTGCGAGCCGTTAGATTCATCAAACTTCACATCTACTGTCTCTTCAACCTTTCAGGTGAAATTGTTGTAGACACGGTATGTGTGAGAGTTTGATCCATAACCAAGTAGGAAACCTTCATGAGACTTAGGAGCAAATTTAGAATGACTATGCTTATCAAGAATGTAGCACTTTGAGCGAATACTCGAAAGTATCCAACTTGGGGTTTGTTACGGTGAGGAGCTCGTATCTTGAGTCTTTGCCGAGTAGCTTGTGAAGATACAAGCGATTTGTTGCATGACAAGCTGTCTCAACCGCTTCCGCCCAAAAGTGCTTCGGCGTCTTGTACTCATCAAGCATCGTTCTTGCCATTTCGATGAGCGTCCGGTTCTTCCTCTCAACAACTCCATTTTGTTGAGGTGTATACGTAGCCGAGAACTCATGTGAAATCCCTTCTTCGTCATGAAAGGTGTCCACATTTGCGTTCTTGAACTCCGTTCCGTTGTCGCTGCGAACCTTCTTGATCTTCACTTCAAATTGATTTTGAGCCATCCTGGCAAAGTTTTTGAAGATCTTTTGGACCTGCGATTTGTCATTGAGAAAGAACACCCACATAAATCTTGAAAAATCATCAACTATAACTAGACCAAAAGAATTTCCACCGAGACTTTCGTAAGCGTTGGGACCAAAGAGATCCATGTGAAGTAGCTCAAGTGGCCTCCTTGTGGTCATGATGTTCTTCACGGGATGCCTTCCTCCAACCTGTTTACCTGCTTGACAAGCACTGCAAAGTCTATCCTTATCAAATATGACATTGTTAACACCAAGGATATGATTTCCTTTAATAAGCTTGTCAAGGTTTCTCATGCCAACGTGACCTAGTCGTCTATGCCATAACCAACCTTTAGAGGATTTAGCAATGAAGCAAGTTCTAGGTTGAGCCTTTTAGTGAAATCAACAATGTAAAGATCACCTCTCATTATACCGGTAAAGACCATTTTATGATTGTCTCTCTGAAACACTTGGCAATCTACTTCAAAGAATAGGACATTGAAACCGAAATCAGCAAGTCTAGATACTGAAAGTAAGTTGTAGCCAAGAGATTCAACTAGCATAACATTCTTAATGGAGCTGTCATGTGAGATGGCCACCTTACCGAGGCCAACCACCTTACCCTTTGAGTTGTCACCGAAAGTGACATACTTTCGAGGACCATCATTTTCAGCAAGCTCACGAAACATGTCTTTATCTCCGGTCATGTGATCGGTACATCCACTGTCAAGAACCCATTCCTTTCCTCCTGCCATATATCCCCGAAGGTTTGCCATAAGACCAAAGTGTCTCATTGCATCATCGAGATCAAAGTCATCATCATCATCCTCATCATAGTATCCATGTTCAACATCGTCATGTGGTGGATCAATTCCTAGAGAGAGTGATTCATTAGTATGAGTTTGACAATAATCTCCTCTATGAATTCTAGTAGCTTCGGAAATAATATCGCTAATAATTCCAACATTTCCATTGGCACGCATAAGATTTGTAAGTTCAAATAGACAATTACCAAACATAGGATCATTGGAATTCATCTTACTCAAGGCAATAGACTTATGAAGAATTTCATCCAGATTTTTCAATGAATAATTAGGAAATCATTCCTCAGGAAATTTCCATATAGTGTAGGCACACTCAAGAGTAGGCAGTTTTCCAATCAAGTTTCTAGGCAAGCCTCTAGTGATAAGATTAACAGTTCTAACATTTCTAATCATGTCAATCGACTCATCAAGGATAGGATGCATAGGATCAACATGAGGTGCACAAGGACTAGCAATGTACTTGTTCAAATGATATTGATTGAAAATTACAAGCATCTCATTTTTCCACTCATGAAAATACTCTCCATCAAGTATAGGCACTCGATGTCTAAGACTCCCCAAAGTAGACTCATCCATCTTCCTCCAATGGTGACTAAACCAAAGCAATGGAGACCAAGGCTCTGATACCACTTATAGGATCTTGAGAAGTAAGTCTAGAGGGGGGTGATTAGACTACTTGACCAATTAAAAACTAAGCCTTTTCCCAATTTTAGTCTTTGGTGGATTTTAGTTATCTTAGCACAAGTCAAGAAATCTTCACACAATTCAAGCAAGCATGCAAAGAGTATATGAGCAGCGGAAAGTAAAGCATGCAACTTGCAAGAATGTAAAGGGAAGGGTTTGGAGATTTCAAACGCAATTTGGAGACACGGTGATTTTTGAGCCGTGGTTCCGATAGGTGGTGCTATCGTACATCCACGTTGATGGAGACTTCAACCCACGAAGGGTAACGGTTGCGCGAGTCCACGGAGGGCTCCACCCACGAAGGGCCACGAAGAAGCAACCTTGTCTATCCCACTATGGCCGTCGCCCACAAATGACTTGCCTCACTAGCGGTAGATCTTCATGAAGTAGGTGATCTCCTTGCCCTTACAAACTCCTTGGTTCAACTCCACAATCTTGTCGGAGGCTCCCAAGTGACACCTAGCCAATCTTGGAGACACCACTCTCCAAGAAGTAACAAATGGTGTGTTGATGATGAACTCCTTGCTCTTGTGCTTCAAATGATAGTCTCCCCAACACTCAACTCTCTCTCACAGGATTTGGATCTGGTGGAAAGAAGATTTGAGTGGAAAGCAACTTGGGAAGGCTAGAGGTCAAGAGTCATATGGTAGGAATGGACTATCTTGGCCTCAACACATGAGTAGGTAGTTCTCTCGAAATGGTAAGTTGGAAGTGTAGGTTTGTTCTGATGGCTCTCTCCACGAATGAAGAGGAGGTGGAGGGGTATATATAGCCTCCACACAAAATCTAAACGTTACACACAATTTACCAATCTCGGTGGGACCGAATCAACAAACTCGGTCAGACCGGTTTAGTAAATAATGTGACCGTTAGGGTTTTCGGTGGGACCGATACGCAGCTCGGTTGGACCGATATGGTTAGGGTTAGGGCATAACGTAATCTCGGTGAGAACGATTACACAAACTCGGTGAGACCGATTTTGGTAATAAGCTAACCAGAGAGTTGGTCAGGGAAACTCGGTGGGACCGATTACACAAACTCGGTGAGACCGATTTTTGGTAATAAGTTAACCAGAGTGTTTGCATTGTAATCTCGGTAGTACCGATTACTCAAACTCGGTAAGACCGATTTTGATAATGGACATACACAGAGAGATTACAATCCCATCTCGGTGAGACCGAGATCCCTATCGGTGAGACCGGTTTGCTTAGGGTTTGTGGCAGTGGCTATGACATCTGAACTCGGTGGCGCCGGATAGAAAGAATCGGTGGGGCCGAGTTGGACTTTAGGTTTAGGTCATATGTGGATGTGAGAAAGTAGTTGAGGGTTTTTGGAGCATATCACTAAGCACTGTGGAGCAAGAAACTCATTAAGCAACACCTCATCCCTTCTTGATAGTATTGGCTTTTCCTATAGACTCAATGTGATCTTGGATGACTAAAACATAAAATGCAGAGTCTTGATCTTGAAGCTTGAGCCAATCCTTTGTCCTTAGCATCTCGAAGGGGTTCCACTTCCTTTCGTCCATGCCACTCCATTGTTGAACTTATCTGAAACATACTAGATAAAAGTGTTAGTCCAACAAGAGATATGTTGACATTAATTACCAAAACTACCCAGGGAGCACTTGTGCTTTCAGGAACCAGTCATCAAAAATATCTTGATACTCATTTAAAAAATTTCTGAGGACCATGTTTATCTTGGTACTCATACTAAAATGGCCGTATGCATCCCTAGTTGGTGCAGAGGCCGAGGAAGTGAAATTCTCCCCCATTTTTGAGCAGTTTGGCTTCTCCCGTTTCCATCTAGGATTTTTGCTTTGCTTTTCCCCACGACCCCGTCGCCCCTCACGGGCGACACAGGGGAAACCTAGCCGCCGGCGCCGGTAGCCCGCCCCCTCCGCTCAAACCCCGCGTCGCCACCGCCGGAGGGCCCGCCGGCGAAGCCGCGCCGTCCCCGGGATGGCGGCGGCGGGGCACTTCCGCCCTCAACTACGCACCCGCGGCTGCAACACTCCCCCCACCCCCTGAGATCTGGTTCCGGTCAGCCGGGCTGCGGCGGGGCGGATCCCCTCCTCCACCATGACAAGCTGGAGGACCACCTCATGGCCCCAGATCGAATCTGGAGGACCGCCCTCTCATGGCTCCAGATCGGATCTGGCTGACCATCCTCTGTCCATAGTGTGTGTGTGTCACGGCGTGCCTTTGGCAGAGGGTTGAAGATTCGCCGCGGTTCTCTGTCGACACTACTCCGGTCCCCCGCCCACATTCCTCGATCGGTGGTGGTGGCTCTGGCGTCGTGGTTGCTGTGGCAACGTTGCTCGTCCAACTGCGGCGGCTACTTTTGCGGTGCATCTTTAATGGCACTGCTCTGGCCATGATGGTCTCTGGACATGTGGGTTTGCCGTGATGAGGTGGCCTTTTGCGTGTGCGGTGCGGGCCGCCGTCATTGCGATCCTCGGTTGATGGTGGTGATTCAGATCAAATTGGCCAGACGGTGGTGACAGCTGACTGCTCTGCAGTGACTTCCTACGGATCCACGACAACGAGGTTATCAAAAAGACTTCAGGAGGTGTTAGCTCTTGATCCGGTGGATGACTATCTGTGGTGTGTTATAAACTATGGGCAACGACTTGACGCACAGGGATGTTTTATGGGGTAGCGGCGGTCAAATTGTAGCTGCTAGTATTGCGGAAAAGTGGTGGCGACAACACATGTGTGACTTTGATGGTGGTGTTTGAGCACCTGGTCTCGAGCTCCAGGGTGAAAGCCTAGGTTAGACCCGAGTGGTCATACCTGGCAATGGCGATGTTTTCTATGTCGTTACCTTGTTGGAGGCATTGCTCGGATATGTTCAGACTATCTTTCAGGGTGAAAACTTTGATTCTGACCTTTGTGGTTGGATCCGGCAACGGCGGCGCTTGAGTGTCGCTTCCTTCCTAAAGGTGTTGCTGTTGAAGAACATCGGCCTCCATGTGATGTCAATGGTTGGTGCGGATATGGTCTTAGTTGTAGTTTGTCCATTGCTGATTTGATCACTTTGGAGTTTTTTTTTCTCCTTTTCCTTTTTATTTTCTCTTCTCCACGCCTATGCATAGCTTTTGGTCTTGTGACCTTGCTAGTTGTTGGCATTTGTTTTGCGTGTGTGTTGGGTTGGCTGTGTGCATTTTAATTATGCAGAGGCCGGGTGTGTGCTCATATTGTATCTTCTCGATGCTCCATTTAAGTCAATAAAACTCACCCTTTATCGAAAAAAAGATACGCACCTGAGCATATGGAAATAGCGCAACCTATCCTACTGATTTATAACTTTCCCTTATGACCATGCATCTTGTAAGGAGTGTGCTTCCCTCATTACCCACCCACTCATGTTTATTTTCCTTTATCTACCTACCTACCTGTACTCAATTCTGAGTACATAGTCACTTCTAACTCTTGCCCAGCTAGGCTATATATACTGCAGGAATACTCCACAAACTATTTCGGTCATTGCTAGAGATTTTTGTTTCCTTCTGTGTTTGGTCATTCGGTCTGAGCTGTTGCACAATATCACCAACGATAGTGCTCTTGTAGTGTGTTAGTTTCTTACACCGTTGAAATCCAAAACGACTAGCTAGCATGGAATGGCAGCGGTAAAGAATTCTATGCACGCATGGACTATCTTGGCATGAGCGGCATCAGGAAGCGTTTGGCCTGTGCTGCTTCCCATTCATGTATATGTTCCGTGGAGTCCATGTACTCAGACATACATCGTTGGGCGGGAATGGCAGGAATATGTCCTAGAAGTAGATAATGCATGGGTCCAGCCTGGTGGGCTTGGGGTCGATTCTGCGCTGGCGTTTCATCGTGACGTTGGAGAAGACGCCTACATATTTGCTATCCATTTTATGGCCAAACCGCCAGTTCAAGCTAAGTGTTGTGATGGCCGAGAGTGCTCACTGGAACTGCTATGGCTGTGTGATGTACTCGGTACATATCTGTCATTTGGGGCTAATTCACTCATGGAACCGTACGAAGCATGCCACCAATATGGTCAAATCAACAAGAAATCCCGGTTTTGGATAGAAAATCATTGAAAATACTCGTCTAGGACAAGGTCACAAGGAAATTCCAAACAAGACCACCGAACAGACCACTATAACATGAACCGAGGCTATATTCGTTGTTCAATTATTCGTCCTCCTTGAATTTTATTGCCACCTTGTGATTTCTTCCCTCAAAACTATAAATTTTTGTCAAGTGTCATGTACCCTGCCACGATGCTCATGGGCAACCAAAGCTTATGCTTGTTCGCCTCTACCTTGGGTCAAAGTCCCAAAAGCAAAACCGACCATGATTACAAGCCAAAAGAAATGCTACACATATGGATAAATTTTACAAAATTAACTTTACATGATGACGTGCCAATTTCTAATTGGATATTAGTAGTGAAGTGGGGCCTGCCATGAAATTCAGGGGGGGGGGGGGGGGGGCGTAGGCTACGAACAAATCATGAGTAGGTTTAGCATTTTGTTACGGGCTGAGTAGTTTTAGCCTTAATGCAGAATGAGGCCATAAATATTGAAGAATTCATGTAATTAAAGAAGTAATACAACTAAAGCATATTCCCACTTAATTATTTAACTTCAAATAGGTGTTATTTGGTATAATGTTTAAAAATTCATAAAATATTAATGATAGAAGAGAGTAACATATTGGTAGAGTAGTGCCAGAAATATAAAAAATATAATGCTAGAAATAC
The DNA here is from genome assembly GCA_021605145.1 of Aegilops bicornis. Taxonomy (NCBI): domain Eukaryota; kingdom Viridiplantae; phylum Streptophyta; class Magnoliopsida; order Poales; family Poaceae; genus Aegilops; species Aegilops bicornis. The sequence continues at coordinate 686,399,923 of CM038673.1, read as the reverse complement.
AGCATAAAATAGCAAATCCTCCTTGAGGACCATCCACGTGAAATTTGTACAAATAGCAAATCCGTAAACAGAATCTACTTGTTGTCACGTGGTGATGTGTCGGAGCTACTGGGCTAGCTAGTCCATTACCTCGTCCATGTGTGTGGTATATATTCCATTGTTGTTTCGATCGTCTCAAGAAATCGCAAAAAAGATTTAAAACAATATAAAACCATTGACACTACGTGTGTACGATCTCAGAAAAATTCAAACCGATATCCAGCGCTGAGCTCTAAAAACAAAATTGTGTATTGTGAGACGCATTCATGTGATAGTTTATTCTACAGTTATGTTTCTTAGAAAACATGAAATCTACCCGCCGACTCCCACCCAAATTTTCAAGTGAGACCCTCACACAAAACATGAGTGAGTCGACTTGTGCTTCTGAGATAACATGAAAGAAAGATTTTACATGTGTACTGTGAGACACATGCATGTGATACACTAGTAGAAAAAGAGACTAATTTGAAGCTCATTAGTCCCGATTTGTTATTGAACCGGCACTAAAGTGACCATTAATGCCGGTTCCAACGGCTAGATGGGCGGCGTTCATTGGTACCGGTTCGTGACGAACCTTTAGTACCGATTCGTGCCATGAACCGGTACTAAAGAGGTGGTGGCCTTTATTACGGGTTGGTGGCTCCGACCGGTACTAAAGACCCCCCACCCTCCTTTAGTACGGGTTCGTGCCACCAACCGATACTAAAGGGGTGCGCTGCCACCCGCAGTGCACAATGTTTAATCCCACCTCACTAGTTGAGAGGAGCTCGCACCGGTTTATAAACCCCGCCGCGGTTACCGTGTCAAGCTCCTCTCCAAGCAGGCCGTTGTGGGCTTATTGCAAGTCTTCTGCCCTGTGGGGCCTACTGGACCGTACGGGCCTGCATCCTTGCCCAACTAGAGGTTGGGGTTTCTAGTCGTATGCAGGCCGTGTCGGCCCAGTAGGTGGGCTTTTTTTGGTTTATTTAAAAAAATAAAAAAATATTTAGTACCGGTTGGTGTTACCAACCGGTACTAAAGGTGTCCCCGCCCCCGGCGCTGACTCGTGCCACGTGGTGGCCCTTTAGTGGCGGTTCGTGCTGAACCGGTACTAAAGGGATGGACCTTTAGTCTCCACCCTTTAGTGCCGGTTACAGAACCGGCACTAAAGGGCCTTACAAACCAGTAATACAGCTCGGTTCTACACTAGTGATAGTTTATTCTACAGTTGTAGGCAAATGCCGAGACTAAGTGATTCAACAAGCCATAGAAAGTTTTAGTGGGACAATTTACTAGGGAGTCATTGTACTCTTGCTCATGGATAATACCAAAGAGACATGGGTAAGATCATCCTATGAAATAAAGTTGCATCATTACTCAACTACCTCGAGAAAGTTTAATTAGTAAGAGCACTGGTAACGATTCTAATCAACAGGTCACGCTAATTAGTTTTTCAACTATCACTTCCTAGACTGGTGAGATTTCTAATTTTTTCAAGTTTATGCTTGGCCAAACTTTTCTTTTCAGTAACTTCTACAAGATGCAGCCCCAACTTCCAGAAATTCCAACATTTATAAAAAATAAAATGGAACTTTAAATTTTCAAATATTTCTACCTTTTGAAAACTTGGACTTCTAGAATTAAAAATATTAGTATTCTAATTTTCAAGAAAGTTTAGCTATCAGAAATTTCTAACTTTTGGGAAATTCAACTTTCAAGATTTTTCAAACTTTCAAACATTTCAAACTTCAGAAGTTTCAAACTTTCAAAAAAAATAAATTTTAAGAAACCAAAACTCTCATAGGAGAGAGAAGGTTGAGCAAGAGAACCACATGTTTGGGAATGCATGGAAAGAAAAATATTAGACCAACCCAAGGGTTAACCCTCATTGGCATTTTTCTATAGGAGAAACTCCATGAGAACCGTGCGTCAAAGCTGGGGCATGAACCCAAGGGTTAACCCTCACTGGCATTTTTTGCTTTTTTTTAAAAAAATAAAAAAACATTTAGTACCGGTTGGTGTTACCAACCGGTACTAAAGGTGTCCTCGCCCCGAGCGCTGACTCGTGCCACGTGGTGGCCCTTTAGTGGCGGTTCGTGCTGAACCGGTACTAAAGGGGGGTGGACCTTTAGTCTCCACCCTTTAGTGCCGGTTACAGAACCGGCACTAAAGGGCCTTACAAACCAGTAATACAGCTCGGTTCTACACTAGTGATAGTTTATTCTACAGTTGTAGGCAAATGCTGAGACTAAGTGATTCAACAAGCCATAGAAAGTTTTAGTGGGACAATTTACTAGGGAGTCATTGTACTCTTGCTCATGGATAATACCAAAGAGACATGGGTAAGATCATCCTATGAAATAAAGTTGCATCATTACTCAACTACCTCGAGAAAGTTTAATTAGTAAGAGCACTGGTAACGATTCTAATCAACAGGTCACGCTAATTAGTTTTCAACTATCACTTCCTAGACTGGTGAGATTTCTAATTTTTCAAGTTTATTCTTGGCCAAACTTTTCTTTTCAGTAACTTCTACAAGATGCAGCCCCAACTTCCAGAAATTCCGACATTTATAAAAAATAAAATGGAACTTTCAATTTTCAAATATTTCTACCTTTTGAAAACTTGGACTTCTAGAATTAAAAATATTAGTATTCTAATTTTCAAGAAAGTTTAGCTATCGGAAATTTCTAACTTTTGGGAAATTCAACTTTCAAGATTTTTCAAACTTTCAAACATTTCAAACTTTAGAAGTTTCAAACTTTCAAAAAAATAAATTTTAAGAAACCTAAACTCTCATAGGAGAGAGAAGGTTGAGCAAGAGAACCACATGTTTGGGAACGCATGGAAAGAAAAAAATTAGACCAACCCAAGAGTTAACCTTCATTGGCATTTTTTTATAGGAGAAACTCCATGAGAACCGTGCGTCAAAGCTGGGGCATGAACTCGGGTGGGCTGGCAACTACCCCAACTGCCCAGCCAACGGGTCGACGCCCCGTCCTCATGCGCGGAAAGAGAGAAGGCTTGGGGGAGAGAGAGATGGAGTCACATGGGTGAGACCCCCTTGTCATATCTACATGGTAACCTGACATGCATTGCTTCGTGCAACGACTATGGGCATAGTTACCCGCTGGAGAGCCTTCTTAAAGTAGTAGTGTACTTCACCCTCATGTTGCATTCGTTGCATGCCTATATAAAGCTTCTCCTTTCCAACATTCATCATACGAATTGGCCACAATTTCTTTCTCATTTGTGACCTTCCACCACGTTCAATTTTCCTTCGTATATATTATTATTAAGCTCCAAATTCTAATCAGCTAGAGCTAGGCGATGAAGTCTCCTCGTCATCGAGCATTCGTCGAGATGAATATCTTTTCTATTTTGGAATAAGTGGTATCTGGAAATTAGGCATGGCGGATCTGAGACAGTAAGGTGGTAGATATTTATCATAAGTGCATTTCTTGTTGAGAATAACATTGATAATCATGTCTAGTTTAACAACTTCCTCCAGAAGGACGACCCACGTGGACAATGCAACATGTAAAATTGCAAACCCTTGTACCAAATTCAGTTGTTGCTGTGTGATGAGGTGTTGAAGCAACTACACTACCTTGTCCACGTGGGTGTGGTATTTCCCCTTGTTGTTTTGATCGTCTCTAGAAATTGCCAAAAATATTAAAAACAATATCAAACCACACTATGTATGTGCCATCTCACAAAAATTCAAACCCATATCGATTGCAGAGACCCAAATAATTCTTGGTATACGCTCATTCCAATCCTCAATTATCCTTTCGAGATTAGGGGACAGTGAATCAACTGAACACACTTGAAGATTTGTTCCACTTTTGCAAGACCTTGCATTATGTCATTAGATCTCGACTTTTCATGTATAAACATAACTAACCTTGTCTCGCTTGTAAAGGACTTTTATTTTGACCAATACCGAAGCTACTAGTTAAGGGTTGTGTTCTAACCGATATTGGAGTTTGGGGTTGTAAATTAAAGTAGGTCGTGAGTTTGGGGTTGAAATATGCATTTCTCTCAATGTTTGTACTGTACCAAGTATTTGAAATAAGCACCCGAACTCAACCTATCATCACTACCAACACAAGTTTTTCTTTCTTTCTGTTCTTCAACCTATATCATAAATTTTGGTTTACATATTTTTGCAACATGGTAAATACATGCACGTTATATGTTAATGTCATCATTCATTATTTTCTTAAAATAAAAATAAAATTTGTAACGAGGACTTTTTTTCTAGCCTGTGAGTACCAAACATTCTCCTAGGCATTTTTTATGTCTCCTAGACATCTTTTTTTACATCTCTCCTAGGCATCTTCCTAGTTGTTACAGTTTCAACCGATAAAGGAACATGAACCATGGTTGACTGAACAAATAGTTGAAATGGACGTGTCTGGGGCATCCAATCTGCATATGATGAGCGCACAGCCCGGCACCCAGAATCAGCCCCCGCCGCACCGTACCCACAGGCCGGTTGCCCCCACAAAATCCGTCGCCGTGCGCCCACCCGGCCAGGCCGGATTCCCCCGTGCCAATGGCGCACACCCACATCACTCCCCCTTATCCCCACTCACCCACTTGCCACTATCCCTTATGAAAGTTCTAGAATTTTCAAACTTCCAAACAAATTAAATTGTAAGAATCTGAACTTTCATAGGAGAGAGAGAAGGTTGAGAAAGATAATCACATGGTTGGGCCGGCGAGCAAATAGAGAAGGCTTGGGGAGAGAGAGAGAGAGAGAGAGAGAGAGAGAGAGAGAGAGAGAGAGAGAGTCCTTGAGGTAACTGAGGCTCAGATTGTGCGGAGGCTTCAGGAGCTGGCACCGGGTGAATTCCAATGGGAGTTGGTTAGTCTCGAGGACAATGTCTTCAGGGTGGATTTCCCCACTGTGGATGATTTGCAGAGACTGCTGAGCTTCGGTCTGTGTAGAGTTCCTGGCACTAAGTGCATCTTGGAGTTTCACAAGTGGAAGAAGGTGGAGCCTTAGGGCAAACCACTGACGCAGGTATGGTTGAGGTTTTTGGGGGGGCCCTCCAAACCGTTGCAGGATGTCCGTGTTGTGGCCAGCATAGGTATTATGATTGGGAAAACGGAAAAAGTAGATATGGCCTTTACCCGAGCTCATGGAGTGGCCCGGCTTCTAGTAAGCGTTCTGGATATTGAGTTTGTACCTGATAAGGTCAACTGGACTTATAGGGGAGAGGTTTTCCCGCTCGAGATTGAGTTTGAGGACACTGATCTGTTTGCTGAGGCCATTAATGGGAATGATGTGGATATGCACGAGGGTGACGACAGTGCGGGAGCCAGGGGGCACCGACTGATGAGTCGACGAGGGAGGGGTCTATCGGTTCTGGCCCTGATGCTTAGTTGCCCGTGGTTGGGTCCGGGGTTGAGCCGTCACCTTCACCATCGGTGCCTATGACTTTGCTGAGGTTTGGGTCCTTCGAGCCAGCCTCTGCCCCTCCCAGACTTTGGAGCGACAGGGTGGATTCTGATGATGTGTTTGAGCATACGCCGCTTTGTTGGAGTTCGAGGAGGCATGGCGGGTCCTTGGCTGGACTTTTGGTGACGCATCATCGCCGAGGACTTTGGTTGGAGTTGGGGACGTTGAGCCTGTGGTTGCTTCTACTCCTTGCTTCACCTGTGGTCGAGGTAGGAGATGATGTCTATGCCCGAGTTGGGGCTTGGGGGAGGGGAGTCGGGGCAGGTGGCCTCGACAACTCCCATCCCTATACCGTTGCCGGTGATGCCGGTCTTGGAGGCGTCGGCAGGTGCTGCGCGAGGTGGTCCAAGGCAGGTGGCCTCGGCTATCTCGTCCCCGGTGACGACGACAGCGTCCGCGCCTCCAGTGGCGCTGGGGGGGGGGGGGGTCGGGGCAGGTGGCCCTGGCTACTCCTTCTTCTACGGCGGTCAGGAGGAACGCCTCTCCGACGACGCCGGCGCGTTTCTCGGCGCCGAGGGGTGGGGCGGGAGGAGGACTCGGGCAGGCGGCCCACGCCCCTCTCTCTCCTGACTCGCCCGCGGCTCAGGGCCTCGGTGTGGGCCACTTCTCTGTGGGGCATGGGAGCCCCCAGCCGCCTACTCCAGTGACCTCGGTTGACCCTTTGAGGGATTCAGTGCGAGGCTTTACTAGGGAGTAGGTCGTTGCTTTCGGCGGGATCCCTGACCCGGTCTCGGCGGGGAGACGGATGAGTGCTCGCATTCAGGAGCTTCCGGAGGTTGATGACATGCAGCAGAGGTGCGCTATGAGGGCGGCCAAGCTTCATGATGCTGCGATCTCTACTGGTATGTCCGTCAACATATCTAATTTTTTATTGCATTTTTCTAATGAGGAGATTATATGCAAACCAATTAGGAGTTTCACTAGGGGCTACGGATAGTGAGATTTCCAATTCGGTGAATGATCTTTTAGATTTGGAGGCGGAGCGTGCCTTAGAGATAATTCGTAATCTCGCAGCTGTAAAACCTATGAATGATGATGAGATTGATGCGTTAGGGGTCCGAGTGCTGGATAATCTGTGTGTGGATCTAGTACCATCTAACCATGAGTCTAAGGACGATGATGTGCCCCTCGATGATGCAGTTGTTAGTACAGTTGAACCCGGTTATGAGGACCGGGTAACTGAACCTAGTAAACCAAAGCGCAAGTGGAAACGGAAGATTTATCCTGATTCTGCAGTTCGTAGGAGTGCTAGGATTCGAACCACCAATTTTTTTATGATGATCTATGAAAGGAATCTTCTGGAATAGTAGAGGTCTGAAGGACTTGGCTAAAAGAAGGTTTCTGGCTAAGGCATCTTTGGAGCATCGTTTAGATTTTATTGCTATTTCGGAAACTGGTTGAGCTAACTTTGTGCCCCAGTTTCTTTCCTGTCTTGTGGGTGGTGTTGATTTCGATTGGCATTGTCTCACCCCACGAGGAAGATCGGGTGGTATCTTGCTGGGTGTGAGATGCGACTCGCTTGAAGTCCGAAGTGTAGTGATGGGCGACTTCGCGATTAAGTTTCGAGTCAGGTCTAAAGTAGATGGTTTCAACAGGGCTTTGGTGGCAGTTTATGGTGCCGCACAGCCCGAGCTAAAACCAGAGTTTCTGGCGGACCTTGTTCGAATCTGTGGGTCAGAGCAGCTCCCAATTTTAGTTGGGGGTGATTTCAATATCATTAGGAGGAGAGAGGAGAAAAACAATGATAACTTCGACGACAGGTGGTCGTTTATGTTCAATACCATTATTGAAAGCTTGGATCTGAGGGAGATTGAGCTTTCTGGTAGAAAGTTTACCTGGGCTAATGCTTTGCCAAACCCGACTTATGAAAAGCTTGATCGAGTTCTCGCGAGCGTGGAGTGGGAACAGAAGTTCCCTCTTATAACAGTTCAAGCTCTCTCGCGGGGCATATCCGATCACACTCCCCTATTCATGGATTCTGGTGACCCGAGCCACGTGGGGAACAAAAACACCTTTTCATTCGAGATGGCCTGGTTCGAACGCGAAGGATTCTTGGACCTGATTGCTGTGGAATGGGCTAAGTGCAGGAGGGAGGACTTCGATCGAGCGCTGGCAGAATAAGATTAGGAATTTGAGAAGTTTCCTACGGGGTTGGGCTAAGCACCTTAGCGGGGTGTATAAGATTGAAAAGGAAAGGCTCCTTTCTCTTATACAGGCCCTAGACATAAAGGTCGAATCCACGATTTTGCTGCCAGCTGAGCTTCAGGTTAAATCTGAGGCAGAGAAAAGGTTGAAAGAACTTCTCCGTGAAGAAGAACTGAAGTGGGCGTTGCGGGCTAAGGTCCGCAGAGTGGTCCAAGGGGACGCGAATACTCAATTCTTTCACTTGATTGCTAATGGTAAGCACAGAAAGAAGAGGATCTTTCAACTTGAACAAGACGAGGGAACTATTTTAGGACATGACAAACTCAAAACCTATATAATTGAGTATTATAGGCACTTGTTTGGAACGCCGGAGGATAGCTGTGTGTCCCTCGACGAGTCCAGGACTGAGGATGTGCCTCAACTGTCGGCTGTTGATAATGATTTTCTGGTTGCCCCGTTCTCTGAGAAGGAGGTGTTTGATGCTATTGCACAGATGAAAAATAATAAGGCTCTGGACCGGATGGTTTCATTGAGTTCTAAAAAAAGTGCTGGCACATTATTAAGGGGGATTTGCTGCCTATGTTTCATGATCTTTTCTCTGGACAGCTTCACTTATTTCACTTGAACTTTGGAACTATCACACTGCTCCCTAAGAAAATGGATGCTGTGAGAATTGAGCAGTTCAGGCCGATCTGCCTTCTCAATGTTAGTTTCAAAATTTTCACCAAGGTCGGGTGATAGGCTCACACAGTTAGCGATTACGTGGTGCAACAATCCCAAACTGCTTTCATGCCGGACAGAAACATCCTTGAAGGGGTGGTCGTCCTTCATGAAACGCTCCATGAAATCCATTCAAAAAAATTAGATGGAGTAATTTTTAAGGTGGATTTCGAGAAAGCGTACGATAAGGTCAAATGGCCATTCCTTCAACAGGCATTGCGTATGAAAGGTTTTGATGAAGCCTAGCGCCGCCAGGTTGAATCATTTACACAAAAAGGTAGTGTGGGAATTAAAGTGAATGACGATATTGGTCGTTACTTCCAGACATATAAAGGCCTAAGACAAGGAGATCCGATGTCCCTATCTTTATTTAACAATGTGGTTGATATGTTAGCAATTTTGATAGGAAGGGCTAAGGAGAATGGTCAAGTAGGTGGCTTGGTACCTCATCTTGTTGATGGAGGTGTATCCATCCTGCAGTATGCTGATGATACAATCATCTTTATGGAGCATGACTTGGCCAAGGCGAGAAATATGAAGCTGGTGTTATGCCTTTTTGAACAATTGACCGGGTTAAAGATTAACTTTCATAAGAGTGAGTTGTTCTGCTTTGGTAGAGCCAAGGATGAACAGGACGTTTATAGGCAATTGTTTGGGTGCGAGTTGGGGGAGTTACCTTTCTCTTACTTAGGTATCCCGATCCACCATCGAAGGCTGACGAACAAAGAATGGAAGTGCGTCGAAGACCGATTTGAGAAGAAGCTGAGTTGCTGGAAGGGCAAGCTAATGTCATAAGGTGGCCGATTAATTCTAATAAATTCGGTTCTCACGAGTATGCCTATTTTTATCTTATCGTTCTTTGAAGTCCCAGTTGGTATCAGGAAAAGACTGGACTTCTATCGACCGCGTTTCTTTTGGCAGGGTGATGACTTAAAAAGAAAGTACCGGCTAGCTAAATGGGATATCATCTGTAGACCGAAAGACCAAGGGGGTTTCGAGATCAAGAATCTTGAAGTTAAGAACAGATGTCTTCTTAATAAGTGGATGTGGAAACTGTCTTCTGAGACTAATGCCACGTGGGCGCAAATCCTTCATAGCAAGTACCTCCACACAAAAGCCTTGTCCCAGGTTACAGTCAGGCCGACCGACTCGCCTTTCTGGAGAGGACTGATGAAAGTCAAACAATCCTTTTTAATAGGACAAAGTTCATTCTTGGCAACGGTGCTAGTACGCGTTTCTGGGAGGAGATAGGAGAGACACCCTTGGCCATTCAATATCCGTCTTTATATCGTATTGTTCAACGACGTGAGGTGTTCGTTGCAACGATATTTCAATCTATCCCCCTTAATATTCAGTTCAGACGGTCGCTAGCGGGCAATCGTTAGGAAGCTTGGCACCGTCTAGTTAGGAGACTGATGGAGGTTCAGCTTTCTCAACAACCCGATGAATTATGCTGGAAGCTGGCTAGGTCTGGAGTATTCACAGTTAAATCAATGTATATTGATGCTATTAATTAAATCCTCCATTCCTACCTCTAAGCATGTTTGGGATGTTAAAGTGCCTTTGAAAATAAAAGTGCTTATGTGGTTTGTCCATAAACAAGTTATTTTAACCAAGGAGAACTTGATAAAGCGTAATTGGACAGGACCTACTAGGTGTAGTTTTACGTGATCGGGATGAGACGACTAAACACCTCTTTTTTGATTGCCCGTTAGCCAAAGTTCTATGGCGGACGGTCCACATTGCTTTTAAGATTACTCCACCAAATTCTGTCAATGCGCTTTTTGGGACATGGCTTAATGGGATTGAGCCTGACTTAGCGAGACATATTCGTGTTGGATTTTGCGCCTTGTTGTGGACTATCTGGAGTTGTAGAAATGATTTGGTTTTTAACAGAATATCACGTATTCACTTTTTGCAGGTTATTTTCCGAGCCACGACACTGATCCGTTCGTGGTCGCTACTCACTCAGACGGAGGCCATGGAGCATTTGGTTCTCGGATCTATCCATTTGGGAGATGGTAGCTCGGATATCTTCAACCGGTTTGGATGGCGGTCATGTAATAGGATAGGCAATTAGTTTACCTATCTATCTTTAGCTTGCCGGTTGTGGCTTCTTTTCTTGGCTAGTTGGTGTTTCTAGCCCTTTTAGCTCTGTGTGAGCTTTCCTTTTTGTTTTGTTAGTTGGAGACTTTGGAACCTTGTTGGAACCTGTTTATTTGGTTAATAAGATGGCTGTATGCATCAATCTGACGCAGAGGCCGGGGAGCCCCCCCTTTTCGGAAAAAAAAATATGGGTGAGGCCCCCTTGTCCTACCTACATGGTAACTTGGTATCATGCAACGCTTCGCACAATGATTATGGACATAGTTACCCGCGAGAGAGCCTTCTAGAGTAATAGTGCATCTCTTCTCACCCTTAGGTAGCATGCCTATATAAACTTTCTCATTTCCAGCATTCATCCATGATCTGGGCTCTTGTAAAGGCGTGGGTGCTCCTACACTCATACTCACTTACAATAATTACTAAGAGAGCACGAGAATGTAGGTACACTGGTGGAAAAACAGGCTTCCGTCCAGCCCCATAAGTCGCGAAGCTGTAGGAACCGCGACTAATGGGACCTTTAGTCATGATTCGAGGTGAACCGCGACCAAAGGCTGGGCCCAGGCGCTCGGTGGCCAGGCTGGTGCACGTGAGGGCTTTAGTCGCGGTTGGCCAGTGACAACCGCGACTAAAGGCCTTCGGGCACCTTTAGTCACGGTTTGCCGTGCCAACCGCAACTAAAGCCCCTCCCTATATATACCCATCCAGCAGCCAACACTTAGCCATTTGGAGCCATTCTCTTCACAAGTGGGTGTAGGTTTGCTTTTGGTTCCTCTTATGCACATAAGGTGTTTGATGAAATGCCCCAAGAGCATGAAACAAACATGACATGAAGTGTTGGAGCCACACTCTTCGATCGCGGTTAGCAACTTGATGAACCTTTGATGTGTCAATATGCATGTGTGTAGTTCATTGTTTAATTTATATTGTTTGTAGCTAGTTAGTTTAACAAATGCATGATGGTTAATTATATATTTTATATTATAATAATGCAGATGAATCGGCAATGGATGTACGGTAACCGACTCTTCGGCGAGTTCACTACGGGTTTGAAAGATTTCCTCGTAGTGGCTAATGCGAACAAGCGGGGGTTTGGTTATTCATCCATGTGTTATCTGTAAGAATGAGAAGGGTTACTCTTCCTCAAGAGTTGTTCACATGCATCTGCTTGAAGGGTTTCATGCCAAGCTATAATTGTTGGACCAAGCATGGAGAAAGAGGGTTATAATGGAAGAAGATGAAGAAGGGGTGATTTCATTGATGAAAGCTATCTTGCTCATTTCGGTGATACTTTCATGGAGGATCTTTGAAGGTGAAGGGAAGGTGAAGAAGAGGCACGTGATGATCCGTTGATGATCTTGGTCGGACCATTGCTGATGCACGGAGACGCCGCTAAACCGAAAAGGAGAGGAGAATTTGGATCGCATGTTAGAGGATCACGCAGAAAGGCTGTACCCGGATGCGATGATGGTCTGAAAAAGCTGGGCTGCACTGCTGGATTTGCTGAAATGGAAGGCGAGGCAGGTGTAGCTGACTCGGCATTTGAAAACTTGCTGAAAATGTTGAAGAATATGTTTCCAAAGGATAACGAGTTGCCCGCCAGACGTCTGAAGCAAAGAAGGTTGTACGCCCTCTAGGTTTAGAGGTTACGAAGATACATGCATGCATCAACGATTGCATCCTCTACCGCGTGAATACGAGAATTTGAATGAATGCCCGGTATACCTTTGCATTGCGTTATAAGATCGAGGCGATGACCCCGGTGACGATGTTGAGGGCCGAAACCTGTGAAGAGGGTTCCGCCAAGGTGATGTGGTATGCTCCTATAATACCACGGTTGAAACGTCTGCTCAGGAACAAAGAGCATGCCAAGTTGTTGCGATGGCACAAAGAGGACCGTAAGTCGGACGGGAGTTGAGACACTCCTCAGATTGAACGCAATGGATAAAGATCGACAGATGGTTCAAAGATTTTGCAGGTGACGCAAGGAACATAAGATTTGCTCTAAATACGGATGGCATGAATCCTTTTGTCGAAAGCGTAGCTCCAGCCATAGCACCGGCCCGTGACTCTATGCATCTACAACCTTCCTCCTTGGTTGTGCATGAAGCGGAAGTTCATTATGATGCGGTGCTCATCCAAGGTCCGAAGCAACCCGCAACGACATCGATGTGTACCTAAGGCCATTAGTTGATGAACTTTTACAGCTGTGGGGTGGTGTCCGTGTGTGGGATGAGCACAAACAAGAGGAATTTGACCTCTGACGTTGCTTTTCGTAACCATCAACGATTGGCCTGCTCTTAGTAACCTTTCGGACTGTCAAATAAGGGATACAATGCATGCACTTTGCTTACATGAGACCGAAAGTGTACATTTGCCAAATTGTAAGAAGAACGTGTACCTTGGGCATCGTCGATTTCTTCCGAAAATTCATCCAAAGAAGAAAGAAAGGCAAGCATTACAACGGCAAGGCAGATCACCGGCGAAGCCTGCGGAACGACCTTGGTGCTGAGGTATTTGATATGGTCAAGGATTTGAAAGTCATCTTTGGAAAGGGTCTGGCGGACAATCAGTTCGAAGGGAGCCGGCGAACGCACGCAGCCATGTGGAAGAAGAAATCTATATTCGGGAGCTAGAATATTGGAAAGTCCTAGATGTCCGCTCTGCAATCGACGTGATGCACGTTACGAAGAATATTTGCGTGAACCTCCTAAGCTTCTTGGGCGTGTATGGGAAGACAAATGATACAAAGGAAGCACGGCAGGACCAAAGAACGCTTTGAAAGACCACGATGACCGGCATCCGGAATGGTTTCAAGGTCGTGCTACTACGCCTCGACCAAAGAAGAGAAGGTCATCTTTTTGAATGCCCGAGCGGTATGAAGGTTCCGACTGGATTCTCGTCCAATATAAAGGGAATAATAAACATGGCGGAGAAAAAGTTCCAAAACCTGAAGTCTCACGACTGCCACGTGATTATGACGCAATTGCTTCCGATTGCTTTGAGGGGGCTCCTGCCGGAAAATGTTCGAGTAGCCATTGTGAAGCTATGTGCATTCCTCAATGCAATCTCTCATAAGGTAATCAATCCAGAAGTTCTACCACAGTTCTGAGCGATGTGATCCAATGTCTTGTCGGTTTCGAGTTGGTGTTCCCGCCATCCTTCTTCAATATTATGACGCACCTCCTGGTTCACCTAGTCGAAGAGATTTTCGTTCTCGGTCCTGTATTTCTACACAATATGTTCCCCTTCGAGAGGTTCATGGGAGTATTAAAGAAATATGTTCAGAATCGTGCTAGGCCAGAAGGAAGCATCGCCAAGGGCTATGGAAATGAGGAGGTAATTGAGTTTTGTGTTGACTTTGTTCCTGACCTTAAGCCGATTGGTCTTCCTCGATCGCGGCACGAGGGGAGACTAAGTGGAAAAGGCACGATCGGAATGAAATCAACGATATGTATGGACGGCCATTCTCTCGATGAAGCACACCACAATTGTCTTGACCAATTCCAGCTTGGTGGTCTGCATTTTGAGAAACACAAGAATATTTTACGCTCGACAACCCGGGAAGCCTGAATCTCGGATTAGGAAGGCCCACATGGAGACTTTCGGCAGTTGGTTGAGAAAACATTTAATGAATGACAATGATGTTGTAGATCAGCTGTACATGTTGGCCAAGACACCATCTTCGACTATAACGACTTTCCAAGGGTACGAGATAAATGGGAATACATTTTACACGATCGCCCAAGATAAAAAGAGCACCAACCAAAACAGTGGTGTCCGCTTTGATGCAACAGAACCGAGAATGGGCAAGAGGTCACATATTATGGTTACATAGAGGAGATATGGGAACTTGACTATGGACCCTCCTTTAAGGTCCCTTTGTTCCGTGCAAATGGTTCAAGCTAACAGGAGGTGGGGTAAAGGTGGACCAGCAATACGGAATGACAATGGTGGATTTCAACAATCTTGGTTACCTTGACGAACCATTCGTCCCTAGCGAAAGATGTCGCTCAGGTTTTCTATGTGAAGGACATGAGTAGCAAACCGAGGAAACGGAAAGATAAGAAAACGATCAAGACATCATGCGATGATCCAAAGCGCCACATTGTTCTTTCAGGGAAAAGAAACATCGTGGGAGTGGAGGACAAGACAGACATGTCGAAGATTATAATATGTTTGCTGAAATTCCGCCTTCAAAGTGAACACCGACCCAAGCATTAAGTTAAATGATGAGGATGCTCCATGGATACGGCACAATCGTAAGCAAGCAGGGACACAAGGGAAGAAATGATGTGTAATAATTTATTGTACCAAACTTTGTTGAATGGATCATGTGAATTATATTACCCGTGATGTGTTTGGTGTCCATTTTCGAATGATTCGAGATACCACCGATGATGATACATGAAATTTGGAGTGATTTAGTCATACTCACGCCTAGGCGTATAATATGCATACCGTAGTCTTCATAGCCGCCGCCGTTGTGTTCGGGTAGTCAAGGGTAGTTCGAGGCGCAAAGCTCCTCCACTGCTGGTAGGTTAGAGTGGGTGCGGTGGAAGCCATGAGAGAGTGATGAGAGATTGTAGAGATGTGATAATGCTGGCCAAGCCGGGCTACATATATGTAGTGAGAAATGGCGGGAAAAATGGGAGCGGGAAGACAGGAGGCGGAAGAAAGTGGCGGGAAGAAAGAGGCGGGAAGACAGGGAAGAAATGGCGGAAAACCCTAAACTCATGGCGGCCTTTAGTCGCGGTTGGGCAGGCGGCCCGCGACTAAAATAGCAACAATAAGTATTTTGTTGTAAGTAGAAACAAAATAAAATAAATAAAGCAACAAAGAAAACAAAAAAAGTGTTTTCAAATTTGAAAACTAATGGCACTAACAGAAAGTTTATAATTTTCTAAAACTAAAAGCAAAAAGAATTAAAAATAAAGCAAAAACAACAAAAATAAATAATAATGCAGAAAACAAAACAAAAAACTGGAAAAAAATAGTGCCGCTCTCTTGGACCCCCACGGCCTGAATACGACTAGAAACCCTACATGGGCTGTGATTCAGGGCCCGCAGGAGGCCAAGTAGGCCCACAGCACATAGCTAGTGACAGATTAGGCCCGAAGCCTGCAGTTGAGAGGAGCTCGAGAGGATGGCGCAGCAGCGCTTATAAACCACTCTCGAGCTCTCTCAACTAGCGAGGTGGGACTAAACTTTTGGGCGCGGGGCGCGGGGCAGCACAAGGCCTTTAGTCGCGGTTGGGCAGGCGACCCGCGACTAAAGGGTACCTTTAGTCGCGGGCCTCGTCGCCAACCGCGACTAAAGGGGGGGGCTATAAAAACATAAAACCCTTTAGTCGCGGTTGGGCAGGCGACCAGCGACTAAAGGGTACCTTAGTCGGGTCTCCGCCAACCGCGACTAAAGGGGCTATAAATCCGGGCGGGGATTCTCGTCTTCTCCGATTCCCTTTGTTCGTCTCTGCGCCCTCGGCGCGCCGTCGCCCTCGCCCTCGGCCGCCGCCCGTCGCCCCTCGCCCTCGGCCGCCCGATCTTGCCGCCTCTCCGTCCCCTCCCGACGGGCGCCCGGCACCTCCTCGATCCGTCTTTGGAACGAGGGCATGAACTCATGGCGCTCGTCATGGCGCCCGTTCAGTGCCGCCACTGCCGCGCTGCGGCTCACGCCCTCGACGCCCGGCCTCGTCACCGTCGCCTCTCCTCCTCTTCGACACCCTTGGCGCCCGAGGCCGATGCCGCTTCATCGCCGCCGTCACCCCGCCTCGTCCGGGCCTCGCCCGTTCAGTGCGGCCTCTGCTGGCCTTCGTGCTCGGGCTAGACCTCGACGATCAGGCAACCCCATGGCCATGCGCCTCGCCACACCTCCCCCGTCTTTGCTGGCTGGCGCCCGGCGCGCCTACCCGGCCTTGTCGCGGGCTTGGAGCCTCGCCCGGGCGCCCATGCCTGCAACGCCCTTGCGCCAGATTAACCCACGTGGCCTCCTAGGCCACTTACCAAAGGGGGCCCCCTGTTAAAAAAAAAGAACAAAAAGAAATATGTATAAATAAAAATTAAAATGATAATAATTAAAAGTAATTAATGCTGATGTCATAACCCTGTTTTCCTTTTATTTAAATCTGTTAATTTCAAATAACTGTTTAAAACTTTGAAAATCATATTAAATAAACCGTAGGTCGGATCAAAAACTTTATACATGAAAGTTGCTCAGAGCGACGAGACGAACCCGAATACGCTACCCACATACATGTCGATGCCTCTAACTATCTGAACATGGAATTCTCCTCCGGTCTTCTATCGACATTAGTCCGAACCGGAAAACATTCCTGCTGAATCCCCCTTCACCTTTATCGTAGCCATATGTTAGGTCACTCCCGCACATCATATTGCCACGCTCTGCTTTGTGATGATATGCTTGCTGTATATTTCCTGTTTTTCCCCTCTTCTCTCGGTAGACCCCGAGACCGATGTCGCCCTGTGATCGACTCACGCCGACGACCCCCCCTCTCCTTGCCCGAGCAACAGGGCAAGCCCCCTTTGACCATCCCGATATCGCCCATTCCGTGAAGACGTGGTTGTCTGTTGTCCTCGCCTCCTCTCCGTGTGTGTTGTCCTCGCCTCCCTCTCCGTGACGCCGTCTGCACGCCCGTCTCGCGCTCTACCGCGACACCCTCTCCCACCCCTTCTCGCCTCCTTTTGCCACCGCCTTTCGCCACCGCCACCGCCCCTTCTTCACTTAATTAATTTGTTTTTACTACATGTTTTCAGGATCGACATAATGGCGGACGATAGAGCTGACCCGATTATGGACAACTATGATCCGGACGGTGAAGCACATATGTTCGGCATCATAAACGGCGATATTCAATATGTGCCGACCGGAGAAGAAGAAGATGATATCTCTTCTTATCTGAACCTTGACGGTGAAGATGAAGGGCGCCACAAGAAGAAGATGTCAAGAAAGCGTCGATAAACGACGATCTTCAAATGGAAGTAGCAACCACCTCCGCGCCGAGGTATATATATACATTGAGCCTCCGGTGATACAAACTAACCGATTTGAATAAATATGTGTGTACTAACGCGCGACTCTCTTTCTTATTTTAGCCCTCGGCGGATCGTCAAACAATCGAGTACGTCGTCAAAGCGTGGCGCAACCAAGACGATGAAACAAGGAGAAACATGCACCATCGAGGTTGTCGACGGTGCAACCGGCGAGCCAGCTGGAGCCCCGCAAGAACGCCACCAAGTTTGTCACCAATGCGGAGCCATTGTTAGAGACAACGCCTCGATCACCGTCCAGGAGTGGAATGAGCCAAAGAAGGCACGAATTGATGGTTTCACTTTTGTCGATAAGAGAACAAAAAGATTGCTTCAAGAAGCTTATGGAACATTTCGTTCTACCTCCGGAATACAACAAATTCGATCAGAGGGTAACAAGATTGAGGAAAACAAGGAGAGGAGGAGGCTAGTCAAACAGTTCGCTCTTCATAAGATGGCCGACGCATTAGGAAATTCAAGCAAAATCTAGCCCGTGACTTTGTCAAGCGTAACAAGACTCGGATTTCAAAGGACAATATGAGAAACTGAAACATGATTGGCCAGAATTTGTGAAGCAAAAGAAATCGGAGCAGTTCATTGAAATATCGAAAAAAATAAGGAAAATGCGGCTAAGAAGGAGTACAATCATGTTATGGGGCCGGAGGGTATCGCATTTTGGTGCCTAGGTTGGAGAAGATGGAGAACGAGATGAGGGCGCGAGGAACTGGCCAGTGCACGGAGGGATGGGACCCAAGGGCCAAAAGCTGGTGGTACGGGCATGGGGAACGCTGAACCCGGAGAGGGGAGTGTGTTTACCGGGCAAATTAATTAAACCCACCCAAGCCCTTATTGACGCAATGAAGGATGCTCAACAGGGGAAGATCAAGTTCAACAGAGAGAACGACGCTACCGACAAAAGCCCTCGGGAATCCCGAACACGGAGGACGTAGACGAGGCATGGGGCACATTCCGTGGAAAATAGGGTTCCCCGAAGCGATGACCCGTCTGATTCTGAGAAGCCGTAAGAGAAAGATGGATCGGGAATCGATGTTGTGGCGCGGTTGGCATCGGAAATGGATGTGATGAAGAAAACCATGAGTGTACTAGTAGCCGAAAAGAGATGCAGCTGGGTGCAAGATGAAGATCATCCAATGGATCTCGGAAGCCCCAGCGGAGAAGCAGCGTGGCTTCCACGGAGGCCCCACCGGCTGGTGCAGATGCACCGACGATCGAAATTACTGCACCGGAGCCTCCGGTGGTCGAAATTATCGCACCGGAGCCTCCGGTGGTCGAAATTACTGCACCGGAGCCTCCTCGCTACCCGTGGGCGATATATAAAGGAGATGAAAGAATGTCATCTGTATTATCCTATCGGGAACATGTCCATGAAGGTAGCCATCGGCAGTGCTTTACCATGTTTACTGGAGCACTCCACCACAACAACCCCATTCAAGATGGCTATGCTCGTGTCACGGTGGAGGACATAGTCCAAGGGTTTGAGGACACGGAGATTGACATTGCTACACAGAAGGGGAGAAAAGACTTGGAGATGTCAAGCGCCATTTCATTCTATGGCAAAAGAAGTTTATCAAGTTTCGAGCGAGGCGCCAAGGACAACAAGTCCACCCCCACGATGGTGGTGGTGGCGGTGGCGGTGGTGGTGGTGGTGGTGGTGGTGGCGGTTCACCTACACCTCCGTCCACGCCACCGACGCCGCCCCGCCCACAACGTCCGGCTGGGTGATCAGCCGCCGCCCCGATCCTCGTCGGCGGGTGACTGACGCCGCCCCAATCCACCTCCGACAAAGAAGCGTATAGTCCTGGATTATTAACCCGACCCTTATGTACCTAAGACCACAAAGGTACCGGAGCCATCATCAAGCCTCTCCCCACAAGGCCTTGGGAACGAGGTGCCGAGGAAGTCGACGCCACGCGGCTGCTCATTATGAGAAATGGAAGGCGGACTGCAAGAAGAAAAGAGAGCCCGAGCCCAAGCCAAGATATTACGATGAGCAAAAGAAGTGGGCTAAGTCATTTTTGAGCACACCGTCCCAAGCCACGAAGAATCTGCTTAACGACTATGCACGTGAACTTGGCAGTGTGCACTCATGTTCAACGAGAACAAAGAGCGGGAGAAGGCCGAAAGTAAAATAAGCGGAAACAAGTTGCCCAGCTCGGGAACAAAGTAAACAATCGATTGCCCGCTTATAGTGGAAGCCCCGGATGCCCCGAGATCATACAAGCTGCGACAAAGACATGGATTGATCAGAACGAGTGCCGAGAACAAGCGCCAACTTAGGTATTACTCTTCGTGAACTGTTAGGCCTTGATGAGGCGCCAGTGAAGGAGGTAGTAATTACATATGTCAAGAATGGGCCTCTCGTCGAGCCTTGAGGAAAATGATCTACCCGACCAAATGAAAGGTCCGCTGAATTGGTACAAGGGTTACATAAAAATAAAAACGCCAAAGAATATATTTATGCGGAAGTTAGACATGAGCATCACTTCAAACATTACTATGTACAAATTGCAATCGAGTGAATTGTTCCAGCTTTTCAATCTGCGAGCTCGACAAATCTATCATCGGTTGCTACGCTACGTAAGTGATTTATTAATTTCTACCCCATCTCGTTCATATTGCCTGCACTATATATATGTCCTAACTAGATTGTTGTGTCCGCTATTATACATGCAGAATGAAGATTAAGGAATGCAGAGTAAGGAACATCCATGATGTTGGGTTCATTGACCCACACATCGTTAATGGACATGTGTTGGAGCGCCACCTCACCGACGTGGAGGCAGACCTGTGGCAGTTTCTTACAAAGCAGGAACTCAAAAGTGATATTCTATTTCCTTACCATTTTGGGTGAGTGTTTCTGTCTTGAGCACATTAATTCTCTTTTGTTTACTCCATGCATGGTATGTGGCGGCTAATCGATGAGTTATGCATGACGTCTTGTGCATGTATCGTGGTCCGCAGGTTCCACCGGATTCTGCTAGTAATTAAAGTTAACACCTCAGAATGTCTCGCCCACGACTCTCTGAATATGGATCCAAAGCTTTGGGCCGACATGAGAAGAATGCTGCAGAAGTAATTATTTTCATTCATTTGCGCCTATATCGATCGGCCTATTTCGCTTCATTTCCTAATATCAAGTAACTAATAACTCTCTTGTTCACTTAATTTTCTTTGTCTCGTAGGGTTTGGAGACGGTTCAGAGATACAAAGGTCGGTGAATTCAAAAAGAGCTAGAATTCAAAATGTTAAAGCCTAAGAATGCTGGGGATATTCAGCCACCGGAGACCAATCTATGTGGATACTATGTTCAGGAGAGGATCCGAGATACACCTCTCGAGCGGGTTTCGAGTGATACCAATGCTCGGAGGAATAACCTCCGGATGATGCTTAGTCTAGAAGCTCGCTTCCGACCACTTCAAGAGGAACTAGCTGGATGGTTCAGCAGGGAAGTCCTCCATCCTAAAGGAGAACACTATTACGAGGACGTAGAACTTTATATGGATTAAATCATGTATGGAAACTTGTTCAAAATTGTATATGGTCATCCGATGATATTGAATATATATTGTATATTCCTCTTGAATTCTTTTTGGTTCTAATTTCAAATTTATTTGAGATTGTACATTCATATGCATGTATGTAGTACCGTAGAATATATGAAACTCCTTCAAAATTAAAATAAAGCACAAAAGAAATAAAACAATACAAATTAAACAGAAAACAGGTTTAGGGGGTGGCTAAAACCCTAAACCTGTGGCGGCCTTTAGTCGTTGGCAGAAGAACCGCGACTAAAGGTCCTCCGCCTGACGTCTGGCGCCCACGTGGACGGGCCGTTAGTCGCGGTTCTTACGCTGCCGCGACTAATGGTGGGGGGTTTTTGTCGCGCTTATTTGGTCGCGGTTGCGCAACCGCGACTAATGGCAGTTGCGAACCGCGGCCAAAGGCCTTTTTTCCACCAGTGGTAGGTTAGAAGTCATTCAGGTCATACAAATTGGCCACAATTTCTTTCTCATTTGTGATCTTCCATCGCATCCAAATTCTTTTGCGTGTATTATTATTAAGCTTAAAATTGTAATCAGATGGAGCTAGGCGGTGAAGTCTTCTTGTCATCGAGCATTCCTCAAGAGGAATGTCTTCCCTACTTTGGATAGAGTGGTATCTGGAAATTAGGCATGACGGATCCACCATGATGAGCTGGTAGAGATTTATGATAAGTGCATTTCTTGTTGAGAATAACATCGATAATCATGTACTGTATAATCTAACAACCTCTTGTCCAGTATGTAAAATAGAAAATCCTTCTACAGAATGTACTTGTTGCCCCCGTGGTGAGCTGTTGGAGCTAGTGCATTATCTCGTTCATGTGTGTGGTATTTCCCTTTGTTGTTTTGATCGTCTCTAGAAATTGATAAAGAAACTGAAAACAATATCAAACCATTTACACTATGTATGTATTATCTCACAAATTTTTAAATTCATATTCATCACATAGCTCAAGAAACAAACAAAGATAGGTCCAACATTGAAGAGAGAAGTGTGTATTTCAACCCCGAACTCTTGCTCTAGTTTAATTTACAGCCCCGAAGACCAGTTATGGTTAGAACACAACCCTCAACCGGTAGCTCTAAAGGGGACCACAAGAATTCTTGATATACGCTCATTCCAATCCTCCATTGTCCTTTCAAGATTCGGGGATAGTGATCAATTGAATACGCTTGAAGATTGGTTCCACTTTTGCAAGACCGTGTGTTACGTCATTAGATCTCAGTTTTACATATATAAATGTAACTAACCTTGTCTCCCTTGTAAAGGATTCAACTCTTACCAATCCCGAAGCTACTAGTTGAGGTTGTGTTCTAACCTTCGATACTGGAATTCGATGGTCGTGTTCTAACCAATATTGGAGTTTGGGTTGTGTGACGGCCGGATAATCATGCTACAGTAATCTTACGTTAATGATGGCACGTCACCTCTGTCACTGTAATTAATCTCAGGTTAATTCAAAACTATTTCAAATTTAAATTCAAATTAATGTCAAACGTCAAAGTTTTCAAAATATTAAACTAAAATGTTCGGGGTGTGCAGTTAAATGCCTGGGTAATTATAATAAAGCAAACACATTTTTATAAAATGCCTAGATAATTTAAAATGATTTAAAACAGAAAAGGAAAATAAATAAAAGAAAAAGAAAACACAAAAACAGAAAACAAAGCTAAACAAAAAAAGAGAAGCCCCCCCCCGGGCCACCAGGCCGGCCCACCAGCCGCGCCCATATCCCTCTCTGCCCGCACTGAAACCCTAGCCCGACCGACTCCCCACTCCTCACACGCCTCTCCTCCCCCTTCCTCGTTCTGGATCTGGGCGGAGCGCCCGACCCCGACGTCCCTCGTCCCCATCATGGCCACTATGCGCCCGCCGCCTAGGAGCTCATCGCACGCAGCGTCGCCGATCACTTCCTCGCCTCGACCACGCCAGGAGCCAGACGCCCCCACGACGCCGCCTGTTGGGCTTCTCCTCAAAGCCTGCACGACGCCACCGAATCCGGCCACCGCGAGCCTACCTCTTGCATGCTGCCAAGCCCTACGGCTCCACTGTGAGCTCCGCCGCTAAATCCCTTCCCCCCCCCCCCCCCCCCCCGTGCTCGATTCCGCTGCCTAGCCCTCATCCCGTTGAGCACCGAGCTTCGGCCGCCGCCATGGGCGACGAGCACCGCGCTCCCGAACCCCCCTCTGCTCCTACGCGCTACGCCAACACGTTCATGGAGCTCCGTAGAGGCCGCCTGTCTTTGTTTGTTCACCAACTCCCTCGCAGAGTTCGCTTTTCTGAGCTCCCGCCCGGCCGCCGCTTCAGTTCATCGCCGTCGCCATTCCCGACCATCTTCGGTCGAGGTAGAGCCCTGCTCGACGCTTGTTGCCAGGCGTTCGAACGCATCCGCCACATCCAAAATGGCGCCCGAGACGCGTTTTCCGACGCTCAGTGTCGCCGCCGTCGGTTTGGTCACCGGCGCTGATCGTTAAACGCCTGTGGCCACCGACAAGTGGACCTCATGGGATTAACCACTAACCCCACCGACGCAGGGCCTCGCCTCTAATTAGGTTAGTTAAAAATAATAAACACTTGTTATTAGAGTAGTCACCGACAACCCGCCCACATACTAATTTGTTTAATTAATTTATTTAGAACCTGTTATTATAAATAACATCGACCACTGGGTCTCATTGGACCCGATTGACTAGTCAACTTCGCGATTGGGCACTCCCGATCCAAGGATGTGTGGGACCTCTGGCCCTTTGACTTTGTTAACCAGCTTAATCGGTCAACAGTGACTGGCCGACTCAGCCTCGGCCCCACATGTCACCTAAGTAGCACATGTGTGGGTACACTTCTATGTACCCATAGCAATTTAACATTTAATTTTTGAATTAAAATAATTTAGGAAATAAGTAAAACTTTAGAAAATCATATAAAATAATCCGTAGCTCGGATCGAAAAACTTTCTACATGAAAGTTGCTCAGAACGACGAGACGAATCCGGATACGCAGCCCGTTCGTCCGCCACGCGTCCCTAGCATAGTGAACCTGCAACATTTCACCTCTGTTTCTTTTGTCTGAAAACGCGAAACACCGGGGATACTTTCCCGGATGTTTCCCCATTTCGCCGGTACCACATCCTACCGCGTTAGGGCACACCTAGCACCGCGTATTACCTCGTTAAGTTTTGTGATGCTTTGTTTGCCTCGTATTTACTATTTCTTCCCCTCTTCTTCTCCGGTAGACCCCGAGACCGTTGCGGATGCCACTGAGTACGACTACGGTGTTGACGACCCCTCTCTCTTGCCAGAGCAACCAGGCAAGCCCCCCCTTTGATCACCAGATATCGCCCACTCTTCTCTATACTGCTTGCATTAGAGTAGTGCAAAGATGTTACCGCTTTCGCTTAATCCTATACCTTTGCATAGCCTGTCCCTTGCTACTCTTGTTGTTACCTTTACCGCTATCCTACCGCTTAGTATAGGATGCTAGTGTTCCATCGGTGGCTCTACATTCTTGTCCGTACGCCATGCTATACTGATCGGGCTGTGATCACTTCGGAGGTGATCACGGACATATGCTATATACTTTACCTTTGTTACATTACCCGTGGATCTTGTTCGGAGATGAAATTTGAAAGGACGGTGGCTCCATCCCGGTAGAGGTGGGCCCGGGTTCCCGACGGCCCCGTTACTTTTGTGGAGGAGCGGCAGGGCAGGTTGAGACCACCTAGGAGAGAGGTGGGCCTGGCTCGGTCGGCGTCATGGATACTTAACACGCTTAACGAGATCTTGGTATTTGATCCGAGTCCGCCATTTGGTCTATACGCACCAACCATCTACGTGGGAGTAGTTATGGGTATCCCGCCGTCGTGGTATCACCGGCACTTCGTGACGCCGATCGAAGCGGCTGCCACGGATTGGAACGTAAGCCCGCTTCTTGTATTAAGGGGCTAGTTACGCTTTGGCCGCCCTCATAGCGTGCAAGGTGTGCATTGGGCGATGGGCCTGCACTGCGGCGCTTAGGTTTAGACCGGCGGCCGGCCTCTCTCTCACAGCCTAGGTGGGGCTGCGACGTGTTGATCTTCCGCGGCGGGCATGACCCAGAAAGTGTGTCCGCCAAATGGGATCAAGCGTGTTGGGTTATGTGGTGCACCTCACAGGAAGTTAATCTATTCGAATAGTTGTGATCTTCGCAACAGTGACGACTTGGAGTTGTACCTTGACCTTATGACAACTAGAACCGGATACTTAATAAAACACACCCTTCCAAGTGCGAGATACAACCCGGTGGTCGCTCTCTCTCGTGGTTACGAGGAGGGATCGCTGGGTAGGATTATGCTATGCAATGCTACTTGGAGGACTTCTACCACTCTCTCCTACATGTTGCAAGACAGAGGCTGCCAGGTTTAGTCTTCGGCTGTGATTAGCTATCCCCTCTTATTACGGCATTCTCAGCTTCACCAATCGATATGGCCCTTTACACATATACCCATGCATATGTAGTGTAGCTCCTTGTTTAAGTAGTACTTTGGATGAGTACTCACGGTTGCTTTGTTCCCCTTTTCCCTTATCTCTACTCCATTGTCGCAACTGCACGATGGAGCCTGTGAGCGACGCCACCGGCCGATGACGACTACTACCCCGGAGGTGCCTACTACTACGTGAAGCCCGCTGACGATGACCAGGAGTAGTTAGGAGGATCCCAGGCAGGAGGCCTGCGCCTCTTTCGACCTGTATCCCAGTTTGTGCTATCCTTCTTAAGGCAAACTTGTTTAACTTATGTCTGTACTCAGATATTGTTGCTTCCGCTGACTCGGCCTATGATCGAAAGCACTTGTATTCAAGCCCTCGAGGCCCTCGGCTTGTATTATGATGCTTGTATGACTTATTTATGTTTTAGAGTTGTGTTGTGATATCTTCCCGTGAGTCCCTGATCTTGATCGTACACATTTGCATGCATGATTAGTGTACGATTGAATCGGGGGCGTCACAGGTTGTACACTAAACTAGGTCATGAGTTCGGGGTTGAAACATGCATTTTTTTCTCAATGTTTGAACAGTACCAAGTAATTGAAACGAGCACATGAACTCAGCCTATCATCACAACCAACAGAAGATATTTCTTTTTCTTCTGTAGTTCAACCCGTATCCTGAATTCAGGTTTAGATATTTTTGCAACATGGTAAATACATATGCAGGCTTTATGTTAATGTCACCATTCTTTTTTCCCAAAAAATAAAACATGATTTGTGACGAGTTTTCTAGCTTGGGAGTCTCAGATACATTCCCCAAGGCATCTTCCTAGTTACAGTTTCGACAGATAGAGGAACATGGTGAGTAGGCATTGGCGGGCATGACTGGTGCGTCTGAGCGGCACTCATGCGCCCTGGCCGCGATCCGCCGGGCGGGGTGCAAAGTGATGCGGGAGAGGCAGATCGGCGGCCGGTTCTGGATCCTTGCG
Source organism: Aegilops bicornis (assembly GCA_021605145.1). Lineage (NCBI taxonomy): Eukaryota > Viridiplantae > Streptophyta > Magnoliopsida > Poales > Poaceae > Aegilops > Aegilops bicornis. The sequence goes on along the minus strand of CM038673.1, from coordinate 686,373,406 downwards.
GGGTCGGATGATGACGACGACGATGATGATCTCGCCGGCGAGACGCCCGAGGATTACTCGCCCACACCGTCAGATTTGATCTACGAGGCATTCAACCGAGGGTATTCGGAGGAGGAGGTGGCCACGATTGTTGACGGGGTCGTGCCGTTAGACGATCCGGCGCGACAAGGACTGCATTCTGAGGAGAGAGTGGAGATGGTACGCCGAATCATCCACCGGAGGACGGCGGCGGCGTCCGTGGGTCGGTCTTGGAAAGGTCCCCTTCCGAAGGTATGTCTCAAACCAATTACATTATCAGTTTTTTTATTCGGATTCGTGGACTCGCGTAGTACATAAGAAGAAGAAGAGGAAGGGCAGGATCAGTGTGCCGCCGCCGGCGCCGGTGACCACCTCCGTGGCTGAGATCCGGGCGGCGAGAGCGGTGCGTTTGAACAAGATCTTGGGCCAGTTTGGGCCGGTGTTGGAGCAGGATGGTTCTGGACTGGTGGCCCAACATGGGGATGCGCAGAGTGGGCCGAGTGCAGCCGCAATTGCTGGGTATGAGGCCCAGGCAATTAGCGAGCCGGGTCCTGTTGATCTCGTCGTGTGCGTTGCGACGAGTCTACGTGACTCTTCGTGGCCGCTGACTAGGGTTCATCGTGCTGTCGTTCCCGGTTTCCCTTTGTGTGGGTTCGGTAGAGCTGCCCGCATCCCTCCGCTCGGCATGGCTGGGGGTCATGGGGTTGGCCTGGCTGGCCCGAGGCCCTCGGGAGATGTCGCGGCTGCGCCGGCCGGGCGAGGTGCAGCCCCACCTGCGGGCCTGCGACCTCCGCCGCCTCCTGGTTCGGCTGGCCGGGGCGTAGGAATCGCACCTGGATAGCGCCCGACAGGGGCTTCAACGGAGTTGGCGTCGGCTTTGGTCGGGCGGGTCTGCGCCGTCGGGGCGCGACCGTGGCGCCCTCGGGATGCTCCGGCCGGACGGGAGGCTGCATCGGTTGGGCGCGGCCCGTCTGCGCCAGTCTTTGCGGTCACCGGCAGCATAGCGAACTCCAGCGCATGGGCAACAGAAAAGGGCATCGCCTCCTCATGTGGTTGCTAGGCCACCACAGATGCGTACCGGGCCGGTGCCGACTGCGTCGGCGCAGGAAGGGGGGGTGCGGGACTCAGCCGTGCTCCTAATGCGACACCCTGGGGTCAGTGGGGCGATGATGGTATCGATGTGTATGGCGAGGGTCAGCATCGCGGCTCTTCCTCGGCCGGCGGTGGACGAGGTTATGCCTGGCAGAGTGATGGCTCGGCTGAAAGGCCATTTCTTGGACCACCAGGTGTCTTCGTTGAGGGCGCCTCTGGCCCGGATCGCCGGCAGAGAGGTGGTTTCCGTGGATATCGTGGTGGTCACGGTGGGAGAAACAGGTTCCGACAACCTCCTCCATCGACAGTCGTTACGGAGCCCACGACATCTTCTAAGATGACTATAGCTGGTCAGGCGGTTGTGTTGACTGGTCAGGCTATGGAGGTGGTGACGGCGCTGGCCTCTGCTGAGATTCCGGAGTCTAAGCCAGTGGCGGCTGCGTCTTGTGATGTTGCCCAGTCAGAGGGTGAAAGAGCTTCTAAATGGGCTTGGAGGAAAGAGAAGATGCTGTGTTATCGTTGTGGTGAGCGAGGCCACTTTATTGCTGAGTGTGTTACTGAGCTTTGTGACACCTGCCTCAAACCAGCACATGATGCGGGAGAGTGCCCGATTATGAGAGATCAGATGCCGAGTATCACGATTTATGGTGTCTGTTGTGCTGACCTGATGTTCTTTGAGTCTCCTTGTGCGGAGGAGGTCCCTGAGGAGGCCCAGAGCACGACTACGGGTGTGGTCAAAGTTACGAAAGGTGACGTTTCTGAGGCTCGGATTATAAAGCATCTAAGGGAGTTAGCTCCGGGTGATTTTCAATGGGAGTTTATTCGTCTTGAGGACAACAACTATAAGGTTGAGTTTCCGACTTCTAAGGACTTGGAGCGTCTTCTCGGTTTTGGGCTTTGCAGAGTTCCTAGCACAGAGTGCATTTTAGAGTTTCTTGAGTGGAAGAAGGTGGAACCTCAGGGAAAGCCACTCACTCAGGTTTGGTTGCGGTTTTCGGGAGTCCCATCTAGGTTGATCCGGGATGCTCGGGTTGCTGCAAGCTTGGGGATTCTGGTTGGTAGACCTGAGAGAGTTGATATGCCCTTTACACGGGCCAACGGGGTGGCTCGAGTGCTGGTGAGTGTGCTGGATATCGAGTTCGTGTCTGACATCATGAAGTGGACGCATAAGGGCCTCGTTTATAACCTTGATATCGAGTTTGAGGATTCTGAGTTTTTTGCTGAGGTTTTGGCTGGGATGGATGTGGACATGCATGATAAGAATGATTGCTCAGGTAATTCGGAGGCTCGAGGGGGGGATGTTGGGCATGAGTTGCCCAATGGTCCGGGATCTGACACTTAGACGCCCAGGAATGGAGTGGCTCCCTCTATGACTGTACCTATGAGTTCCTTGAGATTTGGCTCTTTTCAGGCCGCTTCCACGCCTCCCAGGCTGTGGAGTGAAAGGGTTGATTCTGAGGATGTGTTTGAGCACACGTTGCCTTCACTGGACTTTGTTGAGGCTTTGGGTTCCCCGGTTGGGAGGGACGGTATTCAGCAGGTGACCTCCCGGTCTTCACCCACTGTTGCTGGCTCGCTGCTTGGGAGGTCTACGTCGGGACTAGCCGCTGTGGGGGCGGTGTCGCCATGCGGTGATGGACCTGCTCTGGGGAGAGGGTTAGGGCAGGAGGCCTTGGCTATCTCCCCCGATGTGATGGTCAGGGTGGCCGAACCTGCGGTGCCATCTGATCCACTGACGCAGGCTGGATTGGCGGCTCGCCCCGAGGCGAGTCCGCCTGTCGGGTCGGGTGGGGCGTGGGGGTAGGTGGCCCCCGCCCTCTCTCCTCTTTGCGGGGCGCCTGGTGGGGAGTCTGGGCAGGCGGCCCAGCCCTCACTTGCCCCGCGATCGCTGGCGGTTGGCAGCGGCTCTCCGACTATTTCTGCTGAGCCGGCCGTTGGGGGTGGGGCAGGTGGCCTTACCACCAATGGGGTTACCAGGGAGGGCGGTCATCGCTTTTGGTGGTATTCCGGATCCTGTTTCTGAGGGCAGACGGATGAGCTGTCGCCTTCAGGACAAGGCAGATGTTGATGATATTCAGCTGAGGTGCGCCATGCGGGCGGCCAAGCTTCGTGACATGGAGGTCACTACTGGTATGTCGGTCAACATTTCTAATTCTATTATGCATTTTTCTAATGATGAGATCATCCACAATGCAAATGAGTTAGGAGTTTCACTGTGTAGTAATGATAGTGAAATTTCTACATCTGTTAATGACATTCTTGACCTAGAAGCGGATCGTGCCTTAGAATTGATCCGTAATTTAGCTGCGGTTAAACCTATGAACGATTCTGATATTGAGACTTTGGGAGTCAGGGTGCTCGATTCGTTGTGTGCAGATCTTGCCCCTGCCCTTAATGAGACTCAGGAGGATGATGGATTGTTACCCCTGGAGGAGAATGCCCCGGTAGAGGGTCACGAGGCCAGGGCCGCGGAGCTCGGTTGTGAGGACCGGGTCGATGATCATAACAAGCCTAAGCAAAAGTGGAGGCGTAATATTTATCCTGCATCCGCGGTGCGTAGGGGTGCTAGGATCTGTACAACCAAAAAATTCCATGATGAACTATGAGAGGCATCTTCTGGAATAGCAGAGGTCTGTTGGACTTGGCTAAAAGAAGGTTTCTAGCGGATGATTCAATTGAACGTAGATTGGATTTTATTGCCCTTTGTGAGACCGGAAGGGACAATTTCTCTCCTCAATTTCTGAGTACTTTATCCGGAGGTGTCGATTTTGGTTGGCATTGCCTTCCCCCCAAGAGGGAGATCAGGGGGGATCCTTCTTGGGGTGAAATGTGAGGCGCTGGAAGTCCGCAGTGTGGTTATGGGTGACTTTGCCGTCAAATTTCGGGTAAGATCCAAAGTCGATGGCTTTAATTGGGCACTGGTTGCGGTGTATGGGGCTGCGCAGCCGGAACTAAAACCAGACTTTTTGGCGGATCTCGTCCGGATTTGTGGGTCTGAGCAGCTCCAATCTTGGTTGGGGGAGATTTCAACATTATTAGAAGGAGAGAAGAAAAGAACAATGATAATTTCGACGCTAGATGGTCGTTCATGTTTAATACCATCATTGAAAGCTTGGATCTTAGAGAGATAGAGCTTTCAGGTCGAAAATTTACTTGGGCTAACACTCTGCAAAACCCGACGTATGAGAAGCTAGATAGAGTCCTAGCAAGCGTTGAGTGGGAACAGAAATTCCCCTTGGTTACAGTCCAAGCTTTATCTCGCGATATCTCTGACCACACGCCTCTGTTAGTTGATTCTGGGGAGGCAACACATGTGGGCAACAAAGAGACTTTCTCTTTCGAAACTGTGTGGTTTGAAAGAGAAGGGTTCCTGGATCTGATTGCCAGAGAATGGGCAATAGATGCAGGAGGAAGGTCTCCTATTGAGAGATGGCAGTATAAGATTAGAAATTTGAGAAGTTTCTTGCGAGGATGGGCTAAGCATCTTAGTGGGATCTATAAGATGAAAAGGAGAGACTCCTTACACTTATTCAGTCCTTAGATGTGAAAGTCGAGTCCACCATTTTGCAATCCTCAGAGCTTCATGCTAAAGTTGACGTGGAGATGCGCTTGAAAGAGCTGTTCAGAGAAGAGGAATTGAAGTGGGCATTGCGAGCCAAGGTTCGTAAAGTGGTCCAAGGGGACGCCAACACTCAATTCCTCCATATGATTGCCAATGGAAAACACAGAAAGAAAAGAATCTTCCAGCTTGAGCAAGACGAGGGAATGAACGTAGGACAAGAGAACCTAAAACTTTACATAACAAACTATTACAAGCAGCTTTTTGGCCCTCCAGAGAATAACTTTGTGTCCTTGGATGAGTCGAGGATTGAGGATGTGCCTCAGCTAGCTGCCGATGAGAATGAGGTATTGACTGCACCATTCTCGGAGAAAGAGGTGTTCGATGCAATTACACAGATGAAGAATAATAAAGCTCCGGGGCCGGACGGATTTCCGGTGGAGTTTTATAAGAGGTGTTGGCACATTATTAAAGGGGATCTGTTACCGATGTTCCAGGATTTGTTCTCCGGACAGCTTCAGTTGTTTCATTTAAATTTTGGAACAATAACCTTACTCCCGAAGAAAACAGAGGCTGTGAGAATTGAGCAGTTCAGGCCCATCTGTCTTCTGAATGATAGTTTCAAAAAATTTACCATGGTTGGGACTAATAGACTCACACAGATAGCGTACTCTGTGGTGCAGCCGACCCAAATTGCTTTCATGCCAGACAGAAACATCCTAGAAGGGGTTGTAGTCCTGCATGAGACGCTCCATGAACTCCATGCGAAAGAATTAGATAGGGTTGTTTTTAAAGTGGATTTCAAAAAGGCGTACGACAAAGTTAAATGGCCGTTTCTGCAACAGTTATTGCGTATGAAAGGTTTCGACCCGGCTTGGAGAAGCCAGGTTGAAGCCTTTACGCAAAAAGGGAGTGCTGGAATCAAAGTGAATGATGACATAGGTCACTATTTCCAGACACATAAAGGCCTGAGACAAGGAGATCCGATGTCACCTATTCTGTTCAACATACTAGTTGACATGTTGACCATTCTGATAGGTAGGGCAAAGGATGCTGGTCAAGTAGGTAGCATGGTTCCTCATCTAGTTGATGGAGGGGTGTCTATCCTACAGTACGCTGATGATACTATCATTTTCATGGAGCATGACTTGGCAAAAGCGCAAAACATGAAGCTAGTGTTATGCTTATTCGAACAATTGTCGGGGTTAAAGATTAACTTTCACAAGAGTGAACAGTTTTGCTTTGGAAGAGCCAAAGAAGAACAAAAGGCCTATAAGCAATTGTTTGGATGTGAAATTGGGAATTTACCTTTCACGTATTTGGGTATACCAATTCACCGTCGTAAGCTAACAAATAGAGAATGGAAGTGTATCGAGGATCGATTCGAGAAGAAACTTAGCTGCTGGAAGGGCAATCTAATGTCATATGGGGGCCGACTGATTCTTATTAATTCGGTTCTCACGAGCATGCCTATGTTTCTTTTATCGTTTTTTGAGATACCAGTCGGAGTTAGGAAAAGACTGGATTTCTATCGATCCCGGTTCTTCTGGCAGAGTGATGATTTAAAAAGGAAGTATCGACTCACTAAATGGGATATATTTGCCGACTAAAAGACCAAGGGGGTCTAGGTATCGAAAATCTCGAGGTGAAAAACAGATGCCTTCTCAGCAAGTGGCTGTACAAGTTATCTGTTGAGTCAGAAGCCACATGGGCGTAGATTCTGCGTAACAAGTACCTTCAATCCAAAACTTTGTCACAGGTGACAGTCAGGCCGACAGACTCACCTTTTTGGAAAGGGCTGATGAGAGTTAAATAAGTCTTTTTCAACACAACAAAGTTTATTATTGGAAATGGTGCTTCCACGAGTTTCTGGGAGGATACGTGGCTAGGGGAAACACCTCTAGCGCTTCAGTATCCTTCTCTTTATAGCATCGTACAATGGAGAGATGCTCTGGTTGCTACCGTGCTTCGGTCCACTCCCCTCAATATCCAATTTAGGAGAACGCTTGTAGGAGCGCGTTGGGAAGCCTGGCTCCATTTGGTGAGAAGACTGATGGATGTGCAGCTTGCTCAACGGCCGGATTCGTTGAGTTGGAAATTAACCAGGAATGAAGAGTTCACGGTTAAATATATGTACTTAGATGTGATCAATTCTAGCTCTATTTCTAGTTCCAAACATGTTTGGAATGTCAAAGTACCTTTGAGGGTTAAAGTGTTTATGTGGTTTGTACATAAACAAGTCATTTTAACCAAGGACAATTTGACAAAGCGCAATTGGACCGGTTCGACGAGATGTAGTTTTTGTGATCGCGACGAGACCATCAAACACCCCTTTCTCGATTGTCCCATGGCGAAAGTTCTGTGGCGGACTGTTCATATTGCTTTCAATATTACTCCTCCGAATAATATCAACACGTTATTTGGGACGTGGCTGGATGGGATAGAGACCCAAATAGCAAGACACATTCGTGTAGGAGTTCATGCTTTACTTTGGGCAGTCTGGAACTGCAGGAATGATTTGGTTTTTAATAGAACAACAAATACTCATTTTTTGCAGGTTATCTTCCGAGCTACTTCGTTGATCCGTATGTGGTCGCTTCTCACTCAGACGGAGGTCAGGAAGTATTTGGTTACTGGATCTACCAGATGGGAGATGGTAGCTCGGGCTATATTCAGCCGGTTTGGATGGCGGTCATATAATAGGATAGACAATTAGTTTTCCTATCTTTTTTATGCATGCCGGCTGTGGCTTTATTTTTACGCTCTTTGTGAGCTGGTTCTTCGATACTTTGTAACGGATTACATGACCTTTGTTGAACCTTTTTGCTTTTAATAAATGTGGCCTTATGCATCTTTCTGATGCAGAGGCCGGGGCTGCGCCCCTTTTCCAAAAAAAAGATAGAGGAACATGAATCACGTCCCTTGGCGTCTAAGGAAAACTCTCCCCTCTAGGCTTCACCATTGAGCCTGTGGATTCGCCTTCCATCTGTCCGCCGCACCGACCGACGGCCGGTAACGGGAAGGGAAATCTCGGTGCCTCCACTCTAGTTAGTAGTTTAGGTTGGCGTTATTTAGTCCTCGCAGGTGCAGCGCTTGGGTGGATGGTGGCGTTTTTTCTTTGAGTTTGTCTTCGGGGCTTCGATCCTCCTCGAGTTCGTTCATCCAGACATAGTCGGCGGTGCTCCGGCGTAGATTTCTGTAGTCTCCTTGGTGCGGTAAGGTTAACGTTTCTCGTCATGTGGCGAGATTTGGTGTCGGGTGCTTCAGATCTATACAAGGGTTCAACACCGACGATGGTGGCTCCAGCACGCTGGTCCTTAGGGGCACAAGCACAAAGACTTCTCGGCTGGCATCGACAAGGTCAAGCCGGCTCCGATAGGGGAGCAGCGATACAGACGCGTTGACGGCCCGTTCTGGCGGCGGTAGTGGTCGTTTGGTGGTCTCGGAATCTCGATGCAATCTTATTATGTTTAAGTGGCTCTGTACTAATAATAGGTCTGTATCATTTTCACCATTCGGCATGGATTGTAAGCTATCTCAAAAGCAATGAAGGTCTGTATCATTTTGGGGTGAAAAATAGAGGAACATGAATCACGGTTGACTGAACAAACAGTTGAGATGGACATGTCCGGGGCATCAAATCTGCATACGGGGAGCGCGCATCGCAGCCACAAGGCCTTTGCCCCCACAAAATCTGCCGCCGCGCGCCCACCCGGCCACGCCGGATTCCGCCGTGCCAATGGCGCGCGCCCACCTCACTCCCTCTTATCCCCGCCTCACCCACTCGCGCCACGCTCCTTATCCCTTCCTCTTACAAACCCACACAAACTACACGCCCACCCCTCACCCTTGATCGATCACACATCAAACCCCTCCACACGCTCGCCCGCGCGCGCCACGGACGCAGCAATGGCCGCCCTCACCGCCTCCATCGCCACCTCCACGGCCTTCGCCGCCAAGCCGCGCCTGGCCCGCGCGCCGGCGCGCCTCTCCGTCTCCTGCTCCGCGTCCAGCGGCGACAACAACACCCCGTCCCTCTCCGCCTCCATCAAGACCTTCTCGGCGGCCCTGGCGCTCTCGTCCGTGCTCCTCTCCTCCGCCGCCACCTCCCCGCCGCCGGCGGCCGCCGACATCGCCGGCCTGACCCCGTGCAAGGAGTCCAAGGCGTTCGCCAAGCGGGAGAAGCAGTCGGTGAAGAAGCTCAACTCGTCGCTCAAGAAGTACGCGCCCGACTCGGCGCCCGCGCTCGCCATACAGGCCACCATCGAGAAGACCAAGCGCCGGTTCGAGAACTACGGCAAGTTCGGCCTGCTCTGCGGCTCCGACGGCCTGCCCCACCTCATCGTCAGCGGCGACCAGCGGCACTGGGGCGAGTTCATCACCCCCGGCGTGCTCTTCCTCTACATCGCCGGCTGGATCGGGTGGGTCGGCCGCAGCTACCTCATCGCCGTCAGCGGCGAGAAGAAGCCCGCCATGCGGGAGATCATCATCGACGTCGAGCTCGCCGCCAGGATCATCCCCAGGGGCTTCATCTGGCCCGTCGCCGCCTACCGCGAGCTCATCAACGGCGACCTCGTCGTGGACGACGCCGACATCGGCTACTAAGTAGCTGCCATGCGTGCGTGGTTGGCTAGTCAGTCCCAACTCAGGTGAGCTCTGCATCCATGGCTGAGTGAGCTCTGCTCTGCATCTGTGTCATACCATGGCATGGCTCAACTGACTGATGTATCTCATGTTCTTGTTTGCTTTGGCAGATGGGCAGCGGAGGATGAGGGCTTGTGGTGTCGATCTGCGTGGGCTTGGTGTAGGAGCTGATAGGATCCTGGAGAAATGGAAGCTCGATCTCTTGTATTTAAGAAACTGAACCCAATCTTGTATAACTATTGTGTTCTCTCTCCACATATGTGTATTTTACAATTGTTCAAATTGTTGAGAACCATTTCATGACGCACAGCATACCATGAGTGAAAATGTGCCAACATATATACATAGGAAACTCAACTTTGAAAAAAGGTTGATATTTTTATTATAATATACGTTTAAGCCAAATGTCTACTAGCAAACTTAACATACATGGTCCATTGGTCCACATGGAGCAATATGACAGATCTGCGTTGCTACTCAGAAACACTACACCAACTTTGCCACACTGAATACTTAAAGAAATCACTGGTTGCCACTTGCCGCCATCTTGTTTAGTCTAGTAGAGGAAAGTCTGTATTGCTGAAATTTAACCACGAGATGTTCGAATTCGCGTGCATTGCTGAAACAAAAGGAGCACGCCATCAGTGCATGGAAGGAAAGGAAGATCTTAAATTCAAGCCCACTTTTAACCATGCGTGTGGCACAATGGACATCCAACCACACGACTCGTCCAGTTGTACCAAGGAAACAGCCCACATGATCCAGTATGGGCGAACATTAAAATTGCTCATACGTTTGGGCGCAGCTACGATGGCCCACACGACCCTGTGTGGCAATTGCTCACCCCCATCCCATGAGCCTGAACGCGTGTGCAATCAACTTTAGTTGCCACGTGTAATTAACTATAGTTGTCATGTCTGTCATGTATCATTGAATATAGTTGTCATTGTATAACTAATTGGAGTTGCCATATGTGGTCAAATCATAGTTGCCATGTATGATCAACCATAGCTGTCGTGTATGATTAACTAATTGCCATATATTCACACCTGTAGTTGTCATCTATCGCCCTATGAGCATCGTGTGGGCGAAGAGCAGTTTCGCCCACATGTTCGGGCGAGCGTCCTATGTCCGCTCGAGCGAGGAGCGCGCACACGTGTGGCACTAAATGATAACGCCTACACGACGCTGGATACTTACATGGCTCTTGACCCATATGACAATTGCTTCAATATTCATGCAAATGAATCGAAAGACATCGGTTGCGTTTGGGTCATCCAAATTGACGGTTCGGTCAATTGGTGGCACACTCCCCCGTGACATAAAATACCCCCTAGTTTTGCTGTTCATCTCGATTCAGTGCTGATTTGACATGCCATGTTGACTGATTTTTTTTCTTTCTACTTTTGTTTTTGTTTTTCCTTGAAGAAAAAAACCGGTTCACTGCAAATAGCAGAGCAACCTCCGTCCCCTTCCTCCTTCCTCTCGTGGCCTCCGTTCCGTCCAGACTCGCCCGCGCGCGCCAGATCCCAGCTGCAGCGATAACTGCAGGAGCCGAACGTGCCCACTACCTGCTCGCCCAGGGCGTCCTCTCTCCTCTCCGAGCATGCCCCACCCAAGCAGCATGCGCTCCGAGCTCGTCGGTCTCCGCCATGGCCACTGCCCGTGCGATGCTGCCGCTCACCCTCCCTCCTACGCGCCGCCGTGCTCCTCTCGGATGCGCCTCCTCCCGCTCGCCGCTTAACGTCCATCCGCCATCCAAACGCAGGAAACAGAGGCCCAAGACAGAGAGAGAGCACCGACGCACCCTTGACGGCATGGTGTCTGGAGTGGCCCTCGACGACACACGCGCGGACAGCCCGACCAAGTCCGAGGCGAGTTGGGCACAAATCGCTGGTGCTAACTAAACCGCGGCCGTCCTACTCCTGGCACAAGGCGGCGGCCGCGTGCATCCGAAAGGATGGGCGGCCACCGGAATTTCGACGGCGCCCTCGACCTGTTTGACAAAATGTCATGCCAAACATCTGAACCGGTTTTTGAAGAGGAAAAAAAATATCAAAACGAGAACCAGCGGTAAAATGTGGAAGAATCTTTCAATCAGGAGCCACCAATTGATCGAATGTCGATTTGGGGGTAAAATCTGTCACAAGCGTATATTTCAGGGGTAAAAAATGGAATTAACTCAAAAAAGTGAAAATGTGTCAACATGCATAGGAAATTCACCTCAGCAAAAAGATTGATTAACATGATTACACCAAGTTCAGCAATGCGAATAGTTGCTCCTCGGTATTCAAGAAGAGCGAAGTGCCCTCTTTTTCTAAAATATTGTTCTTTAAGAATACAACCCAAATGCCTACCGCAACCAATAATAGCAAATTCAGCAATATACTGAATAATATTGTCTGTTACTACTCACAACGCTATCGGTATTTACAAACTAAATGCTTAATCACACAGAATACTTGAATCACCGGCTGCCACCATCATGTTTATTTACTCTGGTAGAGGAAAGTCTGTTGCTGTGGTCTCAAGTTCAATCACCAGATGCCACCATCATATTCATAACCATGAGATTGGTTGTTAGAATTCAGCAGTTCTGCTGAAACAAAAGAAACGCACCATCAGGGCAATTTCAACTTTTAAGCAGACAGGGTTTCAACAGTTTGGTAGAATGGTAGTCATCAGTCAAGCATATACGCTTTGGTTATTGTGAAGGTAAACATCAGTTTGCTTCATCAGAAGTTAAAATTGCCAAGCTCTGTGATTTAGCAGCTTAGCTTATATCAACAGAACTACATATGGTTATCATGGGTATCAAAAACCGCATACCGTTGTTAGCTGGTATGAAGGCCTGATCTGCCACATGTGCTTCTGCTACTCCTAGCAATTCCTGGAAATGCAAGACAAACATCATCATGACTTTGCAAACGGAGAGAAAAGATCTAAAGCCGTGTGATTGCCATAGACTGATATACATTGGCCTGAGAGAAGATAATTGATCTGTTCTAAAGCAAAATTCCCATGACACATCCAACTTATTAAAAAGAAAAGCACATACTTCCATTGTATATGACGCATTGACGATGCCAGCCTGATCATGGTTAAGTGAAGAGGTTCCCTGACTAACTCCACCTGAGGAAGTGCCGACACCAACATATCAGGACCCAACAATGCATAATGGAGAAGTGATTTTAATGTCTAGAACATTGCCTATACTATCACATTAACAAAACTGGATATAGCAAGCACGTCTGTTACAAGACAAGGAATTACCACGAGCAGCAGTCATCATGGAGCTTGAGTATCCATTGTGTTGGGCAGTTAGATTTGCACGAGTCATTGAATTGTCCTCTTCAGCCTACATCCAGGAAATATTTGGAGTTGGGAATGAATTGTTGGATGGAATAGTTGATTCTGTCACAAGTATCTTTACTTACTGGTGCAAAATTGTGGGATGGGCTGATTGGCCAGGCTGAGAATGATCCCTGACCATCGATATTTCCATGGGTCAAATATGGAGGAATTCCATTACACAGTATAGAAGGATCCTGCTGATATAGTTCTACAGAAAATTGATTGCCAAAATTGTGAGTAGCAATAATAATAGTTTATGCACGGAGGCACCACTTACAGTGTGGACTATGTTTGATAAAAAATTGGGCATGTGTCCAGTATTTACCTTGATGCGGAACCGTTTCGTAACTGCACTGTGCAAATGGTGGTCCTTCTTGATTCGAAGGACCAGCAACATTTTTTGCAAAGATCTGTGCCAGTGGGAATCCACTCTCCTGCAAAAATGGTTGTTGCTCCCCAAATTCTGCAGTAGTTTGATTTTTGGAAGTACTGGCACCGTTGTTCAGAGGCGCTGCCAGGACAAGGTGGCCGTTACTCAGGAAATAATCAGGAATAAGACCCCCTGAGTTCTCCAGCTCCTCAAATTTCTTGTATGCAGACATTTCCCAGTTCTTCACTTTATGCTGTAACAAAATATTTGAATGTAATTATGAGCACACTATTATTTTAGTGACTATCAACTGCGTAAATGTGATAGAAGTGGAAGAGTGTTAGATGTAGTACCTGTGGAAACTGATCGACGTCATTGACGCTGTAAGGAACATAGTTATCAGTCATCTTACCGACAAGATCATAGAAATCATTGAATAAGATTTGACAATTATCCTCTGGAACCCAATAGGAATATATCTCATCCCCAGGAACACACATGGTAGCATGTTCAATCATGGTATTCCAATCCCCCTTCTTCATGCCAGCAAGCTAATTGCCATAAATTAAAAATTATCTTATCAATTAATGAAATGACACCAAATATTATAGCGCATATTAGTACATTTAGCAGTACATGTCCAAATAAGTCCTAAGAGATGCTGGATATCTTATCCTGATCCAGGACAATGATTAACTAATGACTGATATCTATTACAGGTAATTTGGAACATTAAAGAGTGCAGACATATCATTATAACTGCATATATACCTTTTGGAGACCAAAATTATCTTTATGATAATGGCGCAACAAGTGCTTCACTTTCGTAATATTTTTCTCCACAAGGTTATTCCAATGTTTTCCCTTTAAGCAAATTTTCTTCAGTTGATGTATTGCGTCTTCCTTGGATGGAATAGGACTCTTCTCATTTGCTGAAGTAGGCAAAAAGGTTGGGTGTGTTCAGAGTTCAGACAAGATTGCCAATATTAAATGAGATAATTTTAGCTATATTTGCATCTGATAGTTTGTACCAAAGGATTAATGTCATGGTAAATTACACCCCGCAAAAAAAAGTTCATGGTAAATTACAATCAATTTATTACTGATCTACCACGTACAACATTGAAAAACTACAAAGGTGCCCACCCTTTCTCCATTACCCACGAAATGAACAAATCAACAAAAACTGTGTACTGAGCAAAGAAGAGTGACTCACAGTACTGCTACCCTTTTTTGGCATAACAAGCCATCCCTTCAAAAAGCAGAACATTTAGCACCAAAATATCATATTTTGAGGTAAAATAATGTCATTGCATGCATAAGGCCATAATCTTTCGTTGAAAGGTATACTATGTGCTGTAAGATTTTCTTTATTACTCAAATCAGCTTGTCAGACACTTAAAGGAGAAGAATGCTCTTCAGCTGACTACACAGTGTACCTCCAATTTGATATAGTTAAAAAAATGGTGCTCAGAATGGATAAGTGAATATACTCACATTCACTTCGGCGGTCTTTGACGACAAAAGGATCAGTGATTGCTTCCTGAACTCTGACAGTAAGATCCTGCCTTTTCACTCGAGCTGTTAATCTTAACTTTTTCCCGTGGGAGCTCTCTGGAAAGGAGAATGAACCAAGAGAGGACTCGCCGTTTGATAGACTAACAGTTGCCAAGACCAACTCTTTCCCTTTATACATATATATTTGCTTGTTGAATTCATCTTTGGTGAAATCCTCTTGTCCAGTAAAGAAATCAGCATGAACAGGTAAAATCTCAATTTGCAATTTAGAAAGATCACCCTGCGTGATTTGCGTCTCATTTTGAAGTATTGCTACTTTAGCATTTGCTCCATTCTTCCATACTGGACAACGAGTGAAAAGTGTATCTTTTGGTCCTGCAACGTCAAAGCGTAGCTTGACGACTCCGGTGGCGCTTCCAGTTTCAGGAAAGCCTTCCGATACATGCCTAAAATTTAAAACAGGATGAGAGTGAGACAGTAACAAAAAAGGAAAGTTCACAGATTATGTAGAAAGCAAATACTTGGTTTGGCAGATTTTGTAGTATCATGACATGAATAAAAAAATGTCGAGAGTATTAAACTGTCCGGTGCTCAACTTTTAATGCAAAAGTAGTGCTGACAACTGTAGGAGGACATAGGAGAAAATTATAATGTCAGATACCTAGGGGGAGGCTCATAAACAGCACTAGGAGACGAAGCGGCTTTTTGTTCCTGCATCTATTGCATGATGTAACAAAAAGGAGTTAGGATAGAGGTAGACAATAAGGGAAAGATTCCAAAAAAAGAGCATATTACATCGATACTAACCTTTATCTGTACAATTGACTGAACCTTATCTTCTATGCGCCCCATAATAGAACTGTTGGATACAGCACAACAAGTGAAGATATAAAAATAATTAAGCATAGGAAGCATTATCATCCATCACATCCACAACATTCCAAAGCTGAATACTACTCAATACATAAACTCATAAGGCTGCTTCCGTATATATTATGCAGTTATATATGGTTACTGAAAGAAGAAGAAGAAGGAATCCATGGTTTATCCTACTCCATGAATATAACTTGATTAATTATCTGAACTTGAAGTAGTATGATTGCCCAGTTTTCCGTTCTATATGACCTCGCACGTTGCTAGTAGCATTCTTATTATGGAAGAGAAAATAGCCGCGTGTTTTTCAGATGATGAAAACTGGCAAGCAAGTCACGTCAGCACTTCAACCGTTACTTTGCTGAAATGTGCATTTCCTCTATTGTTCTGTAACTACGACAGTAGTTCCTAGGAGGGAAAGTCGTAACCTACACCGATCCAAAATTCTAAGCAGAGTATAACATCTGAACCGTGATACATGGATATATCTGCGCTTGAGAGCATGTGTGTAGCTACTGTACCTCTGGAAAGCACCAAAATGCTGTCCCAACACTTTCTCGAGCCTCTCCACGACGGAATTTGCCACGTCGTGCTGCGCCTGCCGCACGAAACCAATTCAAAACCCACAGAACTCGTCAGTTGAGCGCGGCCAGGAGAGGGCCGGGGCCGGTAGAAAATGGAAGCCAAAATGCGGGCTCACCTGGCGAAGCATCTGCGCCATCTGGCCGATGGTGACCACCCTCGCCTTCCCCTTCTCCCTGCGTCGGCCGGGACCGCGGATCCGCGCGAAGCGGCCGCGAGCGGTGAGTCTCAAATCGTGGAAGCAATTGATTTGAATGACGGGGGGAGCGGTAAAAGAGGTTCTCACAGCCACATGACGACGAGCCCCGCCCGCCGCAGCCGCTTCCTCGGGGAGCAGGCCGCCTCCTGCTCCTGCTCCTGCTCCTGGTCCGGCGCGACGGCGCCCAGCGGCCTCTTGTGCGTGTGCGCCGCCATCACGCGCTTCGGGCGGGGTCGGTCGGAGGGCGCCGCCGGGGCCGGTCGGGTGAGACCGTGAGAGAGAGGCGGCGGTGGACTAGCCGGGCCGGGTCGGGGCGGATGGGGATTGGGGAAGAATGGTGATGCCGGTGATGGGGATTGGGGCGAGCTTTGAGCTTGGAGTTGGAGGTTGCCGCTTGTCTTGTCTGCTGTGCTGTGCTTAAAAATAGGAGAGTGGAGGGAGGGAGGAGGCCAAGCCAAGGTGGAGAAGCTTCGTCATCTTGCCGTCACGTACACACGACGCGCGGGGCAAGACCGTTGCGCGTGCCGCGCGACGGTGTTGGGCTCGGGCCGGGGTGATGGTGGTGATAGTGGTGGCCCGCAGGTCTCTCGGGCTTGCGCCACGGCCGGCTACGCATACACGCACTGCTGCTGATCTCAGCACCACCGCCCAAACAAGTTCAACGAAATTTACCCAAAAAAGGTTGAATGTTTTTTTTTTCTTTGGCTCATTTGGCGCCCATTCTTTCTTTCTAATTTAACCCATGGCAATGACACCTTTAGTTAGTGAGAACAAGTTCTCATCGAGTTCCTTATTGCACAACCTCTTCTTTATAACCTTGCTAATAAAGAGAAGCATTGCACGATGAAACAATCATCCAAATCAACAAGCGCAAACAATAAGGGCTAGGTCTTTTGGTGGTTTTTTAGGCTTATAGAATAAGTTGACCCCCTACCCAATTTATTTTAGAAACCCAACCAAAATTATTTTTTTAGAAGCCTACTACTCCCTCCGTTCCAAAATAGATGGCCCAGATTTGTACTAACTTTAGTACGGAGGGAGTAGTTAAGACTTGATTAGTAGGCTTCCAAAAATATATATTTGGTTGGGTGTAATAAGTTGGGTAGGGAACAACTTATTCCGGCTTGTCAACAAAGGAATTGGCCCTAAGACGTGGCACCATCACAAGATGACAGAAGATGAAGAGAAGGAAAATAGCCCCCGACACTCTACTCGGAGACCTCGATCGAGATAGTGAATTATTTGAGTTGAGATTGCAGCCGACATCCAAATGAGCCGAAGCACCACACAATTTTGTTGGGCCATGTCTCATTGACTTGTCGTCAACATTGAAGCCGCCGCCGAGATTGGGACGAAGCTAGAAGGAGCGACTACTCCACTATGTTGACACCCCAACCCCAACCGCCTAGGGACCGCCAGTGGAAACCTAACCTTAGCCATGCTTACGACCTAAACAACACGACCATCGAGGATCCACAGCCCACCCTGCAACCCACTCAATACCTAGACAAGGAGAATCGGCATCCGATCCTCGTCAATACAAAAAGGATGTCTAGAGGGGCCCTAGGGTTGGGGAAAGGGAGGTATTTTCCATTAACCACATATATTTCAAGTAGATGCCAATTTTGCGCAATCCAGTGGTATTTCTGGTTTTTGCACAACGTCGGGTACCTCTATGTATTTCTTTGACTACCTCCTATATGACAGTTCCCTAATTTTCACTAAAAACACAGTAGAATCCATGTGTCGTTTAATGTTCAGCTACCACACTCTCTTCCTTTGTTTCTCGGGGATTGTCATGGTTGTCAAGCTTGACAATGCTACCACTAGATAAGGCCAACCTTCTGAACCACCTCTCCTAGCAACCGCCCTCTCCCAGCTCCGATGAGACCTTTCTATGAAACACAAAGAAATCACATAGTTGAGCAGTCAATTGTGATTTGCGGAGAACACGGTCACCTAAACTTTAGCAAATGCACGTATTTTAGCAACCCAGCTCACATGATGGTCAAGTCATTTTTGTTTTAAATGATGCAAAATGACATGGAGGTCGGACACCAAGGCGGCGGCCCTGACATATCTTGGTGGTGGCCATGTCGTTGCGGTTGTGAGGGAAGCTCGTGGCGACAGTGGACACTTTCTCATTCTGTAATTCATGGTATCTGTGGAGGTGGCGCTGATTTGCGGTGGAGACTTTGTCATTCGTAATTCATGGCGACAGTGGATCTCCCTGGTTCCTACTTCCCGGCGGCGGTGGCGGCAACACATCCTTGGTCCCTGAAAGGAGGCCATTTGCAAACTTGCGTGTTAATGTGTGTGTCGGCTATTTTGCTACCGGCAGCGCGACTTCAGGCTCTGGCTCCTCATTTACTATAGTTGGTGAAGTTGGTGCGACGGAGAAGAAGAGGGGCCAGAAGTTATCACTCTTCTTCTTCTTTTTGTTGTTGCTTTCCAACTCCCCCCACAGCTCATCTCCTCACGTCGGACGGCACCAAATGGTTCACTTCTAGGGTTACATATTGAATACCCGTAGGAAATATTTTCCCATTTACTACTACCGTTATGTTCATATACACACCAAGTCACCAATTATAACATACTAACCGGACCTAATATCCTTATCATCAACTTCCGGGGAACCATATCCAAGTCTCATCTTTTGCCCTTCCGTTATGTTAAAAGCATGAGAGTGCATTTCA
This sequence comes from Aegilops bicornis, assembly GCA_021605145.1. NCBI lineage: Eukaryota > Viridiplantae > Streptophyta > Magnoliopsida > Poales > Poaceae > Aegilops > Aegilops bicornis. The sequence goes on along the minus strand of CM038673.1, from coordinate 686,354,498 downwards.
AAAGAACATCCAAAAATGAGAGTGGGTGTGGGTGACTGTCAGCTCGTTCTGTCTTCAGACGTTTTGGTCAAGTCAGCATTCAGCCCTCGGTGAAAAAGGTAATTCAAGTAATTCCTCTGCTTAACTGAGATCGAGCATGTACCAGCACAGACAGAACAAAACCCTCTTCGCTTGGACAGAATTAAGCACCCGGTTTGTAGTTATGATCAGATCAATCCTGCATTTCATTCTCTCCGATAACATCAACGGCCCAGAGGACACACTTACACTGCCGTATGGCTGGCTGGTCAGGTCGTCTTCGTCCGTCCGTCCTACAGCTCGTAACTAAACCATTGCTCCTGCGTCGAGAAAAATACAGAGATCGTTATGAGCACGAAATGCAGAACTCGCATAAGGTACCACCACCTGGAGAAGAGGATGGCCATCCACCCTGATCCGAACTAGCTTGGTGGATCACCCCTCCCGGAACAAACAACAATGGCGTAGGAGCTGACGGGACGAGGGAGATGCTACAGTGTTTGAAGCGCGCGAACACGAAGAACTGAAGATGGAGGGAGGCATGATATATAGATAGAGAAAGCAAAAGCCGCCATGGAGGATACTGTACAAGTCATGTGTGAACGACGGAGACGCCGCGCCGACTGCGCGCGCGCGCGGATCGGACGCGGAAGTCCCTCCGATGCTTCCCTCTGCTTTTTTAGAAACAGTTCGGAGAGATTACAGCGAACCGCGTGGGGACGGGAGGGAGGAGAAGACTGGACTGCGCTGCTGCGTAGGACGGGGGATTTCTCTTCATTTTCCATCCTCTTTCCGTGAGGTTTTCCGGGGATGTTCTCGGCATATTTGGGTCTGACTTTACATATTTCATCGAGTCGAGATTAACTAGAGGCTAGAGCTAGCTCGTCTCCAAATCCTCCAACGGATCGACGAACACTCGCATTTTTTTTTTACCCTCGAGACTTTTCTTCGCTAGCCTTGCAGACTGCAACGCGTAAGTTCTTTTTTTTTTTTTTTTGGCGAGGAAACGCGTAAGTTCTTTCTTGACCAGTAAAAAATTACAAGGATTCTTTTTGTGAAATCAGTAAAAACTTCAGATGGAGCTGAATGAACTTTTCTTCGCAGAGCTGAATAAACTAGCCAATTGGAAAGATTAAACGGCACAACGAATTGAACGTCAACATTCAGGCCTTGTGAGAACCAATCTATGGTTGAATGGTTAGGATGATAGTGATATCCTCATCGGGAATCAAACGCAGGGTTGACGCTTTAATGTCTCATAAAGGACAAATATTTCTCTTTGTGGGAGGCGACGTTCTTATCGATAGGGAGACGTCTGTGTTGACTTGGTCAATTTTACGACCCGTTTGCTCAGTCTTTCGAAGATGCTCATAGGGATAGGATGTGCATGTGTGTGCTAAGTGTATGTGAATGTCTGTGTTTAAAAAAACATTCGAGCATTGTCATGACCTTGCCATGATTTGGCTAGACAGATATATGATCGGAGAGGGAAGGAGAACTCTGGAGCGAGACAGAAGCAATAGAGACCAGGGATTCACACAAAGATAGCTTAACGGGCGCTCACTGTACTTGTTATGAAAACATACTCTGGTCCACATGTCCAAGACCACCTGAACGACCAACTCAAGCCACCAATCAAGACAAACGTCGGATGCGATTGCCGGATCCAGCGGCAAAGCGTCCGAATTTGGCTAAGAAACGACTGGGAAAAGATACTGGGCCGGATCAAAAGTGAGTGCCCAAATTAAGTGAGAGGTGACCAAGAGAGGTGGGGAACTGGGGTAGAGCACCTAACAATGGTTGCCACCCCTCAAAAGAAAAACCTAACAATGGTTGCCACGAGGCCATTTTCCCTCCCTAGGCTTTGGTCAAGGCACTTACCAGCGTTGTGGAGCATTTCTCCTCCTGGGCCTTTGTATTTTATCTAAGTGGCACTTATTGACACTGGTCAAATAATCGACATAGCAAATAGTGCCACCTCATCAGCAGATGCTCTCTCTACCCATGCGGGCCCCACTTGTCATCAAGGGAAACACCCAAAACGACACCTGAGATATGATAATTATTATGGAAAACAAGCAGCGCATTGAAAAGATAGTAAAATAACCTAGAAGACATGAGTTAAGAAGAAAAAACAGTCTGATGCACAACACATGCTTCACACGTTTGTTTATCAATATCCGATCCAAATTAATTATTGATGTTATAGTACAAAGTTATACTAAAGCAGCACTCCTCGTCCGAATGGTCCGCGCAGCTTACAAAACCGGCAGGGTTGCCGGTTCTGTTTTCTTTTCCTGTCCGACCGGCAGTCTAATCTGGTTTTAAGGTGGTGTTTGGTTGGGCTGTGGATTTTCTGAAAGTTGCCCCGGAAAATCTGTTGTGAAAAAGCAGTTGCAAACTAGGTGCTGTGAGAAGGCTGTAACTTACGAAACCGGCAGGGTCGCCGGTTCTGTTTTTTTTTTCCTGTCTGACCGGCGGTCTAATCTGATTTTAGGTGATGTTTCGTCGGGCTGCGGATTTTTTTTTTTGGAAATTGCTGTGGGAAATCTGTTGTGGAAAAGCAGCTGCAAACTAGGTGCCGTGAGAAAGCTGTAAGCCCTTCGGCAAACTAATGATTCGCACCGGTGAGGAGACTTGAGCACTCTGAACTTGGACCGCTGGCGCATAAGAAGACTTGTTTACAGCACCTATAAGTCCCGATCAATAGCACCCACGCAGGAGTAGAGAAAATGGGATCTGTACTCGTTCCTATGCACCAGGCTGGTCGTACTCACAGCACCTAGTAGTTTGCAGCTGCTTTTCCACAACAGATTGCATCTCGAGATGAGATCCATCTCCGAGAGAGCAGCAATGGGAGCCGGGATCTCGCCGGGTGGAAGCGTCTCCTTCTGAGATCTTGACCAAAAAGCTTCAGCCCACAACACCGTCTGATCGATATCTATCCCCAGCATCAACGGCGACCTTCGTCGACGACGGCGCCGGCATCGGCTATGTACTAATTACCGGCCCTGCTTGCTCGCATGGCTGGCTAGCCAGTCCCAACTCAGGTGAACCCTGCATCCATGCTTGAATGTGCTCTGCTTCGCATCTCTGTTATACCATGGCTCATCTAGCTGATGCATCTTCCATTCTTGTTTGCTTTCGCAGATGGGGCAACTGAGGATGAGGGCTTGTGGTGTCGATCTGTGTGGCCTTGGTGTAGGAGGAATGGAAGCTCTGTGGTACTCCCTCCATTCCTTTATATAAGGTGTATTTAAGAAACTGAAATCTTGTACAACTATTCTAATCTGCACAGCATACTAGTATATATGAGTGAAAATGTGTGAACACACATAGGAAGAACTCAACTTAGAAAAAGATGGATTAGCAGGATTACACCAAGCAAGTTCTGCAACTTAGAAAAGGATCTAGGATGGATTAACAGGATTGGACGAAGTTCGTCAATCGATACGAATATTCGCTCTAGGTATTCGATACACGCTACATGTTTTCTTGTACTGAAAGGTTCGCTTTTAAGAATACAAGCCAAATGCCTATTACAACCAGTAGCAAATTCAGCAATTACTGAAGAACATTGTCTATTAGTACTCACAACACTATCAATATTTACAGACGAAATGTTTAATCACACTGAATACTGTAATCACCGACTGCCACCATCATGTTTAGTAGAGTAGTCGAAAGCCTGTTGCAGTAGTCTCAAGTTTAATCTGTCACTAGTTGCCGCCATCATGTCCATAACCATCAAATGGGCTGTTGGAATTCGGCAGTTCTGCTGAAATGAAGGAAACACAGCATTAGCGCACGGATCGAGAGCAAGATCTTAAATCCACGCCCAAATTTAACTTTTAAGCAAGCGGGGTTCCAACAGTTTGCTATTCATCAGTCAAACATCAATTTGCTATCATTCTAGATTGAAATGGGAGGACTTCTGAGTGTAGAAAATGATTGCAACATATTAACACAAGCTCCGTGATTTAGCAGCTGAGCTTATATCAACAGAAGCTATCGCTATGGCATTGAAAATTGCATAGGTTATCGGCTTTTCGTTGTGGTTACCATGGATATTCAAATTTCAAAATTGCATACCATTGTTAGCTGGTGCAATGTCATGGTCTGCCTCGTCTACTGGTAGATCCAGCCAGAAGTCCTCGAACTGCAAGAACAAACACCATCATGACATAACAAAAGGAAAAAAAGGCTAAAGCCATATAACTGCTACATACTGATATACTGTACTTCAGGCAGTACGAAGATACTTATTCAAAGGAACACATACCGGAACTGGAGAAAACCCACCGGGCATGTCAGCCAGAACAGGGTCAAGTGAAGGGGTTCTCTGGTCAGTTTGACTTGCACCTGCGATCATGTCATCCTGTGGAACCTAGCATCCACGAAACAATTCAGGCTGTCAATGAAAAATTGCAGGATGGTATTGTTGATTGTGCCATAGGTAACTTTGCTTACTGGTGAAAAATTGCAAGGCAGAATAGTGGACTGTGTTGAAAATTGTCCCTGATCATTTAAGATAGTTCCCTGGGGCAGATATTCAGGAGTTCCATTCTGTGACATAGAAGGATTGTGCTGGCCAAGTCCTACAGCAAGTTGATACCCAAGACTATCATAAGCAATAATAATTTCAATGCGATGAATGAAGCAGCAATTACATTATGGAGGATGTGTGATACAAAATTATGCAGGTGTTTTAATATTGACCTTGATACGTGTGCTGTGGAAACGGCAGTGTTCCTTGGTTTGATGGGCCAGCGTCATTGTTTGATTGGACTGCGGCTCGTGAGAACCCATTCAGTGGCTGCTGATCACCAAATTCTGCAATAAGTTGAATTTAGAGAAACATGTAGCGCAACAAAGATCAGCAATGGAACAAAATAAACCTTGTTGTGCAGCCATGTCATTAGGATATTGCAATGTAGTTCTAGCTTGTACAGGAGTACCTGCATCATTGTTCAGAGGCACTGCACGGACAGGGATGCCATTGGTCATGAAGTAATCAGGGGTAAGACCCCCTGAGTTCTCCCGCTCGTCGAATTTCTTATACGCAGACATTTTCCAGTTGTTCACTTTAATCTGTAAAAGAGTATTTTATTTATGTCATCGCCGTCATAATGTGCAAGCACATGCTTTTGCTTATTGTTTTGTGTACAGAGAGGCATCAATGCTCAGACCTTTATGAAACCTTCTAATCATCAAAAAGGAATACTTAAGTAGGATGCCAATCTTTTGGTGATAATAGTGTTTATATTTTCTCTCATCATTTTAAGGGTTTTCAACTAAGTGCACTGGGGCGGTGGTTAGATCCTCCCTGTGTTTCAGTGGGTTTACACGGTGCGAGCACAGAAACACCGGAAGGTGGCAATCCAACTGCTCTATATATTTCTTCTAGGTTTCTAGATATTGGAAACAAAAAGAAAAATACTAATTGAACAACAACACATTCTTCATCACTAATGCATATGCTTAGGTAAAAATAAACTTTGCAGCAAAAACAGAGGCTCGACATAAGAATTTGTTTAGAATCCATGCCTTGGTCCTAACTTACGTACAATAACATCATTTGCTCTGTTTTAGTTCAGCAATGCCAGAGTTAGGTTAGTCAATAGCTATTCACAATGACATTAGGAAGCAGTATAATTTCCAAACGTAAATATTGTGCTATAAACCTTGTAACCGTGACAACATTTAAAGGATAATTACCAGAGCACTGTTGTCTTAGTGAATCAACAGCCTAATTGCGATGGTAATGGAACAGTGTCAAAAGAATACCTGCTGAAACTGATCAAGGCAATTGACAGGAAAATATAATCCACTGATCATCATACCAACAAGATTATAGAAATCATTGAATAAGAGTTCAGTATTTTCCTCAACAATAAAAGAATAGATATCAAGCCCAGGATCAGACGTGGTGGCATGTTTAATCAAGGTACTCCAATCCTCCTTCATGTCAAGAAGCTAATTGCCAGAAATAAAGAGTTGACTTAGCATTTAATTACATGTAGTGCACATGAATACATATAGCATTACATGTAGTCAAAGTTAATCCTAGGAGATGCGGGATATTTTATTTCCAATCCATGACAATTATTAACTAATATCTATTACAAGTAATTTGAAACGCTGAAGCTTGTAGAAACATAATCATAACTGTATATTTACCTTTTGGAGACTAGATTCATCTCTGTAATAATGACGCATGAATTGCTTCACCGTAGTAATATTTTTTTCAGAAAGGAGAGTACAATGTTTTCCCTTTAGGGAAATCTTCTCCAAACGGTATACCGCTTCTTCTTTAGATGGAGGATAACTCTTTCTGTTTTCTGAAAGTAAACAAAAATATTGGATGTGTTAAGACAAGATTGCTAATATGCAATTGGTTCATTCTGGCTACCATTGCATCTGATGATTATAGTATTCAGGAAAGAATTAATGTACATGGTAAATTATCTAATAGATGACTCAAAATAAAATATGTAATGACCCAAGAAAAGTACGGTCCCATTTCCCAAATCTAAGTGACAGTACTTCATACAGTTTTGCCAGGTTCAAAATAGCGCTAGGCATAGGCGAGGTGATTGGCCTTCGCTTAAGCGGTCATACAGTTTTGACTATCATGGTGTATTTGAGTACCATAGGCCGTCAGTGCAATATGGCCTGATCTCTCGATGGGGTTTACAGTTTCTCGCTTGGCCCATCTAGTCCTAGACTTCCGTTTATGCCCTAGGCGAGGCGCCTGAGCATCTCCTTTTTGAACCGAACTTTGTGGCGGAACATTCCCTTCTCAAAGTAGAACATTTAGTGCTAGGACTTCATATTTTCAGATAAAATAATGTCACTGCACAAGACCATAAAAGTTTCTGAAAGATATGATATGCGCTTTAACATCTCTTTACTTAAAATCAGCAAGCATGTTCTTCTGCCAACTATGCAAACAGTAAATCTTTCATTGAATGAGAAAATTATAGAGTGTATTAAAATTTCCATGTAATATAGTTAAAAATGTTTGATGTTCAGAATGGATAATTGGATATACTCACGTTTACTTCGGCCGACTTTGACAACAAAAGGATCAGTGATTGCTTCTTGAACTCTGACATCAAGATCCTGTCCTTTCACTCGTGCTGTCAATCTTAACCTTTTCCTCTGGGAGCTCTCTGTAAATATGACGGAACCAATATAGGCCGCACCATTTGCTAGATTAACAGTTTTCAAGACTGACTCATTCCCCTTATGTATACATATCTGCTTGTTGAATTCCTCTTTGGTGAAGTCCGCTTGTCCTCGCTCAGTAAAGAATTCAGCATGGACTGCTAAAATCTCAATTTGCAATTTAGAAAGGTCGCCCTGCGTGATTTGCCTATCATTTTGAAATACCGCTACCCTAGCATCTTTTTTATTGAGCCATTGTACTGGATAACCAGTGTAAATAGGATCTTCTGGTCTGTCAACATCGACAAAGCGCAGCTTGACTCGAGTGTTGCCTCCAGTTTCAGGAAAACCTTCTGGTATCTGCCTAAATTTTCAAATAAGATGAGAGTGAGACAGTAACAGAAGGAAACTTCCCAGATTATGTAGAAAGAAAATACTTGGTTTGACAGCAAGTATCATGACATGAATCAAAAGACATGTACGGTGGGAAAAATAAAATGGCAGAAACCTGGGAGGCTCAGAAATGTCATTAGGAAGCGAGGCTGCTTGTCGTCCTTGCATCTATTTCATGACATTGCAAAAAGGAGTTAGGATAGAGTGCATGTATACAAATAAAGGCATATTAAACAGATAAAGATCCAGATACTAACCTCTGTCTGTACAGTTGATCGAATTGGATCTTGTATGGATACCGTCAAAGATCTATTGGATACAAAAAAATACACAACAAGATGTAAAATTAATTAATTAACCAAGGAAGCATTTATCCATCACATCTACAACACCACTTGGAAGTTGAATACTCAACAAATAGAATCCTGGAGCATTCTGAACTTGAAATGGTACTATGCTTGTTCAATCCTTGCAGATCCAAATATATTACGTACGTGGTTATGATTAATGAATAAAGAACAAATCCATGATTTATTCACACTCCATGAGTATAATTCGATAATCTGAACTTGAAATGGTACTATGCTTGTCAGGAGCAATCTTGTCAAAGAAGACATAAGAGGATAAAAATGGCATTTCCCAGAAAGCAAGCCAACACTTGGGTTGTTACTACTAGAGACCATCTCCATATATTTTGAGCGTTATGATTACTGAAAGAAGAACAAATTCTGTTTTTTTAACATAGAACACGCATCCATGATTTATTTACTCACACTCGATGATAACCTAAAGCAGAAAAAGTACTATGCCTGTCAAGCTTCCAAAAATATGCGTTGTTGTGTTGCCGACAGGGGAGTAAATAGCATAAAACTACTACTTTACGGGTTAGGGTTCCAAAATACTACCGAATTTATTTTTTTCGCTGATAACTACCAAGTCAGGGGTTGGCTGTTTCAAAAAAACCCCAAATTCTCTTTGTTAAAAAATTAAACATGTTTATGACAGGTCAGGCCCGCCCCTAAACACACCGTTTGGTTGACCGTTTGTTTCACCGTTAACTGACTTGTGGGGGCCACATGTCAGCGCCTCATCAACAGAATTTTTACAGATTAGCCCCTACAAATATTTTTAAAAAGCAATCGGGTCCCTGGAATCATTTTAAAAAAGCAATCGGGTCCCTGGAATCATTTTAAAAAAGCAATCGGGTCCTTGCAAAGAGCCGCCGCCGCCCAAAGGGCTCTACTGTGGTCGCCGTTGCACCATGGGGCCGCTGTGGTCGCCGCGTCCGCACTTTGAGTGGCGGGTGGTGGTAGGCGCGCCGCCGTGGGGCTCGGCCAGTCGCCTCGCCGCCATCGGGATCCGCCGAGCACCGCCACCATGGGGCTTCGGCTCGGGTCGCCACGCCACCGCGCCATCGCGAGCCGCTGGGCGCCGGGCGGCCATGGGGCTCTTTCAGTCTCCACGCCGCCCCATGTCGTGCCTCGCCATGACGCCGCCATCCTCGCCCTAGCTCCTCAAGCTCGACGCAGATGGCTGCGCGCTTTGGAGTGTCGCGGACGAGGTCGGCCTCGTTGCAACCGTCGCCGAGCTCCGGCTTGGAGGGAGGTTCGCCGGCTTGGGAGGGGGAGGGGGTCGCCGGCTTGGAAGGGGGAGGGGGTCGCCGGCTCGGGAGAAGAGAGGTCTGGGCACAGGAGGCAGAGAAAGAAGAAAGAGAAGAGGAAGAAGAAACTTACATGTGGGCCTCAAATGTAAGTTAACGGTCAAACTAACAGTTTGTTTAGCTGTGGGCCCAACCTGTCATAATCGTGATCAACAGATAAAGACTCGATGATTTGGGTTTTTTGAAACAGCCGACCGCCCATTTGGTAGTTATCAGAGAAAAATTAAAAACCGGTAGTTTTTTAGAACCCTAGCCTGTAAAATAGTAGTTTTATGCTATTTACTCCCGACAGGGCGACAGCAATCTTGTGAGAAAGACAAAAGGATGCATGTTCTCTTCTCATGACAGGATAAAAATGGCATCTCCCAGAAAAGCATGCCAGCACTTCACTTGTTACTTTCCTAAGGTATGCATCTCATTTATTCTTTCAAAATATGCGTACCTAAAAGCACCTGCCAGTAGGTTGCGGAGCTGCTGAAGGAGCCTCTCCACTGAGCAAAGGCGCGAGACGAGCAGCATGAGAAACACGAACAGTTTTGCCCTGTCGATTTGCGCCTGCCGCACGACGAAAACAGATCGAGACCCACCAAACTTGTCAGTCACCGGTGCCAGGGAACAGAATCGAAATGCGGAGAGTGAGGGGAACCGGGAGGCGCGCGCAAATCGCCTCACCTGCTGGCGAACCATCTGCCCGACGGTGGCCGCTCTCGCCCTCCTCCTCTCCCTGCGGCGCGGATCCGGGCGAAGCAACCGCGAATGGTGAGTTCAAATCAAGAAAGCAAGCAAGAGGAGGATCCGACCGAGTGCACGGCAAAAGAGGAGACCGGCGGCTTAGTTGGGGGAGGGGGAGGCACTCACAGCCGCATCACGAGGAGCACCGTCTGGCGCAGCCGCTTCCTCGGGGACCGCGGCGCCTCCTGCTCCGCCGCGACGGCCTCCAGCGGCCGCTTGTGCGCCGCCATCACGCGCTTTCGCGGGGTGGGGCGCGGGCACGGGGGACCGCGGCGGTGGAAATGGAATAGCTAGCGGCCCGGCAACGGGCGGAGAGAAATGGCGACGACCGGTGGTAGCCGGGGGCGATGGGGTTGGGGAAGCGCGTGGCACTGCGGCGGTGAGAGGCGGGGTGGTGTGGAGTGGACTGTGGTGCAGGGGAGTAGCTGATGGCGAATGGTCGTGCGTGGGGAAGATTTTATGGAGGGAAGGGAAGGGGAGCCCGGCGCCAATGGGCTCGCGCGAGCGGGCATGCCGCGTCGCGTGCGAGGGGTACGTGTCTGGCACGGGAGTGGTGGCCCACCGGCGCTCGGGTTTCCGGCACCTGCCCGTGTCCCCTCGCCGCCGGGCGTCGCCGCCGCGAGTTCCACGAAAAGGCGAAAAGGTAGGAGAGGGTCGACTGTTGCCTGCTTATTCTCCCCCATTCTGAAACTCCAGTATAACTTTAACTAGGCCGACTGTGACATTGTCCTCAAAAAAGTGTCAAGTGCCCACAGATTTTTAACAGCTTCCAGCGCCTACGTACGTGCAGCCACGCGTTTTTAACCCAGCCAACCTGGTCACCTTGTTATCCCTCGCAGCTTTTAGAATGCTCCAACATCATTTGTGATTTGTCTACTAAAAATTGGCACGTTCATAACGACGTCATGCTTGCTTTTGGTACTCCAGAAAAGCAAATCTTGATCGTACGATTCATTTTTTTTTAAACGAGGCAAAAGACTTGTCATTTTCATTGATTAAGAAGAAATGAGAATTATCCGGTTAATTGACGGAAAACCGGGTTAAAACCGAAACAACCCAACCCATAACACATGGGCACCACCGGCCAACCTGGCCACCGACATGGTACAGACTCCAGGACGACACATGTCAGCAGATGACCACACGCACGAACAACTGACAGCTCCGACTTTGACGATGATCATCACCCGGGAAATATGCAGGACTTTGCGCCGACCGTGCCCGCCGCAAATGAGCACCGAGCGCCTGTCATCGTCACCACCTGGACTCGCTCCACCGTAGCTCCGACTTCAGAGCAACAAGGCAACCGATGAAAGAGCATCTCGAACACGCCGGGAAGATCCGACTACCGAAGCCCGAGCCGGGACCCAAGCTCCTCTCGACGCCATCATTGTTGCCAAACAGAAATCAGCGCCCCCGATACGACCGCCTCAGCAACCACGCCGAGAAGATCCGACTACTGAAGCCCGAGCTGCGAAGATGCCGCCTTCCACCGGTCTCCACTTGTAGCCGGCTCCGAGGCGATGCCCCCAAGGAGGAAGAAGACATGGAGACGCCTTCATCGCCCGATCCCGCGGGTCTGAGGATTCCCTCCGGAGCCAAGGCTGCGGGAGAAGCACCACACCAAAACGACGCTCCCAAGAAAGAGTGCGGCGCCCCGTCGCTGGATCCGGCAGAGGCCGAAGAAGGATTTCTCCCGGAGATGCCCAACCACCGCAAGCCCGAACCAGCCGGCCACCAACCGCCACCAAACCAAAGACAAGAGAGCACCGAGGGAAGCTCCGCCAGCCGCCAAGGCCGTCCACCGAGGCTGTCCCGCATGACCCCCCGGCCAGCAGCAAACGTGTTGCCGGGTCCTGGGCGCGCACTGCCGTCTCCACCAACCGGCCGACCCCGCTAGAGGAGGCCGCCGCCCCAGCATGCTGCTCCGGCGAGGCGCAGCCGCGCCGCCAGCACCAGCACCACCGTGTCCACTGCAGATCGACCCATGTCCTGCCAGCCACCTCCGACGACGCGTGCAGCCGCAGCCACGCCAGATCCGACCAAGGTCGGCCGAATCCGGCCGCCACGCACCTTCCGCTGGCCCTCCGCCAAGGCTGACCCACACCGACGACCGACGCCATTAACACCCGGAGCGGCCTCCGCGACGCTCATTGGCCGCAGAATCGCACCTGAGCGGCCGGAATTGCGCACCATGCCATCCAAATGAGATGCCCGCCGCCACCCTCCCCGGAGCTCGCCGCCGGCGGGCGAGATGGGGGAGGGAGGAGGAGGGGAGAGGTGGCGGCGCCGGTGGGGGTTCCCCCATGTCGCCAGGGCAGAGGCGACGCGGGGGTGTAGTGGATGGACCAACCCGGGCCAAACACCGCACGTACAATTCATATTATAAGGTGAAAGAGAAGGAACAACCACAATGCCTTAGAGCAACAACAACAACAAAAATCTGGCGGGGTGCATCAAACTGCCCATTGAATGTCCGGCCGTGTGGTCCGAACACGTTTTGCCATTCAACAGGGTACCTCAAACGTCCCCGATTCAGTTCGGTTGTCTGAAATCCCACCAACCAAAGGCAAACTTGGGGAAGGTTTTGGGACAATCCTCTTGACCGACAATCAATCGGACTTAAGATGGCAATGGGGCCCCGAAACCCGCGTCCCCACGGGTTTTTACCCTATTAGGGGACGGGGATGGGCGTATTTTTAACCCCGCGGGGCTGCTGATGGGTAAAGTATATAACCCGACACGTTTCGCGGGTTCAAACCCGTTTGAGCAATACCCGAACCCGAAACACGTCATCCCCGTCAAAATACTACACTAAGTGTATTGGGCTATTCATCCTCGACTACACACCGGCCCGCCCAACGTCCCAGCCCCATCCTAGCCCCCAGCCCCAAATCCACACCCAACCCCAGCCTCGCTAGGTCTCAGCCTCATAGTCGGTTCCGCAGCCTCCCTCTCGCACACCTAAACCTGGCGATCCCATTGCCGGCACCTGATCTCACCTCCTACAGCCCCCCTCTCACTCGATCCCATCTTGCTATGTACTATTGTATTGTGCTGAAATTTTTGCATGTTATGCTGCTGAAATTGCTCTTTTTGTTGTTGAAATGTTATTCTATGTTGCTACTGTGTTTGCTTAAAGAAGGCGATTTCCCCGTGGTTTTCCCGTGGGTTTAGAAAACCCGATGGGCTTAGGGGACGGGCAAAAAACTAGCCCCGCGCATGGTGACGAGGACGGGGACGGGTTTGTGATTTTCTCATGAGAATGGGTTTGGAAAGGCAAAACCCGATGGGTTTCGTCCCCGTTGCCATCTTGAATCACAACATTCAAGAACTGCCGCACCTTCATCACTCACCACTCCTTCCTACAAAAGAGAGATCATGAATTAGATGATGAATGATGCCCCAGAGACCCAGCACTTCAACGAAAACAAACAAGATCGACCAGGCAAGAGAAATAAGGAGTAATTAATACCTGCGACAGAGTTGGCGGTCGCATGGGATGGCGCGGCAAGGCGGCGGCTAGGATCGGATGGAAGTGGAACAGAGATCAGGTGACACGCTGCAACTTGCCCTTTTCTCCGACGTCCATTGAAGATCCGACGGAGGATTGGCCCAGGGAAGACAGCCAACACGTAGTCAGTTTTCAAGAGAGACGCCTGACCTGCTGTTTTCAGCACGGGCAAAAAAAGCTATATGTACTAAGCACTCTTCATATTTTTATAAAAAAAAAGAACTCTTCATATTTAGATTCCCAAAAATAAAAATATAAAAATAATAACTAAACCTATTATGCAGGAACATAATTAAAAGCAAAAGACTAAATAATTCAATGGCACTTGTAATTAAAATTCAAAAACATTTAGCGAAGAAGGTCTTTAGCACTTAGCATAAAAATTGAGAATGAGTGGAACATAGATGCACTAACCATTTAGCACTAACGATTACAAAGCACCAAGAAATTATGCAATTCGGCATCCTTCAAATTGGAGAGCTTGCTACTGAATTAATAACAGAACCGAGCGGTGCGACAGATAATCAAAAGGAATCCACTGCACTGCTGAGTCTCCTTCCTCTATCTCGACATTGCCGGTCCTCCACGGCGGTCTTGCGGCCTTTACTCTCTTGCTCCCCAACGGCGGCCCCTCCTCCATAGCAGCGCAACTCGCCTTCCTCTCCCCCACGGCGGGGCATCCTTGTCCTCTTCCCCCTCCTCCGCTGTGTTGCTCGCCCTCAACCCTCTCCTCGGCGGCATGACATGGAGAAAACGAGCTCGCTAAGCCCGCTCGGAGCGTTGCCATGTGTTTTTTGGTAAGAAATTTGCTGCTGAAAACTGCGAAGTGTGGGTTGTTGTACCCTTCACTAGTAGAAAAAGGGGCTATCGTTGAGGCCTGTTTTGCCCATTAGTCCCGGTTCAATCCAGAACCGGGACTAATGCGAGCATTTATCCCGGTTCGTGAGCCCAGGGGCCGGCCGGGCCACGTGGGCCATTGGTCCCGGTTCGTCCGGACCTTTTGGTCCCGGGTGGACGAACCGGGACCAATGGTCCTGCTCTGGCCCACCACTACTATTGGTCCGGGTTGGGGGCATGAACCGGGACCAAAGGCTTCCCTTTAGTCCCGGTTCATGCCACCAACCGGGGCTAATGGTGCTGCCTATATATAGCTCCTTGGTGGTGCTCTAGCTCACCTCCTATGCACACAAGGTGTTCGATAGAATGCCCGAGCCACACTACTTAAGCTTTCTCCTCTCCAAGCTCGACCTCTAACCTCCATTTTCCTCAATATTTGTCTAGGTTTAGCGGTCCGTCACGCCCGCCCCCGTCTTCACCGCTGCCGATCACCATGGCGATCTCATCGCCAAGACCACCGTGGTGAGCCTCTTGTTCTTATCTTGTTTCTGAAAGAAAAAATATTCTTACTTGTATTATTTTCTTACTTTTATTATTGCATCTTATATAGTGCGATGGTTTTGGTATCCGCCCCCGTCGGCCCTCGTCCTGTCTATGATTCGGATATGGTATATATTATCTTTTCATAACTATTGGTTCATTTATTGTTTATGAAAATTAAGCCGACCAACGTGACATAGATTTTATTTATCTAGGAGGTTGTTGAACCGGAAATTCCAACCGACCCTATTGTCGAGAGGTTAAATTTAGTTGAAGAAGAAAACAATTTCTTGAAGGAAAAATAAAAAACTTGAGGAGGAGAAGATGATATTGGAGTTGCATGTTGCGGATGTCGTCGATGATCACAAGATCAAGATGGATGCAATGCGCTTAAAGATGAGAAAGATTAGAAAATATGTCATTCATACCGAGGCTTGGTATCATTATGCCGTTGGATCAGTTGTTACCTTGGTTGCGATTATGATCGTATTTGTTTTCACATTGAAATGTTTTACATAGTTTCAATGTATGGTTTAATTAATTTAGATGCTCTGCAGAGCTTTATGTTGTTAGATGAGAACTATGTATGTACTTTGGTTTTTATGTGATGATGAACTTCTATTAATTTGGTCATTTAATTATCTATTCATGATGTTCATCGTAATGATTTTTGACACACTTAATTATATATAATGCACGCAGATGAACCGCAATGGATGTACGGTGAGACACACCTCCGAGTACATTAAGGCGTGCATGCTTTTCTCAAGTGGCTGAGGCAAACAAGCATAATGGTTTTATGTGTTGTCCATGCCCTATATGTGGGAATACTGAAGTCTTACTCGACCGGAAAATCCTTCACACCCACCGCTTTACAAGGGTTTCATGCCACACTATAATGTTTGGACGAGGCACGGAGAAATAGGGGTTATGATGGAAGACGGCGATGAAGAAGAGTATGATGACAACTATATGCCCCCGACTACGGTGATGCTATCGAACATCAAGTTGCACTGCACGATGTGCACGATGGTGCTGCATGGCGAAGCTGCTGAAGATCAAGATGAACCAGACGATGTGCCCCATGATGATGATCTCCGCGGGTCATTGTCGATGCAAGGACACAATGCGAAAGTCAAAAGGAGAAGCTGAAGTTCGATCGCATGTTAGAGGATCACAAAAGGGTTGTACCCCAATTGCGAAGATGGCAACACAAAGCTTGGTACCGTACTCGAATTGCTGCAGTGGAAGGCGAGAGAATCATGCTCGATAAAGGATTTGAGAAGCTCTTGAAAATAATGAAGAAGAAGCTTCCAAAGGATAACGAATTGCCCGACAAAGTACATACGCAGCAAAGAAGGTGGTATGCCCTCTAGGATTGGAGGTGGAGAAGATACATGCATGCCCTAATGACTGCATCCTCTACCGTGGTGCCTACAAGGATCTGAACGCATGCGGTATGCGGTGCATTGCTTGATATAAGATCGACGAGATGACCTCAGTGATGTTGACGGCGAGCCTCCTGGAAGAGGGTTCCTGCGAAGGTGATGTGGTATGCTCCTATAATACCACGGTTGAAACGTCTGCTCAGAAGCGGAGAGCATGCCAAGTTGATGCGATGGCGGTGAGGACCGTAAGAAAGACGAGAAGTTGAGAGCACCCACGACGGGTCGTGATGGAGAAAAATCGAGAGAAAGTACTGGGATGAGTTTGCAAAGGACCCAAGGAACGTATGGTTTGCTTTAAGCGCGGATGGCATTAATCCTTTCGGGAGCAGAGCAGCAATCACAGCACCTGGCCCGTGACTCTATGTATGTATAACCTTCCTCCTTGGATGTGCATGAAGCGGAAGTTCATTATGATGCCAGTTCTCATCCAAGGCCCTAAGCAACCCGGCAACGACATTGATGTGTACCTAAGGCCATTAGTTGATGAACTTTTACAGCTGTGGAATGGAAACGGTGTACGTACGTGGGATGAGCACAAAAAGGAGGAATTTGACCTGAAGGCGTTCTTGTTCGTGACAATCAACGATTGGCCCGCTCTCGATAACCTTTCGGGATAGACAAACAAGGGATACCACGCATGCACGCACTGTTTACTTGACACCGATAGTATATACCGGAAGCTGCAGGAAGAATGTGTACTGGGCCATCGCCGATTTCTTCCGACCAACCATCAATGTCGAAAGAAAGGCAAGCATTTCAAAGGCGAGGCAGATCACCGGAAGAAGCCCGCCATGCGCATCGGTGATCACGTACTTGCTATGGTCAATGATTTACACGTAATCTTTGGAAAGGGTCGGCGGACTAGCTGTTCCGACCGACGCCGAGAATCACGCACCCATGTGGAAGAAGAAATCTATATTTTGGGACCTACCCTCTGGAAAGACCTAGAGGTCCGCTCTTCGATCGACGTGATGCACGTGATTTAAGAACCTTTGCGTGAACCTGCTAGGCTTCTTGGGCGTGTATGGGAAGACAAAAGATACACACGAGGCACGAGAGGACCTGCAACGCTTACACGAAAAAGAGGGCATGCCTCCGAAGCGATATGAAGGTCCCGCCACCACGCTCTTACGAAAGAAGAGAAAGAAATATTCTTTCAATGCTTGCTCAAGATGAAGGTCCCGACCGGCTTCTCGTCGAATATAAAGGGAATAATAAATATGTCGAGAAAAGTTCCAGAACCTAAAGTCTCATGACTGCCACGTGATTATGACGCAATCGCTTCCGGTTGCATTGAGAGGGCTTCTACCGAAAAGCGTCCGATTAGCCATTGTGAAGCTATGTGCATTCCTCAATGCAATATCTCGAGAAGGTGATCGATCCAGAAATCGTAGTAACGCTTAAGGAGTGATGTGGCGCAATGTCTTGTCGATTTCGAGCTGGTGTTCCCACCATCCTTCTTCAATATCATGACGCACGTCCTAGTTCATCTAGTCGACGAGATTGTCATTACGGGGCCCGTATTTCTACACAATATGTACCCCTTTGAGAGGTTCATGGGAGTCCTAAAGAAATATGTTCAGAATCCGTGCTAGGCCGGAAGGAAGCATCTCCATGGGCCATCAAACAGAGGATGTCATCGGGTTTTGTGTTGACTTCATTCCTGGCCTTAATAAGATAGGTCTCCCTAAATCGCGGTATGAGGGGAGACTGATTTGGAAAGGCACGCTTGGAAGAGACTCAATAATATGCAGGACGGATATTCTTGGTCTCAAGCACACTACGCTTCTCTGAGAACTCTACCTTGGTGACCCCGTATGTCGATGAACACAAGACGTCTGCGCTCCAAACACCCGGAGCAAAGGCGACGATCGGATTACATGTGAACACATCAGGACTTTCAGCAGTTGGTTGGAAACACGTCTCAGAGGTGACAACACTGTTTGTGATGAGTTGTACTTGTTGTCCAGAGGACCATCTTCGACTGTAATGATTTGGAAAGGATCTGAGATAAATGGGAATACATTTTACACGATTGACCAAGATGAAAAGAGCACCAACCAAAACAGCGGTGTCCGCTTTGATGCAGCAACCGACAAGGGAAATGACACATATTATGGTTACATAGTAGACATATGGGAACTTGACTACGGAGTAGATTTTAAGGTCCCTTTGTTTAAGTGCAAGTGGGTCAATCTGTCGAGGCGGGGTGCAGGTAGACCCACAAGACGGAATGACAACAGTGGATCTGAAAAATCTTGGGTACACCGACGAACCGCTCGTCCTAGCCAATGATGTGTACAGGTTATCTATGTGAAGGACATGTCTACTGCACCGAGGAAAAGAAAAGATAAGGAAGCGAATACATCATACAATGAGCCAAAGCGCCACATAGTTCTTTTCGGGAAAAAGGACATCCCGGGAGTGGAGGGCAAGACAGGACATGTATGAAGAGTATGAAAAGTTTCATGAAATTCCCTTCAAAGTCAAGGCTGACCCAAGCATCCTGATAAATGATGAAGATTATCCATGGTTACGGCACAATAAGCAAAGCGACACAAGCGAAGAAAAAGTGAAGACTTTCTCCATAACTATTATGAAGATACCATGCCAACTTTATAACACACGAGTATGATACCATTGTCCGTTTTGTTCATGAACATACTATGCCAACTTTGAGAACCTCGCCAAACGAAGGGCGCTCACACCGGTTTATAAGCCCGTCCCTCTACGCCTTGTTGAGCTCACAAACTTGTGATTCACACAAATTTCAAAGAATTCAAATTTTATAAAACTAATGGCACAAACAGAAAGTTTATAATTGTTCTAAAACAAATGGCACTAACAGAAAGTTTATAATTTTGCTGACCTAAAAGCAAAAAAGAATTAAAAAATAAAGCAAAAAACCAAAAGAAAATAAATAATGCAGAAAACAAAACAAAAAACTTGAAAAAAATAAAAATAGCAACAATAAGCATTTTGTTGTAAGTAGAAACAAAATAAAATAAATAAAGCAACAAAGAAAACAAAAAAGTGTTTTCAATTTTAAAACTAATGGCACAAACAGAAAGTTTATATTTTTTCTAAAACTAAAAGCACTAACAGAAAGTTTATAATTTTGCTGACCTAAAAGCAAAAAGAATTAAAAATAAAGCAAAAACTAAAAGAAAATAAATAATGCAGAAAACAAAACAAAAAACTTGAAAAAATAAAAATAGCAACAATAAGTATTTTGTTGTAAGTAGAAACAAAATAAAATAAATAAAGCAACAAAGAAAACAAAAAAGTGTTTTCAAATTTTAAAACTAATGACACTAATAGAAAGTTTATATTTTTATAAAACTAAAAAGCAAAAAGAAATAAAATATAAAACAAAAAAAGTGCCACTTCATCGGGCCCCCACGGCTGAATACGACTAGAAACCCTATGGGCGAGGATTCAGGCCCGGAAGGCCCAGCAGGCCTGAGCACAGTGGCGAGATAGGCCCAGCCTGCTTTAGAGAGGAGCTCGAGAGGAGCCGCACCGCACCTTATAAGGTGCGGCTCCTCTCAACTAGCGAGTGGGACTAAACAAGTCACAGTTATATAGCACCCTTTGGTCGGTTGGTGCCTCGACAGGACTAATGCCCCTTAATCCGGTTGGTGCCACCAACCGGGACCAAAGGCCGCCGCTTCCCGCCCTTTGGGCCGGAAATTGGCCTTTGGTCCCGGTTGGTGGCACCAACCGAACAAAAGGCATTAGTCCCGGTCGAGGCACCAACCGACCACTCTATATAACCAGACTTTAAAATTTCACATCTCCTCGCCAGCTTTCCCCGACGCCTTGAGCTCATCGACGCCGCCAGGCTGCCAGATCGACGCCGTCCAGCTGCCCGCCGCCGCCGTCCATGCGCCGCCGACACCGTCCGCGCCCCGTCGTCGCTGCCCGTCGCCGCTTGACCCAACGCCGCCGCCGCCGCCGCCTTGTCGTCGCCCGCGCCCGTCGTCGCCAGCCGCCACGCCCGCCCGCCCGTCGTCGCCGAGCCCGCCGTCCTCGTCGCCGCCCGAGCCCGTCGTCGCCCCCTTGCCGCCGCCTGAGCCCGTCGTCGCCGTCGCCGACGCCGCCGCCGCCGCTGTCGCCCTCGGGCCGCCCGTTAATGAGCCGCCGTCGAGCCGCCTGCTTTTCATTTTTATTAGTTTATTTTTTTCATATGTGATGTATATGTGTATGTGGCTATAATGTATATGTTTTTATTTTTATTAGTTTAGTTTTTTGTTCATATATAGAAAGTTACAATTTTAATTAGGTTAGTGCATTTTAATTAGGTTAGTGTAGAGGAAAAAGTAAAATAAGGAAAAGGAAGAAAAGAGGAAGAAGGAAGAAGGAAGAAGAAGAAGAAAAGAATGAGAGGAAAAGAAGAAAAGAAGAGGAGAAGAAGAAAGGAATAGAGAAGAAGAAAAATAGAATTTTTTCTATTTTTCTTCTTCTCCTCTATTCTTTTCTTCTTCTCCTCTTTTTTTCTTCTTTTTCTTCTTCTTCTTCCTTCTTCCTTCTTCGCCTTTTTCTTCCTTTTCCTTATTTTCCTTTCTCGAGGGATAAGAAGAAAAAGAAGAGGAGAAGAAGAAAGAAAGGAATAGAGGAGAAAGAAGAAACTTTGACACGAGGGGGGGGGGTACCGATACCCCCTCCCCGATAACATTATTTTCCCATATATATGTATGTTGCGTCGTTGTCGATATAACGAGTGTGTCGAGGATCGCCGAGGGGTCGAGGGTCGGGAACTAGGGTAGAGGGTCGAGGGTCGTTAAGGGGTCAAGGGTCGAAGGTTTCAGGGTCGAGGGTTCCGATAGTGTCAAAGTATTGAAGAAATCCATGGCTTCATCATTAGCCGGAAGTAACCATGGCATGATGGTGAAGTCCTCCAAAGTTGTTACGGAATGGAGTCGGATAGGATAATTTGCCTTTTGCTGAACTTTGTACCAAAAAGCGAATTATCCTATCTCGGGACTCCGCTCCAAAACAACTTTGGAGAGCTTCACCATCATGCACCAAGCATTTTCGCCTAATGATGAAGACATGGTTTTGTTGAATCCTTTGACACTAGGCAACCTCCCGACCCTCGGCGATCTTCGACCCCTTGACCCTCGCCCTTCGGCGATCCACGACCCTCTACCCTACTTGTGGGACATAGATGTACTGTTCAACGCCGACCCCTCCCGATAGCTTCAACACGTGGGGGGTCGATATTACGTACCCCTCCTAGCTTGAAGCGTTCGAGGCCACCCCTAACCCTTGAAGCGTTGTTGAGGCCACCCCAAACCCTAGAGAAGCAGCGTCGAGGCCACTAATATGATTCCTTATTGTGATTAGCTAGCTAGTTCTACGTTGGCACTAATATATCCATATCTGTCATGTTTGAATAATAATTGCCATGTTGTAAATATTTGTAGAAACTATGGACACCCCCGAGACGAAGCACAAGAAGCGTTGTTGAGGGACATAATCGCACACGGAAGTGATGCCGCCTCCTCGATGATGTTTCTCAACGTCGATAACGATGGTCCGGAAGGAGAGGGTGAAGAAGCAGCTGGCTATGATTTACATGGCTCCGATGACCCAATGCCGGTGCAAGAAGTAGACCGTGAGGACGGCTCGGTGATCACCAAACCGAGTCCGGCCAGGTATATATATTAGTTAAGCATGTCTTGACTAGCTCTCGTCTTTGTTTTGGTATATATATATGTACACATATTAATTAACTCTCGTCTTTGTTCTTTTTCTAGCCCTCGGATCGAGCACAACCCGGTAAAGAGACGAGGCCGAAGAAAAAGTTGAGCTCGGATGAAAAGTTTGAGATCATAGAAATCGCTATGACGGCCAACCGATTGAACCCTACCGACAAAACTTTGTTGCTCGGTCACGGGTTACGGTTAGGGACAAGATCCCGATCAGCATCCACCAATGGTATAAGCCTAAGAACGAAGACCACGAGGTGTCTTATGTCAATGATATGCGAAAAATGATCTTTGGGTGAGCTGAAGTCAAATTTTACCCTACCGCCGGAGGATGGTCCGGAGAAGCGAGTAATAGAGCCATTAATCAAGTCTTTTGCTCTTAAGAAGATGGCGAGAACTACTCAGGAATTGGAAGAAAGACCTCAATACGTATGTCGAAAAAATGAGACACCAGAATTCACGGGCAAATATGAGAAGATCGAGAGATGGTGGCCCGCATTTGTGGCCTACAAGACATCGGAAAAGAGTAAAAAGATGTCAGTGACAAACAAGAGAAATGCTGCGAAGAAGAAGCTTCATCATCGCACGGGTCGGTGGCTACCTCATAGCCCGGCCTAAGTGGTCCAAGGCTGAGAATGATCTCGCTTGATAAAGGGATCGAACCGAGACAATGAACTGGCTGCACCGTTGCGGACTTGGTTCTTGGGGCCGGCGGATCCTTGGACCCTATAACGGGAAGTGCATTTGGACGGACGAACAATTGGACATACCGATCAAGAGGCTTAAGCATTATATCGAAGCAGCGCAGCAAGGGAAGTTCGTTCGAGACGAGGAGAAGGACGAGCTCACAATGGCCCTCGGAATCCTGAGCACCTGGGCCGGACACGAGGCACGCCAGCTCCCTTCGTGGAAGGCTGGATTTCCGGACAGGGGTTACAAAACCCATGAGAGGAGGAAGAAACTGGAGCAGAGCCTAATGCAGGCGATGCACTAAAGGGTAATGGGGCTAGAGGAACGAGAAGAGGAACGAGAAGCAGCCGATCACAACAAACGACCTGCCGAAGCTTCCCCCGAAGCTACCTCGCCATCTCAGCGGAGAAGCAGCGTGGCTTCCACCGAGCTGCTTCAGCCAGAGCAGCATGCCTTGACGGCTCCTGCCAGCTATCCCGTGGATGCTATCACGGATCTTTGAAAGTTGCCACCTTATGGCGCAATGGAGCAATTTAAAGGTCAAGGCGGCTGTTGGCTCTGTTTATCCCACTAAACCCGACTCAACTTTTCACCGTCGGCCGATTCGAAGGATATGCTAAGGTGATGGTCGATGAAATAACGGAGGGATTTGAGGAGCTCGGCTTGACCACCCTACGGTGAAGGGGAGTATCGGCTGGGTTCTCGCTCAAGACTCCATGCCTATGGCGGAAGGATCTCATCAACCTTCCGAACTGGGCCTCGCCTCCTCCTCCTCCTCCTCCGTGAGTCAGGGCACTCCGCCTCCTCCGCCTCCTCCTCCTCCTCCGGCGAGTCAGGGCACTCCGCCTCCTCCACCGCCTCCTCCTCCGGCGGGTGACGATCAGGGCACTCGGCCGGCTCCTTCTCCGGCGCGTGATGGCACTCCGTCTCCTTCTCCGCCTGCACCGGCGCGTCCGGGCAGCCAGCCTCCTCCTTCTCCGCCTCGTCAGCAAGGGCGGAAGAGACCCGCCGCCGCTCCGGCTGCTTCGGCGCGTCGTAGTCCTTCTCCTCCGCCTCGTAAGCAAGGAAAGAAGACATCCGCTCCGTCTGCTCTGCCGGCGTCTAGCAGTACTGCCAAAGGCGAGAGGAGATACAGATTCGGTCCTTCTCTGTAGACTCGGAGAAGTTACCGTCTGAGAGGAGCGAGGAGGAAAACGCGAAGATCGCGCAGATCGAAGTGGATGACTGGTTTCAAGGGTTGAAAGAAAAGAGACATCCACCTCCGGGAGGAGAAGGTAGATCCGGTCAAAGCGAAGCGCACTTGCTGCCCCGACAAAACCACCCAAGTCTCCGCCGAAAGGCAACTATGAGCGCATTATTGGAAAGGCATTTGCCGAGGCGGAGAGATCGGGAAATCTTGTCGGTGATCAAAGGATGAAAGAACGACGAGCTGGGAAACAAATTGCCCAGCTCGGCGAACAAGCCGGGCGAATCGTGCCCCCGCTCAAGGTGCCTGCTAGCGACATCGCCGATCCGAGGATGGTGCCCGGTTATGGCAATCTCAAGATTACTTGCCCGACGATGTACAATTTGATTTCTTGGAGGTGCAGATACAAAGATACGAGTACGGGAAGCCTCTCGTCAAAGATGAAAGCTCTCTAACAACGATGATGCGAAGATTGCATGATTGGTACATGAAAACCTGCAAAGAGTCTCGACGGGAGGAATACTTTGTATTTGAGAGTTAAAAGGAGCATGACCTCCTTGGAATTGAACTATTGCCTATTCCATTTGAGGAGTTCTATCAGTTTTTCAATCAATTGGCCATCGATAAAGCAACGGTCACCTGCTACTGTCGTAAGTAGTACTACTTCTGTCATTAAGTATCTCTATATAACTCAGCTCTTTCATTGCATGTATTTATAAATATCCTCACTATATTATGCAGATTGAAGATCGCAGAAATGAAGAAAAAACAAGTGGGTGATATTGGGTTCATTAACACATATCTCATCGATGCTAATGAGGTTAAATATCGTGCCAAAGGAAACCGAGGCCAACTTGCTACGATCGTTGGAAATAAATGAACACAAAAATACAATACTCTTTCCTTACAACTACACGTGAGTGTTACTTGTCTTGTGGCATATTCGGTTTCCCTTATTTAGTCCAGGTTATAGAAATGTAATATTGATGAGTTATGCGTAAATGCGCAGGTTCCACTATATTCTCCTAGAGATTAAGCTTGAGCAGGGAGTAGTAACTGTCTTAGACTCGAGACGAAAAGATCCCAAGGAGTATGCGGAAATGACTGAAATGCTCGAGAAGTAAGTTAAATCGATCATTATCCACCATATCAGCAACTTTGTTCATTTCTGATATCAAGTAATTGTTTTCTTTGTATGGCAGGGCTTAGGGAAAATTCACCAAAAAAAGCTCCGGGACTACCGAAGAAGCTGCAATTTAGACACCCGAAAGTAAGTACTATATAGTAGCATATTCCACGCGCATCTCCTAGTGATTCAAGCGCTAGTTTCATCAATACCATTTAGCATGTGCTTGCTATATATAATTATCAGTTTGATTGACCTCTGTTTCTTGTAAAGTGGTTGTGGCAGGAACAAGGGAATGATTTCTGTGGATACTACGCTTTGAGTCCATCCGCCACACGACTGTGAGAGGGCTACTCCGACAAACAATTTGAAGTGCGTAAATAAAAATATTCACAATTTTATTTTATTACCATCATTTGTGTTGAGTTTCATTCATTCATATATATATATATATATATATATATATATATATGTATTGACCCCTTTCTTAAAATTAGATGTTTCGGCAGCGGGATGAACTCCTAGCACCAGATCGCATGCGAGCAATTCAAGAGGAATTGGCGGCATTCTTTCTTGACTATGTGATCGCTGAAGACGGGGAATACCATGTGGACCACGGGTCCTTATTTT
This sequence comes from Aegilops bicornis, assembly GCA_021605145.1. Classification (NCBI taxonomy): domain Eukaryota; kingdom Viridiplantae; phylum Streptophyta; class Magnoliopsida; order Poales; family Poaceae; genus Aegilops; species Aegilops bicornis. The sequence continues at coordinate 686,328,840 of CM038673.1, read as the reverse complement.
AAAAGATAATTATTGTATATATGTAGCGGTAGCGTCGGATAGATATACGAGAACTTGTTGTTCGACCAATCTCGGAGAAGGAGAGGTGGTCGATATCACTTCTCTGTATGCATATATATGTTCATGACGATCTTACATTTGCTTAATTACTAGCTAGCTAGCATGTCTAGTTAGTCCTCTCTATACGTATGTATAGTACGAAGCGTCGACCAAGCACGGACAAAAGAAATGACACTTTTCTCTATTAATTAGCTAGCTATAGCACAATATATGAAACACCTAAATTAACCCCCAACCCCCCTCTTTTGAAAAAAAAAACAAAACCAGAGCTAAAGAAATGTCGACGCGTGGATGCCTATTGGTCCCGGTTGGTGCCACCAACCGGGACCAAAGGCCCTCTACTGGGCTCAGCGGACAGGCCACGTGGAGGCCCATCTTTCCCGGTTCTGGATAGAACCGGGACTAAAGGATTAGGGTATTAGTACCGACCCTTTAGTCCCGGTTCACGAACCGGGACTAAAGGCCCTTATGAACTGGGACTATAGGCCCTTTTTCTACTAGTGCTTGGTCCAATCCTTTTGGTTGGATATATGATGGACGTCAGATAGAGGGGCCCAAGTTGCAGCATGACTTGCTAGAGGCAATTATCGAGGTGTCTTATCATTTCCTTCTCCATTTTTTTAGAATCATATGGTCTCTTTATTGCTCTATAATAAGGGGTACAGTAGAAGGATCCCATGGCTGAAGAAGCTAGAGATAGCGACCATGATCGAGGGAGAGAACACTCTTCACAAGATTATGCGCCTCGTAATTAGACGATTCACCCTCGTGAATAAACCTTACTGAAATGAAGGAACTTGCTCGTTCCTTGATCTCCGTAAGCACTGAGCTATATGCGAACTTGCTTCATTGATGTTCTTTACTACGGTGGATGCATCACATGTGATAACAAGTTCCTGCAAGTTTAGATCCTCTAAGAGGGCCAAGGCCTTGCAACATGCTACACATTCCAAGGTAGCTAGCCGAATAAGTGCAGTTGTCAAGGACCCATGCTGATGACCGAAGCTACCTTCCGGAGTCGTACACCTCGGCCCTTGGGTGTTGATCTTGTGAAATTCGATACACAATTCTTGGTTCCCTCGTCCTCATGGCGCCAATCTGAAACAAGGCATGGTTACCGAGGGGGCAACACTAATGATGGCCACTAAAGTTTCTGACCTGCGGCCCAAGGACGTAGACTTCTATGGCCTCATGAAGACTAGTGTGATGTGCTGGAGCTAGTGATACGCTGGAGCCTGGATAGGGATGGCAATGGGTACCCATTACCCGCGTACCCTGTGGGTAAAAACCCTATTAGGGTAAGGTATGGGACAAAAAATTATCCATGGGTACTTAAATGGGAAAATATCATACCCATCGGGTAGTGAGGGTACGGGTATGGGATCGTATAACCCATGCCCATGTACCCATGTATCCATCTAAAATGTTGACAGGTGGGTTTCCGTTAATATCCCAATGTATTCATTTCCCCTCCTAATCACGCTAGGTAAAAACTATAATGTGTATTCAAATTATCTCTATAATTTATCATGATTTCGTGAACTTAAAGTGTATGCATATGTGTTGTTATTTATGATTATGTGTTGCTGTTAACATTTTTATATGTCACTTTATAGGCAAGTACTTTTGTTATGAGAATATGTTGTTGTTACAATACGTTGTTGTACATTGTTGTAAATGTGTTGCTATTAATAATTTATGATTGTATGTTGCTTTTTACAACTATTTTCTACTCAGTTGATGTGTTGTAAACGCGGGTATTTTTACCCGCGGGTACCCATATACCCTGTCGGGTGACGGGTATGGGAAAATATTATACCCTTGACGGGTATGGGTATGAGTGATGGGTAAACTCACGGCAGACGGGTAAGGGTATGGAGTAACTCCACCCGTACCCATATCCTATGGATGCCATCTCTAAATCGGACCATGTGTTCCCATAGCCCCATGTGCATTTTCCCTTTAGGTCCAGTCCACGCTTGGCCCACTCCTGTTGTCCGGATTTGATGAGTAAGGTTGGATGACCAGCTCCCCTTCGGACGGGTCCAGAAACATTTAATGTGTCTGTTTTGAGGTATGTCAGGGCTGGCCCATAGGCCGGGCAAACAGGGCTACTGCCTGGACCCCTAAGAGGATGAGGGACGCAACACTAAATTATGAGACATGCCTTTCAACACCCGGATGTCCCTACACTGTCCATGAACGGTAAATTCAAAAAAATAAAATAAATCTCAAACTTTGCGACATCAAACATTTAATGTTCTAGCAAAGTTTTAGTCTACATTGATTTTTTTGTGAGGGATCCTCAAATGTTATTGTGGCTGAAACTTTGCAAGGCATTAAATGTTTAATCATGTTTGATGTCCTAAAGTTTTAGTTTTCTCAATTTCGTTTTGAATTTACTGTTCATGAGGGTGTAAGGGCACCCGGGAGCTATCATACCATTTTCCAAAATTATACTACTAACCACCATGCTATTACCCATTAGATCAACACATCATAGAATAGGTGAGGATAAAATAACTTCTCAATTTGGATGAGCAAATCCCACCCCGCAAACCAATATCATGTACCCCATATAAACAAAGCACTAGTGACATCTACTTTGGGGGGAGGCGACAATGCAATGAAATCAAGGGACCAAATGGAACAAGTATCTCCAACCTTGTCCTCGTCATGTGGGGATTTTTCATCAGTTTGTAGGGGGGATTTTTCAACGGCACATGATATGTGTCTCTCTCGTTGCAACCGTTATCATAGCTATCACTTGCTAGCCGGTTTTTCTTTCTTTCTCAGTGAAAGGGGGTTGGTGCTATATATCGCATTAAGCGACCGTAAGAGCCTAGCATTGCCTACAACGATCGGTCTTTCCCCATTTTTTTTCTTTGCATGATTTTTCAAATCAGTTTTGCGAAGTTCTAAAAGCTTTCGATCAGTTTTTTATTTTCTTTGTGTTTTTTCTGTTTCTTATTTCTTGTTTTTTCTTTTCTAATTTTAACTTTCATGATCTTTTTTGAAAATTGCGAGCATTTTTAAAATTCATGATCTTTTAATTACTTGAACATTTTACAAATCCGTGAACTTTTTTCTTTCAAATCTATGAGCCTTTTTTGAATCTGCAGACATTTCTCAATTTTCACAAACATTTTTCAAATCCGCAAACAATTTTTAAAATTGATGAACAGTTTCTCTATCCTTGAACATTTTTGAATATGTTCCCCTTTTTTAAAAATCCACGAACATTTTTCATATATGTAAATATATTCAAATTCGCAAACAGTTTTTGAATTTGTGTATTGTTTTTAAATTTGTGAACATTTTTTGAGCTCATGAATATTTTTTTTAAAATTCTCAAATATTTGTTTGATTTGAAGAACTTTTTGTATTCATGAACGTTTTTGGTATTCACATACGTTTTTCAAATTCATGAATATTTTGGATTATTGAATATATATTTTTTTGAAATAAAATAAAACCGACCAAAAAAAAGCGAGAATATATAAAATTCATACAATATATATTGAAAAACTGAAAAGAGAAAAAAATGGAAAAGGAAATGTGCCTGTGAGCACTTCAGTTCAGTCTCTCCCGTACGTAGCGACGTTCCTGAGTGTTGGGCATGGCTGGTTTACGAGATCGCCGTGAGCGACGCGTCGCGGATTGCTTGCTACGAGCGATCCATAGCAGTGCCCGCCGTCAACTACGATGCTGATGTGTCGGTTCATGACGGCGCCAGTGGTATAGTCAATAAGATGTTGCGATGGCGCTTTTGGCATCATTGCGAGGCTGAATCTACTCGTCGAGCCTTCACCTTATCCTTCTTCAGGGTCGACTGTTCGTGCTTCAGACAATCGTTGATAGTGTCTCTAGCTCCCACAGTGCGGAGCAGGTACTGCATCGAGCTAGGCTCACGACGTATCATCAACTTGTGCAGGTTGAAGAAGGTGACAGAGTCTCCTTGAGCTTGTTTGTACTTTTAATTTTCACTCTAGTTGTTCCTGCAAGTCTTGAACTTAGTTAAGTTAATATACATGGCTTCTCGCGTTAGGAAATATAAACATGAAGGATATGGCAAAAGTACCTTCGACGTTTCTGGTTGTTATAAGTGTACTCGACATCCAGACAGCTCTGATTGGTATTCAATCTATTACGATTCTTATCATTTCGCCATTGGCTTCTCCTCGTCTCCTACATTCCGTTCGAGGCATGAGAAATTTTGCCCCTTCCATCTCGATCGTTCTCTTTTCTTCCATTTCTCTTAACTAAGTCTTCGGCCGTGCTATCCAAAAAGCTATTACTTCTCTCGTTTAACTGAAAGCAGAAATCATGACCAATCCAATAATCTCTCCGGTAACATCGATTTTTTGTTTTGCGGGTAACAGATAACATCGATTGATGGCCCCTCTGTGAAAGACTCACACACACCACCATTGCTGGATGGTCGTGTTCGTCCTGTCCTCATATTTCCCAACCAACAAAAAAAAATGCAGAGATCATTAAACATTAGTATATAACGAAATACATTACTCTAGTAACAAACGGAGCCTTCCTGGCAACGAGGGTGAGTTGGAGTTTAGCTAACGAGCTTCGCTTCGCGCCTCGTGGCTCTCCTGGAAAGATTAATCAACAGCAGCAATGGTGGCAGACGCAAAACCACGGAAGTTTAACTGAGCGAGGCACGCGCGAAAATGAAGAAGGGAAGATGGCGCGAATATATAGCCCGGCCGCTCCATCATAGCGCAAGACCGCCGCCAGAAGTCTTCGGTGTTGTCGATCGAGGAGCCAGCTGCGTGCGGATCGGGTCGGGCCGGGCTGGCAAATTTCTTCGACGTTTCCGCCTGGTGCAGTAGCTGAACTCAAAAGGAATCTGGATGTGGAAAGCGCGTGGGAGAGAGAAGGAGCGGAAGACTGGCCGTGCCGCGCGTCAACCGTGCCCGCTGCGGTAGGACGGACGGGGAGCTTTTCTGCTCAGTTTGCATCCAGTTTCTGTGGGTTTTCCGGGGCATTTTGCTCTGACTTTGCGGGACTGCGCTTCAGCGAGGTTACCTAGAGCTGCTCTCCAAATCCGCGAAATGGGGAGCAGTGACCGGCCGGCCTCTTTCCATCACTCTTACTGGAAAGTGGGGCGCAGTTTCGAGAGTTTTTTTTTACATTTTTTCACAATAGAGACTGTTTTTCAATATTATGCATTGGACATCGTGTGTGCTCTTTTCGTCGACGAGGGACTCGGTTTTCTTTCTGTTCCGCAAATGAACCTTTGCCTTCAACTCAAACACATTTCCAAACTGCATGATGAGCAAACCACGGGACAACTTCCTATCGTGTCTCCAAATACGGCTGGTCGAACACCAATGACGTAGGCATGTCGGATAACCATCATACTTCTATTTTGCGTGACATTATGAAAGGGCTCGATTTCTACCGCTCTATCACCATGGTGCATCTCGGAAATGGAGCCACTACCTTGTTCTGGCTCGATCTTTGGCTCCCACAATCCACCCAAACTCTTGCCTAACAATTCCCGACGCTGTTCTCCCACTCCAACAGAGTTCACACTTCAGTTGCTCGTGCTCTGGCCTTGAGCGACCTAACCTTCGACCTAACATCACGGCTGTCCCATACGGCCGAATGCAAGCTAATTGAATTACCCACTATATTGGCTATGGTAAACTTGAATCTGCAGGTTGCTGACGGAAGAACTTCAAGGGACGCTGGCAAGCTGCTAACCACTAAGCTAGAATACCAGGCGGTTTGGCAGACGTGGCCCACAGACCCACTCGCCGAGGCCATTTGGAGAAACTATGCCCCAAATAAATGTAGAATTTTAATCTGGCTAGCTAGCAAGGACTGCCTGTTCATAAATGAGAGGCGATTTAGATGGGGCATTGCCCTGTTTGCGGCCAATGCGAATCCATTGAGCACCAATTATTCATCTGCCAACAATTCACTCCGCTCTCAGTGGAGCTTGACAGCCTATGCCACGGTACCCCCAGGGGCTGCTTTAGGCCTGGGACGGAATTGAACAACAAAACGAGATCAACAGTTCAACTGGCCGTCCTTTCAGAATGTATACCTCGAGCTCCACACAATTGCTAGATCCGCTCCTGATGATCTTAGTCTATGATCCCATCACTATAAAGGTATCCAAACACAAATTAGGCACTGTGACTAGGGCGCCATGTTGTTCCACGTAACCAGAAGAATACAGTCCCACACGGCATTATGTACTTTTTCTTTCTTTCTTTCTTCTCCCTCCATTCACCTGGTATTTCTGGTGACCCTGTGGTATGTAACTCCCCTAACGGTTGATAATAATTGTTCAGGCAAGCGTAAGCCCGCCGTTGACGCATCAAACAAAAAGATTGTAACGCTAAGGCATTTCTTCACTAGTAAAAAAATTAAATGCAGCTAGATGAATTAGTTTTGTCCCTTCTTGCCAAAAACAAGTTTTAAGTATCTCTTAACAGTCTCAGAAGGGACGTCAAAGCAGAGAAAATAATGTTCAGAAAAATAAACCGACCAACCAAAAAGATTGAATTTTGTAGCCAATTGAATATCGACATTCGGACCTCAGTGTTCAGTAGCCTCTTTATTGTCCTTTTTGATTATTGTTTTTTGCGGGGACTGTCCTTTTCAATTTTGTCTGAAATAATATCTAGGAATGATTATGTAATGAAACAAATCCAGGTTATTTCATAAATTATGGTGAATAATTCAACTTTTTTGGATCAACATGGGTGGATAATCCACCTAGACAATTTAGCTAGAGAGAAGTCCATATTTCAACCCTGAATATCATCAAAGTTCAAGAAACAACCCTAAACTTCAAAACAGTCTATTTACAACCTTGAACATCCAAAACCAGACAAATATCAGCCCTCCTCTTCTGAAACCATTTTCTAGGTGGTTTTGACAAGTTTAATCAAGTTGACCGCCAAGTCAGCACATTGACTGAAGTCAACCACCAACACTACCCCCTCTCTCCTACAGGTGGGACCCAATACCAATTCTCTGTCTCACTTACACGTAGCCCCTACTAGCCATCTCTCTCTCTCTCTCTCTCTCTCTCTCTCTCTCTCTCTCTTCATGGTGTCTTTTACCTCACGACGAAGGGCAGAGGAGCGGCGAGTCGAGGTGGCTGCCACCGTACGACACGTGAGGAGGCAGAGCGGCCATCACCGCAGGACCGTGGCACCACGCCGCACCCGAGTAAGGTCGCAGGGCTTCTCAAGAAGAGCTGCCAGGGTCTCCACAGACGGTTAGGCACCTGGGAGGGTTAGGCATCCTCGCATCCGGTCACATGAATGTGACCCTCATGCTGAGATGATCTGGCGGATCATTCAAGCGGAGGGGAGGTCTGTGGTTACAGCTTCTCCAGGCTAAGTATTTGCTAGGCGAGTGAGGGAGTCCTGGACTAGGGGGTGTCCTGATAGCCGAACTATCATCACGGCCGGACTCCAAGACTATGAAGATACAAGATTGAAGACTTCGTCCCGTGTCCGGATGGAACTTTCCTTGGCGTGGAAGGCAAGCTTGGCGATACGGATATGTAGATCTCCTACCATTGTAACCGACTCTGTGTAACCCTAACCTATCCGGTGTCTATATAAACCGGAGGGTTTTAGTCCGTGGGGCGAACAACAATCATACCATAGGCTAGCTTCTAGGGTTTAGCCTCCTTGATCTCGTGGTAGATCTACTCTTGTACTACCCATATCATCAATATTAATCAAGCAGAGTAGGGTATTACCTCCATCGAGAGGGCCCGAACCTGGGTAAAAACATCGTGTCCCTTGTCTCCTGTTACCATCCGCCTAGACGCACAGTTCGGGACCCCCTACCCGAGATCCGCCGGTTTTGACACCGACATTGGTGCTTTCATTGAGAGTTCCTCCGTGTCGTCACCGATAGGCCCGATGGCTCCTTCGATCATCAACAACGACGCGGTCCAGGGTGAGACTTTTCTCCCCGGACAGATCTTCGTATTCGGCGGCTTTGCACTGCGGGCCAATTCGCTTGCCCATCTAGAGTAGGTCGAAAGCTATGCCCCTGGCCATCAGTTCAGATTTGGAAGTTTGAACTATACGATCGATATCCGCGGAGACTTGATCTTCGATGGATTCGAGCCGCGGCCAAGCGTGCCTTTGTCTCGATGGAGCACGATCTAGCTCTACAACGGTGCCTCGAGGCCGCACCAAAGATCCGCTCCGACCCTTAATCCGAGCCGGATTCCCCGATCGAGGACGAGTGGTTGGACACCGCCTGGGGCTACAATCTCTACGGCGATTGAGCCGAACTCTATCCCTGTCGCTGCGAAGACCTCGACCTGTGGTGCCGGACTCCGAACCCTCCGCGCCCGCCAATCGAATCCGATCGGCGCCGGTCATGGAGTTCATCGCCACAGACATCTTTCAAAGACTCGCCCTTTGGCGACATCACGAATTCACTAAAGTCTCTCTCTTTATCCGGAGAGCCCTGCGGACTACGGACAGGAAGGTTGGGATGCGGACGACGAAGAAATTCAACGCCCACCCACGACCCACTTTGTAGCCACCGCCGATGATTTAACCGACATGCTCGACTTCGACTCAAGACATCGACGGTATGGACGACGATGCCGGAGGCGACCAAGACCCAAAGCACCCACGTGGCAATCGGAAGGCCACCTCGTCATACGACATATACATGGTGGATATCCCGAAAGATGGGAACGGCGATGGAACAACAGAGGAGGACCCCTCCAAAAAGCAACCGAAGCGCCGACATTAGCGGCGCCGCTCTAAATCCCGCCACAAAGAAAAGCGGTGATTCCGGCACGGAGATAATAACACCGGACAAGATTGAAGACAACCCCTCCGGCAGGACTCGGTAGCGGGAGGAGGGAGAAGCAAATCCGCCTGACGGTGCAGAAAGAGAGGTCGAGGAAGATAATTATGCGCCTCCCTCCGAAGATGAGGCAAGCCTCGAGGACGACGAATTTGTCGTGCCTGAGGATCCCGCCGAATAAGAGCGTTTCAAACGCATGCTTATAGCCACGGCAAGCAGCCTCAAGAAAAAGCAGCAACAACTTAGAGCTGACCAAGACCTGCTAGCTGATAGATGGACTGAAGTACCAAGGCACGGGAAAACGCGCCGGACTTGCGAGATATATTGGAGGACAAAGCAAAATATACAAGATCGATCTACGGATCGCGTGGGCGCCCAACGATGATTACCGTCGCGCCGGATACAACAAACCCGGCCGGGCCGAACACAGTAGACAAAGCTCATATGAGCTACGTCGTGCTATAGCCCAATACAGAGGCGCCGCACACCCACTATGCTTCACAGATGAAGTAATGGATCATCAAATCCACGAGGGTTTCAAACCCGTAAACATCGAATCATACGATGGTACCACAGATCCTGCGGTGCGGATCGAGGACTATCTCCTCCATATCCACATGGCCCACGGTGATGATCTACATGCCATCAAATACCTCCCACTCAAGCTTAAAGGACCAGCTCGGCATTGGCTCAACAGCTTGCCGTGAGAATCAATTGGTTGTTGGGAGGACACGGAAGCCGCATTCCTTGATAACTTCCAGGGCACATATGTGCGACCACCAGACGCCGATGACCTTAGCCACATAATTCAGCAGCGGAAGAATCGCCGGACAATTACGGACACGGTTCCTAACAAAGAAAAATCAAATCGTTGACTGTCCGGATGCAAAGGCCCTTGCAGCCTTCAAACATAACATCCGCGACGAGTGGCTTGCCCGACACTTAGGACAGGAAAAGCCAAAATCCATGGCAGCCCTCACAACACTCATGACCCGCTTTTGTGCGGGAGAGGACAGCTGGCTAGCTCGAAGCAACAACTTGGCCAAACATAATGATAGTTCGGATACCAAGGACAGCAATGGTAGGTCGCGTCGCAACAAGAACAAGCGCCGCATTAACGGTGATAATACTGAAGATACAACCGTCAATGCCGGATACGGTGCGCAAAATGGGCATAGACCCCTCAAGGATTAAACCCACAAAGACGACCTTTAAAGGCGTCATACCGGGTGTAGAGGCCAGTTGTACGGGCTCAGTTACACTCGAAGTGGTCTTCGGATCCCCGGATAACTTCCAAAGCGAAGAGTTAATATTCGACATCGTCCCATTCCGCAGCGACTATCATGCACTACTCGGACGAACCGCATTTGCAAAGTTCAATGCGGTGCCGCACTATGCATACCTCAAGCTCAAGATGGCAGGCCCTCGAGGAGTAATCACGGTCAATGGAAACACCAAACGCTCTCTCCGAACGGAGGAGCACACGGCTGACCCTCGCGGCGGAGGTACAAAGCAGCCTCTCACAGCAATTCTCGAGTCCGGCCACTAAGCCCCGGACACCGCTGCCGCTACCGGAGTAACCTACAACAAGACCGCTTGGCACGATTCAAGCACGCATAGCAATCCGCCCCAACCCCAGCCCTCGCGAAATTGCGAAGCTAGTATTACGCTGCATATAATTACGCTCTGGAGATACCATGGGCATATGGGGAGGGGCAAGACCACGGCACGCCCGGAATACGGCTCAACCGCACCAGGGGCTCCCGATTGTGTCATTTTTTTCTTTTTCCTTTTTTCCTTTTTCTTACTTTCAGGACTCCGTCTTTCAGAAGTCCTGTCCGGCACTAGAATTGCCGGACTCACGATGCAACAGCCAGGGAAGTAGAACGCTACGTCGAATTTTCAGGTGGTCTTTATTACGAGCATTATACCTGTTTTACATACCATCCCGCAGCTTACCCCTGGAGGGGGACATGTTAGATAGTCCCGTCCCTTGCTTATCGCACTATTTGTATCGTTCTGCTTTCATTGCAGTACATTTTTGAATAAACAATACATGGCCTTCGCCTATTATTGCACTCTTTTCTTTATCTATATACATGTTCATTTCATGACATGTGGCACCCGTACACTTTGGTACGGCCAATACACCAGGGGATTAAGTATCCCAAAATTATGGTGTGATAAGTCCGAACACTTTCACAAGTGCGGCACCCCGAACTTATAGCATTATATGAATCGGCTCCGAATCATGTCTTGGGTCAATTGTTGTGTTTGCCCGGCTCCGTGTTTTGGTACCTTACGTTCCGTTATATCGGCTAAGGTAGCATCGGAGAACCACTGCGATTGTGCCCAAGTTGAGCTGGGTCGAGCACCTCAGTGGAGAAAGCTAAAACTGACCGTCATGATAGGGCGAGAGCCGGTCGCTGTTCGAGAGGTTTTTTCGGGTCCCTAAAGACTTATGCCACTTAGAGCGAGGAACCGGAGTTGTCAGGCCAAGGCGTGGATAGCGCCCCGAACTCGGTCTTCCGAATACTAGGGGCTTCGCCGAAATTTAAAATTATAGAATTCTATGGCTAAGTGAGAGTGTTCAAGCATTATAAGTCCGGTTGCCTTGTTCGTTGTGTTGAGCACCTCCTAGATGGACCCAAGAATGGGAACAAGAGTGCTCAAGTTTATCCCGAACACCCGGCACTCGTGGCATGGGGGCTGAAGCCAACGACTTGCCATCTCTCAACTTTGATAAAACGGCCGCCCAGACGGTAATATTGTACATTAACAAGCGTTGCTTAGCGCATATGAACAAGTTTTCAGCGTACATGATAAAAATGCGAGCCTATTCAAAAATTACATCTTTGGAGCACTCATCCGCTATTCAAGCGGGCACCCTTCAGAGGCCCTCATAGTACATTTCGGCGCGATGCTCCTTGCCCTTCGGTGGCCCGTCCGTCACAAGCTTCTCCGCATCTAGCTTGCCCAGTGCACTTTAGCACGGGCAAGGGCCCGACGGACACCTTCAATGCAGACGGAGCGCTTGATGACTTCAATCCGTGGACAGGCGTCCACCAGCCGCTGCACTAAGCCGAAGTAGCTCCCAGGCATGGCTTCCAATGGCCACAGCCGCGCTATAAGGCCCTTCATGGCCTGTTCGGCGACCTTGTGGAGCTCGACCAGCTGCTTCAGCTGGTCGCTCAGGGGCACCGGATGTCCGGCCTCAGCATACTGAGACCAGAACACCTTTTCCGTCGAGCTCCCCTCCTTGGCGCGGTAGAATGCAGCAGCATCATACACACTACAGGGCAAATCTGCGAATGCTCCTGGAGAGCTCTGAATCCGGGTAAGTAATAGGTAATTCACTTTCACATGCTTGCTTTGCATAAAGAATGCCTTACCCGCCGCTATCTTCTTTAACGACTCAATTTCTTGGAGGGCTTTTTGGGCCTCGGCCTTAGCAGCTTTGGCACTCTCAAGAGCCGAGGCAAGCTCGGACTCTCGAGTCTTCGTGTCACGCTCCAAACTCTCGTGTTTTTCCACGAGAGCTTGGAGCTCTCTTGCCGCATCTTGGCCAGCTGCGCCTCCCCTTCTCTCGCTTGGTGCGTTCGCAGCCGCTTTGAGCGGCCACGGACACCGCTTCCTTCAGGGTCGCCACCTCGCTCGTGGCCCCTGCAGTACGCATGTTATTCCTGTTATTTTTTGCAACCGAAACCTTTTTATAAGGTATTTCTTTAATAAGGTACTACTTACCTTCCTTGTCCTCGAGCTGCTTCTTGGCTTGGTCGAGCTTGTTTCGGACCGCCGAGGCTCTGCTTCAATGCATTGACCTCCATGATCAAGCGGCAGAGGTCGAAGAGCGCAATGCATTCCCATATTGACATACTTATGTTAGACTCATGCGTATATCTTTTTAGATCCTTAGTCCGGCTTTTCTTTCCGAACAGAACTAAGCATCGAGGCTACTGTCTATGCGGTAATATTTTTACATATTCTAAACTTACCTCAAAGCCTGTTAGAAGGCTGGTAATAAGCAGTCAGCCCGCTCTTGGCGGACTAAACTGTCCGGATCACCACACTCATAACAAAGGCGGTGCTCCTCCTTGATGGAGGCGCTGTTAAGCGCCTCCGATGCTATCCGGTGCCTCCGGTTGAACGGAGGACACGGCGTCCTAACCCTTCTTCTGAAGGGACCGCTTGCCGGACTCGGAACGGCTGAAGGTTCCGCATGGAGTCCGGACAAGGGTCGGGCTTAGAGCCCCGGGGTCTTGCCCCCACGCGCTGAGTCCGGGAGGTTGCCTTGTGGCGCCTCCTGCGCCACCTCCTCTTGACCAAGCCCCCCTTGGGGCCCCGCCGCGGCGTCGTCCATAGCGTGAGGTGAGGAGGCGGTCGGAAGTGAAGTACTCTCCATTTCCGACGACCTCAGGGACCCGCTCGACGAAGTGGCGAACTCACCCTTGGGCGGGCTGCATGATTGTTCGGCATTAGAGAACACTATGCAATGATAATAAAGCCATGGGTATCCGGACACTTACGATCTCGCCAGGGGCTTGGCCCTTGTTGGCCAATCCTCCTCGTCGTCGTCGACGTTGGTGGAGAAGTCCGGAGGAAGGGTTCTTCCCTTCTTGGACCCTCCGGCCTCCCCAGTTGGGGCGGCCTTCCTTTTTCTCCTCTTCACCGGGGAGAAGCTTTTTCCTCCTCCTCGTCCTCGGGAGAAGATTACGCTTCAGAATCGACAACACTGGCGCCGGGAGCTCCTTCGAGTTCCCGTGGCCTCCTTCTTGGTTTTCTTCTCCGCACCACATGGGTACCGGAGCCAGCAGCCCTGGCTAATCGGGCGTCCGGCTGGGTCTTCCGCAAAGGAGCCGACAGTTAATCTGTTCGGACGTCTTCACCCGATCTGTCAAAGATTAGGGAGTTTTAGATCCCACATAGAGTCAATCTATGAAAAAGAGTCCCGTAAAGGGTAAAATAACTTACCTCGCCCGGCTTGACGCCGCGAAATGTATCCGCGTCTTTGTTAGCGGATCTTTGGGGCTTCAGCGCCTTGAACGGCACCTTCCGGGCATCTTCGCACGTAGTGTCAAGAGCCGACTCAAGGTTCGTGTCTTTGCGGATCGAACTCCCATAAATTGAAGGCCTGTTGTTGGCATGGGAGAATCCGGCGGATGAGCATCACCTGGATTACGTCGACAAGCCTGAGATTCTTGTCCACCAGGTTTCGGACGCATGTTTGGAGTCCGGATAGCTCGTCCGAATTCCCCCACGCCAGGCCCGTCTCTTTCCATGACGAGAGTCGTGCGGGGAAGCCAGAGCTGAATTCGGGGGCCGCCACCCATTCGGGGTCGCGTGGCTCGGTGATGTAGAACCACCCCGATTGCCACCCATTTATTGTCTCCACAAAGGCGCCCTCGAGCCATAGGACCTTGGCCATCTTGCCGACCATGGCGCCTCAAGACTCCGCTTGACGACCGCCCACTACCTTCGGCCTGACATAGAAGATCTTCAGCCATAGGCCGAAGTGGGGCTGGATGCAGAGGAAGGCCTCGCATACGACGATAAACGCCGAGATGTTGAGGATAAAATTCAGGGCCAGGTCGTGGAAGTGCAGGCCGTAGTAGAACATGAGCCCCCGGACAAATGGGTGAAGTGGAAAACCTAGTTCGCGGAGGAAGTGGGGGAGAAATACCACCCTCTCATGGGGCCTGGGGGTTGGAATGAGCTGCCTCAAGGCCGGGCAGCTCAGGCGCGATGTCGCCGGACAAATATCCGGCCTCCCACAGTCTTGTGATGTGCCCCTCCGTGACGGAGGAGGCCATCCACCTGCCTCCCGCTCCTAACATGGTTGGAGAAGGTTGAGGTGGGATGTGCGGACTTGGGCGCTGGAGCTCGAGTCTTGTGAAATGGATGAGCAAAGGAGGAAGAAGGCGTGGGTGAAAAGGTGGATCCTTATTCCCTTATATGGACGGACGAAGCTATGCGTCCCCACCACCCTGGTAAAACTCGCTTATCTCCCAAGCGCCAGTAATCAATGGCGCGGTTGGGTTACCCACGTCCGTATTGATGGGAATTCTGGAATAAGGGGAACACGATCTATGCTTTGATAAGACGTGCCAAGGAAACCGCCTCGCTAAACGCGCTAAGGTGGAACGGTAAAAAAACGATTCATATAAAGGCCTGGCCCGGGTGTGATGTCACGCGGCGGAATACGTCAGCAGATCTGTGCAAAAGTTATTCTCTCTACGGTGTTATGTGGAACTTGTTTTGCGAGCCGGACACTATCCTCGGTGTTCAAAACCTTCTATGAAGTATTCGGAGGAGGAACCCGCCTTGCAATGTCGAAGACAATATGCGCGCCGGACTCGTCGTCATTGAAGCCTGGTTCAGGGCTCTTGAGGAGTCCTGGACTAGGGGTGTCCGGATAGCTGAACTATCATCACGGCCGGACTCCAAGACTATGAAGATACAAGATTGAAGACTTCGTCCCAAAGGTCCGGATGGGACTTTCCCTGGCGTGGAAGGCAAGCTTGGCGATACGGATATGTAGATCTCCTACCATTGTAACCGACTGTGTAACCCTAACCTATCCGGTGTCTATATAAACCGGAGGGTTTTAGTCCGTAGGACGAACAACAATCATACCATAGGCTAGCTTCTAGGGTTTAGCCTCCTTGATCTCGTGGTAGATCTACTCTTATACTACCCATATCATCAATATTAATCAAGCGAGTAGGGTATTACCTCCATCGAGAGGGCCCGAACCTGGGTAAAAGCATCGTGTCCCTTGTCTCCTGTTACCATCCGCCTAGACGCACAGTTCGGGACCCCCTACCCGAGATTCGCCGGTTTTGACACCGACAGCGAGCCTCGCCTTACTTTCTCGCGTATTGATGGTTCCCAGTTCTGGAAGTCCGTCCAGCAAATCAAGCAGGTGATCCATCTAGGGGTTGCCTTCTCCATGACCCATGGGTACGTGCAACCATGCCGTTGACGGGGTTCTCCAACCTATTTGTCATTCGTGTGGATCCGATGGTGTTGGTTTATGTGGCTGCCCACAATTGTCAATGGAACATCTTGATCCGGTGGTCATTGTGGAAGGTGGAGTCGGTAGAGTGGGCTAATCTGCGGGCGGCCCTACCGCCAGTTCCCGTGAAATATTCGAACACCGTTTCCTGGCATCTCACCCCTTCGGTTGTTTTCTCGGTCGGCTTGGCATACCATGCGCTCTACCGTAGGCCGGCTATTGCTTGGTCCTCTCTGCTCTAGAAAGCTCCCTTGCTTTTGAAGATGAAGATCTTTGTTTGGCAATTGTTGAGGGATCGCCTAGCATCTGGGATGGAGGTGATCAAGAGATACGGCGCAGGGAATTTTGTCCGTGAGGCTCTATGACCTAATTGGGAGGCCTTGGACCTGGCTAGATTCATCCAAACCAGAGCCAACTAGATCGGTAGAAGGAGACGCCTCTTCTTGCTTGTGTTGGCGGAGTATGGCCAAAAGACGCGATGTCGGCTTACTCTGTCACAGTGCCGCCTAAGGGATCTGCCAGTCACCATTGAAGGGGATTGACGTCAGCGAGGACCAACGAAGGCTCTGGCTCAAGGGAATTATCCGGAGAAGCATTGTGGAGCTCACCATGGATGTGAGACCGAGCGATGGACGAGATCGCCGGAGCTGACGAAGATGGCATTCACAGCTTGATTCATTGGGCAGGAGCGCTCCTGGGAGGTCCGGGAGTGCGACCCAGGGTCATGGAAGGAGAGGGGGACTTTTAGCGGTGGCAGAGCGAGGGGACATAGTGATAACAGGTCACGGAGAGCTTCCATCTCTCTATCTCTCTCCAACTCCTCTATCCTCCACATCATGTACTGACGGCGATCATTGTAGCCTTGGCGGCGGATATTTTGTCCGGTTTGCGCATGTGTGACATGCGTGTTGTGCAGTCGCTGGCCTGGAAAGGGAGGGCCATCAGCGGTAGGGGCGATAAGGACCAGGGGCGCATCTGGGAGGGTTGGGGTCATCGGCGTCGAGCGGTGTGATGGCGCCTCCGGTCGCTGGGTTGGAGGTCGGGGCGGTGGCGGGTTAGCATCGGGAGCTTGGCGAGAGGTCGTGGCACACTACAAGAAATATGTCAACTTGTGACCACCACTATTGGTCACTGAATGGTCACTGTTTTCAATTTGTTACCTTTTTGTGACCAAAAACATAAGGTCAAAAGCTGGCCGTCGTTAACTGACTATAGCGACCTTTCTTCTGGAATGGTCGTAGACGTTTATGACCAAAATATGTCTACCGTTGCGTTTTGGTCACTAGCAGCCTCCCCAGGCCACGTAGGCATCCGACGTGGCAATCTGATGTGGCACAAGAATCAACCCGGTCCAATTCGATTTTCTACATGGGTCGAGCCCAACAATTCAGCCTATTTGTGTTTTTTTCTCATATTAATTTTGGCTAGGTAGATGGGCCAAGCCCAACAATTAAGCCTTCTCATTTTGGGGCCGTGGCCTTTTCTGCTAGAAAGTTTTAGTTTTTTCAAATGGGTCCCGGATGTCGTGTTCTGTGCGTGGGTCCCGGATGTCGTGTTCAGTAATGGGTCCCGGCTAGCAAGTTCATATTCTTCATATTTCAATTTAACGGTAAATAAATAACCACTATTTAAATTGGCACAACAAAACACACATATAATACTCCAAATATTATCACCAGATTGATCTGAGCTCCTATTGTACAAATAACATATACTTTACAAGCTCTACACATAATAAGCTCTAACATATACAAGCTCTACAAGCTCTACACGTGATACGGTGCCCTAGTGTTAACCCTGTAGCTCTACACGTGTCTTCAATCTTCTTCAACATGGAGCTCCTTCGGTAGCGAGCACAAACTGGGCACCTGCATCATCATAGGAAGGCAATTTTAGATCATAAAAATGAATGTTCCAAGCACAGTTTAGAGAAAAGAACCAAGTAAATTTGCCCTCAATCATACAAACAAAGTTTAGAGAAAACCAAACATGAATCAACACTTATTATGCAGTTTTTAAAGTTTTTAATACATTTATTTTCTATTAGCAAAACTGAATATGCTACTTCCTGATTCATGGCTGCATAGTCCAGCTAGCTACACCAGTTTGCTCTCATGCAAAAATTCGAAAGAAAAAAAAGAACAACAAATAAATCAACACTGATTTCTCTAACACATTGAAAGCACAAGTGCTCCCTAGGTGGTTTTGGTAATTAATGTCAACATATCTCTTGTTGGACTAACACTTTTATCTAGTACATTTCAGATAAGTTCAACAATGGAGTGGCATGGACTAAAGGATGGGGAAACTCCTTCAAGATGCTAAGGACAAAGGATTGGCTCAAGATTCAAGCTCAAGACTCTTCATTTTACGTTTTAGTGATCCAAGATCACATTGAGTCTATAGGAAAAGCCAATACTATCAAGGAGGGATGAGGTGTTGCTTAATGAGCCTCTTGCTTCATGTGCTTAGTGATATGCTCCAAAACCCTCCACTACTTTCTCACATCCACATATGACCTAAACCTAAAGTCAAACTCGGCCCTACCGATTCTTTCTATCCGGCGCCACCGAGTTCAATTGTCATAACCACTGCCACAAACCCTAGGCAAATCGATTTCACCAATAGGGATCTCGATCTCAACGAGATGGGATTGTAATCTCTCTGTGTATGTCCATTACCAAAATCGGTCTCACCGAGTTTGTGCAATCGGTACTACCGAGATTACAATGGAAACTCTCTGGTTAACTTATTACCAAAATCGGTCCCACCGAGTTTGAGTAATCGGTCTCACCGAGTTTGCCTGACAAACTCTCTGGTTAGCTAATTACCAAAATCGGTCCCACCGAGTTTGTGTAATCGGTCTCACCGAGATTATGTTATGCCCTAACCCTAACCATCGGTCCTATCGAGTTGCATATCGGTCCCATCGAAAATCCTAACGGACACTAGGTTTGCTAAATCGGTCAGACCGAGTTTGTTGATTCGGTCCCACCGAGTTTGGTAAATTGTGTGTAACGGTTAGATTTTATGTGGAGGCTATATATACCCCTCCACCTCCTCTTCATTCGTGGAGAGCCATCGAACAACAAGACTACACTTCCAAAGATCCTATTTCTGAGAGAGAACTACCTACTCATGTGTTGAGGCCAAGATATTCCATTCCTACCATATGAATCTTGATCTCTAGCCTTCCCCAAGTTGCTTTCCACTCAGATCTTCTTTCCACCAGATCCAAATCCTACGAGAGAGAGTTGAGTGTTGGGGATACTATCATTTGGAGCACAAGAGCAAGGAGTTCATCATCAACACACCATTTGTTACTTCTTGGAGAGTGGTGTCTCCTAGATTGGCTAGGTGTCACTTGGGAGCCTCCGACAAGATTGTGGAGTGGAACCAAGGAGCTTGTAAGGGCAAGGAGATCGCCTACTTCGTGAAGATCTACCGCTAGTGAGGCAAGTCCTTCGTGGCGGCGACCATGGTGGGATAGACAAGGTTGCTTCTTCGTGGACCCTTCGTGGGTGGAGCCCTCCGTGGACTCACAAGAACTGCTACTCTTCGTGGGTTGAAGTCTCCATCAACGTGGATGTATGATAGCACCACCTATCGGAACCACGACAAAAACATCCGTGTCTCCAATTACGTTTGAATCCTCCAAACCCTTCCCTTTACTTTCTTGCAAGTTGCATGCTTTACTTTCCGCTGCTCATATACTCTTTGCATGCTTGCTTGCTTATTATGTATTGTGAATGTCAAACTTGTGCCTAAACTCCACTTAAACCTAAAGAAGTTAAAAACTGCAACTTTGGTACTTAGTGTCTAATCGCCCCCCCTCTAGACACCTCTTCTCAAGATCCTACACACATACAGTAACTTGCTGATATAACTTGTATATTTGTCGATGGAAAACGGGATGCAAAATCATGTTTCAGTCCAGATCAATCTATCATGAGAAAACATGTATAACTCCCACTAGAATTTTTTAATGCGATGGCGAATTATCCACGAAAACTTGTGCACTTAATGATGGTTAGATCCATCTTACAGAATAGTCAGCTTCCAATATAAGTTAGGTATAGAACAGAATGTATAAGCACGAAGTAAGATAGGCCATGCATCAAACACAGAAATACTTTTGAGCCGTTCACTGTCATGTACTACTACCTAACTGGCTAACTCAACAATTGTATAGAAGCAAGTGTATAGAAGAAAACATCACTTGCAATGCCTACTAGAAGGAGCAAGTGTATAGAAGAAAACAAACATTAGACAGGCTGGCCATCAGTCTTTAAAACCTTGATTTTGTATTCCTCAAAGAGAATCTCAGGAATCTGTTGTTGTAGCATCATCTGACCAGCCAATCCATCATTAACACACGTGCACACACAGAGCAATGAACGATTTGAAATCAAGTGCAAGAATTGCAGTAGCACACACAACTAGCATGTTACGGTTTGTGGGCGATGGGGAAAATGCATGTGAAGTGCATAAATCACAGAGGGGTGTGTACAATACACACCATCTTTGACAACAAGCAAAACAGACAGGAATAGAGCATGTCAACCATCAGTAAAGCACAATCACTAGCATGGTGGTGATAGCAGTTTCAGACGCCAACCATTCTTCTTGCAGTCTTTGGACGCCCCGCCTTTATAGCGTGAGTGGAGGTAGCACGCAATCTGCACCAACAAAGCACCAAAAACAACGTCAATCCACTGTGTCACAGTCTCACAGACAGCCAAACCATCTTAATCCTAAAAAGAAAAAAGGCATCAACACCACCGAGGAGGAGGACGCACCGAGATGAAGGTGAAATTCTGGGGCGGCGTGCCGACGCCGATCTCCCTGAAGTACAATCCGTTTCATGTAGTTCTTGAGCGACACGATGTCGCCCTCCTCCTCAGAGCAGAGGGTGCCGGCTATGCCGCCGCCGAGGAGGACGTGCTGCTGTGCCTCCTCGCCACCGGAGAGGCGCCTGGTGCTGTGGCTGTTCAGGTTGACAGGAAGGTCACCGTCCGACCCCCGTCCGACCAGAAAGGTCACCGTCCGACCATGTCGGTAGAGTTCTTGCTGCTGCCACCACTCCTCCGTTGACAAAGGTGCTTTCTCCCGATGTCAATGCAACTGCAAGCAAGCAAGCAAACATGAATGAATGATCCTGCAAAGATTGTCATCTGTGCATGGTCAAATATAAAGATTGCATTAAGAAAAGTGTTTTCAATTTTTGACTGAATAGACATCGCAAGAATAGCATACTTCTATCTTTGAGTCTAACAGAACAAGGTCCTGCAAAGAACTAGGACTAAATAGACTCTTTGTAGTATCAATTAACTCGCACATGATTAAAAAACTCAACATAGTGTGGTAGAGTATTGAGGTGTTGGGTAATTCTTGGTGGGCTAACAAAATCATCATGTTCGGTCGATTCGAATCCACATATGTGTCCAAAGAAACTGAAAACCAATCGCATACTCATTTGGGATTCAGATTTAAGTACTACTAGTAGGAAGGAGCATATATACCGCCGCAGGATCGGATAGGGAGAATGTTGTGTGGCTTATCCCGGCGGTTGGGCAACCGCAGCAGGTCATTGAACTCGGGGTCTTGGCGATCTCCGCAGCCACTGTTTCCTCACGAGTTGCCAGTCGATGGCGGCCCTGTATCAGAGGAAGAGATGTTCAAAACCTGAAGTTTTATCTATGCTACACGCTCACACGTACAAACGTACTTGCATGCAGAACCCCTCAGAATAATGGAACACGGTAGGGAAAAAATACGAGTCACCTGAGCTTCTCGTTACGGTGCAAGGCCAAGAGCAAGCGGGTGCGCATGACGGTGCCGAAGGGGGCGTTGGGATACATGCTGAGGTTGCGCTCGTAAAACTCAGTCATAAGGGCGCCGTGCGGCGTGCGGATGGAGATGGAGTGGATGGTTCTGTGCAGATTGATGAAGCTGAAGAGGAGCCTCCCCTCCTCGCCGAGCATCGCGTCGACCTTAAGACGCAAGCGGACTGACGTGCTTGATGGCGTCGTCCCACCGCCCTACCGCGAGGCGCTGCAGGTGGTCCACGCCAAGAACACGGTGCCCTCATGGAGCAACCTGGATCAAGCGTGTACGTGCAAAGGATTGATCTCAGACCAAATCGAATCGAAGCAATCCGCATATGGAATAAAAAAGGGACGCGAATCAAGCCGGGGAGCGACTGACCAGTGGCGAAGAACTCGACGATGGCGAACTGCTCCCACGAGGCGGTGAGGAAGGCGCCCAAGCTGGTGGGTTGAGGTCCACGGTGTCCTCCCCCTGCGCGGCGGCCCCGGCCCCCGCCTCGTCGCCGACGCCCAGCGACCGAAGGGCGTTCGTGTGCCCCGCGAGGGAGGAGGCGACAACACGAACGAGGAGGAGGACTCGCGCCACCGCGGAGGCCATGAGATCGGCAAGGAGCTGGATCTCACCGGTCCGGCGCGGCCTCCAACCAGGGAGGGAAGGGGAGGTGGAGGCCATGGTTGTGGTCGCCGACGGTGTTGAAGTGGTGAATGCCGCCACGGGAGAGAGAGAGGGGACGCTAGAGAGAGATGGCCATGGCGTCGATCTAGGGTTTCGGCGTGGAGAGAAGGAGAGGGTGGAGTGGAAGGCGGAGGTTGCCGGCAGGTATGAAGTAGAGGATGTCGCCAGGCGATCGAGGAGTGGGGAGGAGGTCACGTGAGGGATGGGGATGGGTTTGCGGGAGTGGAGATCGGCGGCGGGGCCGGGTTTGGGGTTGCGGGAGAGGAGAGGATGGATCTGGGGGACCGAGGGGAGGGGGAGTGGGTGAGTGGGGTGGTGGCGGGTGGGAATCTGGGGGATCGAGGGGAGGGTGGGTGGGTGGGTTAGGGTTTTTGACTCTCGGGAGAAGCTCCACCGTTGGATGGCTGCGTGATGGATGGCTCAGGTTGCGTACAATTTGGTGATCCGCGTGAAAGCTGTTCCTCGCGTCTCATTGGCCGGCTATCTCGCACTTGAATCTCAAAATTTTGGACCCAAAACTTTAAAAAAAAAATTAAACATAACAACGGCATAGTTTGTCAAAATGATCTCGTTTTTTTCATAAGTGTGCATCTTAGAATGGCAAACGATGCCATAGTTCGATGGCTTTTATTTTCTTTGCACAAAAAGATGATTTTCCATTTTTCGAGTGCATAAAAAGATTTTTTTTGTGAAGAAGCTACCAAATATTTGTTCCAAAATAGCACAACTCCATTTTTCAAAAATATTAGACCACATTTTATGTAAAATTGACCAAATAGTTACATGTCAAAGGCTTTTGATCCACCTCTTATAAAAAAACAAATTTCATCCATTCAGTAGCAAGCGGGGAAAATTTGAACAAAAATTTGTTCAAATGATTTCCTATTGTGCACAAGGGTGCATATTGGAATGGCAGACAATTTTGCCTAAGGAAGTTTTCATTTTCTTTGGACAAAAAAATCATTTTCCATTTTTCGAGTGCCCAAAATGAGTTTTTTTTGTGAAGAACCTACCAAATAATTGTTGCAAATTTGTACCAAATCATTTTTGTAAAGTACTAGGCCATATTTAATGCACAATTGACCAAATGGTTGGGTGTCACAAGTTTTGATCCACTTCTAGTGATTCAGCAGCAAGCGGGTCAAATTTGAACTGCAGCTGCCTCGTAGTTTGCTCTATATTTTTTCAAAAAATCATTTCTAGGTACATAAGTACCTATTTAATCAGAGAAACACCAAAAAAATTCCAAGATTCAACCACTAGCTAGGAATGGTCATTCCCGCCGTTTTGACCGCATTTTGAAATGGGCATAAAAAATTCAAAAAAATGAAAAAATTGGGAAATCTTCGTATTGTGTCATTATATGTGGCCAAGTTCCCAGGAAAAATAACAAACTTGTAATATGGAAATTATTTTAAAAAAGTGTTCTCAGAAACGAGCTATCACGTGTGGAGATCAATGGCTTTCAAGCCAAATGATCAATCTTATGGCCACATTCATGGCATAGTTTGTTCAAATGATCTCATATTGTGCAAAAGGGTCCATATTGGAATTCCAAACAATGTTGTCTAAGGGAGTTTTCACTTTCATTGCACAAAAGAGCCATTTTACATTTTTCGAGTGCCTGAAAGGAGGTTTTTTGTGAAGGACCTCCCAAATAATTGTTGCAAAATTGGACCAAATCATTTTTCTAAAATACTAGGCCATTATTTAATGCACAATTGACCAACTGGTTGGGTGTAAAAAGTTTTGATCCACCTCCGGTGAAAAAGACAAATTTCCGCCGATTCAGGTGGAAGCGGGTCATATTTGAACTGCAGCTCCCTCATAGTTTGCTCTTTATTTTTTCCAAAAATAATTTCTAGGTACATAAGTATCTATTTAATCAGAGAAACACCAAAAAAATTCCAAGATTCAACCACTAGCTAGGAACAGTCATTCCCGCCGTTTTGACCGCATTTTGGAACGGGCATAAAAAATCAAAAAAATGGAAAACCTTCGCATTGTGTCATTATATGTGACCAAGTTTCCAGGAAAAATAACAAACTTGTAATATGGAAATTATTTTTAGAAAGTGTTCTCAGAAATGAGCTATCATGCGTGAAGATTCATGGCTTTCAAGCCAAATGATCAATCTTATGGCCACATTCATGGCATAGTTTGTTCAAATGATCTCATATTGTGCACAAGGGTGCATCTAGGAATTCCAAACAATGTTGTCTAAGGGAGTTTTCACTTTCATTGCACAAAAGGGCCATTTTCCATTTTTCGAGTGCCCCAAATGAGGTTTTTTTGTGAAGGACCTACCAAATAATTATTGCAAAATTGGACCAAATCATTTAAAAAAAATACTAGGCCATATTTAATGCACAATTTACCAAATGGTTGGGTGTAAAAAGTTTTGATCCACCTCTGGTGAAAAAGACAAATTCCATGATTCACCGGAAGCGGGTCAAATTTGAACTGCAGCTGCCTCATGGTTTTCTCTTTATTTTTTCCAAAAATCATTTCTAGGCACATAAGTATCTATTTAATCAGAGAAACATCAAAAGTTTTCCAAGATTCAACCACTAGCTAGGAACGGTCAAGCCTGCCGTTTTGACCGCATTTTGAAACGGGCATAAAAAATTCAAAAAAAATCAAAAAATTGGAAAACCTTCGCATTGTGTCATTATATGTGATCAAGATTCCAGGAAAAATAATAAACTTGTAATACGGAAATCTCTACTATCTAAAAGAAACGTAAGGTTCCGTCTCCCCTCTTACGTCCTCCCTCCGTCCATCCTTCATGTACGATCCCCCACCCCTCCATCGATTTTTTTCTTCCCTCCACCGGTTTTCTCCCTTCTGGTTCTCTTTTATCGGCTTTCCAATATATCTTTCGAACCGAAGAAACCATGTATGGTAACCAATCTGAATTAATACAGACGTAATCAATTCATGTATGGTACAAATATCTTCTCTGAGAATGCAATAAACTCAATGGCTGGTTCCACATTTATCGGTTTTTCCAATCTGGAATCTATCTTTGGAACCAGAGAAATCACATGCGGTAACCAATCTCTTAATTGGTAATAAAACGCAATTAATACATGCGCAATCAATTCATGTATGGTAACAGCCTATCCACGAGGGACGTCCTTTAGAGCGGTGTCGACGCCTATCCATGAGCTGCCTGTGCCCCTAGATGACGTCCATGGCAATGCATGCAGATCTTGGATTTTCATGAGCTCCTACGCAGCTGCATATTGATTTTGGCCGGTCCCCACACAATTTGCCGAGTGTACTCGGCAGCTATGTTGTGCATTATGGCAGATTAATTTAGGCAAGTACCACCACTATATGGCGTGCAGCCTCTCTACTTCCATATGAAAAAAAATTGATAAACAGAAAGGAGTTGCACTCCTGCACAAGAGAGCCAAAGAGAGAGAGCAATGATCATATATCTACATAAATGCAAGTGATGGGCATCTTTGAATAAATATTTAGTACAACTGGTAATAATTAGTACTACACATACATACACTGGTACTGGATGCGGCGCAGATTTTGAAAACAAACTGTAGCCACGCCTTGCTAAGACAATGTGAAGTATAATGCAATTGTACCATTACTTGTTCGAAATTCAAAGTGTGTGTGGTGGGGTGGAAGGGGAATTTCAACCTAGACGTAATGTTGGATTAAGGATCTAGAGCTTGTATTGGGGAGGCAGAGATAGTGGGTGGAGTAAGAGACGAATGAGTAAGATGAATAATAAGAAATATAAAAGATGAGTGATTTATAATAAAAAGGTGCACGGGGATCCTAAAATACACTCCCTCCATCCTAAAATTCTTGTCTTAAATTTGTCTAGATACGAATGTATCTAACACTAAAACGTAACTAGATAGAGTAAGATGAATAAGAAAATAAAATATGAGTGATTTATAACAAAAAGGTGCACGGGGATCCTAAAAATATACTCCCTCCGTCCCAAAATTCAAATGTAAGACAAGAATTTTGGGACAGAGGGAGTATGCTTTATTGTATTAGTGTTGATGGGTAAATTATATCAACAACATATAAAATATTTATTTTCCCGTTGCAACGCACGGGCAATTACCTAGTTATTTTAAAAAAGTGTTCTCAGAAATGAGCTATCATGCGTGAAGATTCATGGCTTTCAAGCCAAATGATCAATCTTATGGCCACATTCATGGCATAGTTTGTTCAGATGATCTCATATTGTGCACAAGGGTGCATCTTGGAATGGCAAACAATGTTGCCTAAGGAAGTTTTCATTTTCTTTGCACAGAAAATTCATTTCCCATTTTCCGAGTGCCTGAAATGAGATTTTTTATGAAGGACCTACCATATATTTGTTGCAAAATTGGACCAAATCAATTTTATAAAATACTAGGTCATATTTAATGCACAATTGACAAAATGGTTGGGTGTCAAAAGTTTTGATCCACCTCTGGTGAAAAAGACAAATTCCCGCCGATTCAGTTGGAAGCGGGTCAAATTTGAACTGCAGTTGCCTTATAGTTTGCTATTTATTTTTTCCAAAAATCATTTCTAGTTAAATAAGTACCTATTTAATCATAAATACATGGTTTGGTGGCGATACGTTGAGGTTTGGACGGTTGCCGAGGGCCCCAACTCTAGAGCGCGTAAACTCGCATGCCCGCCGTGTGGTCACCGCGTGACCGTGGCGTTGCCATGTGTTCTAGGCTGCCTAGGAATGTCTAGTGGGTTGGGCACTCCCCAGGTAGGTGCTAGGAAGAAAATCACAACATACGATTACTAAGAGCATGAATAAGCAACCAAGTGTTTGATTAGCGGTACGGGAAATGCACATGGCTAATGGGTGTGAGTTTTGGCTGAGGCTGATCAATTACTAAGAAGACCGTCTTCACAAATTTTCAGCTCAAAAGGAGGAGCCTAGGTGGTACTTGCTTTGCAAAGTACCACACTGGACATAAATACAAATGTTGAAGCCGGGCTCAAAATAATGAATGGATTGAGTGGCATTTGGTGGAGGATGGTTATTTGGGTAGAGGAAAGCATCAGTAGAAAATGGATACCATTTGGACATGCCAAAGTGGTACTTCCTTCACAAAGTGTTTTTCCGAATGAATAGGAAAATGAATATTTTTGAATTATTTTGAACTACATAAGGAAGGTTTTTTACATATTTGACGAAGATATGACCCAAAGAATTTATGAGATTTTTTGGGAATTTTGGGAATGACAAAATATAGGTTGCTTCACAACCTAGGGCAAAAACGCCACATGGACATGACACATATGCAAAACTGATGAGGTGGCGCCTAGTCATAGCAACCCACCACAATTTACAAGGTTATGACCATCTATATTGGTCATGATCAACTAGAAATAAGGCAGCGGACCTGTGCTATCTCGCTTTATGACCATTTCGTGTAAGGAAATTACGACCTTTCTAACCAAAATAGTCGTTATTGTTTAGGGTTTGGAGCCCCCCGAACAGCTTTTGACCAATTGGTCTGAAATGGTCATAGATCTATGACCAATTCTTCCAGGGTCACTGACAGAAGGTCACTAGTTGACATATTTCTTGTAGTGGTAGCTGTCATGGGAAAGATGAGTGAGGAAAGAGAGGGACAAATAGGGTTAAGTGGGTCAGAGTGACATGGCAGGCTGACTGGACGTTGACTATGATTTTGACCAGTCAAAAGTAGTCAACATCTGGTTTAAACCAGTTTAGGGTTGATTCTTATCTGCTTTTTTAATTTTGAGGTTGTAAAATAGACACTTTTGAAGTTCAAGGTTGTTTATTAGACTTTGATGGTAATATAGGCTTGTAATATGGACTTCTCTCTACTAGCCTGGTCAGATTATAACACATACAACTTTTCTTCACTAGAAAAAATTTAGATGCATCTGGATGAATTAGTTTTGTCCTTTCTTAAAAAAAAGTTTTAAGTATCTCTGGACAACCTCGGAAGGGGCGTCAAAGCAGAGAAAATAATGTCTAGAAAAATAACTGACCGACCAAAAAGATTGAATTCTGCAGCCAATTGAACATCAACACTTGGGCCGCAGTGTTTTCGAACGTCATTATCATAGGTTCTTTATTGTCCTCTTCGATTATTATTTTTTGCAGGGATTGTCCTTTTCGATATTTTCTGAAATAATATCTAGAATAGTTATGTAATGAAAGAAATTCATGTTGTTTCGTAAATTATGGTGAATAATCCAATTTTTTGGATCGACGTGCGTCGATAATCCAGCTAGACATTTTAGCTATATTTGTTTTCATTTGTACAATACAGAAGACTGACTGACTTTCTCATTTGAGTTCTTCTATGGAGGTGTCCTTGATTGAAGATAATTTAGATATACACCACTAGAAGGGTAGTAAACTTTGTGCATTATGTGATCAAAAGAAGACTCTTCAATGTAACCTTTTTGATTGCAATTTGCATTATGACTTGCTTTATGGTACCGAAAAACATTTAAATTTAACCCCCGGCACGATTTTGTGGTAAAAAGAAGCGTATAACGTTAAGGCTTGGTTTATCGAATCTATAAAAAGGGTGGGTGGAACTAGGGTTCTATTGTATCCGAGCCATCTTGATGTTGTAGCTTCCAATCGGAGTGGTGGATGCCGGGATGGTGGCTCGGGAAGATGGTGCCAGCAGGCTGCATGGGTTGTCATGGTGTATCTGGAAGTTGGATTGGCGACCCTAGAGATGTTTTCATGTTTTTATGTAGTTTAACTAGAAAGGTCTTGCTTATCTTGTGAATTTCCGTCCAACTTTACTTGATTCATCAATTATTTTCTTCTTAGTAAATAGCTAGAAGGGTCCTTGGTGGTTCCTCAAAACGTCTGAAGGCTTAGATGTTCTATCCCTTCCAATGCTCCATTATATTAACAAGTATGATCAAGATATGAAGTCCCTTCCCGAGACCAAGAAGTATTGTCGCATCATGCTTTCCAATACCCTTGACAATGCATAACCAGATGCTTGGAGCGGAATAAGTTCCGAGGGTTCTAACGAGGTGCCAAGGCCTACCACACATGCAACATGAGTTGTATCATTTGAGCAAAATGTGAGTTGATTCATATGCCATACTGCAAGGATGGTTTAACTTCTAGTGAGGCCATCCCCTTTTGTCACATCTATAAGATGGTATACACTCATTTTTTTTAAATAAACTCCATTGTGGCACTGTATACTCTCATGTTCAGTCTAGATGATTGTCCAGAAGTCATTGATGTCTCTGTTTATTTTGGGTGGCTAAAGATTCTTTATGGTTCATATTGGCCCAGTCTAAACTAGAAATGCAAGAAATCAAACAACTCCTATTAACATATGTGGAGGGTGCATACAAACAACCAAACAGCCATAGTTTCATCTGACATGCCTAATCGGTGTTGATGCAGCCTACCTACCAATCTATCATGCCCAAAGTATCGCAAAGTTTTTAAAGCAGTACCTTCTTTTATTTATGTGCGCCTAGGCTCTTAAATGTTTCCACCTCTCGTTACTCTTCTTTTTTGTGACTCGTCCTTATTTTGCATCTATAAAGATAGACACATACGCTTCTCTTTTTTCACTCATGTGGCACCCAAGCACAATCATCTCTTTGTGAGGGCACGTATTTGTCCAAGATTCCCAAGCAAAGACATAAATTTGTTTTGCTTTGTTTCTTTGGAATGATCGGCATCGAGAAGTGTGTTAACAGTCTCGAAGGGATCCCCAGTATCATGATATACACTGCCTTCTAACTCGGTGATTATTTTTGTTGTAGGTCCTAGCTACCCAACTGCTCCCGCGTTGAGAAAATGTAGATATCATTAGCTAGTATAAGAAATATAAGATGCATAATTCACAAAAGCTCCTGCCTACCAAAGACGATCAACGGACACCTACAATATATGTCATGTCGTCTTTGTGCACTGTGCTAGAAGCACGCAGGAACATGAAGAAGATGGCAGGGAAAGATATAGATCTGCACTCCATGTGCGGGGATCAGATGGGGAAATTCCTAAGATGCTTATGTCTAGTAAACTAATGAATAAAAAAAT
Source organism: Aegilops bicornis (assembly GCA_021605145.1). Classification (NCBI taxonomy): domain Eukaryota; kingdom Viridiplantae; phylum Streptophyta; class Magnoliopsida; order Poales; family Poaceae; genus Aegilops; species Aegilops bicornis. The sequence goes on along the minus strand of CM038673.1, from coordinate 686,298,379 downwards.
ATAGGAGAAATTTAAGAGAAACGCGTGGGGATGGTAGGGGACGATTAGACTATGTTGTGGTAGGGTAGCCGGTTGGGTAAGGAGTTTTTGTTCCTTCACCATCGATTTTTCCAACGGTTTTCAGGTGATCTTCTCACCATTTTGGCCTTTCCTTCATGGGATCGATTCGAGACTGCATTTCATCGAGATTACCTAGAATCCCCTATCTAGATGGAGGATGGTAGGAGGAACGGTGTCCCGATCTTTTGATGAGAATCACACTCTTGTGATTTGGTTGAAGAACAACTTTGACGATCCGAATATAAATGTGCAATGACATTGTGCCCTTTCAATTAATAAACCAATCTTCTGGAGGTTATTGGCGATGGCAGAAGCACGGTTAACCAAATCACGAAGGTCTAGTCCCTGAATGCAATCAAAGAACAAACAAAACTATGATAAAAGAAATCTTAAAATTGCGAGTATATAAATGAAATATAGATAAATTTGGGCTTCCGAAAGTGGTTTTGGCTTAGTCATTGGACACGAATGAAGTACACACATTTACAATGGCTGACTTTTAATTAAACAAAACCCAAAGATTTTTTGGAGATTGATCTACTTGTAAGGTACTAAGGCGTGACGACCAAGCGGGTGGACACAAGTTCCAAGGCAGCCAAAACCTAACCCTAAGCCGTACAAGGCCCATGGGTCTAGCTGGAGGTGACACATCACCTTTTAAATTGGATTGGCTGGAATTCTGCAGCAGTGTCACATCGTTTTTCCTATCTCCGGGCTGGGGAGTGATTTTTAAGGTGAATCCTATTGGGTTGGAAAGTTCACGACATAAAAGTGCCAACAAAAATATATTCGTCCAATTCAAAGTCCAGATGCCAAAATTATAGCCGTTTAAAGTTTGCCTATGCAGTCTGAATCCGAGTCTAGAACGTGGGGGAGTTGTTATTTAATTTCTTTTGTGCCAAAGTGATGTTGAAGAACTTATTATACAACACCTAATCATGCTCCTTTACTTTATCATCACACATGATTTGTACCAAGTGTCTAGTAATTTTGCAATTAGACATAGAGAAAAAATAGTTCAAATACTTTTGTCCTAGATAACATAAATAAATCATCATATAAATTGATTAGAAATCATCTTAGAAATCTATAAATGCATGCTATATTTTTGGTCATATCGAAGGTAGCATGTCTTCATGAGAGGAACTCTAATCGGCATGCCTCTTCCTGAAAAGTTGAACGCAGTTGCGAGCCTTTTTCTTACACTTGAGACTTTTCTTCATTGGCCAAAAATAAGAAAATATGGCTGGATGAAGTAGTGTAAAAGAAAAGTCATACACATCTCAAAACTGACGCCAAAGAAATGATGTTCAGAAAACTAAAGTAACCAACTGAAAATATTTTGTCTGCAAAAAGAACTTAAGGGCGTGTTTGGTTGCCTGCATTTCCCTCAACCAGGCCCGCGGGGGAAGTTTGTGGCCCGTTTAGTTGCCCGCAGACACTACTGGGCCTACATAGCACGAAATTTAAAGCACATCTGGGTCTGGCTCGCTGGGAATGCTCAAATCGGCAGTTTCTCTAGAGTTTCTCTAGAGTCAGGCCCATGTGATGCACGTGAGCAGCGGGAACTGCATGCGCTGAGCCATGCTCGTGAAGCCACGTTGCTTCCCGAAGAGCAGGCAATGTTTACCCTCACCGCCCCTCACCACTCCCTCTCCCCTCTCCCCTCTTTCCTATCCCCACTCTCACCGACGGCGGCGGCGGCGGCATGAAGCAGGTCGGAGAATAGCAAGGCGACATCCAGCCCCTACAAGGGCATCCACATCATCACCTCCGACACGACAATGGAGGTAAGCACTTTTTTCACCTCCTCACGTACTAATTCGCATTCGGTCCGCGTTTAGGTTCGATTTGTGTTAGGGGACTGGGGAATCTATGTAAATTGTCATAGGAATGATCATAACATCGTCATCAGTTCGTGGTATCGATAGATTTGAGGTTATCGATCGGGATTGAGTATAAGGGTGAGGCAGTATTGGGGATAAATCTTACACAGTAGTCATAGATCTTAGCCTCGGCGACATTCGAGGCACTTGGAGCGGCGGTGGCCCTTGCCCTTGTTCCTCACCTCAAGATGCACCACTGTCTCTTCTTCCTCGCTAGAGTCAAGATCGATAGGCATGTTTCGGTGCCCTGGCTCCAGCGCCCTTACAACCATCGCCACCACAACTTCTTCTTCACCTCCATCACCACCGCTTATTGTTCCTCCTCCACCGCCACCACGGTCCTTATCGTGAAGTACACTACAGCACGATGGTCACGAGGACTCCTGTACTCTCTGTACTTGGCCCACCTTGACCTCTGTCGAGCATCGCCAGAGTTGGCCTGATTCATGGCCCAACGTAGAATGTCGACTGACATAGCACCCTTTGCTGGGTCAAGAATTAGCGTCTTCAACTCCTTCGGCGTCGCCTTCTTCACCACTGCATCTGACTCTTTCTACTTGTCTGCCATGCTGCTGAAGTTGGAGAAGACTTCCATGGTGCTCTCGAACTTGATGCGGTCACCAAACGAGCACCTGAGGAAGAAAACCCTCCATCCAATGCCCCAAGTGAAGGGGTTGGGGATGGGGTTGGAGTTGCTGCTGGAGTTCATGGCTGTAAATAGGAGGAAGAGTGAGTGAGAGAGAGGGCGAGAGAGGGAGAGAGAGAGAGAGAGAGACAACTGAGTGAGATGGTGGGTAAGTGGTGACCGTGAGGATGGGTAAATAAAGGGGTGATGGACAATAGGTTTCAATTGCGATCAACCTTGGAACTTTGTTGTTCTCTTCATAACGCGCTCACTTCGTAATGCAGATCGACATGGAGAAGGGCAAGGAGGTTGTGCCTCCCATGGAGGTTGCGCCGACCACGCCTGAGAAGGTGGCCACGGATGAGGACGTTGTGCCGGAGGAGCCCCCTAGTAGCAAGCGCCATAACTACGACCACTACCAAGAGGAGGGAGATCCAACCCACTTCTGCAAGGTGATCCTTGCCCCTCAGCTTGACTGGATCCCGATGCCTCTAGACTTCACCAAACACTTCCCGGCGTTGCCGCAAGAGTTCAAGCTGAGGACCAACACCGACTGCTCATGTAGGGTGACTGTCCGGCTGATGGACGGTAGGGTGACCCTCGATTAGGGTTGGTCCCCCTTCGCCGCCGTCCATCAGATCAGGATCGACTACATGGTGACGTTCAAGTTGCTCACTCCGAACATGCTCAAGGTCATCGTCTTCGACGACGAAGGCATTGAAGTGGTGACCAAGTGCGGCAAGCATGACGGCGCCTTCGCCCTCAATGTCTAGGACTGCCCTTCCTATGATCCAGGTGGTTTATTTTCGTATCATACTACTTTGCGTCTGAACTGATATGTTTAAGTGTTGCACTTTATTTAAACTGTGGTTGGACTACTCCCAAATAAAAAATATTGGACAAGACAACACTTTATAGTGACTAACATTTTGTGGGCTGCCCCTCGCAGCGCACTTACCAACTGGTTGGCATTTTTCATCTTCTTCCCATTGACAAAGCGACACAACCCTTGGGAGATCAAAGGAGTGGCAATGAGGCCTTTGATCAGATCGGTGAAGTCGTGTAGAGTGTCCTCACCCGCATTCACAGTAGTGCAACCCTTTGCAACAGCCGGCACTTCGTCGGGGTAGGAAAAGCAAGACTGATTTTAGAGGCCACCTTGGCAAAGGAGGCCATTGCCCCAGCCGATGCAAATTTCCTAGCAGACTCCACAGGAGCAACTAACCCCGAAGGCAACAACTCAACATTGTCGCCAACCTCCTTGATACCTTGCTCCACATCTTTTGCTAGTTGCGGCACATGTGCCACAAGCATCGACGCCTCCACACCATTGGACCCCTCTGACCGCTCTAGTAAGCTAGTCGCACGAGCCAACCACAGGCATAAAGAGTCCTCAAGCCTGCGCAGCGGGTGAAGCGCCAACTCCATCATGGTTATTATCCTTTTTTGGGGAGAATAGAAATAATTATTTCAGAATGTGAATAATTGTATCCCTCTGTTCATTGTTTCAGAAAATTGTTTGTAATAATCGTATCCCTTGGTTTGGCTCATTCTCCAAAGCATGTGAACTCCGGAGCAAGCTTAGACACACTGCCATGGCACAAGTCCTGGACCCTGGCATGTCTGGGGATTATGTGGACATGTATGAGGCAATGACGTATCAATATTTATGTGAGGTAACTATAGAGCATTTTCATAGATTAATTAATTACAAATACGTTCACCATCTGTTCTAACTACTTTGTTTTCTCACTTCTCACGAGTAGGCATGTTCAGAATGGGAACGAGCTACCCCTTAACAAAAATGAAAATTAACGAGTTTGGAATGGCCGTGCAGAAGGAAGACATTCGTGATTGCCTTGTGGTGGGTTTGATTGGCCAGAGAGCGTACGGTGGTGCCATCCTCGCGTCACATAAGCACCTTTCATAGTAGATTCAAGGGGATCATAATGCGCTGGTTTTGATAGTCAATGTAGTAGAACAGCCAGAGAAAATTGGTACAAAATACGGATATTTCCAGTGGTTAAAGACACAATATCTGTCACTTTACACGCTACCATATCATATTTGCCTATATATTTTCTTTGCCAGATATATTCTGCCTATATCTAGTTATCTCATATACTTTCCGCAAGCTGTTATGCATCCACTTATTTGTAGACATTTTAAACATCACTTTTCTTTGCTCCTGCCAGGGATGCGTGAGTAGACATCTGCGTAGAAACACCAATATCTATGACATGTATGATACGTGTAGTCGCCCGCAAAAAAAGTATGATACGTGTAGCCATCTTGCTATATGTTTCTTGATAATTTCTACTGACGTCTCTTTTCTCTCACTTCGGTTCTTCCACCTTTGTAGATTCCAACTCCCGGGTGACACTTCTCATGGCGAAGCTTTCACCAACGGACAATATCCAATGATTGCAATCACATGTTTGCAAATGCATGGCGTTGGGACAACGAAGTTGCCTATGTGGTTTGTCCTTTGGCGTGCCAAGGTGGTGGCCCGCCAGGACCCTTTGGTGTTGTCCAGCCCGCAGGTTCTTCATTAGAGCAACGCACTAATCTACTATTTCTTTTTTTAGGTAAGGCTATCATGGCTAGTTTTATTAAAACTTAAATCGGAATTACATCATCCAAAAGTTTGGGAATAAGACAAGCTGGAGGCTCATTGACCCAACTATTATTAATATTATTACAGACTATGACTAGCTAGCACATGAGCTACTTGGTTCGAACAACGAACACAATGCTTAAAAACAACCTTCCCAATAAGCGACGAAACATCCACACACTCCGTGAATATGGCTGCAACAACATCCCACCATCTAGTTTGGCCTGAGCAGTATTCAATTACCGTTGCCGAATCTGATTCTGCTTCCACTCTAAGGAAACCAAGAGAGTTTGCAAAAGCGAGGACATCTCTCATTGCCAAAGCTTCAGAGGTAGCCACGTCTACTACATGTGTTAGCAGTGGCGGAGCTAAACACGCACACGTTCAGCTCGATGACGATCCCCGGACTCCGATCCAGCAAAGTGTCGGGGATGAGTTCCGTCAGCACGACGGCGTGGTGACGATGATGATGCTCCACCGACGCAGGGCTTCGCCTAAGCTCATGACGATATGACTTCTCCGGCGCGAGGCTTTGCCTAAGCTCATGACGATATGACCGAGGTGGAATATGGTGGAAGGGGCACCGCACACGGCTAAGGAAAGATCCGTAGATCAACTTGTGTGTCTTGGGGTGCTCCTGCCCCGTATATAAAGGAGCCAAGGGGGAGGTGGCCGGCCCAAGGGGGGGAGGCGCACCAAGGGAGTCCTACTCCCTCCGGGAGTAGGATTCCCCCTCCAATCCTAGTTGGATTAGGATTCCCGGAGGGGGAAGAGAGAGAGGGGGGCCGGCCCACCTTTCCTAGTCCTAATAGGACTAGGGGAAGGGGCGTGACCACCTAGGGCTGGCCCTCTCTCCTTTCCACTAAGGCCCACTATGGCCCATGTAGTTTCGGGGGTTCCGGTAACCTCCGGTACTCGGTAAATTCGATTTCACTCGGAACCATTCGAAGTCCAAACATAGGCTTCCAATATATCAATCTTTATGTCTCGACCATTTCGAGACTCCTCGTCATGTCCGTGATCACATCCGGGACTCGAACAACCTTGGTGCATCAATACTTATAAACTCATTATGAACTGTCATCGAAGCGTTAAGCGTGCGGACCCTACGGGTTCGAGAACTATGTAGACATGACCTAGAACCATTCTCGGTCAATAACCAATAGCGGAACCTGGATGCCCATATTGGTTCCTACATATTCTACGAAGATCTTTTATCGGTCAAACCGCATAACAACATACTTTGTTCCCTTTGTCATCGGTATGTTACTTGCCCGAGATTCGATCGTCGGTATCCAATACCTAGTTCAATCTCGTTACGGCAAGTCTCTTTACTCGTTCCGTAATACATCATCTCATAACTAACTCATTAGTTACAATGCTTGCAAGGCTTAGGTGATGAGTATTACCGAGAAGGCCCAGAGATACCTCTCCAGGCAATCGGAGTGACAAAACCTAATCTCGAAATACGCCAACCCAACATGTACCTTTGGAGACACACCTGTAGTACTCCTTTATAATCACCCGATTACGTTGTGACGTTTGGTAGTACCAAAGTGTTCCTCCGTAAACGGAGTTGCATAATCTCATAGTTATAGGAACATGTATAAGTCATGAAGAAAAACACTAGCAACAAACTATACGATCGGTGCTATGCTAATGGAATGGGTCATGTCAATCAGATCATTCAACCAATGATGTGATCCCGTTAATCAAATAACAACTCCTTGTTCATGGTTAGGAAACACAACCATCTTTGATTAACGAGCTAGTCAAGTAGAGGCATACTAGTGACACTCTGTAGGTTTATGTATTCACACATGTATTATGTTTCTGTTAATACAATTCTAGCATGAATAATAAACATTTATCATGATATAAGGAAATAAATAATAACTTTATTATTGCCTCTAGGGCATATTTCCTTGATCTCCCACTTGCACTAGAGTCAATAATCTAGATTACACAAGTAATGATTCTAACACCCATGGAGTCTTGGTGCTGATCATGTTTTGCTCGTGGAAGAGGCTTAGTCAACGGTGCGCAACATTCAGATCCGTATGTATCTTGCATATCTCTATGTCTCCCACGGACCAAATCCGGATGGAGTTGAAGCGTCTTTTGATGTGCTTGGTTCTCTTGTGAAATCTGGATTCCTTTGCCAAGGCAATTGCACCATATTGTCACAAAAGATTTTCATTGGACCCGATACACTAGGTACAACACCTAGATCGGTTATGAACTCCTTCATCCAGACTCCTTCATTAGCTGCTTCCAAGCGACTATGTACTCAACTTCACATGTAGATCCCGCCACGACGCTTTGTTTGGAACTCGCACCAACCGGCTCCACCGTTTAATGTAAATACGTATCCGGTTTGCGATTTAGAATCGTCCGGATCAGTGTCAAAGCTATGCGTCGACGTAACCGTTCTGACGAGTTCTTTGTCACCGCCATAAATGAGAAACATATCCTTAGTCCTTCTCAAGTACTTAAGGATGTTCTTGACCGCTGTCCGATGATCCATTCTGGATTACTTTGGTACTGCACCGCTAAACTTACAAAGAAGGCACACATCAGGTGCAGTACACAGCATTGCATACATGATAGAGCCTATGGCTGAAGCATAGGGAACATCTTTCATTTTCTCTCTATCTTCTGCGGTGGTCGGGCATTGAGTCTTACTCAACTTCACACCTTGTAATACCGGCAAGAACCCTTTCTTTGCCTCGATCCATTTTGAACTTCTTCAAAACTTTATCAAGGTATGTGCTTTGTGAAAGTCCTATTAAGCGTCTTGATCTATCTCTATAGATCTTAATGCCCAATATGTAAGCAGCTTCACCGAGGTCTTTCATCGAAAAACTCTTATTCAAGTATCCCTTTATGCTATCCAGAAATTCTATATCATTTCCGATCAGTAATATGTCATCCACATATAATATCAGAAATGCTTTCTGAGCTCCCACTCACTTTCTTGTAAATCTGAGCTTCTCCAAAAGTCTGTATAAAACCAAATGCTTTGATCACACTATCAAAGCGTTTATTCCAACTCCGAGAGGCTTGCACCAGTCCATAAATGGATCATTGGAGCTTGCACACTTTGTTAGCTCCTTTGGATCGACAAAACCTTCTGGTTGCATCATATACAACTCTTCTTCCGTAAATCCATTCAGGAATGCAGTTTTAACATCCATTTGCCAAATTTCATAATCATAAAATGCGGCAATTGCTAACATGATTCGGACGGACTTAAGCATCGCTACGGGTGAGAAGGTCTCATCGTAGTCAATCCCTTGAACTTGTCGAAAACCTTTTGCAACAAGTCGAGCTTTATAGACGATAACATTACCATCAGCGTCAGTCTTCTTCTTGAAGATCCATTTATTCTCAATTGCTTGCCGATCATCGGGCAAGTCAACCAAAGTCCACACTTTGTTCTCATACATGGATCCCATCTCAGATTTCATGGCCTCAAGCCATTTTGTGGAATCTGGGCTCACCATCGCTTCTTCATAGTTCGTAGGTTCATCATGTTCCAGGTGACATGACTTCCAGAATAGGATTACCGTACCACACCAGTGCGGATCTTGCTCTGGTTGATCTACGAAGTTCTGTAGAAACTTCGATCTGAAGTTTCATGATCATCATCATTAGCTTCCTCCCTATTTGGTGTAGGTGTCACGGAAACTGATTTACGTGATGTACTACTTCTCAATAAGGGAGTAGATACTGATTATCTCATCAAGTTCTACTTTCCTCCCACTCACTTCTTTCGAGAGAAACTCCTTCTCCAAAAAGTTTCCGAATTTAGCAACAAAAATCTTGCCTTCGGATCTGTGATAGAAGGTGTACCCATGATTTCCTTTGGGTATCCTATGAAGACACATTTCTCCGATTTGGGTTCGAGCTTATCAGGTTGAAGTTTTTTCACATAAGCATCGCAGCCCCAAACTTTCAGAAACGACAACTTTGGTTTCTTGCCAAACCACAGTTCATAAGGCGTCGTCTCAACGGATTTAGATGGTGCCCTCTTTAAAGTGAATGTAGCCGTCTCTAAAGCATAACACCAAAACGATAGCGGTAAAACATTAAGAGACATCATAGATCTCACCATATCTAATAAAAATACGATTCTGACGTTCGGACACACCATTACGTTGTGGTGTTCGGTGGCGTAAGTTGCGAAACTATTCCGCATTGTTTCAAATGTAGGCCAAACTTCGTAACTCAAATATTCTCCTCCACGATCAGATCGTAGAAACTTTATTTTCTTGTTACGATGATTTTCCACTTCACTCTGAAATTCTTTGAACTTTTCAAATGTTTCAGACTTGTGTTTCATTAAGTAGATATACCCATATCTGCTCAAATCATCTGTGAAGGTGAGAAAATAACGATATCCGCCACGAGCCTCAACATTCATTGGACCACATACATCGGTATGTATGATTTCCAATAAATCTGTTGCTCTCTCCATAGTTCCGGAGAAGCGGTGTTTTAGTCATCTTGCCCATAAGGCACGGTTCGCAAGTGCCAAGTGATTCATAATCAAGTGACTCCAAAAGTCCATCAAGATGGAGTTTCTTCATGCGCTTTACACCGATATGACCTAAACGGCGGTGCCACAAATAAGTTGCACTATCATTATCAACTCTACATCTTTTGGCTTCAACATTATGAATATGTGTATCACTACTATCGAGATTAAGTAAAAACAAACCATTCTTCAATGGTGCATGACCATAAAAGATATTATTCATATAAATAGAACAACCATTATTCTCTCGATTTAAATGAATAACCGTCTCGCATCAAACAAGATCCAGATATAATGTTCATGCTCAACGCTGGTACTAAATAACAATTATTTAGGTCTAATACTAATCCGAAGGTAGATGTAGAGGTAGCGTGCCGATTGCGATCACATCGACTTTGGAACCATTTCCCACGCCAAGATCGTCACCTCGTCCTTAGCCAATCTTCGCAATCCGTAGCCCTGTTTCGAGTTGCAAATATTAGGGTAACCAGTATCAAATACCCAGGTGCTACTGCGAGTATTAGTAAGGTACACATCAATAACATGTATATCACATATACCTTTGTTAACCTTGCCATCTTTCTTATCCGCCAAATATTTGGGGCAGTTCCGCTTCCAGTGACCACCCTGCTTGCAATAGAAGCACTCAGTTTCAGGCTTAGGACCAGACTTGGGTTTCTTCTCTTGATTAGCAACTTGCTTGCCGTTCTTTTGAAGTTTCCTTTTTTTCCTTTGCCCTTTTCTTGAAACTAGTGGTTTTGTTAACCATCAACACTTGATGCTCCTTTTGATTTCTACCTCCATGACTTTCAAAGATCGCGAAGAGCTCGGGCATTGTTTTGGTCATCCTTGCATATTATAGTTCATCACGAAGCTCTTGTAGCTTGGTGGCGATGATTGGAGAATTACATCAATGACGCAATCATCCGGAAGATTAACTCCCGGTTGAATCAAGTGATTGTTATATCCGGACATTACGAGTATATGCTCACCGACAGAACCGTTCTCCTCCATCTTACAGCTATAGAACTTATTGGAGACTTCATATCTCTCAATCCGGGCATTCGCTTGGAATATTAACTTCAACTCTTGGAACATCTCATATGCTCCATGGTGTTCAAAACGACGTTGAAGTCCCGGTTCTAAGCCGTAAAGCATGGCACACTGAACTATAGAGTAGTCATCAGCTTTGCTTTGCAGACGTTCACAACTTCGGCGCAGCCCTTGCACCAGGCACGGCACCTAACGGTGCTTCGGGGACGTAATTCTTCCGTGCAGCAATAAGGATAATCCTCAAATTACGGACCCAGTCCGTGTAATTGCTGCCATCATCTTTCAACTTTGCTTTCTCAAGGAACGCATTAAAATTCAACGGAACAACAAAGACGAGCCATCTATCTACACATCATAGACAAGCAAGATACTATCGGTACTAAGTTCATGATAAATTTAAGTTCAATTAATCATATTACTTAAGAACTCCCACTTAGAAAAATATCCTCCAATTCTCTAAGTGATTGCGTGATCCATATCAACTACACCATGACCGATCATCACGTGTGATGGAGTAGTTTCAATGGTGAACATCAATATGTTGATCATATCTACTATATGATTCACGCCGACCTTCGGTCTCCGTGTTCCGAGGTCATATCTTATATGCATAGCTCGTCAAGTATAACTCGAGTATTCTGCGTGTGCAACTGTTTTGCACCCGTTGTATTTGAACGTAGAGCCTATCACACCCGATCATCACGTGGTGTCTCAAAGACGAAGAACTTTCGCAACGGTGCATACTCGGGAGAACACTTCTTGATAATTTAGTAAGGGATCATCTTATAATGCTACCGTCAATCAAAGCAAGATAAGATGCATAAAGGATTAACATCACATGCAATCAATATAAGTGATATGATATGGCCATCATCATCTTGTGCTTGTGATCTCCATCTCCGAAGCACCATCATGATCACCATCGTCACCGGCGCGACACCTTGATCTTCATCGTAGCATCGTTGTCGTCTCGCCAATCTTATGCTTCCACGACTATCACTACCGCTTAGTAATAAAGTAAAGCATTACATCGCGATTGCATTGCATACAATAAGCGACAACCATATGGCTCCTGCCGGTTGCCGATAACTCGGTTACAAAACATGATCATCTCATACAATAAAATTTAGCATCATGTCTTGACCATATCACATCACAACATGCCCTGCAAAAACAAGTTAGGCGTCCTCTACTTTGTTGTTGCAAGTTTTACGTGGCTGCTACGGGCTAAGCAAGAACCGTTCTTACCTACGCATCAAAACCACAACGATAGTTTGTCAAATAGACTCCGTTTTAACCTTCTCAAGGACCGGGCGTAGCCACTCGGTTCAACTAAAGTTGGAGAGACAGTCTTCCACAAGCCATCTATGTGCAAAGCACGTCGAGGAACCGGTCTCGCGTAAAATGCACGCGTAAGGTTGGTCTGGATCGTCATCCAACAATACCGCTGAACCAAAGTATGACATCTTTGGTAGGCAGTATGACTTGTATCGTCCACAACTCACTTGTGTTCTACTCGTGCATATGACATCTACGCATAAAACCAGGCTCGGATGCCCTTTGTTGGGGAGCGTAGTAATTTCAAAAATTTCCTACGATCACGCAAGACCATGGTGATGGCATAGCAACGAGAGGGAAGAGTGTCCGCCCACGTACCCTCGTGAGACCGTGGCGGAAGCGTTATATCAACAGTTGATGTAGTCGTCGTCTTCACGAACCGACCGATCCAAGCACCGAACGTCACGGCACCTCCGAGTTACGCACACGCTCAGCTCGATGGCGATCCCGGACTCCGATCCAGCAAAGTGTCGGGGATGAGTTCCGTCGGCACGACGGCGTGGTGGCGATGATGATGCTCCACCGACGCAGGGCTTCGCCTAAGCTCATGACGATATGACTTCTCCGGCAGGGCTTTGCCTAAGCTCATGACGATATGACCGAGGTGGAATATGGTGGAAGGGGCACCGGACACGGCTAAGGAAAGATCCGTAGATCAACTTGTGTGTCTTGGGGTGCTCCCTGCCCCGTATATAAAGGAGCCAAGGGGAGGTGGCCGGCCCAAGGGGAGGCGCGCAAGGAGTCCTACTCCTCGGGAGTAGGATTCCCCTCAATCCTAGTTGGATTAGGATTCCGGAGGAAAGAGAGAGAGGGGGCGGCCCACCTTTCCTAGTCCTAATAGGACTAGGGAAGGGGGCAGCGACCACCTAGGGCTGGCCTCTCTCCTTTCCACTAAGGCCCACTATGGCCCATGTAGTTTCCGGGGGTTCGGTAACCTCCGGTACTCGGTAAATTCGATTTCACTCGGAACCATTCCAAGTCCAAACATAGGCTTCCAATATATCAATCTTTATGTCTCGACCATTTCGAGACTCCTCGTCATGTCCGTGATCACATCCGGGACTCGAACAACCTTCGTGCATCAATACTTATAAACTCATTATGAACTGTCATCGAAGCGTTAAGCGTGCGGACCCTACGGGTTCGAGAACTATGTAGACATGACCTAGAACCATTCTCGGTCAATAACCAATAGCGGAACCTGGATGCCCATATTGGTTCCTACATATTCTACGAAGATCTTTTATCGGTCAAACCGCATAACAACATACTTTGTTCCCTTTGTCATCGGTATGTTACTTGCCCGAGATTCGATCGTCGGTATCCAATACCTAGTTCAATCTCGTTACCGGCAAGTCTCTTTACTCGTTCCGTAATACATCATCTCATAACTAACTCATTAGTTACAATGCTTGCAAGGCTTAGGTGATGAGTATTACCGAGAAGGCCCAGAGATACCTCTCCGACAATCGGAGTGACAAAACCTAATCTCGAAATCGCCAACCCAACATGTACCTTTGGAGACACTGTAGTACTCCTTTATAATCACCCGATTCGTTGTGACGTTTGGTAGTACCCAAAGTGTTCCTCCGGTAAACGGGAGTTGCATAATCTCATAGTTATAGGAACATGTATAAGTCATGAAGAAAAACACTAGCAACAAACTATACGATCAGGTGCTATGCTAATGGAATGGGTCATGTCAATCAGATCATTCAACCAATGATGTGATCCCGTTAATCAAATAACAACTCCTTGTTCATGGTTAGGAAACACAACCATCTTTGATTAACGAGCTAGTCAAGTAGAGGCATACTAGTGACACTCTGTAGGTTTATGTATTCACACATGTATTATGTTTCCTGTTAATACAATTCTAGCATGAATAATAAACATTTATCATGATATAAGGAAATAAATAATAACTTTATTATTGCCTCTAGGGCATATTTCCTTCATTTCTCTCATGGCCAAATTCAGCACCAATCTACACTGAATTCTTATTTGGCTGGGCGGGCCATGGCCTGGTTTTACCCGGCCGTAGCTCCGCCACTGTGTGTTAGGTATTTGCATTGGGCTGCTAAGAAGACCTTTCTCATCTCGAATAACTGCTGTGGTTGCTCTAGCACATTCATCTACATAGAAGGAAGCATCCACATTTAACTTCACAAATTTAGGATTGGGTTTCGACCATCTTTTTTCTAGGGCATCTCGAGTCCTTCGATTTGCTTGATGGAAGCAGTTTGCAATAGCCAGAACCGCCATGGGCCATCTCGAGGACTGTGGTGGTGATCCATTGTGTGTGAATTCACGCCAGATCCACCATAGGTACCAACCACCTACAACAAGAATTTGTTTGACATCTAGGCTCGGCTTTAACGGGACTAGTCGATCATTCATCAACAATAAACTTTTAAGCATGGTTGAGCCAGACCGATCCACCCCCATGGCCTCTTCGACAATTTCTAGTATTCACAGGCTTCTCCACAACTCCTTGGCGTGAGCGCACCCAAAGAGAAGATGCTTTATGTCCTCAGCCGCCCCATCGCAAATTGGACACCCGCCATTAGTCCCTACATGCCGACCCATAAGTGGTTTTAAGGGAATTATTCCATGTTGGGCCTGCCAACAAAAGATTGAAACTTTACATGGAACCATAAGCTTCCAGAGTTTTCTCCATACTTCCGAAGCCCTAGAGCCAGCATGGTGTTCAATCAAATTTGCATGTGCACAGAAAGACCGCTGCCATAGAACTTTACACGCATAACATACTGTAAACAGCCCCTTGTGATCAGGGTGTCATGCGATGAAATCATCGAAGGCACTTTGGTTAATTGGTATCTGCAGTATCCTTCCGACATCTACATGATTGAAAATATATTGTATCAGATCCTCCTCCCACGTTCCTGTATTAATATCAATCAAATCGCTAACTATAGTTAGGACAGTTTGACCCCGAATAGAGATCACCTTTCTATCTTTTTTTGCGGGCAAATCAGAGAGCTTTTATTCAACAAAAGTGTTCCCCGGGCAATCAGCAAGGAGGCTGGTTACCAAGAAACTAGGGGTCTCCTCGAGCCAACATTTGGTCACATTCAAAGTGCATGCACATTTTGCACAGAGATGTGCCGGTAAGTTTGCTGGCCTGTTTACATGTTGAATCTCAAAAACTGAAAAATCAAAAGCTAGCTCTCCTATTTAATCTAGGATAGGAGCCACAATCGAGCATGAATTGTGGCGAGTATACCAGAGTTGTACCAACTCTTGGAAATCGGTCTCCATTATCACATGAGATAGGCCTCGAAGTTTTGCAAAAAGTGCCCCTTCTCGCATCGATAAAGTTTCCATTATCATAGGATCTGAGATATCGCCAAACGGTTTGCGCCATGCTCTCAGTAATGCAGACGCAGAGTGGGCTATGCCACCCGCACCTCCTCTACCTTCAGCGACGTTAAGTGCACCATCTGTCATGATCTTGATCATGCCTGGCTCAGGTGGCCACCAGCCATGCCCTGGTAGAACACTGGGTGTACTTCAGGGCAGCTCCAGCAGCGCTAGGGCCTCCCTAGTCGACCTGATATCGGCTATTGGGTCCCTCCCCTCTTCCCCATGCTTGATCCGGTTGCGAGAATGCCAGATCGTCCACATGATGGTGATTATGTTTGCTCGATCTTCATGCCTGAACCGATCTCCACGTAGAATATCTCTGGCCCAAGACCTTGGGTGTAAGCGAGGAAGCCGCAAACCAAACCAGGCACGGGCTTCATTCCAGAAGCGTCGTGCATGGGAGCATTGCATGAGCGCATGCATGAGATCCTCCTCCATAGCCACACATACTTTGCAAGTGTATAAGACTACAATATGGCGATACTTGAGAGTGCATTCATCCGGTAGAATCCCTCGAAGTACTCTCCACCAGAACACTCGTACCATTGGGATCACTTTGAGTTTCCACATGGCATTCCACATCTGTTTGTCATCTCTTGAAGCGCCGATAGCCGCCCCTTCCTCTCGAGCATCACTCTCGTTCTGAGTGACTAGAGCACGGTACACCGATTTAACAGTGTAGTTGCTTGATCTTTCAAAAGCCCAAGCATAAAAATCCTCATCTCCCCCCTCCTGATTCGGATATTTAGGATGGCATCCGCATCAGGGGTGATGAATGTTGTTCGAATCAATTTCGGCCTCCACGACCAGTTCTCGTGATTGATGAGATCCGAGACTGTCTGAACATTAGTATTCGGTGGCTTCAGCAATGGTGTCTTAGAGATGGTCCCCGAAATCCACTTGTCAGCCCACACATCAATGGAACTCCCATCTCCAACTCTTTTAGTAAGAACCGCTTGCAATGCTCTCCTGCCAGCAATGACAGCTCGCCAAGTAGCTGACGCTGATTTGGGAACAGAAGCATGCATAAAATCTGTGTCAGGGTAGTAGTGGTCCTTCAGTACCCTTGCACATAGAGAATTAGGGTTAGTCATAAACCGCCAACCGTGCTTCCCGAGTAGCTCAAGATTAAATTGGTGGGGATCTCGGAACCCCATACCACCTTTGCACTTTGGTGTTGCCAGATTGTTCCAGGATACCCAATGTAACGCATTTTTGTCGATAAAGCTACTCCAAAAGTACTTGGCCATTGGTGAAGTCAGGCTCTTGCACACCTTTTTTGTGAGTAGGAATGTGCTCATAGAATACGTGGGAATCGCCTGAACCAGTGATTTCAACAGAGTTCGCAGCCTGTGCAAGCCAGCAGTTTTTCAGACCATCCCTGAATCTTCCTGCGAGCTCTCTCCCCAATGTGATTGAATCCTGCTAGTGATGCGGCCGATCGCCGTGGGCAGCCCCAGGTAACGCTCGCTGAAAGCCTCAACATCAATGTTGAGGACGACTTTCAGCTATTGTTTAAGCTGGGCCGGTGTGTTGGAACTGAAGTAAATGGAACTCTTGACACGGTTAACACACTGTCCCGATGATTCACGGTAAATTCTCAGAATCTCATTTAGTCTCTCTATACTTTGGGTGTTTGCATTTATGAAGATCAGGCTCTCATCAGCAAACAACAAATGTGTGTCCCAAGGTGATCTATAACTTACTCTTATGCCTTTGTCAATGTGCCCAACATTGTAATACTTCAGCAAAGAAGAGAAGCCCTCTGCGCAGAGCAGAAAAAGGAATGGCGACGCTAGGTCACCTTGTCTCAGTCCACGCGAGGGAGTATAAAAGGGTAATAGCTCTCCATTGACCCGAACTGTGAAGCGTACTGAAGTTACGCATTTCATGATGAGCCGAACGAAGTCAACGTTGAAGCCCAGCTTTGTCAGAATAGCCTCAAGAAAGTGCCACTCGACTCGGCCGTAGGCTTTCATCATGTCTAATTTAATTACACAAGCAAAGTTTTTCCCTTTCTTCCGCCTTCTCATCGTGTGCACACTTTCATATGCAACTAAAACATTGTCGGTTATAAGACGTCCAGGAACAAAAGCACTTTGCTCTTCACTGATTATCTCATCCATGAATGCCCTCATTCGGTTTGTCACACATTTTGAAGCAATCTTGTAGAGAACCGAACAGAGTGCAATAGGCCTATATTGTGAAATTGACTAAGGATGTCGTACCTTAGGTATCAAAGTGATAGAGGTGTCATTCAACCCCGCTGGTAATTCTCCTCCATTAAGAAAATCCAACACTGTCGCGGTTACATCATCACCTAATAAGCTCCAATGACATTGATAGAACCCCACAGTAAATCCATCTACCCCCGGTGCTACGGAGGGAGCCATTTGAGAAAAAGCTGTCTAAACTTCCACCGTAGTATAGGGTTTTGTAAGCTCCACATTCATGTCATCCGTGACCTTCACTGGAACATGATTGAGCAGCTCTGCTGCATCCATAAATCTCTGGGATTCATACACATTTTGATAGAACATCTGAACCTCGCTCTTAGCTTCATCTTCATTTGCACAAACAGATCCATCCGCTCTACATAAACCTTGTATCCTGTTGATATGTTTCCTTTGTGCCGCCTGAGCTTGAAAATATGCAGTCTTGCGATCGCCTTCTCTGAGCTACGGGACACGAGACCGCTGCCGTAGCCAGATCCCCTCCTGGTGGAGTGATACGTCTCCAACGTATCTATAATTTTTTATTGCTCCATGCTACTTTATTTACTGTTTTGGACTATATTGGGCTTTATTTTCCACTTCTATATTACTTTTGGGACTAACCTATTAACCGGAGGCCTAACCCAGAATTGCTGTTTTTGCCTTTTTCAGTATTTCGAAGAAACATAATGTCAAACGGAGTCCAAACGGAATGAAACCTTCGGAAACATGATTTTCTCACCGAACGTGATCCAGGAGACTTGGACCCTACGCCAAGGAACATCGGAGGCGGTCACGAGGGTGGGGGGCGCCCCCCTCCTAGGGCACGCCCCCTGCCTCGTGGGCCCCCTGATGCTCCACCGACGTACTCCTTCCTCCTATATATACCTACGTATCCCCAAACGATCAGAACAGGAGAAAAAAACCTAATTCCACCGCCGCAACTTCCTGTATCCACGAGATCCCATCTTGGGGCCTGTTCCGGAGCTCCGCCAGAGGGGGCATCCACCATGGAGGCTTCTACATCAACACCATAGCCTCTCCGATGAAGTATTAGTAGTTTACTTTAGACCTTCGGGTCCGTAGCTAGTAGCTAGATGGCTTCTTCTCTCTTTTTGGATCTCAATACAATGTTCTCCCCCTCTCTCATGGAGTCTATTCGATGTAATCTTCTTTTTGCGGTGTGTTTGTTGAGACCGATAAATTGTGGGTTTATGATCCAGCTTATCTATGAATAATATTTGAATCTTCTCTGAATTCTTTTATGTATGATTGAGTTATCTTTGCAAGTCTCATCGAATTATCCGTTTGGTTTGGCCAACTAGATTGGTAGTTCTTGCAATGGGAGAAGTGCATGGCTTTGGGTTCAATCTTGCGGTGTCCTTACCCAAAGGATGTAAAGGGTTGCAAGGCACGTATTGTATTGTTGCCATCGAGGATAACAAGATGGGGTATTTATCATATTGGATGAATTTATTCCTCTACATCATACCATCTTGCTTAAGGCGTTACTCTGTTTTTAACTTAATACTCTAGATGCATGCTGGATAGCGGTCGATGAGTGGAGTAATAGTAGTAGGTGCAGAATCGTTTCGATCTACTTGTCTCGGACGTGATGCCTATATACATGATCATACCTAGATATACTCATAACTATGCTCAATTCTGTCAATTGCTCAACAGTAATTTGTTCACCCACCGTAGAATATTTATGCTCTTGAGAGAAGCCACTAGTGAAACCTATGGCCCCCGGGTCTATTCTCATCATATCAATCTCCGTCACTTTTATACTTTCTTTGTTTTTACTTTGCTTTTTACTTTTCACTTTGCATCTCTATACCAAAAATACCAAAAATATTATCTCAATCAGATCTCACTCTCGTAAGTGACCGTGAAGGGATTGAAAACCCCTAATCAGGTTGGTTGCGAGTAGCTATCGTTTTGTGCAGGTACGAGGGACTTGTGCGTGGCCTCCTACTGGATTGATACCTTGGTTCTAAAAAACTGAGGGAAATACTTACGCTACTGTGCTGCATCATCCTCTCCTCTTCGGGAAAACCAACGCATAAGCTCAAGGCGTAGCAAGAAGGATTTACGGCGCCGTCGGGAGTCTACACAAAAGTCAACATACCAAGTACCCATCACAATCCCTATCTCTCGCACTACATTATTTGCCATTTGCCTCTGGTTTTCCTCTCCCCCACTTCACCATTGCCATTTTATTCGCCCTCTCTTTCCCAATCTCCTCCCCTTTTTCCCGTTGCCTTTTTCTCGTCCGCTTGTTTGCTCGTGTGTTAGTTTGCTTGCTTGTCGCTATGTCTGAAATTGGGGAAATTATCGCCGGTATGGGCGATAATAATATGGAAAATTCTCAAGCTCCTGCTGAAGAATCCCCTACCTATTACACAAAGATTTCGAATCGGTAGTGGTAATATTATTGGAAAAGGAGTTATTCAAGATTTCTTTACTTGTGCTGGTGCTTTACCCTCTATGGGTGGTTCTATTCTTCATAGAACTAGTAGTCTTGCGGACTCTATTGCCATGCTTATCGTTGAACTTGAAAGGCAATTTATGCACATGCACCCTTCTATACAAAGAATTTTCCTAGAATTTTCTAATATTGAACACTCCTCTGTTAAGCGTGCCGCTACTATATTTTTGGCTCATGAATTCAGATTTATAATAAAAGAAGCCAAAAAAATCTTTGTGCATTATAGGGTAGACGTTGGCCGTCCTCCCATAGAATCTATCATTTTTTATCAAAAAGAAATAATGCGTTTTCAATCTATCGACTATGTTGCTTTCAATGAAAATCTTAGAAAAAAGTGCCTACCAATATTTTAATTGATCGAATCTCTGAGCTTAATGATGATTTGGCTATTCGAAATAATGAGCTATGATGCTCTCTTGAGTATAGGCTCACAAAGTTCTGTCAAAAGAATGCTTATAATGATGAATTGGTTGTGCAATATGAAGGGCCGAAAGAGGAACCTATACCTCCTAAAATTGATCTTGGGGACTTTTGTCCTATTAAAGTTAGCCCTTTTGATTACTTTTGCTTGTCTCAAAGAAAACTTGCTGCCGAACCTAGAGAATATGAAATGAGTTTCACCGATCTATCTTATTACTACGACACTACCTAGATCTATCCTCGCTTTTATGCCTAGCTAGGGGCGTTAAACGATAGCGCTTGTTGGGAGGCAACCCAATTTTATTTTTAGTTTTCTTGTTTTTGCTTCTGTTTAGGAATAAATAATTCATCTAGCCTCTGTTTAGATGTGGTTTTATCTTTTAATTAGTATTTGTGCAAAGTTAAACCGATTGGATCTTCTTGGATGATAGTTATCTGATCTTGCTGTAATTTCCAGAAACTTTGTGCTCAGTGCCCGAATAGTTAAAAATCTCCAGAACGTGATAAAATATTGATTCCAATTTATGCTGATCAATAAACAAATTTTCCAGGTCGTATAATTTTGGTAGAATTTTATGAGTTCTAGAAGTTTGCGTTAGTTACAGATTACTGCAGACTGTTCTGTTTTTGACAGATTCTGTTTTGCGTGTGTTGTTTGCTTGTTTTGATGAATCTATGGCTAGTTAAATAGTTTATGATCCATAGAGAAGTTGGAATACAGTAGGTTTAACACCAATATAAATAACGAATGAGTTCATTACAGTATCTTAAAGTAGTCTTTTGTTTTCCTTCTCTAATGGAGCTCACGAGATTTCTATTGAGTTTTGTGTTGTGAAGTTTTCAAGTTTTGGGTGAATTCTTTTGATGGATTATGGAACAAGGAGTGGCAAGAGCCTAAGCTTGGGGATGCCCATGGCACCCCCAAGATAATCCAAGGACACCAAAAGTCAAAGCTTGGGGATGCCGGAAGGCATCCCCTCTTTAAATCCACTTCCATCGGTAATTTACTTGGAGCTATATTTTTATTCACCACATGATATGTGTTTTGCTTGGAGCGTCTTGTATTATTTGCGTCTTTGCTTGTTAGTTTACCACAATCATCCTTTCTGTACACACCTTTTGAGAGAGCCATACATGAATTGGAAATTGATGGAATACTCTATGTGCTTCACTTATATCTTTTGAGCTTGATAGTTTTGCTCATAGTGCTTCACTTATATCTTTTGAGCGTGATAATTTTTGCTCTAATACTTCACTTAGATCTTTTAGAGCATGGTGGTGGATTTGTTTTAAAGAAAATTGATCTCTCATGCTTCACTTAGATTATTTTGAGAGTCGTTAATAGCATGGTAATTTGCTTAATGTTAATATACTTGGTATTGAAGATATGTGAAACTTTCTTTTGAGTGCGTTGAATACTAAGATAAGTTTGATGCTTGATAATTGTTTTGAGATATGAAGATGGTGATATTAGAGTCATGCTAGTTGAGTAGTTGTGAATTCAAAGAATACTTGTGTTGAAGTTTGTGATTCCCGTAGCATGCGCATTATGGTGAACCGTTATGTGATGAACTTCGGAGCATGATTTATTTATTGATTGTCTTCCTTATGAGTGGCGGTCGGGGAATGACGGCGGTCTTTTCCTACCAATCTATCCCGAGCATGCGCGTAATACTTTGCTTTGATAACTTCTAGATTTTTGCAATAAGTATATGAGTTCTTTATGACTAATGTTGAGACCATAGATTATACGCACATTTTCCCGTCCTTCCACCATTGCTAGCCTCTCTAATACCGCGCACCTTTCGCCGGTATCATACACCCACCATATACCTTCCTCAAAACAGCCACCATACCTACCTATCATGGCATTTCATAGCCATTCCGAGATATATTGCCATGCAACTTTCCACCATTCCGTTTATTATGACACGCTCCATCATTGTCATATTGCTAGCATGATCATGTAGTTGACATCGTATTTGTGGCAAAGCCACCGTTCATAATTCTTTCATACATGTCACTCATGTTTCATTGCATATCCTGCACATCACCGGAGGCATTCATATAGAGTCATATTCTGTTCTAAGTATCGAGTTGTAATTGTTGAGTTGTAAGAAAAATAAAAGTGTGATGATCATCATTATTAGAGCATTGTCCCAAGTGAGGAAAGGATGATGGAGACTATGATTCCCCCACAAGTCGGGATGAGACTCCGGACGGTATATATATATAAGAGGCCATAAAAAAAGAGAAAAGGCCCAAATAAAAAAAATGAGAGAAAAAGAGAGAAGGGACAATGTTACTATCCTTTTACCACACTTGTGCTTCAAAGTAGCACCATGATCTTCATGATAGAGAGTCTCTCATTTTGTCACTTTCATATACTAGTGGGAATTTTTCATTATTGAACTTGGCTTGTATATTCAAATGATGGGCTTCCTCAAATGCCCTAGGTCTTCGTGAGCAAGCGAGTTGGATGCACACCCACTTAGTTTCTTTTGTTGAGCTTTCATATACTTATAGCTCTAGTGCATCCGTTGCATGGCAATCCCTACTCACTCACATTGATATCTATTGATGGGCATCTCCATAGCCCGTTGATACACCTAGTTGATGTGAGACTATCTTCCCTCTTTTTGTCTTCTCCACAACCACCGTTCTATTCCACATATAGTGCTATATCCATGGCTCACGCTCATGTATTGCGTGAAGATTGAAATAGTTCTGAAAATGTTAAAGTATGAAACAATTGCTTGGCTTGTCATCGGGGTTGTGCATGATTTAAATACTTTGTGTGGGAAGATGGAGCATAGCAGGACTATATGATCCTGTAGGGATAACTTTCTTTGGCCATGTTATTTTGAGAAGACATAATTGCTTAGTTAGTATACTTGAAGTATTATTATTTTTATGTCAATATGAACTTTTGTCTTGAATCTTTTGAATCTGAATATTCATACCATGATTAAGAAGATTTACATTGAAATTATGCCAAAGTATCACTCCGCGTCAAAAATTCTCTTTTTATCATTTACCTACTCGAGGACGAGCAGGAAATAAGCTTGGGGATGTCTGATACGTCTCCAACGTATCTATAATTTTTGATTGCTCCATGCTACTTTATTTACTGTTTTGGACTATATTGGGATTTATTTTCCACTTTTATATTACTTTTGGGACTAACCTATTAACCGGAGGCCCAGCCCGGAATTGTTGTTTTTTACCTTTTTCAGTATTTCGAAGAAACAGAATATCAAACGGAGTCCAAACAGAATGAAACCTTCGGAAACGTGATTTTCTCACCGAACGTGATCCAGGAGACTTGGACCCTACGCCAAGGAACATTGGAGGCGGTCACGAGGGTGGGGGGCGCCCCCCTAGGGCGCGCCCCCTGCTTCGTGGACCCCCTGATGCTCCACCGACGTACTCCTTCCTCCTATATATACCTACGTACCCCCAAACAATCAGAACAAGAGCCAAAAACCTAATTCCACCGCCGCAACTTCCTGTATCCACGAGAGCCCATCTTGGGTCCTATTCCGGAGCTCCGCCGGAGGGGGCATCCACCACGGATGGCTTCTACATCAACACCATAGCCTCTCCGATGAAGTGTGAGTAGTTTACTTCAGACCTTCGGGTCCATAGCTAGTAGCTAGATGGCTTCTTCTCTCTTTTTGGATCTCAATACAATGTTCTCCCCCTCTCTCGTGGAGATCTATTCGATGTAATCTTCTTTCTGCGGTGTGTTTGTTGAGACCGATGAATTATGGGTTTATGATCCTGCTTATCTATGAATAATATTTGAATCTTCTCTGAATTCTTTTATGTATGATTGAGTTATCTTTGCAAGTCCCTTCGAATTATCCGTTTGGTTTGGCCAACTAGATTGGTAGTTCTTGCAATGGGAGAAGTGCATGGCTTTGGGTTCAATCTTGCGGTGTCCTTACCCAAAGGATGTAAAGGGTTGCAAGGCACGATTGTATTGTTGCCATCGAGGATGACAAGATGGGGTATTTATCATATTGCATGAATTTATTCCTCTACATCATGTCATCTTGCTTAAGGCGTTACTCTGTTTTTAACTTAATACTCTAGATGCATGCTTTGGATAGCGGTCGATGAGTGGAGTAATAGCGATGAGTGCAGAATCGTTTCGATCTACTTGTCTCGGACGTGATGCCTATATACATGATCATACCTAGATATACTCATAACTATGCTCAATTCTGTCAATTGCTCAACAGTAATTTGTTCACCCACCGTAGAATATTTATGCTCTTGAGAGAAGCCACTAGTGAAACCTATGGCCCCCGGGTCTATTCTCATCATATCAATCTCCGTCACTTTTATACTTGCTTTTTTTACTTTGCTTTTTACTTTTCACTTTGCATCTCTATACCAAAAATACCAAAAATATTATCTCTATCAGATCTCACTCTCGTAAGTGACCGTGAAGGGATTGACAACCCCTAATCGGGTTGGTTGCAAGTAGCTATCGTTTTGTCCAGGTACGAGGGACTTGTGCGTGGCCTCCGACGGGATTGATACCTTGGTTCTCAAAAACTGAGGGAAATACTTACGCTATTGTGATGCATCATCCTCTCCTCTTGGGGAAAACCAACGCAAGCTCAAGGCGTAGCAAGAAGGATTTACGGCGCCGTTGCCCGAGGAGTCTACGCAAAAGTCAACATACCAAGTACCCATCACAATCCCTATCTCTCGCACTACATTATTTGCCATTTGCCTCTCGTTTTCCTCTCCCCCACTTCACCCTTGCCGTTTTATTCGCCCTCTCTTTCCCAATCTCCTCCCCTTTTTCCCGTTGCCTTTTTCTTGTCCGCTTGTTTGCTCGTTTTTTAGTTTGCTTGCTTGTCGCTATGTCTGAAATTGGGGAAATTATCGCCGGTATGGGCGATAATAATATGGAAAATTCTGAAGCTCCTGCTGAAGAATCCCCTACCTATCACACAAAGATTTCGAATCGGTAGTGGTAATATTATTGGAAAAGGAGTTATTCAAGATTTCTTTACTTGTGCTGGTGCTTTACCCTCTATGGGTGGTTCTATTCTCCATAGAACTAGTAGTCTTGCGGACGCTATTGCCATGCTTATCGTTGAACTTGAAAGGCAATTTATGCATATGCACCCTTCTATACAAAGAATTTTCCTAGAATGTTCTAATATTGAACACTCCTCTGTTAAGCGTGCCGCTACTATATTTTTGGCTCATGAATTCAGATTTATAATAAAAGAAGCCAAACAAATCTTTGTGCATTATAGGGTAGATGCTGGCCATCCTCCCATAGAATCTATCATTTTTGACAAGAAGAAATAATGCGTTTTCAATCTATCGACTATGTTGCTTTCAATGAAAATCTTAGAAAAATAGTGCCTACCAATATTTTAATTGATAGAATCTCTGAGCTTAATGATGATTTGGCTTTTCAAAATAATGAGCTAGGATGTTCTCTTGAGTATAGGCTCACAAAGTTCTGTCAAAAGAATGCTTATAATGATGAATTGGTTGTGCAATATGAAGGGCCGAAAGAGGAACCTATACCTCCTAAAATTGATCTTGGGGACTTTTGACCTATTAAAGTTAGCCCTTTTGATTACTTTTGCTTGCCTCAAATAAAACTTGCTGCCAAACATAGAGAAAATGAAATGAGTTTCACCGATCTATCTTATTACTACGGCACTACCTAGATCTATCCTCGCTTTTATGCCTAGCTAGGGGCGTTAAACGATAGCGCTTGTTGGGAGGCAACCCAATTTTATTTTTAGTTTTTTTTGTTTTACTTCTGATTAGGAATAAATAATCCATCTAGCCTCTGTTTAGATGTGGTTTTATCTTTTAATTAGTGTTTGTGCCAAGTTAAACCTATTGGATCTTCTTGGATGATAGTTATTTGATCTTGCGGTAATTTCCAGAAACTTTGTGCTCAGTGACCGAATTGTTAAAAATCACCAGAACGTGATAAAATATTGATTCCAATTTATGCTGATCAATAAACAAATTTTCCAGGTCGTATAATTTTGGTAGAATTTTATGAGTTCCAGAAGTTTGCGTTAGTTACAGATTACTACAGACTGTTCTGTTTTCGACAGATTCTGTTTTGCGTGTGTTGTTTGCTTGTTTTGATGAATCTATGGCTAGTAAAATAGTTTATGATCCATAGAGAAGTTGGAATACAGTAGGTTTAACACAAATATAAATAAAGAATGAGTTAATTACAGTATCTTAAAGTAGTCTTTTGTTTTCTTTCTCTAACGGAGCTCACGAGATTTCTATTGAGTTTTGTGTTGTGAAGTTTTCAAGTTTTGGGTGAATTCTTTTGATGGATTATGGAACAAGGAGTAGCAAGAGCCTAAGCTTGGGGATTCCCATGGCACCCCAAGATAATCCAAGGACACCAAAAGTCAAAGCTTGGGGATGCCCGGAAGGCATCCCCTCTTTAAATCCACTTCCATCGGTAATTTACTTGGAGCTATATTTTTATTCACCACATGTTATGTGTTTTTCTTGGAGCGTCTTGTATTATTTGCGTCTTTGCTTGTTAGTTTACCACAATCATCCTTGCTGTACACACCTTTTTAGATAGCCATACATGGATTGGAATTTGATAGAATACTCTATGTGCTTCACTTATATCTTTTGAGCTTGATAGTTTTGCTCATAGTGCTTCACTTATATCTTTTGAGCGTGATAATTTTTGCTCTAGTACTTCACTTAGATCTTTTAGAGCACGGTGGTGGATTTGTTTTAAAGAAACTTGATCTCTCATGCTTCACTTAGATTATTTTGAGAGTCGTTAATAGCATGGTAATTTGCTTAATGTTAATATACTTGGTATTGAAGATATGTGAAACTTTCTTTTGAGTGCGTTGAATACTAAGATAAGTTTGATGCTTGATAATTGTTTTGAGATATGAAGATGGTGATATTAGAGTCATGCTAGTTGAGTAGTTGTGAATTCAAAGAATACTTGTGTTGAAGTTTGTGATTCCGTAGCATGCACGTATGGTGAACCGTTATGTGATGAACTCGGAGCATGATTTATTTATTGATTGTCTTCCTTATGAGTGGCGGTCGGGGACGAGCGACGGTCTTTTCCTACCAATCTATCCCGAGCATGCGCGTAATACTTTGCTTTGATAACTTCTAGATTTTTGCAATAAGTATATGAGTTCTTTATGACTAATGTTGAGTCCATGGATTATACGCACTTTTCCCATCCTTCCACCATTGCTAGCCTCTCTAATACCGCGCACCTTTCGCCGGTATCATACACCCACCATATACCTTCCTCAAAACAGCCACCATACCTACCTATCATGGCATTTCCATAGCCATTCCGAGATATATTGCCATGCAACTTTCCACCATTCCATTTATTATGACACGCTCCATCATTTTCATATTGCTAGCATGATCATGTAGTTGACATCGTATTTGTGGCAAAGCCACCGTTCATAATTCTTTCATACATGTCACTCATGTTTCATTGCATATTCCAAAGACACCGTCAAGGCATTCATATAGAGTCATATTTTTTTCTAAGTATCGAGTTGTAATTGTTGAGTTGTAAGAAAAATAAAAGTGTGATGATCATCATTATTAGAGCATTGTCCCAAGTGAGGAAAGGATGATGGAGACTAAAATTCCCCCACAAGTCGGGATGAGACTCCGGACGGAAATATATAAATATAAATAAATAAATAAATAAATATATATATATAATAAAAAGATGCCATAAAAAAGATAAAAGGCCCATATAAAAAGAAATGAGAGAAAAAGAGAGAAGGGACAATGTTACTATCCTTTTACCACACTTGTGCTTCAAAGTAGCACCATGATCTTCATCATAGAGAGTCTCTCATCTTGTCACTTTCATATACTAGTGGGAACTTTTCATTATAGAACTTGGCTTGTATATTCCAATGATGGGCTTCCTCAAATGCCCTAGGTCTTCGTGAGCAGGCGAGTTGGATGCACACACTTAGTTTCTTTTGTTGAGCTTTCATATATTTATAGCTCTAGTGAATCCGTTGCATGGCAATCCCTACTCACTCACATTGATATCTATTGATGAGCATCTCCATAGCCCGTTGATACGCCTAGTTGATGTGAGACTATCTTCCCTCTTTTTGTCTTCTCCACAACCACCGTTCTATTCCCCATATAGTGCTATATCCATGGCTCACGCTCATGTATTGCGTGAAGATTGAAAAAGTTTTGAAAATGTTAAATATGAAACAATTGCTTGGCTTGTCATCGGGGTTGTGCATGATTTAAATACTTTGTGTGGGGAAGATGGAGCATAGGCAGACTATATGATTTCGTAGGTATAACTTTCTTTGGCCATGTTATTTTGAGAAGACATAATTGCTTAGTAAGTATACTTGAAGTATTATTATTTTTATGTCAATATGAACTTTTGTCTTGAATCTTTCGGATCTGAATATTCATACCATGATTAAGAAGATTTATATTGAAGTTATGCCAAAGTATCACTCCGCATCAAAAATTCTCCTTTTATCATTTACCTACTCGAGGACGAGCAGGAATTAAGGTTGGGGATGCCTGATACGTCTCCAACGTATCTATAATTTTTGATTGCTCCATGCTACTTTATTTACTGTTTTGGACTATATTGGGCTTTATTTTCCACTTTTATATTACTTTTGGGACTAACCTATTAACCGGAGGCCCAGCCCATAATTGCTATTTTTTGCCTTTTTCAGTATTTCGAAGAAACAAAATATCAAACGGAGTCCAAACGGAATGAAACCTTCGGAAACGTGATTTTCTCACCGAACGTGATCCAGGAGACTTGGACCCTACGCCAAGGAACATCGGAGGCGGTCACGAGGGTGGGGGGCGCCCCCCCCTAGGGCGCGCCCCCTGCCTCGTGGGCCCTCTCATGCTCCACCGACGTACTCCTTCCTCCTATATATACCTACATACCCCCAAACGATCAGAACATGAGCCAAAAACCTAATTCCACCGCCGCAACTTCCTGTATCCACGAGATCTCATCTTGGGGCCTGTTCCGGAGCTCCGTCGGAGGGGGCATCCACCATGGAGGGCTTCTACATCAACACCATAGCCTGTCCGATGAATAGTGAGTAGTTTACTTCAGACCTTCGGGTCCATAGCTAGTAGCTAGATGGCTTCTTCTCTCTTTTTGGATCTCAATACAATGTTCTCCCCCTCTCTTGTGGAGATCTATTCGATGTAATCTTCTTTTTATGTGTGTTTGTTGAGACCGATGAATTGTGGGTTTATGATCTAGCTTATCTATGAATAATATTTGAATCTTCTCTAAATTCTTTTATGTATGATTGAGTTATCTTTGCAAGTCTCTTCGAATTATCCGTTTGGTTTGGCCAACTAGATTGGTAGTTCTTGCAATGGGAGAAGTGCATGGCTTTGGGTTCAATCTTGCGGTGTCCTTACCCAGTGACAGAAAGGGTTGCAAGGCACGTATTGTATTGTTGCCATCAAGGATAAAAAGATGGGGTATTTATCATATTGCATGAATTTATTCCTCTATATCATGTCAGCTTGCTTAAGGCGTTACTCTATTTTTAACTTAATACTCTAGATGCATGCTGGATAGCGGTCAATGAGTGGAGTAATAATAGTCGGTGCAGAATCGTTTCGATCTACTTGTCTCGGACGTGATGCCTATATACATGATCATACCTAGATATACTCATAACTATGCTCAATTCTGTCAATTGCTCAACAGTAATTTATTCACCCACCGTAGAATATTTATGCTCTTGAGAGAAGCCACTAGTGAAACCTATGGCCCCCGGGTCTATTCTCATCATATCAATCTCCGTCACTTTTATACTTGCTTTGTTTTTACTTTTCACTTTGCATCTTTATACCAAAAATACCAAAAATATTATCTCTATCAGATCTCACTCTCGTAAGTGACCGTGAAGGGATTGACAACCCCTAATCGGGTTGGTTGCAAGTAGCTATCGTTTTGTGCAGGTACGAGGGACTTGTGCGTGGCCTCCTACTGGATTGATACCTTGGTTCTCAAAAACTGAGGGAAATACTTACGCTACTGTGCTGCATCATCCACTCCTCTTCGGGGAAAACCAACGCAAGCTCAAGACGTAGCATGGAGGGCCTCGCGCAGCTGGCATACCACTGCTTTTTGTTCCTCTGTTGAACCCCGACCCACCGACCGGCACCGTAGATTGTCCAGCCTTTTTTGTAATTGTCTGACTCGGCGGGTTAAGCAACCAAACTCGTGTGCCCCACAAGGTTCTAGCGTTGCTTTCAAATGATTCAGTGAATCCGCTATGCCCTGGAGGCCCGATCCTCTATTTGACTCCTGCCACGGAGTAGCAACAATGCGGTCATAGTCCACATGCGATGACCACACATTGTCATATCTGAATTGTATTTTGGACCGTGATGTGTTCATAAGATTTTCCTTTATCTCCGCTACAACAAAACAATGATCAGATTCTATAGAAGGGATGTGTCTGATTCTGATGTATTGAAAGTGTTGCTGGAACTCTTCATTGGCAAAGACTCTATCCAGCCTCGCCTTGACATTTGCGTCTCCTAACTGCCGGTTATCCCAGGTGTACGCCATGCCTGACCACCCCAAATCTTGGAGGGCCACTTCATCGATGACTTCTCTGAAAGCTCTCATCTGTATGTCTGGCCTAGATGCCCGACTGAAGTGTTCGTTAGCATAGAGAGTCTCATTAAAATCACCCAAACAAATCCAGGCCGCATGTGGCATGGTATACAAAGTGCACAGGAAATGCCAACTATGATGTCTATCTTCGGCTCGAGGCGCTCCATAGAAACTAGTGAACCTCCACTCAAAAGAGTTTTGGTCCTTATATTTAACTAAAGAATCAATATGTCTAGAACTATAACTCTTTAGATTGACAATAACATCATGTGTCCAGAAAAGTCCAATACCACCACTTAGGCCTACACTATCCACTGCAAAGCATCCGCCAAAGCCTAGATGTCTCTGCAAATCCTCAACTCTCTTCCCTTTAATTTTTGTTTCCATGACGAAGAGAAGAGTGGGGCCTTCTAGATTCACAATGCCATGAAGCCCTCGAACCGCCTCGGGGTTCCCAAGCCCCCGGCAGTCCCATGAAAGGCAACTCATTGGGCTGGGCAGGACCGATCCGGTCTCTGCCGAATTGTCAGGCGTAGGCCTCTTCTTCTTGGGTTCACGTACCAAATCCTCATCATCCTCTCCACCAGCAGTGCTCGTGCTCGGGTCATGATCTTCAGAGTGTTGAGCTGCCGTCAGTAGCAACTGCTTCAGCCGATACACCACTGTAGGGCCTTCCTTCCTCTTAAAGCGTGCATTCTATTTGTTCTTCAAGGGCGAGACCACCTCTTCCCCCCATCTTGTTTGGATTTAGTCCTTGAGTTCTTTGTCTCCTGTTTGCTGCTCTGATCAGACTTCTGTCCCCTAGAAGAATTTTCGCTGCTTGCTGGAAATATGTTCTCATCAGGAGCTCTAAGTGTCAGCCCAAAAGGAAGCTCTCCCCTCTTGTCTCTTGACCCGGGGTTAGAGTAGTAGAGTTCCGAATGGCCTAGCCGGCCACAGGAGAAGCAGAAGTATGGAATCTGTTCATATTGAATGTCGTAGGGATCCACCTTCTTCCTCCTTGCAGAATCAATGAGCACCCATCTCCTGAGCGGTTTGTTGACATCCACAGAAACCCTAGCTCAGAGATAGCCTCCGTTGTGATTAAACTTAGCAATATGAGCCTCCTTGTTGATTATCCGGATTATTGGGAGGCCCCATGCATCGTCTCTCAGGTTGTAGGGCAGATTAAGACCCTAGCCCATACCTGCAACCGATCAAACTTGACTTCAACTGGGCGCATGCACTCTTCAAACTCGGCCAGGATGACCATGTTCTTGTTGATATGACAAGCTGTAAGTGCATATTTATCCCTTAGGTGTTTTGGTGATTGATGACAATGCTTTTGCGGACTAATCGTGTGCCTTTGAGTTTCTCAGACATTTCTTCACTAGGTACAAGACGGTTTGGTGCCCCTCGAAGATTGTTGAAGACGGCGCTTTCACGCTTTCTTTTTGGTGGATTTGAGTCGTAGGAAAGCCGTACTATTAAGAGGGGTCCGCATCGGAAAGGTTTGGGTGGAATCATCACGCATTACGATCCCTTCCTTGTCTCCACTTTTCCCTTGCACTTTGGAGCATCCCTGTTTATCCTCGTTGTGATTGCCTTTGGCTGTTGTTGCTATGCTTGCGGTAATCTTGCTCCTCGAGCGGTAGTACCGCATGAGCACCAATGTAGTACCGTGGCTCGGTCTTGATAGTACCACGGGAGCCCACGGTAGTACCGCTCCTCTGGAGCCGTACTACTGTGGCCCCCAGGCCAAGTACCGCTGCGTTGCGGTAGTAGGGGCGGATGTAATTTTTTACATGCGCGCCTCCGCGGTAGTACCGCGCCCTGCCCACGGTAGTACCATGCGCGTCTGATCCAGCAGCCACGCGGTAGTACTGCTCTCCGGTAGCATCTGCCGGGTTTTTGCACCGCTTTGTTTTCGGTGAAGTAGGCACGGATGTATTTTTATTCATCCGCGCCTTCCTGTGCTAGGCCTTTTCCGCCTTGCGGTAGTACCGCAAGGAGGGAGCGATAGTACGCGCGTAGTAATCGCCTCGCCAGCTTCATTGTAGCCCCGTGCTGCAACGGTAGTACTGCAGGCTCACGGTAGTACCGCTGCGTGGCCTTGCAGTAGTACTGCGCCCCTGGAGCGGTAGTACCGCGTGTCGCGGGCTGGTTAAGTGGATAACGGTTGGATTTCGTCCACCACTATAAAAGGGTCGTCTCCTACCTTTAGTTGACCACCTCTTCCAACCCTAAGCTCCATTGTTGCTCCTAAGCTCCATTTTCGCACGATCTCACTCCGTAGCCAATCAAACTTGTTGATTTGCTTGGGAGTGGTTGAGAAGGCCCCGATCTACACTTCAACCAAGAGAAATTTGATTCCCCCCACTAATCCCTTGCGGATCTTGTTACTCTTGGGTGTTTGAGCACCCTAGACGGTTGAGGTCACCGCGGAGCCATAGTCCATTATGGTGAAGCTTCGTGGTGTCGTTGGGAGCCTCCAATTAAGTTGTGGAGATTGCCCCAACCTTGTTTGTAAAGGTTCGGTCGCCGCCTTCAAGGGCACCAATAGTGGAATCACGGCATCTCGCATTGTGTGAGGGCGTGAGGAGAATACGGTGGCCCTAGTGGCTTCTTGGGGAGCATTGTGCCTCCACACCGCTCTAACGGAGACGTACTTCCCCTCAAAAGGAAGGAACTTCGGTAACACATCCTCGTCTCCACTCTTGGTTATCTCATCCCTTTACTTGTGCAAGCTTATTTGTGTTACATTCATTGCGTGCTTGTGTGCTTGTGTTTGTTGCATCATATAGGTTGTCCACCTAGTTGCATATCTAGACAACTTACTTTGATGCAAAGTTTAATTTGGTAAAGAAAAGCTAAAAATTGTTAGTTGCCTATTCAACCCCCTCTAGTCAACTATAGCTATCCTTTCAATTGGTATCAGAGCCTCGTCTCTTTTTAAGGACTTTACCGTCCGAAGAGTGTGGTTGACGTCGTAGACGATGTAGGAGAGCACTCCAGTGCGAATCCGATATCGCTCACGGAGATGGGGTAACTCGATCTCACGTGAGGAATTCAATGTGGCGTTGGACACATTGAAAACCTCCATGACAACCGAGGTCAAAGACATGTTTAAGGAGTTCTTAGAAGGGCTTAAACTTTCCACCGCGCCCGTGAAAGTGGGTGATCCCTCCAACACGGATACGGATGCTAACCCCGACAAGGGGGAAGCTACTAGTGAGAAAGCTCCTATGTCTAGTGGTAAGAATGGCACCGACATCTTTGCCCATGTGCAACCTCCACCCATTTATGGTGGACCGATTCCTTCTACTCATGTGAATCATGCCGGTCCTCCCCCCAAGATTGATAAAAAGGAGGATTTTGATTCTTGGGTCTATCGTTTTAAGCGTCATTTAAATCATGTGAACACTAACCTTTGGAGAATCATTGAAGAAGGTTTTTATCCGCATGACTGGAGCAACTTCACTCCTAGAGAAGCCGTGGATGATCAATTCAATGAAAACGCTCTCTTCATCATCCAAGAAGCAATCCTTCCCGAAGACCTCCCACATCTTCGGCCCTACTCATTGGCCAAAGAAGCTTGGCACAAAGTGGTTTCCCTCTATCGGGGAAGCGCAAGCATTCAACGTTCCAATTATGAAGTGGTACAAGATGAAGCCGATGAGTTTGCAATGAAAGAAGATGAAGAACCTCGTGAGCTCTATCGGAGAGTTACCAAGCTCGCGGTCTCTCTCCGGATCATGGAAGTAAGGACACGGATGACAATTGGATCAAGCGCCAAATTTCTCAAGGCAATGATGCCCTACCACAAAGCCATGTCCTCCGTCATCCGTCAAAGGCCGGACTTTCACACCTTGTCCTCAAGTGATGTGTTGGATGAGTTTGTGGCTATGAGTATATTGGACAAGACCACGACAATGCGGTGCTTCGCCCCAAAGAGCAAAGAAGCCCAACCTTGCATTGAAGGCCAAGGTTTGTGTCGATGAAGATGAAGAGGAGGAAGAAGAAGAGAGCAACCTCGAAGATACGAAGTATGCCTATCATGAACACATGGCCCTTGCTTCAAGGAAATTTTGGAGCAAGAATAACTCAAGGCCCAACTTCAACAAGAGCAGATCAAGTGGCGCAAAGGGCAAGCAACGAGTGAGGACTTGCTTCAATTGTGGCAATGTGAGTCATTTTGTTGCGGAGTGCCCGTATGAGAAGAGGGAAGACAATGGTGGCAAGCTCATCCGTAAGGACAAGGCCAAGTCTTTCCCCAACAAGAGCAACTTCACCAAGAAGACTCCTCACAAGGCTTTGGTGGTACAAGAAGAGTACAATGAGGATGATGATGATGATTATGAAGATGGTGAGTCGATTGCCATGGCCTCCGTTGCCATTGCGGCGACTCCCCGGGTGTCTCTCTTTGATTCACCCAATGAGAGCATCACCGCCAAGTGCCTCATGGCTAAAGCCACCAACAAGGTAACCCCCAACATCAAAACTACCATCATTAATCATTCTTCTTCGACGGATTGCATTGATGAACATGAGGGAACTAATGTGGAAGAGAATGAGTTTGAGGCCTTTATGGGTAAACTCAAGGGCAAATCCAAGAATCACTTCGTTGCTCTCTTGGAACAACTTGGTGAAGCCAATGACATGATCAAGGCTCACGAAGAAACCATCTTTAAGATGGAGGGGCATAGTCGTGACTATGCCGATGAGATTTCAGATCTTTCAAATGCTCTTGAGGAAGAGCGTGGTCTTCGTTTGGCTCTTGAGGAGTCATACAACGATGATCATGCTAAATTAAAGAAAGATCTTGATCATGCTCTTGTTGTGTCTCGTGTGCTAAGCTCCGAGAAGGCGAAGCTTGGGGTTGATCTTGCTAGAATCAATGAGGAGTTTGACATTCTCGACAAGGCTCACAAAGTCTTGAATGGTGTTCATGCTAGCCTCAAAGAGTCTCATGATCAACTCCAAGTGAAGCTAACCAAGGAGAAAGCCACTTTTCCTCATATGGTGTTGATTGATAATGCAAATGCTACTAACCCTTGTTGTGAGCATGTGCATCTTGTTGAGGAGAATGCTAAGTTGAAGGAACAACTTGAGAAAGGCCATGTCACATGCATACAAGGTGAGAAGAACCTCAACGACCTTTTGAGTATTCAAAAGGAAGTTGTGGCCAAGGAGGGGATTGGGTTCGCACCCAAGCCCAAGAACAAGAAGAAGAATGACAAGACCAAACGACCTCCTCCTCTCAAGCAAACTTTTGTGAGGGAGGGAGAGGGTGCTTCCAAGGAGAAGAAGAACAACGCAAAGGGTGGCGATGTCAAGAAGGGCAATGCCACCCCTCCCAATAAAGCCGGCGATTTTAATCCCTCTTATGTGTTATGCCATGCTAGTGATGGGCACGTTTATGCCAAATTTGTTGGTTCTCCTCATGAGTACATTCAGTGCTCTATATGGGTTCCTAAGACCCTTGTTACTAACATCAAAGGACCCATTACAAAATGGGTACCTAAAACCAAGCATTGATCTCTTGTAGGTGTTTGCTTGGGTGGGGATCATGGTTGCTCGATAGTGGAGCCACAAATCATATGACCGGAAGCAAGGACTTGGTGGTGGACGTGCACAAGATTCCTTCTATGGCCACCAATGTCGAGTGGGGTGATGCCTCGTCTTATAAGGTATTGGGACTCGGCAATGTTGTCATTTCTCATGATCTCACGATCGAGAAGGTCATGCTTGTGGAGTCCCTTGCATAAAATTTACTTTCCATTCGTCAACTTGCAATCATGGGCTTTGCCACTTTCTTTGATATTGATACCGTGGCCCTCTTGTGGAGCAAGACTCTTAAAGTAGCCTTTGTTGGGCATGTCGAGAATGGTCTCTATGTGATTAACTTTTCGGAGGTACCCACTAAGACAGTGACATGCCTAATGGCTAAAGTTGATGTGGGATGGCTTTAGCATCGCCGTTTAGCCCATGTCAATATGAGATCTTTGCAAAGTCTTCTCAAGGGGGACCATGTCCGTGGACTAACGAATGTTAGTTTTGCTAAAGATCGTGCTTGCAGTGCTTGTATCGAAGGAAAGCTTCATGAAAAGGCTCTCACCCTCGCACGACTATCATTTACTCGAAGAGGCCTTTGGAGCTCCTTCACTTGGATCTCTTTGGGCCTCCATCCTTTGATAGTCTTGGGGGTAGGAAGTATTTCTTGGTGATTGTGGATGACTACTCAAGATATACTTGGGTGTATTTCTTCAAGAGGAAGAGCGAGACCCAACAAACCGTCATTGACTTTGCAAATGAAGCACAACATCAACATAATGCAAAGATCTTGACAATAAGAAGTGACAACGGCACCGAGTTCAAGAACTACACCTTGGATGAGTTTCTTAGTGATGAGGGGATCAAGCATCAATATTCTGCACCCTACACCCCTCAACAAAACGGTGTCGTGGAGAGGAAGAACCGGACGTTGATGGATGCGGCTGAAGGAAATATGCCCTAGAGGCAATAATAAAGTTATTATTTATTTCCTTATATCATGATAAATGTTTATCATTCATGCTAGAATTGTATTAACAGGAAACATAATACATGTGTGAATACATAGACAAACATAGTGTCACTAGTATGCCTCTACTTGACTAGCTGCTTTATCAAAGATGGTTATGTTTCCTAGCCATGGACAAAAGAGTTGTCATTTGAATAACGGGATCACATCATTAGGAGAATGATGTGATTGACTTGACCCATTCCGTTAGCTTAGCACTTGATCGTTTAGTATGTTGCTATTGCTTTCTTCATGACTTATACATGTTCCTATGACTATGAGATTATGCAACTCCCGTTTACCGGAGGAACACTTTGTGTGCTACCAAACGTCACAATGTAACTGGGTGATTATAAAGGAGCTCTACAGGTGTCTCCGAAGGTACATGTTGGGTTGGCGTATTTCGAGATTAGGATTTGTCACTCCGATTGTCGGAGAGGTATCTCTAGGCCCACTCGGTAATGCACATCACTATAAGCCTTGCAAGCACTACAACTAATTAGTTAGTTGCGGGATGATGTATTACGGAACGAGTAAAGAGACTTGCCGGTAACGAGATTGAACTAGGTATTGGATACCAACGATCAAATCTCGGGCAAGTAACATACCGATGACAAAGGGAACAACATATGTTGTTATGCGGTTTGACCGATAAAGATCTTCATAGAATATATGGGAACCAATATGAGCATCCAGGTTCCGCTATTGGTTATTGACCAGAGACGTGTCTCGGTCATGTCTACATTGTTCTCGAACCCGTAGGGTCCGCACGCTTAAGGTTTCGATGACAGTTATATTATGAGTTTATGAGTTTTGATGTACCAAGGAGTTCGGAGTCCGGATGAGATCGGGAGATGACGAGGAGTCTCGAAATGGTCGAGACGTAAAGATCGATATATTGACGACTATATTCGGACTTGGAAAGGTTCCGAGTGATTCGGGTATTTTCGGAGTACACGAGAGTAACGGAATTCGCCGGGGAGTATATGGGCCTTATTGGGCCATACGGGAATAGAGGAGAGAGGCCAAAGGAAGGAGGCCTCGCGCCCCTCCGGGTCCGATTGGACAAGGCGCGAGCCCCTTTCCTTCTTCCTCTCCCCTCTTTCCCCTTCTCCTACTCCAACAAGGGAGGAGGGAGTCCTACTCCCGGTGGGAGTAGGACTCCCCTTGGTGCGCCCCCTCCTAGGCCGGCCGCCCCCTCCCCCCTTGCTCCTTTATACGGGGGCAGGGGGGCACCTCTAGACACAACAACACAAGTTGATCTTCGTGATCGTTCCTTAGCCGTGTGCGGTGCCCCCCTCCATCATATTCCACCTCGGTCATATTGTAGCGGTGCTTAGGCGAAGCCCTGCGACGGTAGAACATCAAGATCGTCACCACGCCGTCGTGCTGACGGAACTCCTCCCCGACGCTTTGCTGGATCGAAGCCCGGGGATCGTCATCGAGCTGAACGTGTGCTAGAACTCGGAGGTGCCGTAGTTTCGGTGCTTGGATCGGTCGGATCGGGAAGACGTACGACTACTTCCTCTACGTTGCGTCAACGCTTCCGCTTCGGTCTACGAGGGTACGTAGACAACACTCTCCCCTCTCGTTGCTATGCATCACCATGATCCTGCGTGTGCGTAGGATTTTTTTTGAAATTATTACGTTCCTCAACAGCGGCAAGGACCATGATGGCGGAGTTCAAGTCTCCATACAACTTTTGGGCTGAAGCCATCAACACCGCATGTCATGCATCCAATCGACTCTACCTCCGCAAGGGCTTGAACAAGACTCCATATGAGATACTCACCGGTAACAAGCCCAACCTCAAGTACTTTCGGGTGTTCGGGTGCAAGTGTTTCATTCTTAAGAAAGGTGTTCGGTTGTCTAAGTTTGAAGCTAGAGCTTATGAGGGCATATTTGTTGGTTATGCTACAAACTCTCATGCTTACCGTGTCCTCAATAAATCCACGGGACTTATTGAGGAGACGTGTAACGTGGAGTTTGATGAGAATAACGGCTCCCAAGTGGAGCAAAGTGGCACTTGTGATGTAGGTGATTAAGTTCCTCCTCAAGCCATAAGAAGAATGGGTGTTGGTTTTATCCTACCCGTTGAGGAACCCCTTGTGGCCGAAGGAGAAGGACAATGCTCCACTCAAGTGGAGCCATCACCAACCCAAGGCCCACACGCTCAAGAACAAAGTGAAGGCCCTCAACCTCATGAACAAGACCAAGGGCAAGATCATGCTCAAGACGATGTTGACACACCAAGTGATGCCCAAGGTCAAGTTCTCTCCCCCGAGCAAGTTCAAGATCAAGAACATGCTCAAGACGGCGCTCAAGATGATCAAGTGACCCCTCCTCAACTCACCTCCGAGGAGGAATTAAAGCGTCGTGCCGCCAAGATTGCTTCCAAGCTCACCACCAAGGGTCATCTCATGAAGAATGTACTTGGAAGCATCCAAAAGGGGCTCTTGAAGATCCGGATTGGCTTAATGCCATGCATGAAGAACTCAACAACTTCGAGTACAACAAGGTGTGGAGATTGGTGCCAAGGCCAACGGGGAACCACAATGTCATTGGGACCAAGTGGATTTTCAAGAACAAACAAGATGCTCATGGAACCATCATTCGCAACAAGGCAAGATTGGTGGCACAAGGTTATTCCCAAGTCGAGGGTATCGACTACGGTGAAACCTTTGCTCCCGTTGCTCGTCTTGAATCCATTCGTTTGTTGATTGCTTATGCTTCTCATCACGACTTTAAGTTGCAACAAATGGATGTGAAGAGTGCTTTTCTTAATGGTCCTATTAATGAGTTGGTTTACGTCAAACAACCCCCCGGTTCGAGGATCCCTACTTTCCCGATCATGTGTATCAACTCGATAAGGCACTCTATGGCCTTAAACAAGCCCCACGTGCGTGGTATGACCACCTTACCGAGTTGCTACAAGATCGCGGGTTTGAAGTTGGGCTCATCGATCCCACTCTTTTACTAAGAAGGTCAATGGGGAGTTGTTTGTGTGCCAACTATATGTTGATGACATTATCTTTGGTTCCCCTAACAAAGCTTTCAATGATGAATTTGCCGCACTAATGACCTCAAAGTTCAAGATGTCTTCCATGGGAGAGTTGAAGTTCTTTCTAGGTTTCGAAGTGAAGCAAAGAAGAGAAGGTACCTTCATCAACCAAGCCAAATACACTCAAGACATGCTCAAGAGATTCAAGCTAAGCGATGTCAAGCCGGCTTCCACTCCAATGCCCACTAAGTGCCAACTTGACATCGATCCCAATGGTAAAGCGGTGGTTCAAAAGGTATATCGCTCCATGATTGGATCCTTGCTTTACCTTTGTGCATCTAGACCGGATATCATGTTGATGTTGGGGAACGTAGCAGAAATTCAAAATTTTCCTACGTGTCACCAAGATCTATCTATGGAGAAACCAACAACGAGGGGAAGGAGAGTGCATCTACATACCCTTGTTGATCGCTAAGCGGAAGCGTTCAAGAGAACGGGGTTGAAGGAGTCGTACTCGTCGTGATCCAAATCACCGGAGATCCTAGTGCCGAGCAGACGGCACCTCCGCTGTTCAACACACGTACAGCCCGGTGGCGTCTCCCATGCCTTGATCCAGCAAGAAGAGAGGGAGAGGTTGAGGAAGACTCCATCCAGCAGCAGACAACGGGCGTGGTGGTGGTGGAGGAGCGTGGCAATCCTGCAGGGCTTCGCCAAGCACTGCGGGAGAGGAGGAGGTGTCACGGAGGGAGGGAGGCGCCAGGGGACTCAGGTGCGGCTGCCCTCTCTCCCCTCCACTATATATAGGGGCAAGGGAGAGGCGCAGCCTTGGCCCTTCCTCCAAGGAAGGTGCGGCCAGGAGGAGTCCATCCTCCCTAAGGCACCTAGGAGGTGCCTTCCCTTTAGGACTCTCCTTTCCCTTATCTCTTGGCGCATGGGCCTCTTGGGGCGCACCAGCCCACCCGGGCTGGTCCCTCCCACACTTGGCCCATGCAGCCCTCCGAGGATGGTGGCCTCACTTGGTGGACCCGGGACTCTCCGGTGGTCCTGCACATTACCGATAAAACCCAAACTTTTCCGGTGACCAAAACAGGACTTCCCATATATAATTCTTTACCTCCGGACCATTCCGGAACTCCTCGTGATGTCCGAGATCTCATCCGGACTCGAACAACATTCAGTAACCACATACAAACTTCCTTTATAACCCTAAGCGCCATCGAACCTTAAGTGTGTAGACCCTACGTGTTCGGGAACCATGCGAGACATGACCAGACGTTCTCCGGTCAATAACCAATAGCGGGATCTGGATACCCATGTTGGCTCCCACATGTTCCACGATGATCTCATCGGATGAACCACGATGTTAAGGACTCAATCAATCCCGTATACAATTCCCTTTGTCTAGTGGTATTATACTTGCCCGAGATTCGATCGTCGGTATACCGATACCTTGTTCAATCTCGTTACCGGCAAGTCTCTTTACTCGTTCCATAACACATCATCCCATGATCAACCCCTTGGTCACGTTGTGCACATTATGATGATGTCCTACCGAGTGGGCCCAGAGATACCTCTCCGTTCACACGGAGTGACAAATCCCAGTCTCGATTCGTGCCAACCCAATGACACTTTCGGAGATACCGTAGTGCACCTTTATAGCCACCCGATTGCCAGTGACGCTTTGGTACACCCAAAGCATTCCCACGGTATCCGGAGTTGCACAATCTCATGGTCTAAGGAAATGATACTTGACATTAGAAAAGCTTTAGCATACTGAACTACGATCTTTGTGCTAGGCTTAGGTTTGGGTCTTGTCCATCACATCATTCTCCTAATGATGTGATCCCGTTATCAACGACATCCAATGTCCATGGTCGTGAAACCGTAACCATCTATTGATCAACGAGCTAGTCAACTAGAGGCTTACTAGGGACATGGTGTTGTCTATGTATCCACACATGTATCTGAAGTTTCTGTCAATACAATTATAGCATGGATAATAAACGATTATCATGAACAAGGAAATATAATAATAACTAATTTATTATTGCCTCTAGGGCATATTTCCAACAGTCTCCCACTTGCACTAGAGTCAATAATCTAGTTCACATCGCCATGTGATTAACATCGATAGGTCACATCGCCATGTGACCAACATCCAAAGAGTTTACTAGTGTCTAAACTAGTTCACATCACCATGTGATTAAGTCTCAATGAGTTCTGGGGTTTGATCATGTTTTGCTTGTGAGAGAGGTTTTAGTTAACGGGTCTGCAACATTCAGATCCCTATGTACTTCGCAATTCTCTATGTCATATTGTAAATGCTGCTTCCACGCTCCACTTGGAGCTATTCCAAATGGTTGTTCCACTATACGTATCCGGTTTGCTACTCAGAGTCACTCGGATAGGTATTAAAGCTTGCATCGACGTAACCCTTTACATCAAACTCTTTATCACCTCCATAATCGAGAAACATATCCTTATTCCTCTAAGGATAATTTTGACCACTATCTGGTGATCCACTCCTTGATCACCTTTGTACCCTCTTGCCAGATATGTAGCAAGGCACACATCAGGTGCGGTACACAGCATAGCATACTATAGAGCCTACGTCTAAAGCATAGGGGACGACCTTTGTCCTTTCTCTCTTTTCTGCCGTGGTCGAGCTTTAAGTCTTAACTTCATACCTTACATCTCAGGTAAGAACTCCTTCTTTAACTGATCCATCTTGAACACCTTCAAGATCATGTCAAGGTATATGCTCATTTGAAAGTAGCATTTAGCGTTTTTTGATCTATCCTCATAGATCTTGATGCTCAATGTTCAAGCAGCTTATTCCAGGTTTTCTATTGAAAAACACTTTTCAAATAACCCTATATGCTTTCCAGAAATTCTACATCATTTACGATCAACAATATGTCAACAACATATACTCATCAGAAATTCTATAGTGCTCCCACTCACTTCTTTGGAAATACAAGTTTCTCATAAACTTTGTATAAACCCAAAATCTTTGATCATCTCATCAAAGCGTACATTCCAACTCCGAGATGCTTACTCCAGTCCATGGAAGGATCGCTGGAGCTAGCATACCTTTTAGCATCCTTAGGATCGACAAAACCTTTCTGATTGTATCACATACAACCTTTCCTTACGAAAACTGGTAAGGAAACTCGTTTTGACATCCATTTGCCAGATTTCATAAATGCAACTAATGCTAACATGATTCCGACGGACTTAAGCATCGCTACGGATGAGAAAATCTCATCGTAGTCAACTCCTTGAACTTGTGAAAAACTCTTCACCACAAGTCGAGCTTCATAGACGGTGACATTACCGTCCACGTCCGTCTTCTTCTTAAAGACCCATTTATATCAATGGCTTGCCGATCATCGGGCAAGTCCACCAAAGTCCATGCTTTGTTCTGATACATGGATCCTATCTCGAATTTCATGGCTTCTAACCATTTGTCGGAATTTGGGCCCACCATC
Source organism: Aegilops bicornis (assembly GCA_021605145.1). NCBI lineage: Eukaryota > Viridiplantae > Streptophyta > Magnoliopsida > Poales > Poaceae > Aegilops > Aegilops bicornis. The sequence continues at coordinate 686,254,041 of CM038673.1, read as the reverse complement.
GCTTCTCCATAGCTCGTAGGTTCATTGTTGTCTGACCTCTAAGACAGGATTGCGTACCACTCTGAAGTAGTACGCATCCTTGTCACCCTACGAGGTATGGTAGTGACTTGATCCGAAACTTTATGATCACTATCATAAGCTTCTACTTCAATTGGTGTAGGTGCCACAGGAACAACTTCCTGTGCCCTGCTACACACTAGTTGAAGTGATGGTTCAACAACCTCATCAAGTCTCCACCATCCTCCCACTCAATTCTTTCGAGAGAAACTTTTCCTCGAGAAAGGACCCGATTCAAGAAACAATTACTTTTGCTTCCGGATCTGAGATAGGAGGTATACCCAACTGTTTTGGGTGTCCTATGAAGATGCAATTTTATCCGCTTTGGGTTCGAGCTCATCAACCTGGAACTTTTTCACATAAGCGTCGCAGCCCCAAACTTTTAAAAAACGACAACTTAGGTTTCTCCAAACCATAGTTCAAACGGTGTCGTCTCAACGGAATTACGTGGTGCCCTATTAAAGTGAGTGTAGTTGTCTCTAATGCCTAACCCATGAACGATAGTGGTAATTCGATAAGAGACATCATGGTACGCACCATATCTAATAGGGTGCAACTATGATGTCCGGACACACCATCACACTATGGTGTTCGGTGCGGTATTAATTGTGAAACATTTCCACAATGTCTTAATTGCGTGCCAAATCTCGTAACTCAGATACTCATCTCTATGATCATATCATAGACATTTTATCCTCTTGTCACAATGATCTTCAACTTCACACTGAAATTACTTGAACCATTCAATAATTCAGACTTGTATTTCATCAAGTAAATACACTAAGTATCTACTTAAATCATTCGTGAAGTAAGAACATAACGATATTCACTTCATGCCTCAGCACTCATTGGACTGCACACATCAAAATGTGTTACTTCCAACAAGTTGCTATCTTGTTCCATCTTACTGAAAACGAGGCTTTTCAGTCATCTTGCCTATGTGGTATGATTTGCATATCTCAAGTGATTCAAAATCAAGTGAGTCCAAACGATCCATCTGCATGGAGTTTCTTCATGTGTATACACCAATAGACATGGTTTGCATGTCTCAAACTTTTCAAGAACGAGTGAGTCCAAAGATCCATCAACATGGAGCTTCTTCATGCGTTGTATACCAATGTGACTTACATGGCAGTGCCACAATTAAGTGGTACTATCATTACTATCTTATATATTTTGGCATGAAAATGTGTATCACTACGATCGAGATTCAATAAACCATTCCTTTTAGGTGCTAGACCATTGAAGGTATTATTCAAATAAACAGAGTAACCATTATTCTCCTTAAATGAATAACCGTATTGCGACAGACATAATCCAATCATGTCTATGCTCAACGCAAACACCAGATGACAATTATTCAAGTTTAATACTAATCTTGATGGTAGAGGGAGCGTGCGATGTCTGATCACATCAACCTTGGAAACACTTCCAACACACATCGTCACTCACCTTTAGCTAGTCTCCGTTTATTCCGTAGCCTTTTATTTTGAGTTACTAACACTTAGCAACCGAACCGTATCTAATACCCTGGTGCTACTAGGAGTACTAGTAAAGTACACATTAACATAATGTATATCCAATATACTTCTATCGACCTTGCCAGCCTTCTTATCTACCAAGTATCTAGGGTAATTCTGCTCCAGTGGCTAATCCCCTTATTACAGAAGCACTTAGTCTCGGGTTTGGGTTCAACCTTGGGTTTCTTCACTGGAGCAGCAACTGATTTGCCGTTTCATGAAGTGTCCCTTCTTGCCCTTGCCCTTTTTGAAACTAGTGGTTTCACCAACCATCAACAATTGATGCTCCTTCTTGATTTCTACTTTCGCGGTGTCAAACATCGTGAATACCTCAAGGATCATCATATCTATCCCTGATATGTTATAGTTCATCACGAAGCTCTAGCAGCTTGGTGGCAATGACTTTGGAGAAACATCACTATCTCATCTGGAAGATCAACTCCCACTCGATTCAAGTGATTGTTGCACTCAGACAATCTGAGCACAAGCTCAACGATTGAGCTTTTCTCTGTTAGTTTGCAGGCTAAGAAAATTGTCGGAGGTCTTATACCTCTTGACGTGGCACGAGCCTGAAATCCCAATTTCAGCCCTCGAAACATCTCATATGTTCCGCGACGTTTCGAAAAACGTCTTTGGTGCCTCAACTCTAAACCGTTTAACTGAACTATCACGTAGTTATCAAAACGTGTATGTCCGATGTTCGCAACATCCACAGACGACGATTGGGGTTCAGCACACTAAGCGGTGCATTAAGGACATAAGCTTTCTTTTGTCCGCATAATCGCTACTGTCAACTTTCAACTATATTTTCTCTAGGAACATATCTAAACAGTGGAACTAAAGCGCGAGCTTACGACATAATTTGCAAAGATCTTTTGACTATGTTCAGGATAATTAAGTTCATCTCATGAACTCCCACTCAGATGTGATTACATGATCCGAGTCAACTAGGCCGTGTCCGATCATCACGTGAGACGGACTAGTCATCATCGGTGAACATCTTCATGTTGATCGTATCTACTATACGACTCATGCTCGACCTTTTGGTCTCTTGTGTTCCGAGGCCATGTCCGTACATGCTAGGCTCGTCAAGTTAACCTAAGTGTTTCGGCGTGTGTAAATCTGGCTTACACCCGTTGTATGTGAACGTAAGAATCTATCACACCCGATCATCACGTGGTGCTCAAACGACGAACTTTCATAGCGGTGCCGCAGTTAGGGGAACACTTTCTTGAAATTTTAATGAGGATCATCTTATTTACTACCGTCGTTCTAAGCAAATAAGATGCATAAACATGATAAACATCACGTGCAATCAAAAAGTGACATGATATGGCCAATATCATTTTGCTCCTTTTGATCTCCATCTTCGGGGCTCCATCATCATCATCGTCACCGGCATGACACCATGATCTCCATCATCATGATCTCCATCATCGTGTCTCCATGAAGTTGTCTCGCCAACTTAGTACTTCTACTACTATGGCTACCGGTTAGCAATAAAGTAAAGTAATTACATGGCGGTGTTCAATGACACACATGTCATACAATAAATAAAGACAACTCCTATGGCTCCTGCCGGTTGTCATACTCATCGACATGCAAGTCGTGATTCCTATTACAAGAACATGATCAATCTCATACATCACATATCATTCATCACATTCTTCTTGGCCATATCACATCACATAGCATACCCTGCAAAAACAAGTTAGACGTCCTCTAATTGTTGTTTGCATGTTTTACGTGGCTGCCATGGGTTTCTAGCAAGAACGTTTCTTACCTACACAAAACCACAACATGATATGCCAATTGCTATTTACCCTTCATAAGGACCCTTTTCATCGAATCCGTTTCGACTAAAGTGGGAGGCGGCACCGCTAGCCACCTTATGCACCAAGTGCATGTCAGTCGGTGGAACCTGTCTCACGTAAGTGTACGTGTAAGGTCGGTCCGGGCCGCTTCATCCCACAATACCGTCGAAACAAGATTGGACTAGTAACGGTAAGCATATTGAACAAAATCAATGCCCACAACTACTTTGTGTGCTACTCGTGCAAAGAATCTACAAAATAGACCTAGCTCTGATGCCACTGTTGGGGAACGTAGCAGAAATTCAAAATTTTCCTACGTGTCACCAAGATCTATCTATGGAGAAACCAGCAACGAGGGGAAGGAGAGTGCATCTACATACCCTTGTAGATCGCTAAGCGGAAGCGTTCAAGAGAACGGGGTTGAAGGAGTCGTACTGCGTCGTGATCCAAATCACCGGAGATCCTAGTGCCGAACGGACGGCACCTCCACGTTCAACACACGTACAGCCCGGTGACGTCTCCCATGCCTTGATCCAGCAAGGAGAGAGGGAGAGGTTGAGGAAGACTCCATCCAGCAGCAATACAATGGCGTGGTGGTGGTGGAGGAGCGTGGCAATCCTGCAGGGCTTCGCCAAGCACCTGCGGGAGAGGAGGAGGTGTCACGGGAGGGAGGGAGGCGCCAGGGACTCAGGTGCTGCTGCCCTCCCTCCCCTCCACTATATATAGCGGCAAGGGAGAGGGGGCGCAGCCTTGGCCCTTCCTCCAAGGAAGGAGTGCGGCGGGGAGGAGTCCATCCTCCCTAAGGCACCTAGGAGGTGCCTTCCCCCTTTAGGACTCTCCCTTTCCCTTATCTCTTGGCGCATGGGCCTCTTAGGGGGTGCACCAGCCCACCTGGGGCTGGTCCCCTCCCATACTTGGCCCATGCAGCCCTCCGAGGATGGTGGCCACACTTGGTGGACCCCCGGGACTCTCCCGGTCGTCCCGGTACATTACCGATAAAACCCGAAACTTTTCCGGTGACCAAAACAGGACTTCCCATATATAATTCTTTACCTCTGGACCATTCTGGAACTCCTCGTGACGTCCGGATCTCATCCGGACTCAACAACATTCGGTAACCACATACAAACTTCCTTTATAACCCTAGCGCCATCGAACCTTATGTGCAGACCCTACGGGTTCGGGAACCATGCAGACATGACCGAGACGTTCTCCGGTCAATAACCAATAGCGGGATCTGGATACCCATGTTGGCTCCCACATGTTCCACGATGATCTCATCGGATGAACCACGATGTCAAGGACTCAATCAATCCCGTATACAATTCCCTTTGTCTAGTGGTATTATACTTGCCCGAGATTCGATCGTCGGTATACCGATACCTTGTTCAATCTCGTTACCGGCAAGTCTCTTTACTCGTTCCATAACACATCATCCCGTGATCATCCCCTTGGTCACATTGTGCACATTATGATGATGTCCTACCGAGTGGGCCAAGAGATACCTCTCCGTTCACACGGAGTGACAAATCCCAGTCTCGATTCGTGCCAACCCAACAGACACTTTCGGAGATACCTGTAGTGCACCTTTATAGCCACCCAGTTACATTGTGACGTTTGGTACACCCAAAGCATTCCTACGGTATCCGGGAGTTGCACTATCTCATGGTCTTAGGATTTGTTACTTGACATTAGAAAAGCTTTAGCATATGAACTACTATCTTTGTGCTAGGCTTAGGTTTGGGTCTTGTCCATCACATCATTCTCCTAATGATGTGATCCCGTTATCAACGACATCCAATGTCCATGGTCAGGAAACCGTAACCATCTATTGATCAACGAGCTAGTCAACTAGAGGCTTACTAGGGACATGGTGTTGTCTATGTATCCACACATGTATCTGAGTTTCCTGTCAATACAATTATAGCATGGATAATAAACGATTATCATGAACAAGGAAATATAATAATAACTAATTTATTATTGCCTCTAGGGCATATTTCCAACAGTTGAGTGTGGGAATTTGTGCACTGTTTCAAGCCGCACCTAAGGAAAGCCACTATGTGGCGGTCAAGCGAATCTTTCGATATTTGGCTCGTACCCCAAAGTTTGGCCTATGGTACCCGAGAGGAGCAAACTTCAAGATTGTAGGATATTCGGATTCCGATTGGGCGGGAGACAAAGTGGATAGGAAGTCCACTTCCGGAGGGTGCCAATTCCTTGGTTGCTCTTTGGTAAGTTGGTCTTCCAAAAAGAAAGTTGTGTGTCTCTCTCGTCCCAATCAAGCGGATTATGTAGCGGCGGGTAGTTGTTGTGCACAACTCTTATGTATGAGGCAAACTTTAAAGGATTACGGTGTCATTTGTGACAAAGTGCCTCTTTGGTGTGACAATGAAAGTGCCATCAAGATTTTTCTCAACCCGGTGCGACACTTCAAGACGAAGCATATTGAGATTTAGTATCACTTCATCCGGGATCACATTAGGCGAGGGGAGATCGAGCTCAACTACATCAACACTCATGATAACCTTGCAGATATCTTCACGAAGCCTTTGGATGAAGCAAGATTTCGCGAGTTAAGGCATGAGCTAAATATCATTGATTCGAGCAATGTTGCTTGAACCCTTGCACACCCCACCATACTCAACTTGTTATCTTGTTTAGGTGTCGGCATGGACATAGGGGGAGTGTTGTTCTCTCAATGAACTCTCCCTCCCCCCATTATGCATAAATCGATCAACTCTTTCACATTAGCCATTTTTGATGGTACTTGTGCTTCAAAGAAGAGTTTTGGTCATGGGCCCAAGGATAATTCTTCGCGGTGCCATACCAATTGACTCAAACATAGGTGGCTCCGGCCACCGCCCTCTCATTGGAGAGGTGGTGTCGCGTGGTTGTTTTTTGTTGTCGTTTGCCGTTCTGCCTTTGTGTTGTGCGTGTTCTTGTGGCAGTAATTCTTTTACTACCGCCTGGGAGAGCGGTACTACCGCTTGGGTGCGGTATTTCAGCCCGAGCGGTACTACTGCGATGAAGTGCGGTACTACCGCGCCGTCACAGACGCGTGGGGGATAAGGACGGGCAGGGGGAGTTCTAACTCCCCCATACCCATTCGTCAGTTTTCCCCACTCCGTCTCTCTCTCTCTCTCTCTCTCTCTCTCTCGCTCAAGAACGAGGGTCGGGGTCCCTCGCCGGATCTCCGCCTCCAGCTGCTCTCCTTCGATTCCGACCGGTGGGATCGTTCCCCACCACGTCCTCTTGCCATGGAACAAGGTCTTTCCCCAAATCCCTCTCTCTTTTGGTTGTTTTCTTTGCCTCTAGGCTTTTGGGGAGATGCATGTGTTCTTGAGATTTTAGGCTAAATCGTTGCAAGAGTAGGATGTTGGAGAGTAGTAATGTGTAGGGATTATACCTGCTATGTTGTCTTGTGATAGATTTGATCAACCGTAGTACCGCCGTGGTTTCGCGGTCCTTCTCAGATTCAAAATCCCGTTCGGATCTAACGCGGTGCGGTACTACCGCCCCACATGTGCAGTACTACCGCTAGTCCGGTACAACCGCCCGGTCGGTGCGGTACTACCGCACGAGCGGCGGCACTAAAATCTTACTACCGCTCCCATACACGGTACTACCGTGACAGCACACGGTACTACCGCGACTTGGGGCGGTACTATAATTTTAGTACCGCAGCACCTGGCTGTACTACTGTTTGGTCAAATCTTTCTCATGGCATTTAGCATGTATGCTTCCTAAGTGTTTCTTTTGCTTTGCCGTGGTCTTTGCATTGATCCTTCTTGGTTTTCGTGTGTGTTTTGTGCTTTGTGTCTCCGGTGGTGGCTCTCGCCGTTCCAATCCCAGTCGCGACAATGGATCCAAGCGTTTGCGCAATCAAGGTGAAGCCGCAGAGGGCCCCATGCAATGCCCCCAAGCGCAATGTCAAGACCACCGCTAACAAGAACAAGGAACCCGCTAAGAGCATGGAAGAGATTCCCTCCGTTGAGTATGTCCGTCTCAGGCAGATGAACCCGTATGTGAATCCTCGTGCTGTTATCAGAGGCTGTGAGTTGTTCTGGACCAAGCAGCAGACTCTCATTTATCTGGATGTCATCAAGAACAAGCAGAATACCTACGTGGAGGTCAAGTGGATTGACATGCATCGCATGAGGAAGGAAAAGTATCGTGAGTACTTTGGAGAGGCTCTGGACTTGGTGGAGCAGTTTGGCATTGAGCATGTGATCTCGTTTCATCTGGACTTTGACCCTGAGCTTGTTTGTCAGTTCTTTGCCTCTGTGTACTTTCACCACAGGGAGGAGCGGCGGATGACGTGGAGACCAACGGCCGTCGATTGACCGCTACACGGAAGGAGTTCATGGACCTGCTGCATGTTCCGGATGACGGACTCAACACTCTGTTGGTGTTCGTCCCCATGCCAATTCTGAGTCTGCTAACAAGGACAAGCTCCAGCAGTACTTTGTTGAGAAGGTGCTCGCCAGTGGCAAGTCAGCTTGGGTGCTGAACCCCTTTCTGGATATCATGTATCGCATCTTCCGCAACTCTCTATTCCCGCACATTGGCGACAAGGATAAGGTTCATGCATTTATGGTGGATATGATGCTCATGTGCGAGGAGGCCCAGGTTTCTCAGACTCAGCCTCTTGATGTCTCACACATCATGTGGCATGAGCTTCGGTTTGCGGTGTTCAACCGCAAGGTGCCCATCTACGGGCCATACCTGTTTCTGCTGATCTCCAAGACTTGGGAGAAGATGTACCCTGGAGATGAGTTCCTTGCACCAGAATGGATTAGGCATGATCCCATCTGTCTCCTGTGTCAAGCCCAACTGGGCCAACACTACCACTCGTGCTGAGGCATCTGCTGCCAGGAGGTATGTTGGTGAGGAGGAGACTGGAGCTGAGGACCGTGCTGCTAGGTCTTCCCAGAGTTCCTCTATGCCCTCGTGGGCCAAGAAGCTGAAGGACAAGATGAAGACTCTCTTCTGCATGCAAGCTAAGGGGTAGTACAGGACTCACGTTGCCTCCAAGGAGGCTCGCCGCTGTGACTTGCACATCCTAAAGGTCTTTGGTGAGGCTCATTCCAGCGGGTCAGAGAGGAACATCACTCCAGAGGCCGAGTGGATGGCGAAGCAGGGCTACAAGTGGACTGATTCTGATGAGGACTTCGAGGAGGACATCCCTGCCGCCGAGTATGAGGAGGAGCGCTGGGATGATTTCTTCGCTTGAGCCACCCCGAGTGTGTAGGTGTCCTCTCTGCCTTTTTGGCGTCTCGATGCCAAAGGGGAGAGAGTGTAGGGATTTGCTTGTGTGTCGTTGTGTTTGGTGTGTTTGCTGGTGTGTTTGCTGTCTCGTTTGAACCTCGTTTCGTTGTTTTGGTTTGGTTTGAGACTTATCCTTCATATGGTGTAAGACATATGCACTTTAACCCTTCTTAGCGAGTTTATGTTATTTTGTGCTACCTATGTGTTTTATGCTCGTTAGTAGTTGTTTAGCCTTATCATTGCTAGATATGCCTTGTCTCTAAAATATAGGGGGAGTGTTGATCCTAGTTGTGTGCTATGCAGTCCAAAGCATTCATCTAGTTTGCACACATCTAGGGGGAGCCCGTCTATATTTTAGAGAGGAGGGGTTTGCCTTTGCTATAGTTTATTTCCCTTTTGCGCAAATCCGTATTGTCATCAATCCACCAAAAATGGGGAGATTCTAAGTGCATATTTATCCCTTAGGTGTTTTGGTGATTGATGACAATGCTTTTGCGGACTAATCGTGTGCCTTTGAGTTTCTCAGACATTTCTTCACTAGGTACAAGACGGTTTGGTGCCCCTCGAAGATCGTTGAAGACGGGCGCTTTCACGCTTTCTTTTTGGTGGATTTGAGTCGTAGGAAAGCCGTACTATTAAGAGGAGGTCCGCGTCGGAAAGGTTTGGGTGGAATCATCACGTACACGATCCCTTCCTTGTCTCCACTTTTCCCTTGCACTTTGGAGCATCCCCCGTTTATCCTCGTTGTGATTGCCTTGGCTGCTTTGTTCTGTGCTTGCGGTAATCTTGCTCCTCGAGCGGTAGTACTGAGCACCATGATAATACCGTGGCTCGGTAGCGGTAGTACTGCGGCAGCCATGTAGTACCGCTCCTCTAGAAACCCGTACTCTGTGGCCCCTGTGCCAAGTACCGCTGCGTTGCGGTAGTAGGGCGGATGTAATTTTTACATCCGGCGCCTCGGTAGTACCGCTACCGCTTGTAGTACCGCGCGGTCTGATCCAGCAGCCATGCGGTAGTACTGCTCTCCAGCAGTAGTACCGCGTCGGGTTTTTGCACCGTTTGTTTTCCAACGGAAGTAGGCACAGATGTATTTTTATTCATCCGCGCCCTTCCCAGGCTAGGGCCTTCCTGCCTTGCGGTAGTACCACAAGGAGGGAGAGGTAGTACCGCGCTCGCGGTAGTACTGCCCCCTGTCAGGCTCGCTGTAGCCCCCGCTGCTGCAACGGTAGTACCGTGGTGGCCCATGGTAGTACCGCGTGGCCTTGCAATAGTACCGCACCCCTGGAGCGGTAGTACAGCGTGTCGCGGGCTGGTTAAGTGGATAACGGTTGGATTTCGTCCACCACTATAAAAGGGCCGTCTCCTACCTTTAGTTGACCACCTCTTCGAACCCTAAGCTCCATTGTTGCTCCTAAGCTCCATTTTCGTCCGATCTCACTCCCTAGCCAATTAAACTTGTTGATTTGCTCGGGAGTGGTTGAGAAGGCCCCGATCTACACTTCCACCAAGAGAAATTTGATTCCCCCCACTAATCCCTTGCGAATCTTGTTACTCTTGGGTGTTTGAGCACCCTAGACGGTTGAGGTCACCGCGGAGCCATAGTCCATTGTGGTGAAGCTTCGTGGTGTCGTTGGAAGCCTCCAATTAAGTTGTGGAGATTGCCCCAACCTTGTTTGTAAAGGTTCGGACGCCGCCTTCAAGGGCACCAATAGTGGAATCACGGCATCTCGCATTGTGTGAGGGCGTGAGGAGAATACGGTAGCCCTAGTGGCTTCTTGGGGAGAATTGTGTCTCCACACTGCTCTAACGGAGACGTACTTCCCCTTAAAAGGAAGGAACTTCGGTAACACATCCTCGTCTCCACTCTTGGTTATCTCATCCCTTTACTTGTGCAAGCTTATTTGTGTTACATTCATTGCGTGCTTGTGTGCTTGTGTTTGTTGCATCATATAGGTTGTCCACCTAGTTGCATATCTAGACAACTTACTTTGATGCAAAGTTTAATTTGGTAAAGAAAAGCTAAAAATTGTTAGTTGCCTATTCACCCCCCCCCCTCTAGTCAACTATATCGATCCTTTCACAAGGCGATCCGTCCCAAGTTCTGTCACGATCTCGCTGGGACTCAAATTCAGCAACGAACATGTTCGCTCCAGTCAAACGGAACTATAGTCCTCTAGGGTTTCCCCATGCCAGTCGAAGAGCGTTGCCAATGGTATGTATATGATACTGGTTTCGGTATAGAACCTTACCCGCTAGCAACCACTTCACCGGAGCACCTTCAAGGAGGTCATCAGTCACGAGGGGAGTCGCCTCTTCCTCGGATATGTCCAACTTTCCCAGAGCTTCCTCTAGTTTCTCCCACACTGATCTAGGCTTGGTCGATCCCGATTTCTCCTGCATCCCATCCGCCACGGGTGGTGTTGCCATCGCCCCGGGCGAGACCTAAGGGCAACCCGCCGATGAGATCCGCGGTTGCCGACCAGTTTCCACGCCAGAGAGCCCTAGGTTTCGGGGAAAAAATGTAGTGATCGCCTTTCTATCTGGACTTGCTGGTATCCATGGGTCATTCCAAATGGTTACGTTTCCTCCTGTACCAATATGCCAAATATATGCCAATTTGAACGTCTCCAATCCCTTCATAACACTTTTCCATGTGAATGATGCTCCATTTTACAATGTAGCTTGTAGCAAACTAAGGTTTGGGTAACATTTTGCCATTAAAACTCAGGCACAGAGGGAGTCTACTTTGGTAATTTATCACCAACATTACTTCGTAAGCATTGTGAGATTAAAGGAGTAGAGATCCCTAAAGCCCATACCACCTTCATTTTTTGGATATGACATTTTCCACCAAGTGTACCAATGCATCCTTTTAAGATCATCATCATTTTCCATATCACATTCTTAAGATCATCATCATCTCCCCACCAAAATTCAAGAATCATATCAGTGATCTCTGCATATACCCTTAGGGATACTAAAGACAGACATGGCAAAAACTGATATTGCTTGGGCTACAGATTTAATAAGTATTTGAAGAAAATATACCCTAGAGGCAATAATAAAGTTGTTATTTTATATTTCCTTATTCATGATAAATGTTTATTATTCATGCTAGAATTGTATTAACCGGAAACTTGATACATGTGTGAATACATAGACAAAACACCGTGTCCCTAGTATGCCTCTACTTGACTAGCTCGTTGATCAAAGACGGTTAAGTTTCCTAACCATGGACATGTGTTGTCATCTGATGAACGGGATCACATCATTAGGAGAATGATGTGATGGACTAGACCCATCCGTTAGCTTAGCATAATGATCGTTCAGTTTTATTGCTACTGCTTTCTTCATGTCAAATACATATTCCTCCGACTATGAGATTTTGCAACTCCCGGATACCAGAGGAATGCCTTGTGTGCTATCAAACGACACAACGTAACTGGGTGATTATAAAGATGCTCTACAGGTATATCCAAAGGTGTTTGTTGGGTTGGCATAGATCGAGATTAGGATTTGTCACTCTGAGTATCGGAGAGGTATCTCTGGGCCCTATCGGTATGCACATCATAAGAAGCCTTGCAAGCAATGTTACTGATGAGTTAGTTGCGGGATGATGCATTATGGAACGAGTAAAGAGACTTGCCGGTAACGAGATTGAACTAGGTATGAAGATACCGACGATCGAATCTCGGGCAAGTAACTTACCGATGACAAAGGGAACAACGTATGTTGTCATAACGGTTCGACCAATAAATATCTTCATAGAATATGTGGGAGCCAATATGAGCATCCAGGTTCCACTATTGGTTATTGACCGGAGAGGTGTCTCTGTCATGTCTACATAGTTCTCGAACCCATAGAGTCTGCACGCTTAACGTTCGATGACGATTTGTATTATATGAGTTATGTGATTTGTTGACCGAATGTTGTTCGGAGTCACGGATGAGATCACTGACATGACGAGGAGTCTCGAAATGCTCGAGAGGTAAAGATTGATATATTGGATGGTAGTATTTGAACACCGAAAGTGTTCCGAAATGTATCGGGTACATATCAGAGTACGGGGGTGGGGAGGGGGGGTTTACCGGAACCCTCGGGGGAAGATATGGGCCATATGGGCCATAGGAGGGAGGCACACCAGCCTACAAGGGGTGGCGCCCCCCAGGGAAGGAGGCCGAATAGGATTAGGAAGAGGGGACGGCGCCCCCCTCTTTCCTTCTCCCCCCCCCCCCCCCCTCTCTTCCCCTCTTTCCCTCTCCGATAAAAGGAAAGGGGGGCCAAATGCGACTAGGAGCCCAAGTAGGATTCCTCCTACTTGGGCGCGCCTAGGGCTGGCTACCTCCCCCTCCCTCCTTTATATACGTGGGGAGGGGGCGCCTAGAACACACATCAATTGTTTCTAGCCGTTTGCGGTGCCCCCCCCCCCCTCCACAGTTTACGCCTCCGGTCATATTCTAACAGTGCTTAGGCGAATCCCTGCGCGGATCACTTCACCATCACCGTCACCACACCGTCGTGTTGATGGAACTCATCTACTTCCTCGACACTCTACTAGATCAAGAGCTCGAGGGATGTCATCGCGCTGAACGTGTGCAGAACTCGGAGGTGTCGTGCGTTGGGTACTTGATCAGTTGGAACGAGAAGAAGTTCGACTACATCAACCACGTTAGCAAAGGCTTCCGCTTTCGAGGGTATGTGGACACACTCTTCCCCTCTCGTTGCTATGCATCTCCTAGATAGATCTTGCGTGAGCGTAGAATTTTTTCTTGAAATTGCATGCTACGTTTCGCAACAGTATTTCTTTACCACCAATAGACAATTGTTTCTCCATCCAGCCTCTTAGCCTTTCCTTGATTCTTTCACAGAAATGTCTGAAGAAATCACTTCTATCAGCCCCCACAATTGCCCGAAGCCAAAGATACTTATGAGACAAAGCTTTCGTGTCAATATTTAGTAACTGGCATATTTCAAACCTGGATACTGCATAGGTGTTTGGACTAAAGAAAACATTGGATTTCGACAAACTCACCAACTGTCCCGAACTCTGACAGTAGGTCTCTAGAGCATGCTGTAAGGAAGCTGCATTTAAAGTATCTGTTGTCATAAGAATCAAAGAGTCATCAACAAATAAAAGGTGTGATATTGATGGTGCAGTATCACACCTCAGCAAGTGTCCATGTCAGCATCCAGTAACGTTATTTTACAGCCCCGTGCAAATGACATGCACATTCTTTGTTCACACAGTGCAAGTATAAAACATTTCTTTATTAATAAAATAGTAGCTTCTGATCTAGATCATTTTCTTTATACATAATTCATATGTAAATTCCCGCCGCAACACGCGCACAGAAATCACCTACCTAATCATGTTTTGCGGGACTAGCAGTCCTTCTGCATCCCTATTTGTCCTGATGGAATTGGTCGTGGCTGCCTGACGTCTACTGGATGCTAGATTTTATGGTCGCGCACTTGGCCATGTGATATATATGCAGTAATGCCACTATTTATGTCTCAACGACCGGAACCGCTCCTGCAAACTAATCACCTATGTTTGTGTGCTTCGTCTCAGAAAATCCCACCAACATGTCCATTTGAATTGTGTGCTTGATCTAGTAACGATTTCGAGACATCCTGTTCTATGCTCAACGCATTGAATAGTTTTTTTTACGCAAATGTTAACGCCCACACGCGTGACATGAAGCAACATGGCTCAAACGCCTCCACTACCATTCATTTTGCCACGTCAAAACAGATGACAGCAACGGGAATCTTTTTGGTTTTCATCTTAAAATGTTTTATCTCCTAATTAAAAAATCCAATTGAAAATCTGTTTTCATCATTAAATCCATCTCGACGAGATTTTCAAAACTATATCCCATGTTGATATGTTTCGATGATTTTTTTTTTCAAAAGTTGCCATGGTGTTTACACTGTAGTCGCCATAGTGTTTACACTGAAGTTGTCATGTGGCAGTTTTAGTTTATAGAGCATGACAATTTTAGTATTTTGACCACGGCATTTCCAGTATTTTGACCATGAAAATTATTTTTTGTATGAACCATGGCAATTTTAATTGCATATATCATGATAATTTTAGTTTATAATTCATGGCAAGTCTAATTTCTTAATTCCCCATTTTATAATATGTCAAAATTTATTTTAAATGTAGAAAAAAATAGCTGAAATATATCATGGCAACTTCAGTGTAAACACCATGGTAATTCATGTGCAATAGACATGGCATCTTTTAACCCAAAAAAACTCGTCTAAATATATTGATATGAAATCTAGTTTCGAAGATCTCGTCGTGATGGATTTTATGGTGAAAACGGATCTTAAATCAGATTTTTCATTTAAGAGATAAAACATTTTAAAAACTGGAAATCCAAAATAATTTCATAAGCATACATGCGGTGACATGGCGCTGTCTATGTGTTATATACTGTGTGGGCGGGTGTCGCTCCCACAACACGTGTGGGCGTTATCAGCGTCCTTTTTCTAGGCCAACGCATGGAACAGTCGAGGTAACACGCCCCTCGTGCGCCCAGTGGGCCGTCCTGCCACCTCTTTAGGCCGATTTTTTTTCCGGTTCTTTGAGAGGTGGGGTTCTTAGAGTATCACACCGTCATGGTAGCCATGAGCGAGACCTGCGCTTGTTTTGAGCCGGTGTTTTTTTCCAAAAAGTATTTTCTATTCATACTTTTTAAAATTAATCAAATTAAAAATAGGGAATATTATATTGTGGAGAAACACAAACAAATGTACACGTTTTTAAAATGTATATTTTGTGAAGTAATATATTCAAAAATAATCATCTCATATGTGAAAAATGTTCACAAACTCTATTAATTTATATGAATTTAAATAATTTTAATCAAATTTCATATGTTTTTAAATTTCGAAAATAAGTAAATAAAAAAGTACAAATTTTGGAAATTAATAAAATTGTTGTTAAATTTATATAGTCCAATTTTTTGAAATTAATTTATTTTAAAAATGTTCATGAAATTTCAAAACGTTCATCAGTTTTCTATAAAACTGTTATTGAATTGTTACTACCTAATATGTAAATTTTTATTGTTTATTTTAAAAATTCCAACACACATTTATAAAATATTTGCCACCTATTTATAAGAAAATGGTTATTACATGTTTATATAAAAATGTTAATCGGGCATTCAAAATGTTTATGTATGAGAAACAACTGGAAGCATAATAATGAAAAAAAGGTTAAAAGGAGCATAAAATAAATATTGTAAATAAAAATGAAAGGGAAGGCTAGTAAATAAATAAATAAAGAAAGAAAGGAACAATTAAAATGAAATCGGCCACACACAAGATTTGCTATTTACCACGTCGAATTGTTTTTTTAACACAGTAGAGACTTAAATGCTCATACATAAGCATATATACTCACCCCTATGAATGCACGCATGCACACAAACCCATTTCTCATATGAGCATCTCCAAGAGACTGAGCCGACACATCATCTTGAAATTGACAAAGTCGTTACATACATCTTCGCAGTCAATGGGAACGTCTGCTCCCACTGAACGCACATCACCGGAATCGGAAAATATAAGCACCAATGTCAAGTCTATGATTTAAACTCTGGTGCGGTGAGGATACCACACGTCGAATTGTTGCTGAGATATCTATTGGCTGGCTCATTTACGAGAAAACATACTGCACCATATGGTTTTCGGAACCTTCTTGAAGGTTTTTTGTTTTCTCAAAATGTTCAAAATACTGATTTTTTTCAAAAATATATTCTAATTTTTTTTTTAATTTTTAAAAAATGTTTCATATTTCAGAGTATGGTCAAAAGTTTCAAAAACAAATTATGTTTAGAAAAATGGTTTTAACTTTAAAATGTTCGATTTTTTCAAAAATATCCATGTTTTAGAAAATGTTCTGGTAATTAAAATAGTTCAACAAATGAAAAATAATAATCACTTTTCAAACTATTTTTTTCAAAAATGTTAATATTTTCAAAATTTGTTCATAAACAATTTAAAACTTTTCCATTTTATTAAAAAAATCTCTTTTATAAAAATGTTCAGTTTGTTTTTAAGAAACATTGCGCCCCAAAAAATGTTTAAAATCTTAAATATTGTTAGACGCTTAAAAAACGTTTGTTTCATCCAAAAATGTTCATTTTTTGATATTTTTTTTCTAAACAAAATGAAAATTGAAAACCATAAGAAAAACGAAACTGTACGATGCCTAACCCAATAGCAAATCCGTTTGTGCACGATATTGGTTGTGCCTTGAACAACAATGTTATTGGGTTACTTTTGATCTGATTACACACCATGTGAACCAAAAACCTTCTAGATGAGTGGTCTATGTATGTATCTGACTTCCACTAAAAAATCGTATGTAGCTGACTAGGGGTTAGAGTTCATTTTCTAAAAAAAAGGTGTTAGAGTTCCATGTTTATCTTATGGACTTGTATGCAACTTTGCAAGACAGTACTATATATGTGTACCTGCTTTACTCGGTGAGGGACACAACCATCAATCAAATGCCCACTAGCGCCCCTGCTTGGTAATAACATGACATCAATTCCAGCGGCCAACCACATAGGGTCGTTTCTTCCTTTGTATGCCTCCATCTCTTATATATACATGATGCTCTTGCTCCTGCTTCGTTCACATCCATCTTTTATTTGATTACTCATTTACTCGGCTGCCATATCTCTATGAGAAAATAGTGTGCAGGAAGGAGTTAAACCACTTTCCAACTAGTTAGTTAAGCCTTGACACTATGGCCTAGACAATGTCATGCGTCCTTGATTTCTTACATTAATTCCCCTTGGGAATGAGTGACATTAGGAAGAGATACATGGTGCATGCCCTTACGGGACCAACGTGTCATGTGGTATCAACCAGGTTCCTTGTGTGTGGTTGAACAGGTACGAGACTCTACAGTACAAACACGAGGCACTCCAGAAGTCCAAAAGCTGCTTCAAGCAATTTTTATACTTGAGCCTGGCTAGATTGTAATTCAGAGCCGAGCTTCCTTCACTAGTCAAAATTAAGAAGACCGGCGTTGTGACCTGATGAAGTAGTTGTCGCTTCTCAGGAACAGGAAATAGCTTGAGCAATATCCGAATCGAAACAGAGGAAGGATGGTCAGGAACTAAAACTAGCCAGTTGAAAAAATTATACTCTCCACAAATTCATCATCAACAATTGGGTATTTTTTCGAATGTGAACGACTAATCACATAAGCGCGTATAATAGTTATGTTCTTTCTTGTGTTTTCCAAAGAAAACAAAAAATAGGAATTATTACATTAATTAGAAATTCATATTATTTCAAAGATTATTGTGAATAATCAGATGCCTCCAAATGTTGAGTAATTAATCAGTTCCGTCAACTCATAGTTTTGGGGATCTTAAAATTCGACAAATAGGGTGATGTCCTAAAAAGAGCTAGATTTCCTAAGAAAAAATGATTTGTTTGCATTGAGCTAGAACAATACCAAAACTATAAATATTTAGTTCCTCTATAGTGGTGTCCTTTCAACTGAAGATGATTTAGCTAAACACAACTGAAATGGTAGTAAATTTTGTGCATTCTCCAATCAAGAGAATATTCAACATGCCTTCCTTGAATGCCACTTACTTATTATGGCTTCGTTTATTTTTCATAGAAGCATTTGGAATTGACTCATCCTCAATCATTCTCACATATGTTTGGGAATCAGATACATGTGATTTCGCTTGCACTACACTTGCATGTCTGTTTGGCAGGGTTATCACATTATGTTGGTAAATTTGGCTATGTCGTAATTATGTCCTTTCACGAGAAGAGAATTTATGATCCTTCGCGGTAATGTTCTTGTCTATCCGTTAGTTTTAGTATTGGCCCATGATGCAACGTGAGAGCACCAGGAGCACATGTTAGCGGGGGTACCCAAATGGAGCGAGTTATCAGTGTATTAATAAACTTACATTGGTGGTGACTTAGTGTGGTAGTTGATCGCTGCTTTTGTCTTTCTTAGAGAAATCTCAAACATGGTAATACTGAATTTGCACACTTTTTGGTGCAATGACCAAGGTATTGTTCTTTTATTATCTATAAAAATACATATGTATTTTTAGTAAAACTGAGAGTACTATATTCAGTATTGGTACCTAAGGACTAGAAGCTATGGTTGTAGCCAAAAGGTGAAAAGGGAAAAACGGGTCGAAGCTACATTATGTCATGATATGTGCAAACTTCGTTGCTTAGGTGACAACCAAGAAAAACTTTCTTCCTAGACTCTATTCAAAGGGTGGATAAATCTAGGGTTCCATGTTAATTGATCAATTTGTAAGATTTTCTCGAGGTTTCCGTTATAAGGCGCTTCAATTATTTTCAACCTAATGTATAGCTAGAGCTCTTGGTGGTTCTTCAAACGAAATATTGAAGGCTCGGGTAATCTATAGCTTCTAAAGTTCCAGCAAACAAGTGTGACTAATGTACGAAGTACCTTCCCAAAGATCCAGTATTATTGTCACACGATAGTTTCCACTATTCCTGACAAGACATAACTCGGTGCTTGGAGTGAAGTAAAGTCTGAGCGTTCTAGAGCGTTGCTAACATGCGACATGAGTAGAAATATTTAAACAAAATGGCAGTCGTTGATTTGTATCTCGTTTTACAAAGACGGCATAACTGCTAGTGAGGTCATCCCTCTTTGACAAGTCTATCAGATGTACTCTGGATGCAAACCACACTTTATGATGTTTATTTTTATGTTAACTTTTTATGGTACTGAAAGTTTAAGAGTCCTAGTTATCTCTATCTTTGAAATTAAAATGTTCCAAAATTTTAAAAATGTTCTATGAATTTTAAAACTTGTCTAAAATTTCTAAAAATGTTCTAGAAAAATGTTCCAAATTTCACAAATTGTTCGTTTTTACATGAATGTTCGCATTATGAAAAAAAATGTCAATTGTTTTTTAAAACAGAATGCTTTTTGAAAAAATGTTTCTATTTTATAAAAATTATTTGCCGTTTCAAAATACGTTCAGATTTTTTTCAAAAATTGTATGAAGACATTTTAAAAATGGTCATGTTATTTAAAAATATATCTTTTGGAAAAATGTTTGCATCTTTTACAAAAAGTGTGTTTAAGTCAAAATCTTCATGTTTTCCAAAAGTTGTCTACATACATTTTTAAAATGTTCGTTTTTTTCATAAAATGTTCACGGTTTATAAATTTGTTTGCATTTCTAAATAACATTTGTGTTTATTTTTTTATGTTTTTCGGAAATTGTGTAGAGCCATTGTGCAAAAGTTCACTTTTTTTCAACACAATATTCACTGGTTTAATATTATTTTATTGCATTTTTATTTAAGATTGAAATTTCAAAACCTTAAAAAACGAACTGCTATTGTGCCTAACCAACAAAATACGGACCAGGTACAGTACCGAGTGGCTACAATAAGCCAACTCGTGACAGGATCGCTAGTTGGGCCTGCTCAGTCTGGTGCTACTTACGCGTCGAGGTTGCTATTTGACAAAAAAATGCATGGACTTCTCCTGAAAAAGAGCGGAAAATGGCAGAATATAAACCAGAAAGAAAGAAATAAAAAAAGAGGAAAAGGGAGGAACACTAGTTACACACCCGTAATGAGTCGACCCAATAGCAAAATCGATTGCGTGTGGTTTCCGTATCGGCCTTGTCGCCTTGAGCAAGATATTTATTGGATTGCTTTAAATCTGATTACAGACCGTGTGATCCGAACGCATATTAAAAAAAGTTGTCAACTTACACCTTTTAGATGAGTGGTCTATATATGTAGCTAACTTTCATTAAAGAAAGCATATGTAGGTATGGACATGGAGTTTGTGAGCTCTCATAGGCATCCTTTGCTACAATAAAATTCAAAAAATACTACTCCCTCAAGTTATACTAAGAGATCGTCAATTAATTTGGATTAGAGGGAGTAAACAAAATAAAAAATGATTTATTTTTTTGCAACAAACATTGATGTATGTTTCACATGGATGCAAATTTCGTAATGGAATGATATTGGTGGAGGTATCAGCAAGAAAACAAAATCGATGCTCCAAATATATTGTTTCTGGAAGCATTTTGGAGCATTGATTTGTTTTTCGAGACTTGCATGAATGTCATTCTATCACAAAATTTGCACGCATGTGAAACACACGTCAATGTTTGTTGCCAAGAAATTTTAGATATTTTTGAATTTGCTTAGTACTTTTTCGGATTTTGCTGTAGCAAAGGGTGCGTGTGAGCTCGAGATCACATGAGCACTTTCAATGTAGCTGACCAGGTGTTAAGAGTTCATTGCTAAAAGAATTTGTTAGAGTTCCTTGTTTATCTTACATAATTGCATGCAACCTTCCAACACAATATATATGTATAGGCTAAAAAAACACAGTATATATCGGATATTCAATTTGGCACTCGGGAGCACATGCTCCTGCGTGTCAAAATGGATTCTACAAATGTCAATTTTATTGAAAACGATTAGATGTATTCATTGTCACACCCAAATGGTATATGAAAATATGCAGGTGAAAAACTTAAGCATTTTCGAACTGGCATAGGCGGATCGGATCAAACAAAATTAGCCTTTCTTCCATCAACAGGAATCGCTTTGATGACCTATGCAAAAAAAAGAACTAGTCAAACACCCGCAAAAAAACACCAAATGTTACCCTTAATCTTGTATTTTTTTACCGACGAAGCACTACTATCCCATATGGCATGAAAATTGCCAAGCACACTTGCCACACTAATATGAACATGTACAAAGAAAATTAGAATTTCTAAATTTTATTTATTATTTGTTTTGTGTTACTTTTCATTAGGGAGCATATGCTCTCCAGAGCCAACAATCCGCGCCATATAATTGTTTCCCACCCGGATGGACACAACCATAAATCAATGTCCACTTTCGCCCATGCTTAGTATTAACATGGCATTAATTCCAGGTGCCAACTACATAGGGCCGTCCTTCCTTTGTATGCCTCCATCTCTCTTATATATACATGAGACTCTTGCTCCTGCTTCATCCCCATCTATCTCTTATTTGGTTACTCATATCGTCTTTCATATCTCTATGCTTGAGAGAAGAGCTTGTAGGAAGAAGTTAAGCCATGACACTAAGACCTAGAACATGCCATGGATTTCTTTCATTGACCCCCCTTTGGAATAAGTGGCATCGGGAAGCAATAGATGCTACGCGCCATTTCCGCACCAAGGTGTCATGTGACATCAACCAGCTTCCTTGTGTACGGTTGAACAGATAGGATGCTTCATAGTACAAAGACAAAGCACACAATTATGAACCCGGTATAGGAAATCGATTGTATGTCCAGGGTCTTTGTGACGATCGTTAGCTGGGTTACGATCGTTTGGTTCTTCGTTGGGCTGCTTCTGGTTGGGGTTAGCTAGAGGCAATCTCCAAATTCAATGCTTGGAGGATCATGTACCCGTAGTGGGATGGAGAGGGTGCTACAATGTATAAAGATAGCTTTTGGGTTGGTTTTGCGGGAATGCATCTTATCAGGATTACCTAGGGCTACCTAGTCTCATAATTCTATATTGTAGGAATCATGGAAACTTATAACTATTTCAATTGTTCCTTTACACTTGAGACCTTTTTTCACCAGCCTGGCTGGATTATAGGACCCAAGTTTCCTTCACTTGTTCAAATTAATAAGATTGATGCGGCTTGATGGCGTAGTTGCCCTTCTTACAAAAAAATATAAGTTTATGAGAGCAATATTAGAACGGAAGCAGTAGGAAGTACGGTTGAGAACTAAACTGACGGGTCGAATAAATCATACCACAAATTGAACATCATCATTTGGGTCAAAAAGTTGAACATCACCGGCTAAACACATAAGTCCATAAGCGCATATAATACTGTAGGTTCTTTATTGTCCCTTTTGAAGAAAATAAAACTAGGAATAATATATCTGATGTGGCCAAATATTGAGTAATCAATTTC
Organism: Aegilops bicornis; assembly: GCA_021605145.1. Lineage (NCBI taxonomy): Eukaryota > Viridiplantae > Streptophyta > Magnoliopsida > Poales > Poaceae > Aegilops > Aegilops bicornis. The sequence continues at coordinate 686,231,393 of CM038673.1, read as the reverse complement.
CTGAAATCCTAGTTTTCAAGATCTTGTAAATTTTGACTAATAGAGTGGTTTCTCGAATATTTTTTTCTAGATTTCATAAGAAAAATAATGTGTTTGCATCGAGCTAGAACAATACCAATACTATAAATTTTAGATAGTTAGCTTCCATTTTCTATTTTACTAAAAGAATTTTTATTGTTGTTTATGATGAACACTCTTTGTACTGTCACTTTTTAGTTCTTCCATAGTGGTGTCGTTTTGACTGAAGATTATTTAGCTAAACCTTACTAAAATGGCACTAAACTTTGTGCATTATCCAATAAAGAGAAGACTATTGAACATATGCTTGATTGCCACTTTGCAATATGGCATAGTTTATGTATCGATACACATTTAAATTTAATACATGTGATTTCTCGTGCACTACACTTACATTTTTTTTGGCCATAGTTAGTGCATTATATTAGTAAATTGCGACAAGTTGTAACGATGTATTCTCAGTAGAAGAGAATTCCTGATCTTTTGCAGGCCGTGTTCTTATCTATTATTTGGTTGCAGCCTTGGTCCATGTTAAAGCATTAGAGCACAAGAGCGCATGTTGGCTGGGAGTACCCTGCCAAAGTAAGCTACCTGGATATTACTAACCCAACATGAGTGGTGATTTGGTATGTCAGTTGCTTGCTGCTTTTGTTTTAGTTTCTAGAAGACCCCTCAAACGTGGTAATAATGGATGTCCGCACTTTCTGGTGCGGAGACCAAGAGATTATTATTCTATCACCTATAAAAGTGCATATGTATTTTTTTCAGCAAAAAGCGAACGAGCCATCTTTAATATTGGTATCACTGGAGTAATTATGGTTGTAGCCGAAAAGGGTAAAGGAGACCAGAGCTACATTAAGTCGTGATTTGGGCCAACTTTGATGCTTTGGTGGCAACCAAGAAAAAAATATTCATAGATTCTACTAAAAGGGTTGGTGCAGCTAGGGTTTTGGGGGCATCCAATCTGTGCAACATTATCGTATCTAGTGTGGATGCCGTGGTGATGAATCACACATAAATGTGGTGCCGCCTGACTGAATACATTTTGATGGTGTATCTAGAAGTCAAGGCAGGGGCCCTAGAAATGTTCTTCTAATCTAGGTGTAGTTTAGGTAGGCACTAGTAGCTTGTCTTGTGGATTTTGTACTACCTCCATTAACAAATATAAGATGTTATAATTTATTTCTGAATTGGATGCATATACAGACATTTTAGTGTGTGTTTTCACTCATTTCAGTTGATATGTGGTCCATATTAAAATATCTAAAACATCTTATATTTGTGAATAGAGGGAGTATTAATCGATCAATTTATGAGATTCCCCTTACAAACTTGAATTGTTGTTTTTAGCATAATGAATATCTAGAGCAGTTGGTGTTTTTTTAAAAGGAAGTTTATTGAAGGCTTAGATGTTCTATCCCTTTCAAAGCTCCAGCTAACAAGTGTGACGACCACGTACCTTCCCAGGAATGAGTATTATTGCTGCATGATGGTTTCTCACTTTGGTTGGCATTTAGGTTTCAATTTTTTTTAACACAGTACAGACGCAAGCGCTCATATACACACACATACACTCACCCCTATGAACACACACGCATACCCTACCCCTATGAGCACCTCGGCAAGACTGAGCCGGCATATCATCTTCAAATTTATGAAGTTGCTGTAGGCACCTCGTCGTCGACGGGAACGTCTCCTCCCACTGAATGCGCATCGCCGGAAATCCTGAAATAAATTCAGGAATAAATGCGAGCACGAGGACTTGAACCCTGGTGGGTTAGGGATACCACAGTCCCTCTAATCATCCAACCACAGGTTGGTTCGCTTCAATTTTTTCATCAAATAGGTTAGTGAAAAAAGGAAATCGAAATCACTATTAAAAACTAAAACCCAACAATTCAATCACCGGATAAATTCGGTTCGGTTTTTGCGTTAACACAAATTGTGGTGCAAATGAACAGACTTATCCCAAATTATGGTGCAAACTAAAACCCAACACTTTAGTCACCCGACACAATTTTCACAACATTTTGACAGACTTATCCCAAATTCGGACACCATAACATCACCAAAATTCATATGGCAGTTGACATACAACACACAATACTTGACCGGAATTTCTGCCTTTAGGTTATTAAACAAGTTTGAATGACAAGTGCAAACATACTATACAAAATAGAGCAGAAAGACACAATGCAGAAAATGACAACAACTAACAACCTTGCACACAGAGACACACACATACTGGCATACAGAAATAATGTAGGCCATAGATAGTAGCACGAAAAGCAGTAACAGATAGCAGCAAGGCCAACACAACAAACATTGCCAAGCAGTGTAGCATAGTAGCACCAGCCACAAGAACTGTAGGTCAACAACAGTGTAAGACACACCACTCTCCATGCAAGCAGGTTAGCACTTAGCACCTCCTCCAAGTCCAGCCTGTTTTAACTCCAAGTCTCCAACCATGCCTCATTGCACAACTTGAGTTGCATAGTTTCAAGCATATGGAGTGTTGAGTCATCAATTAATGCCTTGTCGCTGACCATGCATAACTGGATGCTTGGAATGAAATAAGCTATGCACATTCTAGAGTGGTGCTAGGACCCACCACATGTGACATGTCTATTAACAATTGGAAAAATGCCTTTGTATCCTGTCTTACAAAGATGTCACAATTGCTAGTGGACCATCTCACTTTGGCAAGTCTAGCGGAAGTTATGCGATCTATTCAAGACGCAAACCACACTTTATGATTATGTTTTTTATGTTAACTCTAGATGGTATGAGAGTTCCTTAGCTATCTCTATCTTTGTTGTATGTGCCCAAGGGTCTAGAGTGCTCATTCACGCAATTAGACAACCTATATTTTGATCTGGTGGGCGCGTGTAGGAAACCAAGCGTCAACATTTGGCAATGCTTGGTGGTGGTTGAGGTAGCCTACCTATCATTCCCAAAGTCTCTCCCAAGGAAGTGGAGTTTCCGAACTCAAAACCAGGTGTGCTCGTTATCTGAGCGGTGTAGTGCAGCTTCAGGATGTGATTCATTCCCGAGCAAGGCCACATGTTGGCATGTTTGTAATGGCAGAAATGATGATATATGTATGCCATGAAGTATGAGTGATGGGCTAGTTCAGTAATGGGAGATAGACTGCAGTGGATGGGAGGGCACAATTTTGTGGCTCGTGATGTTATGACCATTCCGGTCAGTGGATCAGGAAACCCGCTTCCTTGTGTAGTGCAGAAGAATAGGAGTAATCGCAGGGATGGATTTCCAGGTGGGTTTGTCTCCTACCTCGGTCAACTTTGTTAGTCCATTCATGATAGCGGCTACCTCAGGGACCTGGTTGTCTGGGAGGAAGGTTGTTGCTAACGATGAAGATGGAGTTTTTGATGCAGTCGAACAGGAGGTGAGAATATGAAACTTCCATTATGTATTGCCTTATCTTATCTTGTCAGTGTACCCTGAAATCAGTTTCCCATTTGTCATTTGTCCATGAGTAGATCCGCCATGATGGACGGATCAGCGCATGGCGGATCTTACACACTATCTCATCGCCCACCCATTGGTGGAGAAGGACCCTGACTCCTATGAAGGCACTAAGCATGGATGCTGAGATCAGTGTGGTGGAGACTGTTATGGAAGCGAAAATGGAAGGTTCACCGCAAGCATACGAGTAATTGATTGAGCGGATTGACCCTAAAACTCCTGGATGGACACAAAGGTATGCTAGTATTCAACCTTGCACTCCATGGTATTACTTAGATAAGAAATAGATAGTACAACTTGGCTTGGCAATAGACTGTTGTGCATGAGTTGTACAGTGCAAAATTGGCAGGAAATTTAATTGTTTGCAGTGTAACCTAAGTAGCTGAGAATAGCAAATTAGTTGTCTGATAACCTAAGTAGCAAACATGGTCATGTGCAACTAAGCATGGAGGTAGTTTGCTCTGAATTAACAGTTTTGAGAATTACTCCCTCCGTCACATAGCATAAGATGTTATTTCAACTGATATGTGAGTGCTTGCTCTACTGTAAGAGTGGTTGGGAAACGCCCAAGTGTAAGGGTGAAGTAACCTAGTAATAAGTATTTACCTCAATTTGAGAACCAAGGTTTATTGAATCAGAAGAAGTTCTTGCAGCAAACAAAGTCACTGGTACCTACACAAAAAACACTCTTACCCCTAATGTTTCAATAAGGTTGTCATAGTTACAAGGGTAAATTACACGATATGGTAGAAATTGATAGATAGATAAAATAAAGAAAGTGGTACAATAAAGAAAAGTATTTTGTTGATATTTTCAGCAATGCAAATTAAACCCTTGGGGCCATAGGTTCACCAGTAGCACCTCTCCAAGCAGATAGTTTGGCGTGGTGAACAAATTACAGTTTAGCAGTGATTAAATTCAATATTTATATTTATGACAATGATCATTCATGGCATAATCTTGCATAGGCATTACATCCGTGATATATAGACCATTATCCAACTATACTTAAAACTAATACTACACCCCAAGACCTCTATCCAACATGCATCTCGAAGTATTAAGTTTACCATAAACAGAGCATTGCAATAAGTATGGTGATATAATGTTGATAGTAAAACTATCATCTAAGTGTGATAATACAACACATGCCCAATCTCTTAGAATTGCTAGGATCAAATTCACCGCAAGATTGAACCAACTACCATGCACAACTCCCTCTGAAGAACCACCTATCAATCTTGGCCAGAGACGACAAATAGATTGGAAAGCATATATGGCTACTTAATTATGCAGCAAAGAGACTTCAAAAGATTCAATACAATTCAATGAAAACTCTGATCATAAATTGACAATTCATCATATGCCAACAACACAACCACCAATTACAACATATTGATCGCGATCATGTGACTCAGCTCACGAGAACTCTGTATTGTATCACAAGGGAGAGAGGATGTTATCTAGCTACTCATATGGACCCCAAGGTCCAAAGGAAACAACTCACGCATGATGAAGATGGTTTCGGTGATGGATTCCTCCTCTGGTAGGGTTCCGAAACAGACCTCTAGATTGGATCTCCCAGGAACATGAAGTTATGATGGCGGAAAAAACCATGAAAAATGGTATTAAGGGTTTCATGAAATATATGATTTATAGGCGAAAGAATCAGTGTAAGGCCGTGCCAAGGGCCCTACATGGTCACCCACGCAGGTAGGCCCCCGCCCGACTGGCTTGGCCACGTGGAGACCAGGTGTGGCCCTCTGATGGTTCCCGGCACTTTCTAGAATCCTCGTGTCTTGGAAAAAATCATATTAAATTCCCATTTTTACCTCCGAAATATGGATTTTCTGAAATGTCAAAAATATTCAGAAATGTGAACTGGCTATGGGCACTGAATAATAGATTAGTCCGGAAAATAATAGTAAAATTATTGTAAAAGTATTCAAAAGTGATAGTATAATAGCATGAAACAATAAAAAATTAAAGATACATATGAAACGTACGAGTGAGCATGTCGGTTGTGATAATATCCTATATTATGGGTCGAAGAAAGTATTAAACTATGAATTACACAATGATTGTGTCCTGTTAGAACAGGTTTCTTTTGCGGAAACGCCTAATGCTCAATCAGGGACGATTTTAAGGGTTGCCCAGGGTGGCTAGACCCCCCAACGATCTCGTTATCCCTTGATAGCGATTATTTACGAGCGATATTTTTCATATCAGCAAAAGAGAAAAAGAAACACAGCCCACCGTGGTCCGTGGATTGAAGACAAGGAGTGGGAAGCAATGCGCACGACCTACACACTCCTTTGGTGTTGTGCGTACGTACATGACTTGGCTTGTGTGTGTGTGTGGGGGGTATGTATACAAATTCTTTCATATGTATGCAATGGCGTGGATCTGGAGCTTGGATGTTGTAGGGAGGAGCACACAAAGCTGGATTTAACTCGTGCTGAGAGATGAATTGCGCAGGTGAAGGCACATGTAGCGCTGTTAGCCCATAATCTTGGGATGTCACGACACAAATGGATTGGTCGGGTGAGCTAGCATGGGCCGGGATCGACATGACAGACTCGTCTGGGCGCCTCCATATTTGTCTCATATTTGAACTGGATATGAGGGGTGCTAGTCAACCCAGCCGTTTGAGGCCCGTGCCTATCTGAGTCACATTTTCGTGACCAGTCAGCGACTGGGCCGTCCGCCCGGGCGTTTGAGGTAGGTTTGAAGCCCCGGTTGTAGATGCTCTTATAGACCATCTGATCCGGCTTATGGAGAACAAACGGCGTCGTAATTATTGTAATCAGACATAAGCCATTGGCACTTGAACAAATTGTGGATACATGCAGAATACATGGGCATATAAGTGCCCGGGTGGGAATCTTTTGGCCTACCTGTGCTCGAGCTCAGAACATGACTTTGGCCCGAGAAATATTTATTGCACATTACTTCCTCTTATTTGTGTGCCTAGACTCTTAAATGTCTCTACCTCTCAGCAACTCTTCGTCCTTTTTCTTGCCAAGACTCTTCCTCATTATTGTATACATACATGCATACTTGCGGGGTTACACCCCTTTTCCCAAAAAGTAAAAAAAATACATGCATACTTGCTTCTCTTATTTATTTTTCTCATGTGACGACACATAAAATGAATCGTCTTCGTGAGAGCAGATAATTGCCTTAGATGTCTATATATAAGTGGAGGCAGAAGTTTGCTTTGCTTTTTTTCCTTGGAATGAGCGGCATCGAGAAGCTTGTAAGAGCATCTCCAGCCGCGCCCCCAACAGGCCCCCCCAGGCCACTTTTTCGGCGCCAGCGCCGAAAAAAACGGCCCAGTCGCGCCCCCAGGACGTCGAAAATCGCCGGTTCGGACCTTTTTTCCGCCCGGCGGTCACAGGCCGAACCCGGCACGCTGGGGAGCCGTTGGGGGCTCCGGCACTAGAGTGTTTCTACAAGTTAAACCGCGCCTCCGCGGCCGGAAACGCCCAGCTGCTGCGGGAGGGGCTGCCGCGGCGAAGCGCTGCTATTTTCCGGCGGGGAATGGCTATCTAGCGGAGTAGGCCGGCGGCCGTCGCCGGGATATAGCTAGTGGTGGCCGAGGGCGCGGGGGGTGCGAGGCGAGTCGGGGGAAGAAAACCTTGATTTTTCCCCTGTCGGTGTGGGCGCATGGCCGAGTCCACCAGCATAGAGTGTTTCGGTCGGGCAGTGGTGGCAGTGTTTGGGCCACAATACTTGAGAACACCCAATGCGGAAGACACTGCTCGGATCCTAGCCCGAATACAAAGAAGAGGATTTCTGGGATGCTTGGAAGCATCGACTGCATGCATTGGAAATGGAAGAACTGTCCATTTGGTTGGCAGGGGATGTACAAAGGCGCCAAAGGCGGTTGCAGTGTGGTGCTTGAGGCGGTAGCTACACAGGACCTCTGGATTTGACACTCCTTCTTTGGTATGCCAGGAACTCACAATGACATCAACGTGCTGCAGTTCGGTACCCCGCTCAGACCTGGTCGAAAGATCAAATGTGGGAGATCATGACTTGCCGTGTCATCTTGCACAACATGATCATCGAGAGCGAGCAAGAAGACCCAGTGTTTGACACTGAACCATACTACAGGCAGGGTCCTCTAGCCGAAGTTGATCACCAGCTACCGACAACTTGGACTGCCTATCTCAAGATCGTCGGGAGATCCGAGACCCACAGGTGCATCATCAAGCTGCAGAAAGATCTGATTGAGCACCTATGGAGGCTCAAGGGGACGCCAGCGTGATGAAATCGACTTTTTATTTGTTGAACTATATAATTTGTATTGAACTATTTGTTGTTGTAGTATTTTGTTGAAGTATTTGATTTTTCTGTGATGAAATATGTGATAAGGAATAATTGTGTTGATAATTGAACGCCGAGACACGGCGAAACCACGCCGAATATGGACCTATTCTCGCCCATATGGGCCGTTTATTCGCCGAAATTGGACTGCAAAGTAGGCCAATTTCGGCGCCTGAGTGAGGCGACAAGGGCATAAAACCGCCCCCAGCGCCGAGTGTATCGCCGGCTCGCCCCCAGGGGGCGATTTATATGCGTCCTGGGGGGGCCAACGGCTGAAGATGCCCTAAACCGTCCCTGCGTCATATTTCGTCCCACGAGGAAACGCAAATGGTGCATGGGGAAAATCATAGGCAGAAAGAGAGATTGTCCACGTGAAAGAAAATCACGTTTCAGAGTGGACCTAGGAGTTTATCATGAAGTGGAATTGGTCTTCAGTGTGAGAATGGTTGAGAAGATAGGTGCAAAATAGAGGTAGGCTCAAAATGGAGATAATACACGAGCATTCACTGAAGTTGGGTCTAAAGCAAACTATGGTCCTCATGCTTTAGAATAAACTTTCTCCGTTTCATAATGTAAGACGTTTTTTGACACTACACTAGTGTTAAAAAAATTATATATTATGGGACAGAGGAAGTACTTATTACGGTCAATGAATTCGCGTCACCATGATTGTACTTTCACTAACTTATCATAGAGCTTCGTATTCTGCTGACTTGATAGGTCAACCATTCCATTTAAGCACCAGTTAAACCGGTCAAACATGCATACATGACAGCCGGTCACACCACTGTATATCTACTATGCAGGCCCCATCCGTCGGTAGGCGAAAGAACGTAACAAGAACAATGAAACAAGAGGAATTGAACCCACCATCTCACACATCCATGAGACACATGCTAGCCAGTTAATCACAGAATCATATGTGATGATAACAGAGAGCGACAACTTATTGTACAGACTTCAGCGTAACGTGTGCATGCATGCAAGTGTGTGCTGCGGTGAGTACGTGCGTCACATGTTCGGAACCCCTTTTTTTACGAAAACGGGCAAACAATTCCCGTATTCCCTTTTCACTGTTGTACGTACCCCCTCCGTTCTAAAATAGATGATTCAACTTTATAAGGCGTTTGCAACCTCCTTCCGTGGCTCATCCCCGCAACGCGCACTGCCCAACTCGATGCTACGCACCATTGACACAAGCACGCCGACTAGCCCAGCCACCGCCGGCATATCACGCACCGAGCAGGTGGCAGTACGTACACTGTCAGCACTAGAGCTCCACGCACAGCGGCGCGCTCGCACGCGACTACCATCGGAGGCCGGCACGTTCATGACCACTGACTGCGGCATGAACAACAGCTGCAGCCAGGTGTTCCTCTTAAGCAAGGCCGTATTAAGCGTGTTTGGTTACCTGCATCGATTTTTAGAGGTTGCGTGACAAAATAGAGCACGCTGATTGGAGCTTGGTTGAGAAGATACATGATAAAATACGGCGTTTGCATGTTGTTTGGTTAGCTGCATATGAATTGTCTGCATCCTGAAAACTATTGGTGTTTGGTTGCATATATGTATCGTGATTAAGAGTTAACAACTGCATTTAAACAGAGAGTTTACAGTAAAACACACATGTGACAGGACAAACATGGTTACGTAAACAGCACACGCACACATGCCAGCACACCCACCGGTTCGCATGGACAACACACGCACACGCACATGCTCATGTTCACATGATCAGCGCACACACACGTGACAATACTCACACAATTTCGAAACACCGTTGTATAGTACACTGAGAAGATTAGAAGGGATTAGTGAGATGTACATGTATTCGTCTACGGCCTTGAAATATAATACGGAGAGATGAAACTAGTGGTCAAAGAAAAATTCAAACGGTCGACCGTGCGCGATGAATTTGTCGAAATTCATCCAAAATAGCTTCAAACATAAATACGAAATTGGACATTTACAGTAAATGAAATCACGAATCAATCGCCTAAATGGAACCACAACGTCAATGTGCAACTTTTTCATGTACTACTTATCTTGAATCGAAGTACACTTGTGTAGATTAGAAGATACTAGTGAATGAGATTATGGGCGAAGAGGATTACGAGGATGACATGCATATTAAAGTACACCTGTCACCTGTAGATCTACTTGTCTATGATCTGTGAAATAGAAAACATACAAGATGAAAATCGTGTCAAACAGTGAGGTGAAACTACTCGTCGAAGGAAATTTCAAACAGTCGAATGTGTGCCACGATTTTGTCAAAATCCGTCCAAAAATGCTTCAAATATGAACACAGAATTCAACATATAGAGTAAATGAAACTACAATTGGATCGCCCGAATGGAATTAGAACATCGAGGTGCATCTTTTTCGTGTACAACTTACCTTGAATTGAAGTACGGTTGTACAGAAGGGATGAAGGAGATTAAGTAGGTGATTAGAGAAAAACACTTGCAAAAGACAAAAAGCCAGAGCCCTATAGCCTAAGGAAAAACTACCCGAGGACCAGCTTGCCCTCACCCAACGCCTCCGAGAAGCCCACAGGCGGAATGCAGTATGGAAGATCTTGGCGTGCCGATAAGGTGCTGGGCAGGTGTGGGCCATGCTTTAGACGCATTTCCCAACTTTGAAAATTCGTGAAATTGTTGAGGTTGGTCCCAAAGGAACCGGCGGGAAGGAAATACGTCAGGGCATCAATTTTAAACGAGTCATGCCTTTTGCAAGGATGACCGAGAAGGATTGCCGTTTAGATAAAATCATTGACAGCTTGTAAAAACTTCCTTTGAAGTCGAGCTTTTCCTGTAGCAATTCTTTTGTATACCAGCCAAGGATCTGGTTTCGTTTCGACCTGTTAACCGCGACTAGGTCGAACGCCACTAGTTTGTGTCTCTTCCTAATTCTTCTGCTAGTTCTTCATGCTGGTCGACAGGGTGTTGATGTACCTATAATACAGTAGGCATGAATACTTGGGAGGTGTTATAATCTTCGACAGTTGATTGGTGGATCGTCCCTGAGAAATTTTTTGCTGGGATATATAACCATGCCATGGGAATCGACTTGCTTCACAAAGTCTTCTTCCTCTAATTCCGTTGCAGGGATTGTTGGTGAGTTGATCATTACTTGTACCTCCTTAATTAGTGTGTTGGAAATATGAGCAAATTACTACAAGATTTAATCCGAATAAATAGGAAATAGATCATGACAGCAATAGCAACGATTAAACTAATCATGCGAACTAGCATAGCAGATGAACATATCACATCTAGGGCACATACTAGAAACATGAATTCTACCACGATCTCAAACAGGAAGGATAGAATCACATACGGTGCAGCGGGAGCAGCACTGCCGGCGTTGACGTTGTCGCCCATGTCGTCGAGGATGAGGTTGCCGAGGTCGGGGAAGAAGTCGTCGTTCGCGAAGTCGTCGCTGCCCAAAAACCTGATCGCCCCTCTCCCGTACAGGATCACGAGAGCCGGGGTTCCGGAGGCCTGCTGTCCCTTCTCCCGGTGCACGCCGAAAGGAGGGATGGAGAAGACCTGCTTGGCGGCGCAATGATCTGGAGCGCTTGTGAGAAACCATATGAAGCGGGGGCGGCTAGGGTAGACGTCTGCCTGACTATATAGTGCGGGCCTGGTAGGCCGTGGGAGTAAACCCCACGTCTGAGTCGTCACGATCCAAAAGAATCGGAAATGGTTCAGTAATTAATGCGTCCGTTAATTATTAATTAATGACTCATTAATTTTTTCCCGAGCAGCAAAAATATAGACAACGTGCATAGCTCTGTCCTCGGCTCGGCTCAATCCCGCAACCCGCGGCGCGTCGTGACGAGGAGAGGCGTGGCGTGGCGAGGCGAGCGAGGAGGAGGAGCGCGCGTGTAGGTCTCCTCTTCTCATGCTCATACAAGTGGTAGGAGAGCTCACCTTATAAAGAGGTGCAACTCTCTCTCAACTTATGAGGTGGGACTAAACTTTAGCCTCACTCACTCCACTCACATGTGTGCATGAATGGGCCAAGAGAATTTCAGAATTTTAGTTGGGCTTTGGGCCAAAAGCCCACTAGCAAATTCCAACAATCCCCACAAAGTCTCATTGGCACTTTTCACCATTTATTTTCAAAACATTGTTTATATACCGGTGCTTAGTGGAGACTGTGAAGTTGAACTTCCACTTAGAGATTTATGCTACACTAGATCACAACTTGAATAGTGGACTATGCCTTGAACTACAAGTTTTCTGCGAGACTAGTTTCACACAAACTCTTGACCGATACTGGGCTGCCGCAAGGCTTCCCCGCGGGTGGAGCGTATACGTCATACTCCAGGGCCTTTCATGAATTTATTAGAGAACACCCAATTCTCTGCAGGACAACATCTCTGCTTACCCGAATAAGCCACTTGGAACACATTAAGATAAGTATCAACCTGCCATGCAGATCAGGAGAGTATTGCATCTTCGCAGAGTGGGATGATTAAAATAAGGATACTCTCCTCTCAGCTGACCAACAGCTTGTCTCCCACTTCTACTTCACGGGATCTCCGATCACATAGAGTGGAGTTACCACTATGGACAACTCATGTGGTGGGTCTCAAACCCATCTCCATCGATGCATGATCTATCACATTACGTGATAGACCCTTTGTGAAGGGATCTGCCAAGTTTTTCGACGTTTGGATATAATCCAACGTAATAACTCCGGAGTTCCTCGGTTCGACAGATTTTAATCTCCTCTTCACATGCCTTGAGGACTTCATATTGTCCTTAGAACTGTTTATCTTGGCGATCACAGTTTGATTATCACAGTTCATGAGGATAGGGGTATTGGTTTTTCAACCATAGGTAAGTCCATCAATAGCTCACGAAGCCACTCTGCTTCAACAGTGGCAGTGTCTAATGCTGTGAGTTCTGCTTTCATAGTTGACCTCGTTAAGATGGTCTGCTTGCAAGACTTCCAGGAGCCGAACGGCACGGACGAGCAGCGGACCGGTCGCAGACAGGACTCGGGCCGCAGCCCGCGAACACCAGCATCGCCCAGGCAGTCGGAGCCTGGCGAGCGGCGTCGTTCTTGCGCCAGACGACCGGCTACACGTAGCCGGATCCAAAGACGGAGTTGGGCCCCCCGCAGGCGGCGCGGGGCCCTCAAGGGGTGTCGTTGTGCCGACTCCGGGCGGCGCGGCGACCTCCAGGATGCATACACCGGCGACCACCGCGCGTTCTTCCCATGGTGTGCGCGCCGAACAGCGTCACTACGTTGGTGACCCTAGGCACCGCCGTGGGAAGAGCCCTGCGCATCGTCAGCAAGATGAAGGGGTTCAGCACAGTCGCCGAAGCGCTGGCGTAAATGGCACGCAACCGCTGGGTCGTGACGGAGCTCCTTCTAACATAGTTAGAATTCGAAGCGCGCCGCGATCCACGCAGCTGTCGCCGCCGCCCATGCCAGCGGAAGCTTTGGCACGCGCACAGCTGCTCCTTGACTTCCCTCCTGCTGCGGAGAAGCTCGACGAGTGGAGGGCTGATGACCCACAAGTATAGGGGATCTATCGTAGTCCTTTCAATAAGTAAGAGTGTCGAACCCAACGAGGGGCAGAAGGAAATGATAAGCGGTTTCCAGCAAGGTATTCTCTGCAAGTACTGAAATAAGTGGTAACAGATAGTTTTGTGACAAGATAAATTGTAACGAGCAACAAGTAACAAGAGTAAATAAAGTGCAGCAAGGTGGCCCAATCCTTTTTGTAGCAAAGGACAAGCCTGGACAAACTCTTATAATAGGAAAATCGCTCCCGAGGACACATGGGAATATCGTCAAGCTAGTTTTCATCACGTTCATATGATTCGCGTTATGTACTTTGATAATTTGATATGTGGGTAGACCGGCGCTTGGGTGTTGTTCTTACTTGAACAAGCATCCCACTTATCATTAACCTCTATTGCAAGCATCCGCAACTACAACAAAAGTATTAAGGTAAACCTAACCATAGCATGAAACATATGGATCCAAATCAGCCCCTTACGAAGCAACGCATAAGCTAGGGTTTAAGCTTCTGTCACTCTAGCAACCCATCATCTACTTATTACTTCCCAATGCCTTCCCCTAGGCCCAAAATAATGGTGAAGTGTTATGTAGTCGACGTTCACATAACACCACTAGGGGCTAGACAACATACATCTCATCAAAATATCGAACGAATACCAAATTCACATGACTACTAATAGCAAGACTTCTCCCTTGTCCTCAGGAACGAACTTAACTACTCACAAAGCATATTCATGTTCATAATCAGAGGGGTAATAATATGCATAAAGGATCTAAACATATGATCTTCCACCAAATAAACCAACTAGCATCAAGTACAAGGAGTAATCAACACTACTAGCAACCTACTAGCACCAATCCCGGACTTGGAGACAAGAATTGGATACAAGAGATGAACTAGGGTTTGGAGATGAGATGGTGCTGGTGAAGATGTTGATGGAGATTACCCTCTCCCGATGAGAGGAGCGTTGATGATGACGATGGTGATGATTTCCCCCTCCCGGAGGGAAGTGTCCTCGGCAGAACAGCTCTGCCGGAGCCCTGGATTGGTTCCGCCTCGTGGCGGCGGAGTCTCGTCCCGAAAGGTTGCTTAATGTTTTTTTCTCATCGAAAGACTTCATATAGGTGAAGATGGTCATCGAGAGCCACCAGGGGGCCCACGAGGTAGGGGGGCGCGCCCCGGGGGGGTCGCCCCCACCCTCGTGAGCAGGGTGTGGGCCCCCTGGCCTTCATCTTTGGCGACGATTTTTCTTTATTTATTTTAAGATATTCCGTGGAGTTTCAGGACTTTTGGAGTTGCATAGAATAGGTCTCCAATATTTGCTCCTTTTCCAACCCAGAATTCCAGCTGCCGGCATTCTCCCTCTTCATGTAAACCTTGTAAAATAAGAGAGAATAGCCATAAGTATTGTAGCATAATGTGAAATAACAGCTCATAATGCGATAAATATCGATATAAAAGCATGATGCAAAATGGACGTATCAAGGACCACCATCCGGAGCCTCGTCGCCGTCTCAAACAAAGACGATCCGCGACCGGCGGGGCCCTTGGGTCGGCGCTCCACCGAGCCACCACATGCTGGCGCTGGGAGGACCGGGGGAGTTGCGGCCACGGTGCACTCTCCTCCTCCTCGCCAGCCGCCGCAGGCGTCGGCCCGTCGCGACGACGCTTGTGATAACATCTCCATAGCGTCGTCCGACCCACGGACCCTCCGCGACCAGCGCCAGGTCCTTCGGGGGCGAGCTCACGAAGACGCATGAACCACCGTCGAGCGCCGGCACGAAATGTGCCGCCAGCCGGCCAAGCGGGCGGGACCCGCTATGGACCACCCGACACCGGATGCCCCGGCGGCCTACCTTACGAGGTGGGCTGCCCGGCTTTTACCCGTGAGCTGAGGTAGTTCCAGTGGCCGTCCCACCGCACGTTCAAG
This sequence comes from Aegilops bicornis, assembly GCA_021605145.1. Classification (NCBI taxonomy): domain Eukaryota; kingdom Viridiplantae; phylum Streptophyta; class Magnoliopsida; order Poales; family Poaceae; genus Aegilops; species Aegilops bicornis. The sequence continues at coordinate 686,216,076 of CM038673.1, read as the reverse complement.
CCCGACGTCGGTGAGAAGTACACTGGCAAGACCCATCTGTCTGAGTTCCTCAGCATCTACACCATCGCGATGCAGGCCGCTGGGGCTTGCGACGACAAGGTGCTTGCCAACTATTTCCCGCTGGCGCTCAAGCCCAATGTGGTGTCTTGTTTGATGCACTTGCCGGTGGATTCCATTTCTTCTTGGTCAGATCTGTGCCATGAGTTCGTTGGCGCCTTCACAGAAGGCCACCAAGCTCATGGCCAGGCCAGTGATCTGCATATCATTCCCCAGAAGGAAGGGGAGACCCTGCGCAAGTACATCCAGAGATTCAGCCGGGTGCAGTACAACATCCCCGACGTTCATCCCGCCGCTGTGATTAGCGCGTTCCATCAGAACATGCGCAATCGCAAGATGCGCGAGGAGCTGGCGATGACCAAGGTTAAGGATGTGGCCGAGCTCTACGTTCTGGCCGATAGGTGCGCCCGGGCTGAAGAGGGAAGGAAGTACCCCGGCGAAGACGCCGGCGCGGAAACCGACTCTACCGATGAAGACGCCGCCACCCCGACGAAGAAGAGCCGGCGTCGCAACAGGAAATGCAAAGGCAAGGCCGTGCTTGCCGTTGAGGGATCTGATGATACCGGTGCCGGCAAGAAGGTCAAGGCAGACGCCCCCGACAAGGAGATTGCCGGGTGCGCCGCCTGCCGGGCCCTAGCGGCTACCGACAAGCCAGGAAGCTCCGGCAAGCAATACTGCAAGATCCATCGCACCAAGGGCCACGACCTCCAGAACTGCAGACAAGTCGAGCTGCTTGCAGAGAAGCAAAAGGCTGAGTACGACAGGCGGGACAAGGAGAAGGACCAGGACGGTGTTGAGGGATCCGACAAGAAGCATGGTGGCCAAGGAGGCCTCTCCAGCAAGGACAACCAGCAAGAGAGGCCCGCCCGGGGCCG